>NHOR01000081.1:0-600000 GCA_002287245.1 Trypanosoma congolense | reverse complement strand
CATAGGCATACCACTGTGCAAAGGGAAGCCAGACTTACCTCCTCCGTACCCGCTCTCACCTGTATTCGTCTGCCATGTTCTAATGTGCACGCCACCTTTCCCACGCAACATCTCTATGGAAATCAAACTGCAACACAGGTCTCCTCCTGCTTCTTTTCCTCCAGTCTTTCCCTCTGGCACATGATTATCTTTCACATGTGTAGCAAGAAGCAATGCAGACCCCTTGCTGCCACTCCACCTCATGCTCGCGAGGCAATGAAGATGCTGAAATGACCTCAGTTCCTGTGGCATACTTACAGTGACAGTACGTGCAACCACGCTAATAGTAACGGAACGCTCGCCAGGGTTACAAACACCGGTGACTCTCGGCTTTCCCTCCGAGAAAGCCGTGCTTGACAACACCTCGAGAAACACAAATGCACCGCCGCTCTGAACGGCCAACACAACTGCCAGAACACGCTGGAAGTTTGCTGTTGCACTGCTAAGACGCCTGTCCTCGTCTTGCTCGACAAAAAAGCTCACGGCACTCTCAATGAAACCCCCGACGGGGCACCGGGCCACCTCACCACACTCAGAGAAAAGAGCAAAGTAAAAACTCTCCACTTCCTCCCCTGCTGCCAGCGACCGTTGTGCGGAGGGCTCCCACGTCTTGTAAGCGGTCTCCCTCCGCAGAATACCGCTTCGGGGGTACATGACATGGGACGGGCGAAGAAAAACGCCCAGAACATCACCCACATGCCCCGCGGAACGGTAGCAAGTTCGATCTGATCGAGAAAGTAACGCTGAGCCATCGCAGGTGTGCAGCAAAAACGAAGGATGGGCAAGAGTGAGAACATCAACTCTCCACGGACCACTAACGCAAGCACCGCACTCCTTTTCATACGAAGCAACCCATGAAACATCTTCACCAGCGCAGAACTGCATGTTTTGTTGTCTTTGGCGACTAGTTACCAGGGCGCAAATAGATAAACAGTCCACAAGTGGATCGCCCACAACAGAGGCGCGTTGGTGCAGAACTGCCAACAATGGGTGGTGCTGCCGATAGTCGTACGAGTACGGCATCCAATGCAGAGTTCTCACTTCACCCTCAAAGGAGCCAGAAACCCCAACTGCGTCATCCACCTGCAGAGGGAGCGCGCCAACTGACAATGAGTCAAAGCCAGATAGTTCACGCCACAGGGTCGACTCAGAGTCACTGGCATCTGCAGTGACAGTACTCCGCCAGCAAATCTCCACGTACTCAACCCACCCAACCACACGCACAAAAGCTACGCGCAGCACAGAGTGTTCAAAATCTGCTCGCGAAGGGTGCCGCAGCCCTCCCTTGAGACCATTCGAATCGGTTTATGTGTGTGAAGGGAAGGAGGTGGAACAAATGACTGGGAGTGAACAGTGGCAGTCGCATTACTCGTCACCGCCAAACCGAGAACATCAGTGGAATTCACAGAACTTGAGAGTGCGTTTATCGGAACAAAATGCTGTCGCCGGGCCCTAGCGTACTCCACCGACTCATTGGAATCGCAGGTAAACCATCGGACTGCCGTCACTGAGGCCGTTTCGCCATCTCCAAACCTCAAGGCAGCTTCATTAGTACCTTGGGAACCAAGGGTCGCTTTGCCCACCGTGAAGCTTGCCACCAGAAAGCAGTCACATTCCAAAACAAAGAACAGAATCACTTGCGACCCCTCAACGCGAAGACACGACAAGGCAGCAATACTGCAATGTGGCTTACCACAGCGACTACACTCATCTTTCTCCCTACGCTCTTGGTTATCGTGAACTCCAGCGGCGCGTTGCAGCTCCCTCACAAGCGCACGAGCATCTCCTCCGCCTGGGGCACCACTACACTCAGTGCTACCAGTGCGTCTACAGGGAAAATAAATAAACATGTCCTCCCTCGCTTCCCCGTCTCTCGTGCCTACGATAAACATGAGCTCGTCATCACCAAAAACGAGCACACTAACCAACACCTCACCGGGGCCCTCATGCCGTGGCCCCATGAGGGTCGAAGATGATGCGGAAGGAGCTGCACAGAGTAAGCGACACATTGCTTCCTTGCTTCCCAAACACCGCTACCGTCGACAACGAAGTTCCTCACCCAAATGCCCGTACAGGCCGAAGATGTGACGACCACAGAGGCAGCGCAACGCTGTGCGTCACCTTAAAACTTTTAACCGATCTTCCCTCTCACCACGGCCGTGGCACTTTAATATCTCCTATTGGCAGCCTTCAAGGCAACTCGACTCGAGTTAAAAGAACTCAGAGCCCAGCCGTAGTCCTTGCGTTAGGAATTTTACCGTTGATAGGAGCGTACAGAAAAAATACAGGAGGAAATAAATATATGGTAGATGTCAAGAGGACATAAATAACGGCACAAGGGGCTAAAGCACGGTCCTCTCATGAATACATTGGTCAGCTGAGAGCAAGCAGAAGCATACAGGGTAAGAAAACAATATGTGGTGAGTTCAAACATGCCGAATAAATGCACCCGTTGTGCTTGCTTAGGGTGGTGGAGATGAATCTCAAACAAAAAGAAGAGGGAAAACAGAAAAAGCTTAGTCCATTATCTCTCGGTGAAGGAGCTTATTGGTTGAACAAGTGTGTCAAATAGTGCATGAGAACCCGCGGAAACGGAATCTGTAGACAACTAAAAGAAGGGAGACTGCAATATCTCCAGTGCTCCACTCAAAGGGAGCCAGGCAATTTAATCTTCTCTCTTCTTGGACGGTACGTAAACACGCAAAGAAAAAGTAAAATTAAAAATAACAGCGTAGCGCACCTGTTCCTCATTTCTCCCTTCCCCTTCCTGTCCAGCATCTTGCTACAACTTTGCCTCACATCCGTACTCCTTGACAAAGTCGTCGGCCACAAGCTTAGCAAGACGGCCTGCCAACTCAAATATTGATAGACCTACCGCCCGAACGTCTGTTGCCTTCGCAGCGTTAGCAGGAATATGCGCTGACAGACTGTACTCCACGCGGGGATCTTCCTCCTCATCGCGAAGAATAATGAGAGGCTGCCGCTTCACCTCTCGTACCGTTATTGTCACTCCACGATCGGAAACACGTTCATGCAGCCGTGTTTCATCCTCTGACAGGTACACCAACTGTCCGTGTTCAGAAGGGAGCACGTCCGCTACATCGTCGTCAGCGAGCTTGATAATAGGCGTTGAGGCGTATAGCTCCACATCCTGGCGGCGGACAGGTGGGCGTGATCGGAGCAGCAGACGTATATCAGGTCCACGAGAATGTGTGCACCACGCCGTCTGGAGGTTTACCCACGCGCCATTCACGGCAAGAACCTTCCCTTTATTATCCAAATCAATGTGAAGTTGATCCTTTGCCCGCTTAATGATACCGCCATAAGTAAGCTGTGATCCCTTTCCAATGAAATTAAATCCCTCGGGTTGCAGAAACTGCTCATGTATCTTAGAAATGCACGACTCGGGTAGCGTTGACACCCAGGTGTATGGGTGGCTCACCTGCAACCGCTGTTGGAGTGTGTATGAAGAAGTGATTCGGCGATTCTTTCTCATAACCTGCGGTTTCAACAGTAGTTTTCCAAAATCAACGAAAAGTTCGCCATCCATCTGCAAATTACTCATATTCAAGCAACACCACTGCAGGACCTTGCTATACCTGGAGCGGATAGCAACGTCTTTCTCGGATGCACTAAGCGTGTAGCACTCCGTGTTCGAGGGAAATCCCGGGAACGCGGTTGTGTTCACACGCGAGACCACAACATCGGGGGCTGTGTCACTAACAAGAAGTTGAAACGCCTTGGGGGCCATATTAGCCGACCCTTCGTAGAATCCTGCTTGAGAAAGATCGAGAAGCGTTTCGGGCTGCATGACAGACGCCTGGTTCCACCGACCAAACCCGCCTTGTTGTTGTGGGGGCTGATGGGGGGATGAGTTTGGAGCTCCACCCTTTGCTGCAGTGTCCTTCGAGTGAAGATATTCCTCTACCTGCCGCACAACCGCCGCTTTTTTTGCAGCAGGATCAGTCCGCACGCCACATCGTGAGAGATACCCCTGCAGCTGCACGAGCGAGAGAGAAAAAAGGTTTCCTTCATTCCACAGTGCCCAAACCTTTTCATGTGTAACACTATTTGCGTTTGAAGCCTGCTGACCCCGCATCGTTAAAACCCCATGTGGCGCATCGCTCTGGCTACGCCTGCTGACATTCAAAGGCGAGGGACGACTAAGAAAACCGTGGCGCAACAAGCGAAGCATAGCGGTGCCAAGCCCTATCCTTTCCGTGGGATACTTCTCAGTCTTCCTTTGCTCCTTTCAAATGTGCCACCAATTCTCCTTTTCCCTCTAGTTTACTACTTATATTATTGGTATTCTTTAGCGTGAAAGGGAAATAAATTAATAAAGTCCGCTCACTCCTCTGTTTGCGTCAGAATGTTGTATAACTCGGCGCTGTCCCAAGCAAAGCAACACAGACAAATCAGCAGACGAAGAATCGGTAAAGCTACACGCACCTGTGTTCTCTAAGTTGTAAAGCGGTACAAACACACTCCGACTAACAGGTATTTACACCAACCGTTATTACTACTGCTTAGAACCAATTTATTTGATATCAATATTTTGGTCCAAGCGCCGGGAAGAGTGAGTGACAAACCACATGTCGCGGGCGTAAAGAGGAGAAGCAAAAAGAGCGTAATTTCTCATTCAGCGGAGATTCATACAAGAAGAATGTGGTCGGCTAGTCCAACAAAAGGTACAATAACCTCTCAGGCGTACAAGTAGTAAGGAAAGCAGAAGATGCCGGGCAAGTTAAGTAAAAAGTAACACAAGACAAAGACAATACAAAAAGAAAAGAAAAAACACAGGTGTTATGAGGCAACGGGTGGGAAGCACGTAGCCTTCCGGCCAGAACAACCTGAAAAAAAACGCCGTGCCCATACACTAAACGACAATAACTCGAACAAGAGGGAAGTAGCGGACGTACAAGTCAATTAAAACACTGGCATAGAGGGCTAAATAGTTGCGATGTAACCCATGCTGGAGATGCAGTTCCATCCAAACACTCCGTTTAACTAACAAACAACGCGGATATGAGAAATGGACAATATGAGCCTGTGGGAAACCAGAAGAAACTGACAAGCTGTGGCGTATCTGTCGCCAGCAAAAAAGGAAAGTGAGACGAAAAAGAAATAATAATAAAACTTGAACGGAACACAAAAGTACAGCCACCAGTGTCGCGCCCCGGTAACATTTTAGCAACAACACACCCCTAACAAACACATGCACACGCGGAATACAGACCATTAGATGGATAAGGAAGCCTGAGAAGATGAAAGTATATATGTGCACCACCTGCAGTTCTCTACCAACCGTGACATAACCACTACCTGCCACCTCCAAAACAAACCACCAACAAACCTTCGTCCCTTCCTTTCATCTCCAGTTTACCACCTCCCCAACTTGCCTTCACTCGCTTCCCTTCACATTATTCACTTCATCTACAACATCAACACACGTCCTCTATTATAGACCCGAACTCAATTGCTTTACAACACCTCATCGCGTCACGTCTATGGAAACGCTTCTATAGAAACACAACAATTAGAAAAAAGTGACTACAAAACCTTATCTGCATCTGAAGTCAACTGTTCAAACAGGAAGAAAAGGTACACACCCTGAACGCTATCCACAAATTACAACTCTTCCTGCACAGTGAATTAAGCAAACATGCTGTGAAGAAGAAAAAAACGATAATACAAAACAACTCCTAATTGTATTTATCATTTGGATCATATAAAACCGAAATGCAGCGATGTATATATATATACACCTTTAAACACACCCACACATACATAGATAAACAAAGCAGCAATGCGCACCCATAGCAATTTTCTCTCTCTGCACTACTGGCCCTCAACACACCCGTGAAAAATGATTTTTGAAATAATAATAATAATGATGACAATAAAAAGAAGTAGTGAAAAGGGTACAAACTCTCATCAACTCATGGCTCCCTCAACAAAATCTTCCTAACTGCATCACAAAGGAGGACTGGAGCGGGGGTGCGATGTAAATGACGGTATTATACCTCCGGAGTCAGCACTATCAAGCGTCAAATTACCCCGCACGGACTGGATCAGTGGTGAAACACGGCTACAACCATCGACAACCACGAGCGTGTCCAAAGAAGAGTCCACGGCTGCGGCAAAGTCACAACTCAGAGAACGCACCACCGACTTCCCGCCCGGGGTCACGGGGCTCAGTAACTGTCCCGACCCCACCTCCTGACACCATCTTTCTGACTGGTCCTCCACGCAGCCGTCACGCAGCCAACTTCGATAGCCCCTACAATGGCGGAGAAGCGTTCGCTCTTGAACATTGCTGTGTTCATTCTCGCCAGGGGGCACCTCGCGGACAAGGCGCTCGAGACTCGCAGGAACACTGACAGGGTTAGATATTATCTGATCCCGCGGTGTCAACTTCACACTGCTCTCTTCCACGGTAAGTGCTGAGGCTTCCTCGAAACCATCCATACCCCGGTTAGCAGGACCAACACCGTTGAGTTGTGCATCGTGAGGAAAGGAATGCTGCTGTCGATCGTTCCTCTCTGTTCCCCGATGGTCAGGCTCTCCAATATCGGTGCCATGGTTAAACTTACGTACGGTGCGCACCTCCGACAAACAGTGACCAGGTAGTCGGTGCACGTCACCACACTTCGATTCCGATGAGCACGATCCGCGTACCCAATTAAGACAGAGATTTCGTGGACATGTTTTAAACACACAGCTTGAAGGATGCTTGCAGCCGCCGTACGACTGCAGGCAAGGGTGCTTTTCCAAACAGAAAGACTGCGTTTCAACAGGACGGTCAGCATCTTCACCAAGTTCACAGCAACCAGCACCACAGTTGGAGGAAAAGGAGGTCGATATCTGACCAAATGTTTGATCATGTTGCAGAACTCTTGACGATATTGTGGAATCGATCGCCGATTCCGACGCTGCGGAGCGGTCCCTGCCTCCACTAACAGCCTCCTCCAAAGGGGATGGCAATTTGCCTTTCGCAACCTGTGAGTGAGTGGCACAACGACCCACAAACACTCCTCCCTCACAGCGTCGGGTACCCCGCATTTCCTGTGATACGTCTGGCCCCATCGACAATGAGTAACCATCCCTTGGGTCAGAACTGTATTTCCATGACTGCAGCGCCGCTTCGCGAGATCACACGCCTTTCTCTGATGAAATGAGCTGCCTCTATATTGATATTACTGAGCTCCAAAAGCATATCGACAAGCTCTTTCACCCCAGCTCCTAACAACTCACGTCTCACAGATTCGTTGTTAGGGGAAGCACCCGCGTGAAAATTGCAAATTATTTGCGAAGCCTTGGTAGAAGGCCAACGGGAAGGCGATGAAAAGTCCACGCGTTGTTTCGTGTCGATCACCCTTCGATCGTATGTTGTTGTAGAGTGAGAGTGGGATGGGTCCCCCAGTGATGTGTCCTCCGAGATGAGGGAAGGATCAGAGGCAGCCGTATATGTAAAGACCCCGCCGCCGTCTTCAGCAGTCATCCGAACGGCGCGAGGCAATGTCGGTTGAGAGCCGTATTTTGGATTGTACGGCATGGCTGAAGGTGAGTCATAGCACGGCCGCAGCTCCTGACCCCCAGGCGGGGTGCCAGGATCGCTTGATTCAACACCTTGGAGACATGTCGTGTTGTAGGCATATTCGCGGCCTCACGTCCCTGTGTAGTGTTTGATTCAGCTCTACAGCCGCAAGTCTCGACGTGAGATGAATACAAGCCCTCCACCGAGGTGGTACGCGCCCCGTCACCGATGGTAATAGTGCTTTTGGTGTACATCTTCTCAGTTAATTCAAGGGACTGTGCGGGCGCTGAGGCTATGCGGTATCGGTGCTGGCCGTATATGTGGTGTGCGGTCCTTCTCGCGACGTGCTGAGCTGAAGGCGGGTCGAGCTGTTCTCCTTGCATCGAAAGAGCCAAAGTTGCGTAACGCTCATCCGTCATTAGAGGAGGTAACGCGCACGGTGATTGAGTTCTTTCGTTTGGATATCGTTTCGCTTTATGTGACAATGTGTATGTTTATTATATTATTCAGTGTCTTCCCCCTCACTTGACGCGATTGCTGCCGTTGATTGCCGTTGAAGCGAAGAAATATATCCAAAAGGCGGTGTCAACTCCCTTTCGCACGTTCTTCCACTTCTCGATTCACCTAACAAGAAAGAAAGGAGAAAAAAGCACTTTGTTGTTGGTGTGTTTCTCTTATTCCCAGCGAAGACATTTCGCTACCTCACAGCTGACAAATAGCCTCAAATACCCCTTCATATCCCTTTGCCTCTTTGGCAGCCTGTATTTTAAAAACTGTGGAGATTGCCCTTCGCTGCGCGGTTGTGCCCACCTGGAGACTATCGGGAAACCTCTCAGAACAACCCACAATGAAGCCCGCTGCAACAACAAAGCATTTCCTTCACCACATGCGTCATTGTTTTGATGATACCCTTTTATTGCTCTTCCCGCTTTTGTCAGAATATTTTACCTCTCCCTTCCTCCCCAACATTATCTATCCCCTTTCGTTGCTTGGCTGCACAATGGCAGAGGAACGAGGTATAAAGGCAATATATTAATTAATATGTACCGTTTTCGGTCATGCGATACGGAGAAGGGAAGGGAATACAAAAAAAAGGGGAAATGAATGCGGAAAAGGGGCACAACTCCGTCACTAACGCCTAAAACAACAGAGTTTGAGTTCATGGCAAGAGCACACCGGTCGTCAGCAGCACCAACAAAATGAAAGTGGCAAAAAGCGAAAAGGGGGCAAAAACCGAGGTGCACCATAACTACAATAAGTAACTTTTGCAGCGGCAGTTTTCTCTTGCAACTCATAGTCTGAAGACCGAGCCCAGGCTGCGGAGGAAACTGATGCCTGTCAGAAAGCACGTCCACAAGGTTCTGCATGCACAACGCTCAGCGAGTCCTCCCCTCTACTTGCCCCTTCCCCAGCGCGATGCAGCACACCAGCGCTCTTCTATCCCTGCCCCAGCGACCCGTGCGGAGGCAGCTGTGGAGACACGGTAAAGTCACAGGCAGACGATACATCGAACAAGAGGTTACACCTCCAACGCGTTACGAAGTTCGCCAACATGGTAGCGTACCTCAATTACTTTTTCTCCTCCTCTGGTTTTGTTACTTTTGAACCAAACCTTTCCTTTTAATTACTGATCATTTTGGTCTCTTTTCTCACCCTTTTGCGGAGGGACACATCACTCAGCAGTACGGGACAGAAAAGAAAGGAGCAGAAAGAAGATTAACTCTGGTTGGTTAGGGACCCTCCCAACACTTTTAAGCGGCTGTCTGAGTCTGTTGCTGCCGCTGCTGTAATTGTGCTTGACGCGCCCTCATGGTGTCGACGACTTGACCCAGCTGCGTCTGCTTCACCCGCAGCTTCTGCTCTACCAAATTTATATTCTCCTGTACGGCTTCAGCACGACCAGTGAAGTAAGTGGCCGCATTCCCTATCGACTTCTCCACAAAGTAGTCCGTACCCACATCCACCAGCACACGGTCGTTGGGAACGATGCGGCCCGTTACGTAAAGGGCGCTACTGACGCACACAAGAGCTTCCTGAGGTTTCTGCTCATCCGCCTTGGCTGCCTCACAGACTTTTTTGTACTCACCCAGCACCTCGCAGTTGCTTACGAAACGGGAGTGCGCACCACGAAGGCTCTCGTATGCGGCGGAAAGGCATTGCACATCAACTTGAAGTTGCTTCCGCAGCTCCTCAAGCTGTTCCAGGGGAAGCTGCGTAACGTTGACAGGCCCTCCGTTAACTCCGCCTTGTGCTGCACTCATTTACGTTAACCCTTGAAGTTTATCCAGTTATTTTGTTTATATTTGTAGTTTTTCACTCACACCTCCTCTTTTAACGTGCACGGATACCTAGACATACAAATTTTCGTACATTTCACGGCCAAAAAGAAGAATAATAATAACAATAACGTATAAGCGAAAAGGATACAAAACGAAGTGAGCTAATTATAAAAACAAAGTGAGTTTGAATTCTCTGACCATGTGTGGGAATAAATCGACACAGTAAAACTTACTCACATCAGGAAGAGGGGGGCGCAGTAGGTGTGTCACCTAAAGGAGCACCAAATGAAATTTACAACATCAGTGTGTCTTAACGCACCGAAGGGAGATGAGAGGAAAGTTAAGGAGCATCGAGGGGTACAAAGAAAAACGAAACAATTTTCGCTGGTCACGAAAATGCGAAACAACCCCGCCGACGCCCAGGCATGTGATCACCCAGATTGAAAAGAATGTCTTTTCAAATAGAAGTAAAAGAAAAGGGAAAAAAATCACACAAGACAACGAAAGTAAATACAAAAGCATTCACAGCTATCAAAAGAAAAAAAAGAACTCGCGTCATTCTCTTGCCTATAAATCTCCCAGCCAATCACAGAGATCCTCTCCCTCCAGCTCGTGACTCCAGCGCGACCCCACCTCCGGAGAAGGACACGTCGCTCCTCAAGTAAAATCGACATGTACATGGCAGCAACGGGTTAGGTAAGGTAAGAGGACAGGCTGAAAAGAAACAAGAAGTATGGTATCAACCTGAAACAAAGCATGATGCAGGCAAAACGAAAGACTGGTTTTTTAAATTTTTTTGTATGTGCAGCCATACAATACGAGCAAATTGAATCACTCTGTCTCGTCCATATTCGATCAACAGGTCGGGGTGCCACGATTATCATCACGTACAAAAACAGGCGCATCTCGGTGCTCTGGTTCCGCCGGTCTAGGAGGCGGCGGTAACGCAGTCGCAGGACGCTTTTCGTAACGTTGAAAATGATCTGGCGGCGGGATGGGAAGATCATCCCAACCGACCTGGGTTCCTGCATCAACTAGCAATGGCGGCGGGGCGTATTCTATCAGTGGCACCACAAGTGTGTCCTCCGTGTCCTCCTCCGACTCCATCGACTCCTCAACATATGGCATCCCTGGGATGAGGTTCGGGTACTCCCCACGGGCATTTGGTACTGCGGCGTGCAAAACCGGGTCCCCTGGTATAAGATAATACAGAAGGCATGGTTCTTTTGGTATGTACGGAAGCGTCTTGTGATCCCAACCGCACGGACGTACTTTCGGCATAACAGCTGAAGTCTCCTCTAAAACAAGAAAAAATAAAACTTTTCCACGATACTCCCCCAACCCTGTAACGGTCGCCCTTGAGCGTGATGTATTACCGTTATTGAATTTCTTCTATTGGCAGTAGCCTTGGTGTACTCAGAACAGAAAGAAAATAGTTAAGTGTAAGCAAAGCCCACATTTGCTTTCTTCTTTTTTCAGCAAAAAAAAAAGATAGAAAATCTTTCTCTCAAACTGTAATTCTCAATGATCCTTCCTCTTGTTTTGTTTTTGTTTCTACTTGTCTTGAATGGTAAGATGAAACGTATGCGCACTAAGCAACGTGTGTAAACACAAACCGGGCATGCTGGCCTGGAGGAAACGACAGTACAACACAACGAAGATCTCACGAGCCGCGGGTCAAAGTTGGGAAACGTAACGCGAGAAACTTTAGACTGTCAGTCGACAGTTGAAAGTTCTAGCCATAGCAATGGTGCGTTCTCTCCACGTCACTTCTTCATGCAGTGTAAAGAAAAAAACGCGTAGCAAAGGGCTTACAAAAAAAAAACATGAAAAGCAAAGCATGTGCTCAGTCTTCCATTGCAGCACATGTCACGAAACTTGACTAAATGCAACTGAGATGTCGAATACACGATGAAGCCCATTGCCCTAACAGCAAACTTACATCGTACATTAGTGACACCTCACAGGAATAGCGGACACAAGATATGTGCACACTTGACACGAAACAATTACTGTCAAAAAAAAAATGTCGATATGGCCAACGTGACCAGAAATTGCACTGTAGTTTATTGTTCGGAAAAGAAAGGCAAGTGCAGAGCAACCGTTCGTTACGAAGAGCGGTAACAGCGGTTTAACCCCCTTGCCTGCGGTATGCTGCGTATTCTATCGTACAGGAAGAGTTGGGAATACGAACTCCGACAGTTTGGGGGCACAAAAAGCAATATGAGAAAAAAAAGGAAAACAGAGAGGAGCTGAGCCGCACACGCGAGGGTTATTTAGCGATGAAGTGCTATGAAAAGCATCGAAAAAAAAATAAAATAAAATAAAATAAAAAATAAAAGAGATTAGCGTAAATCACATTCAGATCCTTCCCCATCTCCTTCCTTCATAACTTTCTCGTCATCCTCGGCAGAGCCTTCCACGCCACTCTCCGACCCCATATCCGCGGTCAGCTCGCGCCTACGGCATTCATCCACTCCACACGTCTTCGTCTTTCTCTCCGCTGCAGCCTCAGCAGCGGCCTCTCTTCCTTCATCTCCTGTCTCGTCTTCCTCATTCCAAGATTCCTCATCTTCCTCTCTCGCATCCACGCTCTCCTGCTCTCCAGCGTTTTTAGCCCCTTTCCCAGAGATGGCCCTTCGGTAATTCTCGCGGCCTCGCTCATTGCTGTCGTCTCCTGCATTGGCAGGCGCCACTTTGGCCGCCCGATCGCCCCCTGCATGCCCCAAATTGGGGGATGAGTCAACGGTGGTTAAAGTGTTACCGACCTTCTTGAGGTTTCCATCCACTAAAGCTGCATTGCCCCTTCTCCCATGCATACCTCTCTCTACTCCGGGCTCTGGCTCTCCAGGGACCTCAACAGCTCCCTCCTCTCGTGCAGCAAGAGTTCTAGCTCTGCATGAACCCTCATCCAATGGCTTCTCCCCTGGAGAAGCCCCGCTGGTACCCTCAGCAACAAGCTCGTCCCCTCCAAGCGTTCTTAGCCACGCACGCGCTGTCACCGCGTCACATTTTTTTTTCTTTTTATCGGTGCCTTTGCTCTGCCTTATATCCGCCGTGGGCCCCTCCTTTAAGGGTGTTTCACTGATCTTCCTAGGCGGACTGCTTGCTTCATCCTCATTGCTGTTCTCCTCATCCCCCAAACACGTCTCGTCAAGCTCCATGTATGGATCATACTCATGCTCCCCTTCGAGATCGTAATCGTCAGTACTGTCGTCAACGACTGTCCGGCGTTGTATGTACCGTCGACGCTGCTTTTCCATTTCCTCATTAATCGGGTCAAATTCTCCCTCGTTAATATCATTCAAAGCATTGTCAATGTCGGTTTTCAACACCTCAACCACCTCGGTTTGACTGCCGCATCTGCCGTTGACCACTCTTGCCGAAGCACACCCCGGTTCTCCAAAGGAAGAATAATCGACCATGTCGCAGTTTCGCTGGTTGGATGGTGACCTACACAACTTCACACGTCGCGCGACATTGACAAATTGTTGTCTGCGGCGGTACCTCACTAAAAAAATTATGCCAACCACAGCGGGTATAATAAGTAAAAGCAACACGAGATAAATAAGACCAGGCGATCCGCTTTCCTCTCCACTGCCCCCAGCGGACGGATCATCGCTTGGAAAGCTGGGTTTACTTGAGGTACTCTCCATTCTGCAGCAAGTAAAGAAATCAGCGTCTTAAACACACCCAACCCTGTGCGACCTCAATGGTACCCTCCAAACCCCTTCTACTGCCAAACTACATATATACATATATATCAAAGACAACCCAGTACACAGGAAAGGAGCAAAAGAGTGTTAGGAGAACACCAATACAGTGGCTTAGCCATAAACGGCACCAACAGCAACAACAACGGCGAACTACACTGAGTAACTCGGCGCGATATGTAGGCAACAAGGGGAAAGAGCTACTTTACAACACCGCGCAATTAACCCCAGTAATGATTCATCACCATTCATTTGTGCTAAAAGCAGCAAAGAAAAATGTTGCATTAATAAGATAGCCAGAAAAGTGCTCAGCCAACACAATAAACCTGATCACCACCGTGCTACAGCCTCTTCGTTAATTGGACGATGCCAGGCCCGTCCTGTTTCTTGCAGTCGCCGCTGAAACTTCTCGCGGTCTGCGACCTTTGCTCGCGTCCACATGACCTCAGCAACATGTTTGTTGTCAAGGTACGCCATCCAATTCTTCTTCAGCAGCCTCTTTTCATCCATCGCCATGTACGGCACAGGAAGATCCAGTGGTAGTACTTCCTTCTTTGTACCAGGCGCACCCCGTGGGCGGTACTGCGGTCCATGGAGGGCAAAGTACGCTTTCCCACGCAGGGTTAGGGCCCACATCTGACCCTTCGGTGTCCCCAACCACTTTTGTTCCCAATCATGGCGGGCACGCACCTCATCGGCGGGTTGACGAGCCCTCGCAGCGGGGATGGTACGGTATGTGCGGCGTGGATCAGTGCCACCGCCCACGTGGAGAGCACCACCAACGGTCTCAATGGAGTCCTCTGCAACCGTGTAAAATTCCGGGTTGTCACGAATACCCATGATAATTGGTTTTAAATCCTTAAGAAACTGCTTGTATATATTCATCTCCGCTTGTTCCATTAGTCTCCGACCTTCCTTGCATGCATTGGCGTACGCGCTCAATATAAGTTGCTGCTGTCGATGAAGCGTAAGGTCCTCCACACAGGGGTTCACACGCACACGCTTTAGATAACCCGCAGGTGTCGTAATCACCTCCACGCGCCCGCCCCACTCACGTCCGACGACTTCCATCCGGTCAAACCGGATTTGGTGTTCATACTTGTTGTTATATACAAAGGCCAAGATGCGGTGGAACTGACGCTCAGACATGAGTCGGCCGTGATGGGCCCAAAGGGCGCCCCGCACGCGCTCTGCGATGCGGCGATAGATCTCCATGTAGTTGCTTAAGGCAACCGCAAGCGCTCAAGCCTCACCCCAACAACGCTCTCTATAGCTTCCTATTGCTTTCTTCAAGCCTTTTTCCTTGTTGACAATTCAGCATACACACGCACTAGGTCCTCAAGCAGTCAGCAACTGTTGCCACCAACAGGGTGGTGCGGACCTGTATGGGTTCTTTCCCTTTGTGCAACTGTCACGTGATCGTATCCCACGCACGCAACATCGAGATACGACAAGAAAAGGCATCAGCACATGATCAAAGGAAAAAAATAGAAGAAAAAACAAAAAGCTGCGGTCGGTCGTAGGACAAGAACAGCAAAGGAATGCTCTTTTCGAACCAGACTAAGCACAAACCACAAACAAAAGTGGCGCTACTCTGTATATTTCTCACTTTTCGCTTTGTTTCACAGTTCATTAGTAACTGAAAGTCGAAAGAGAGAAATGGTGGTACTTGTAACGATAAAGTAGTTGTAAAGTGTCCATCGGTAGGCTGATCAGTGCCCCTTAACGCGAGGAGTCGGCCAATATGCCTCGCGATCACCATAATGCTTCCACAGGCCCACCGGCATAGAACGGTACGATATTTTGGCCGTGCTGTTAAGATGCATCTGCTGCTGCGAACGAAGAGTTTTCGTTTGCCGAATCTCGTTCATGTACTTCGCGGTAGTTACCTCCCCTTCAAACTTCGCAAAGCCCTCTGTTACACGGCCGCGTGTGCGAAGATAAGCCTCAAGCTCCTTCTTCGTCATGCCTCTCATCGCAGCTTCTTGCTTCACGCGCTCAATGTCCTTCTTTAGCACGCCCAATGCAGACCAAGGAGCGGTGGGACATGCAGCCAGCGCCTGTTTCATGTACTGGCGCGATGCCCATTGCCCCCGACGGCCGACCACGTCCGCGGCGGGAGCTGATACGAAAGATGGACCAAATTTGGTTCCCGCTTTGAACTCCGCGACTCGCCCATCAGCCTCTTCCACGAGAAGCCGGGTCGGTGCACCGTTGGTGAGGCGGGCTTGCCAACGCGCCTCCCTCTCACGGTCCCGCTTGCTCTTTGGCAAGGACCCTTTGTGCTCCGCATACCGCTCAATGACATCCAAGAAGCGAGAAACGCGGCCCGTCATTGGAGGTTTCGAGGTCTTGCAGAACTGGCTATTCTCGTCATTAAACCCAACGACTGATGAGCGCTCCTCAGAAACGCTTATTGCTGCTGAGGGTAGCCTGTCACTCTCCGTCGTCGCCCTTTCAGAAGACTCAACCATGCTGTCCGCCGAACCCCCTGCAAAAGCAGTGAAATCGACACCCCTAACATCGGCATCGACAACAGCCCCACTGCCCTCCTCCGTGCATGTAGCGGACCCACATGCTCCACCACGGCCAAAAGCTGGGTCACCAATGTCGTCTGAGTAAGTTAGCTCAATCTTTGAAGCGCCAGGCTGTTCAAGCCCAGTATTCAATCGGAAAACACCATATTCGCTTTGGTGTCGTTGGAGCGGGTGTGCGTGACGCCACGCGAGAAACCGCTTCCGTCGCTTCGCCTTTTCACCCTCACTGAGCTGGCAAAGGCCTGAATAGTCAGTGTCACCACTAAGCGCTAGTAACGGCTCGGTTGCCTCTGCGCCGGAATTTGATGGCAGAACCATATCATGAGCATTACTTCCCTCCTCACAATCCAAAGAAAGAATAAACTTCCGCTCCTTCAGAGGTGGGTTCTCTGCTGCCAACAAACGCTGCGGGACTGGAGACGAAATCGAGCATGTAAGACTGGAAGCCTCCACCGCGCTGCCATTTGCATTCGCACTATTGGCGTTCCTCGTAGACTCAAAGTAGGCTCTCGCCATATTTGCCTCCATACAGCGAGCTTCCTGAATCCGCGCCTCCTCTTCTTGGAGAGCCACGCGCAATTCAGCAGCTGCCTTCGCTTTGAGAATCTCCCGCAACCGATCACCAGGAATAAGTCCGGATGTTTCTGCAATAAGGCCCCTAAGCATTTCAATATTAACTCCATCCTTCGCCGATGTTGGAATTATGAAGGGAAATACCTTTCGGTACTTACGGCGGTTCCTTGTTATCGTGGCATAGATCTGCCGCATAACAGAGCACACTCGAGAATGGGGTACGGAATCACACTTCGTCAACACTACAAAAAATACCCCATGAAGGTTCTCCAACCATGTGAAATAGCGCAAATCCACCTTGGTCAACCCTCGTTCGCAATCAATGCAAAGCAAAAGCGTATTTACTGACCGTCTCACCCCCAGATAGGCATCAGTCAACTCTATGGCTTTGTCACGCCAGTGCTCCGACATGCCCTCGATGCCAAACCCTGGCACATCGACAAACGTAAGTTGTGGTCCTCCACCCGGAAGCTTCACGAGACCATTGCCTTTTACATTCAAATAACGCTGCATTTCCTCAGGGGAGACGCTCTGGTAGAAAGAAAGTTTCCGCGTAGTGTTGGGAGTGCTGCTCGTCTTCGCCACTGTTTGCCCCAAAAGTGCGTTCAGTAGACTTGACTTCCCTGCACAAGCCTTACCAACGAGAACAATCTCCTGATACAACTCATTGACTTCAAAAAAATAATTGTGATTATCATAAAGACTCGGTCGCCCCTTCCTCCATCGGCGCTGACGACCTGTTGTGGTTGCCGTCGACTCCGTTGAATCCTGTTCAACATCATCACGATACATCCCTGCTTGCTTAACTAAGGAGTAGTGTTGGCCTAGCATCACCTTATTGCCCAATGTTATAGCCTCCTCAGTTATTCTCCCAAAACTCAGAGGTGGTGGCGGCACTAGCTTACCGTTGTACTGGTAGTCTGAGGGAATCGGATGGGTAAGTTCGTACAACACACGTCTTCGCTTCGCGACTAATTTCTCGCGGGCATCTTTGAATGCATCGGTAACCAAGTCAATAACGTCTGTGCCGATCCCTCGGGTAGCTGGGTGGTTCTCCCCCATTCTCTCTCGTTCTGTAGCAGCAGCTATCTCACGCAGCTGTTGCCCGTGAGCGGGATCCATTACGATGTCATCATCACCCGCGCCGGGAACCTCGCATAGCGCATCACAGGAAAGTTGGCAGCCCTGGTCCACTTCCATTAGGGTCACATTTGCACGACTTGGGACACGTCGCCTTGATGCAGTTAGCAGTGCTTCCGCATCCATTATCTTCTGCGTGGCAGACTGCTGCTGCGTGTATCGGGGTCGACCGCGAAGTGGAACACGGCCAAGAAGATTGAATGCTGTGGAGGCACTGCACCAACGCAGCGGAGTGGGCCACTGCATTCACAGAGCCACCCCAACACCACGCACGTAAATAAATATCTAAACGCGTATTTATAAAGAGTCTAACGCATCCCCATCGCAGAGAGTAGAAATAAGGCAAAAATGGGAATCGCAAGATTGGAAGGGAAGCTGTGCGACTACACGCTGACAAGATGAAGTCCTCCAACCTCCGACACTGTAAGGATGAAGTCACGTACGGAGGAAAAAAAAGAAAGGGGTACACAAATATAAAAGAAAACTATTAGCCAATTGCTTTTAAAGTTGCACCGCCCTAGAAACCTACGTCAAAAAGCTCCGTTAGAGACAACGAGCCCCGCGTAGCCCTGCACTTTATGATCCTCCACGAAATACCACTACCCATAAAGTTCTTAATATAACTTAGGGGAGAAAACTCTCTGGGTGAACATAAGCGAAAAATATCTCTTTACTTCTCCTTTCCTCGTGCTCATATGCCACCATCCTACGTTCGTCTTCCTGATCGATAACACTCCACACATCTCCCCAGGGAGATAGAGAAGCACACAAATGTATATTTAACAAGCAGATAAGGAAATTTAAAATAAAATAAAAATAAAAAAAACATGAAAATAACGAAGGTAAACAAATAAATACATAAATAAATTTTTAAAAATCTGTGTTTCCGTACAAACGTGGATAAGGAAACGGGCAGTCGCCATGAGACTGCCTAAACCAGCTTCAGCGGCATGAAAGAAAGCCATACAGCGCGGTATGTAATAATAATATTAATAGTAATATGGGGAAAATACATAGGCGAAGCCAAGCAGCCATTGGCGCAACGCACCAACCCCTTTGAACTTCCCACTCCCTCCACCGCGATCGGCTACATAAATACACGAGAAGCCGCGACGCAGAAGGTAAAGCACGGGGGCAAAATAATAAAAAATAAAGACGCGACAAATAAGTGGAATGAATGTCAACAAAAAAATGCGGTAAATAGTGGCTACAAACGGAAGTACAAAAAAAAATAAAAATAATTAGACCCACAGGCATTCCCCTCCACTACCCGGCCACTCTCCAGAAGAACGGAGCCCAAACCCCGAACCCCTCACTAGAGGCTGTTGGACCACCGTCATCCGATAAAGCTGAGTGGAGAATATGCGCTAAAGGGGAAGCATCCCCGACACAATTCGTCAGGCGAGGCATGTCCTCACATATTGACAGGTGTTACCCCTTCTCTCTCTTCCCCAAGCCACTTACAACCACCGTCGTGCTGCCGTCATCGGCCTATTCTCTCCCACACAGGAAGCAGTGTCGGTGACGACCAGAGGAAAAAAGGAAGAAAATCAGGTGTAAACACTCTACACGTCCCGTATTACTTGCGTGCGGCTCATATTTGCGGCTAACCCATATAAACCACATCCAACCATAGCTAGAAGCTTCCACACACACACATTCACACTCGTTGTTCCCTAAATCCTCTTTCCCACTCCCTTTCGCTACAACAGTACCACAAAAAAGGTAGTAGCGCTTTTGGACCTGAACATGCATATTTCGTTCCATTTTCCCACCTTCCTTCACCCGGAGATAAAATCATTTTCCTGTTTTCCCACTATTTGCTTGAAAAATACGCTATTCAGGCTATTGAGGAGTAGCAGCATAACAAAACACTCACACGGGAACACCGTCGCGGAATCGACCACTGCTCACTTCGATACACTAAAGCGGTGCGTTCCTTCCCACACGCACCTGCTCTGGTCCTTTATATTTGCTATTGACTAACCCCCCCTCCCTCCCTCTCCAACTTTTTTGATCTCAATAACCTTTTTACTTCACGTTGGTAACTCTACCATATATGCATCACATACCAATACCTTCATAAAGAAAGAGTGTCTAGGGAGCGAGTACTGCTTTCTGATCGTAGCCAATCACACACCACAAACGATACTACACTTCATGTACAAATGGGTGCGCCGGTTGGTACTGAACATCAATCATCAGTTGCCATTAGCACGCTCACGTACGCGGGTATAGTGAAGAACATATTGCAATTCGCGCCTGAGCGATGACAACTCGGCATTTTCAAGTTCATAGCCCTCGAGGATTAGCGCCATTTCCGTCCTCTTGCTCACTGCATCGGAGTGAACTTTCTTCAACTCGCCCATCTGCACCAGCGAAAGACGTTCGTGATCAGTAGAGCAACGCTTAAGATGCTCAATATCCTTCCTTATGTCAGCAATCTCATCAACCAGAGTGCGTTGCTCGTGGACAAGTTTATTTTGTCTCTCATTCACACGGTCCTCAAGAACCTCCATCTGCTTCTGAACAGTAAACGGTAACTGCTTCACGTGTGTACCACGGCGTAAGTGGAAGCGCTGCTCCTTAAAAATCTGCTGCAGCCTTTCTCGCTCTCCCTTAACTGTAACAAACTCTTCCTTTAAACCATCAAGCATTTCCGCCTTGACCTTGTCACGAGCGTCCGTATTGGCATTCACCTTCGCCTCGTGACTGCGGTATAAATCACGAGCCGTGCCGTTGCTTCTTTCGAACAGCCTCTTCGCGTCCTGCAGGCGGGGCATGAGATCCGAAAGGTTTACACGCCACCACTCGGGGAGATCGGTCCCGTTCTTCGCCGTGTAGCGCTGCCGCTCCTTTGTCCAGCAAGCCTGCAGGTACGAGTTCTCCACGGCTGCCTCGAGCTCGCCCACCACACGCTCCACGTCGCCATCGTATAAGGACGACACATCGCCCGTGGCCAGCTGTCGCACGGCACGGTCCTCGTCCTCCTTCAGCGCCTCAGCCTCGCGGCGTAACTCGATGACCTCTTCATAGAGCTGCAGGACGGGCTCCAGTTGCTTCTCACGGTCAGTAAGTTCATTCAACTCACCCTTCAGCTGTGTAAGAGGGGATGACTCCTCGACTTTCTCCATCCTCGGCGACGAAAACTCCACAGGGCTCGAGCACTCCAATCCATCTTTATTGCCTTCCTCTGAGTGAACACTACCTTCCTGGAGTACTTCCTCCTTCGACAGATCACCCTTCCCCTCTTCAGCAACGTCGAGTTGCAGCAGATCCTCCTCCCCGAGTTCCTCATCAAAGTCAACCGTGTGCGCCTGTTCAGTGGCCTCATCACAAGCTTGAGTGTCACCTTGCTCCGCATCGGGATTTACAGGCTTCTCCACACTCTCACCCTCTCCCTTGTTTCCACCCTCAAACTGAGTTTCTTCGTTAGCTGTGGCCTCAACCGACTCCTTTACGTTGTCCTTGGACGTTTCCATGGGGTCAGCCATGCCCCTTGCGTTGGTCAAAGATGAAACAGCCGATCCGTTCATTGTCACTCGCTTACTTTTTTATCAAAGTCGTATACTCCACAGCACCTTCCCGTTCAGGCAGATGCAACTGTTCGGCTACTCCCTGAGTGTGTAAAGTTATGATACTAAGGCGCGATGTGGCACAAATGTATTACTCACCTGTTACTGTCCTTTGATCTCTCTTATTCTCTCAGCTTATCACTTTTATCTGATTGTCTGCGAAGCACCAATGCAGTCCAGCAGTGGAGCAGGGGGCACGAGAGCAGAAAAGGGAAAAGGTGGAGATATTGGCGCAACGACGGGGAATGCAAAGTAAGGAAGGCAGAGAATCAGACTGGGGCCATACCACCATTATTACAACACCGACAGAGCCATTCAGTACGGGTCACTTACACACACTTCACCCTCCTCGACTTTCTTGCGCTCAATATCTTTAGAGGTATAACTTAAAGCAAGCAAAACAGTTTTTTTCTAGAAAAACAAACAAATGCCGTGTAAGTGCCCTGATTGCCTTCTTTACTCTACCTTAAACAATCTGACCAAAGCAATTCTTATGAGGAATATGATATTTCTCCAAACATCCGCTTTTCTTTACCTCCTTGCTGTTATCCCTTAATCTTTCTGCTTAAATACTTCACATAACATTATGATCCTACATTTTTGTTTTGTCTTTCGGGGGGATTTCTCACAATAACTTGCCTCAAATCCCCCTTTTGTTTAGAATACATCATCTTTTTTTTACAAGCGTTGCTCCCTCTTCTTCCATCCATCCACTAGGATTGCTCTCTCTATATATCTCCTCCTCCGGTAACGGTGTCACATCTTAACATCACGTGCGCACCCACTAACCATCTGTCTTTCATAGGACCTCATGACAGGAAAAATGGAGGAAATAAGGAGCAGAAGGAAGAGAAAGAAAGAAAAAAAAGATCCCTCCCCTACATTTTTCAGTGTCACCTACCCCACCCCAAGTCCAACTTCTTCTCGGCATAGCTACTTCTCTCGCTACTTCCCACTCGTCCTCTACACGCTTTCAAACAATACTTCCATGGCCCCAATGTGTTTGAGGAATACATACATTCGGTTTCGCGATGATGCACGGTCCAGCGGAACGAGAAGAGAAGAGAAGAGAAGAAAGCAGCCGACAAAAAATATGGCACAACCATGCCGCAGTGTGCGGGGTGCTAAAGGATCATACAACGATAATATCAAAAGAAGAAAAAATGAAGGAGGGGCTACGGACAAACAGAAACGGCACACAAAAGAAAAATGGTGTGTACACCGTAAAATAAGGGTAAATGAAGCACGATGACCTCACTAGGGATAACAGCCTTCGCGCGCATGCGACATTGCCCCTTCCACGCTGCGTTTCTCATATGCAGCGCACAGTGGGGCTATCAGTCCTTATAATCGCCTTTACATCGCATGTAAGATCCCTACGTCACACAGCTCACCTCGAACCCACCCAAGAAAGGCGCTCATCACACATCGTCGATTTCAGTTAACGTTGGACAAGGCGGAACAGAAAAAAAAAAATGATCTGTTCCCTTCTGTCATTATTATCATCCTTTTTTTAAAGTGTATTTCACTCTTTCCCTTCATCTTCCTTCCTCTCCCACCCACTCAAAATACGGCCCCTTCCCAAACGCTCCTGGAAATTCTGCACAACAGCTTTCACGCTTTTTATAGTAAAACGAGACGTGTCAAAGCTACAGAGGTAGCGTCGAAACAATCAAAGGAGGAATTTTTTTTTGAAGTTTACAAATTTAAAGAAAAGAAAACGCATCAACACGCAGTATGATGTCAGTGCCAAAAAGAGCAAAAATTAAAAAGGAAAGCAAGCAACCGACAGTTCTCTCATTTTCAGGACCCTTTCCTTTCACAAACACAAAGCCAACCCGGCAGGGGTCAAGCGCCATTAAGAACCTGATAAAACAGCAGTTAGAAAATGCCCGAATGTCCGAGGAAGGGAAGAAGAAAAGGATCAATAGAGGGAGAATAGTGGTACAATGGGAAAGAAACCGAGAAAGGAATAGGGTGTAGACAACAATATTGTAAAGAGGGTAGCGCAAGTGACTCCACGTACACTACAAGCAGAGTAATTTTTTGTTGTTGTGGGGGAAGCACAATTTCATAGCCACAATCCTCAACAAGCTCTTGGTTCAAGCATTCCCTGCCAAATCCTCATAGAACGGTCTCATTCATTTACACGCATAGCAACGCGTCGAATATATTTATATATATACGAAGAACAAGAGAGGAGATCGAGTAAAGGGGACAACAACAATAACATGCCCCACCCTACAGTCACCAAAAAAAAAAAGTGTTGCCTGGAACGAGGCAGCATGTACACAACGTGATATAATAGGCACAATGCCGCGAACATAGTGTCGGGTGTCTTAGTAATTCGCCTCGCGGGCACGGACGCGGACGTAGTGGAGAACGCACTGCAGCTCGTGTTTGAGCGACATCAGCGATTCGTTCTCCTCCTCATACTCCGCTCGGGCCTTGCGCACCTCCTCTCCACTCTTCGTGACATCCTGCATCTGAGACTGCAGCAACCGAAGAGTCGTCTCTCCACTGACTTTAACATCCCTTAATTCACGTTGAAGCTGAATAATTTGCATCTTCAAATCGTGTATTACATCATTCAACCTCACCCCTGCACCAAACTGCCTAGTCTCCTCATGACCAGCACGGGACTCAAGAGCATCTTTTTGCTTCTTAGCTGTTAGCTGCAGTTCCTTCACGTGTGTACCACGGCGTAAGTGGAAGCGCTGCTCCTTGTCTATAACCAGCAGTCTCTCCCGTTGTTGTTTAAGCTGGTCCAATTCACCAGCGATTTCAACAAGCATTTCCGCCTTGACCTTGTCACGAGCGTCCGTATTGGCATTCACCTTCGCCTCGTGACTGCGGTATAAATCACGAGCCGTGCCGTTGCTTCTTTCGAACAGCCTCTTCGCGTCCTGCAGGCGGGGCATGAGATCCGAAAGGTTTACACGCCACCACTCGGGGAGATCGGTCCCGTTCTTCGCCGTGTAGCGCTGCCGCTCCTTTGTCCAGCAAGCCTGCAGGTACGAGTTCTCCACGGCTGCCTCGAGCTCGCCCACCACACGCTCCACGTCGCCATCGTATAAGGACGACACATCGCCCGTGGCCAGCTGTCGCACGGCACGGTCCTCGTCCTCCTTCAGCGCCTCAGCCTCGCGGCGTAACTCGATGACCTCTTCATAGAGCTGCAGGACGGGCTCCATCCGCTCCTCATGCGAAGTGAACCCTTTAAGTTCATCTTCCAGGGCAGCAATGGCCTGGGCCCGCTCTGCCATTTCCAGTTCTTCTGCGGACGGCTGATACTCTGGCACTGCCTCTTCGTGGTAATCCGCCGCGCTACTGCGGGAAGAGTGCCTGCTGTGCTCATACGCGTTGCTGGACCTCAAGTCACTCTCACCAAGCTCTGAACCGAATCGGTTTGCGTACCTCCTTGAGCTTCGCAAGCCACTTCCTGCCTCACTTCCGAGCTCACTCCATTGGCCGCCCCTCATGCGGCTCCTGGACGTTTCCATGGGGTCAGCCGTGCCCCTTGCGTTGGTCAAAGATGAAACAGCCGATCCGTTCATTGTCACTCGCTTACTTTTTTATCAAAGTCGTATACTCCACAGCACCTTCCCGTTCAGGCAGATGCAACTGTTCGGCTACTCCCTGAGTGTGTAAAGTTATGATACTAAGGCGCGATGTGGCACAAATGTATTACTCACCTGTTACTGTCCTTTGATCTCTCTTATTCTCTCAGCTTATCACTTTTATCTGATTGTCTGCGAAGCACCAATGCAGTCCAGCAGTGGAGCAGGGGGCACGAGAGCAGAAAAGGGAAAAGATGGAGATATTGGCGCAACGACGGGGAATGCAAAGTAAGGAAGGCAGAGAATCAGACTGGGGCCATACCACCATTATTACAACACCGACAGAGCCATTCAGTACGGGTCACTTACACACACTTCACCCTCCTCGACTTTCTTGCGCTCAATATCTTTAGAGGTATAACGTAAAACACAAGAAGTGTAGTGCCAAATGAATGGACAAAACAAAACATTTCAAAAAGAATCAGAAACAATTTAAAAGGAAAAAATGAAAAACATATGTAATCAATTCCCCAGGAACTGCAGCTAGTAAGCACGGATCTATTCTGCAATCAAGCTGTCCTTTATGCTTCATTGTAGCCCCAATATCCCCCAATTTTCTTCCGCACTTTCTATGCTGTTACTTGAGTACCACGCGTGTCACAAATTCGCCGATTCACATAATAATAGAAAGAGGAAAGGTAAAATAAAAGTGGGCAAAAAGTAGGGAGGAATTCGCTTTCCGTGTTACTCGCTTTTGGCTCCATGCTGCGATGTGTTTCCTTACTGACCACGGAGACATCTCTCACTTCCGACACAGCCCGCTGGATTCTGTGCGCTTACACTTTAAACTGCGCCGCCAGCACGGAGAGCAGCGGAACTCAAAGATTGTAGCATAAAGCGGAGAGATGAATACCGAGGCACCGGAAGAGGTATAATGGTAACAAGTGAAAAAAAAAAATGTCGAAAGAGGGCTCGGTAATCTGGTGAAACTGCAAAGGTAGGCGGATAGGTAAGGAAGTAGCGATAGGAAAAAGAAGGTGGGAACGAGTTGCCCGACCCTTCAGTCTCTTTTCTTTCTCTGGTTTAACCAACGCTCTCCTCCACGCCATCCTCCCACCTTTGTCGCAGCGGCTGTATTGAGCGGCGTTGCTTTCTCTTCCGCTTTACAACCTCTGTGAGTCCACCACAATCCTCATCCCCCTTCACCCTCACTTTCCACAAACCTTCCCTGAGCACCATATCTCATGGTTTTAGTAATCTTCAGCCATTTCTTTTTTCTTTCCTTCTTCCTCCTTTTCGCAGGTGTCATTATGGGAATGTTAAGTGAGTAGGAGAAAGAAAGAGAAGACCCGGTATACCCTCAAAACAAAACAAAAAATGTAAGACAAAAGTAATACCAAGCAGAAAAAAAAAAGAAAAGAAAAAAAAAATCGAAGACGTAATCATTTTAATGCCCTTCTTATGTAGTCACAGGTACCTCCACCGGTTTATCTATTTTTCCTCCTTCGCGTGCCTTCCAAACATTTGTTAATATTATCATTGTCCCTTGTGTATTCCTCCCCTACGTAAACACACCCTCATTTATCCTCGTCAACATCTCTTAAATACACACACAAACACATAAAGGATCCTTTCATTCACTTTTTTCTCTGCCACGGAGGTGTAGGGGAGTATTGCACCACTTTCCTTCGGTTTCCCTTTTCTGCGCAGCGCTGCTTGATTCCACACAAGTACATCCCCCTGCCATATCTTCAAAGAAAGCCCCTATTCACTCATTTTGACAAACACCCAACCCCTTAACTCTCCCATTACATCACGCTTGACCCCTCAACGTGGCACTACATCTTAGCACTTATCATAACACAATTCTTTCTTAGTAATCATCAAACATTTTCTCTACATTCTTTCTCAGACACGCGCGCTGTCCACTGTCTTCCGCAAAAGAAAAAAAACAAACGCTCCATCCCGTGTAACAATAAAGCAACCAAACGAAGGAAAAGTCAAGATTTCACAGTTCTCTTTTTCTTATCTTCCACATCAGGCGGCGAGTAACTGCGGTTTCCACGTATCATAACTTTCCCCCGTGAGATGAAACAGCGTCAGGAGGAGGAGTTTTTTCCAAAATTCAAAGTAGTCCTCAAAAAAAAAAAAAGAAACGACTGCGCAAAGCGATTGCGGGCAGACAGGCAGAAGCGTGCAGGTATGAAAGGGAGTAATGGAAAAAATGCCGAGAAATTTTTTTTTGAAGTATTTGCGGAAAGAAAAAAGAAAAAAAAGAGTCTCACTGACATTTGGAAAGGAAAATGTGAAATAAGACAAACGAAGGGAATACAACTTTCTCCTTTGTGGCGGGAACAATAATTCCAGGTGTATCACACAAATGCCACTAGCAACGCAGCTTGCTCTCCCTTCACTCTTCCTCATTCACGTTCCCTTCTTTTTTTTTTTCTTCACACCTCTTTCCCTTCACTTCTCACGCCCCACTCAAGAAAGAAAAGTGTTAAGGAGAGGAGGGTTCAAAACAAAACAAAACAGAAATTATATGAATGAATAAAGTAACGTAAGGGGAGTAAGAAGCTCAGAGGGACCACCCCGCCGGGGGAGAGCGCAGTAACAGGGGCATACCGGTAGGAAAGTGCGGGAGTGAAGGCAGTAACAAATCATAAGCAAACAATTCAAAGAAGAAAAAAAAAGTACAAAAGAAAAAAAAGCAGGAGGAAAGTAGAGAAACAAAGGGGAAAAATTGAACAAACAAGGCAGTTGAACAAATGTAGGGAGTAAATTGCATTAAACAAGAAAAAACATGTGTTTTCGTTTCTTTCCTCTGCTGACTTTTAACACTCTTCACAAAGTACCAAAAGATAAAGCAAGAGAAACAAACGTAATGCATAAATAACAGGGGGGTACTTTTTTTCTTTTAAAAAAAAAACAAGGAAAAAAAGATCAAACAATAGTGATAAATGGTAATGGCTATGAAGTAAGGGAGTAGGAAAGGAAAATATAAAAGACATGAAAAATATAAATCGTGATCAAACAAACATAGAAGAAGAAGAAGAAAAGTCAATTAAAGGAAGAGAGTAAATTATACAAAAAGATAAGGGACGAAAAGGTAAAATATGTAAACGAAAAAAGGGGGGAAGCGAGAAGAGGGGGAGGGACATGAATCAAAAAATCGGTGGCGGTTATGGGGAAAGCGGGTTGCTAAAACGAGATTCTTCTCAGGAAGCAGATTTAGAAGCAGAACTTTCAAAAAAAAAAAATTAATTCTCGAGGAGATAATTGTAATGTAAACAAAATAAGAAAATTCAAAAAGGAACATAAATAACGAGGAAGTGAAGAGGGGGAAAAAAAAAGAAGGCAAACAAGCACGGGAAACGCGGAAGGGGCCTAACACTGCCGGGGAAGTATAGGAATAAAATGGTAAACAAAGGGGAGAACGACTCGACACAAAAAGACAAAAAAAAAGACAAAATAAAGGAAAATTAGTAGTAAGCACATCATAATACTTCTGAATGTACTTACTATGAATCGCAAATGTTCTTACGATTTTTTTTTCTTTTTCTTTTGTTTTTACATTCGCTTCACATGCTTTCATTATATATACATATATATAATGTTGTTGTTAACTCTATCCTTCCAAGCCTTGACAGCCGTTTTCCTTAACTATCCCCTTCCTTGTCCACTCCCGCTTGTTTATTATGTCTTTTGTTTGTTTGTTTTATCGGCAAAACCACTAACCGGGTAGCCGACCATTTTGTCTTTTTTTGTTGTTTTTTCTTGTCTTTTTTTTTTGCTTTTGATATTTTTCGGTGTGTTAACGGTCGCTCAATGAGTGTTTAATTCTCTTTTTTTTCTTTCTTATTCGTATCATCTTTTGTTTCGTAGTCAACTTTTTTCTCATTTCCTGATGTTTTACAATACGCACGCGTAACTTATAGTAACCACATTGTTTCAGATAACTTTTTCCTTTGCTCTTCTTTTGACCTTTTTCACTCTCATAAGGGGAAAAAAGTGAGAAAAAGGATGAGGGGGGGAGGAAATCTGCTTCTCCACTTCTTTATATAAAAAAATTAATCATCGTTACGCCGCCCAACCAACCTTCATGTGTGTTTCCGACGATTTACCGTCACCGCTTCTTCATGTCGTGTCGATTGTTCCTCTGCCTTCTCAGGCTATTAAGGTAATTCATTTAATACCGCATCACTCATATCCTCAAACATCTTATGTCTTTAGTGACGTGCGTCAATCCCAGGCTCCATCTCACATCAGTCAATTAGAAACCAGACAGCTACGGGACTCATATGGATCGTAACGCCAGCGCTCGCGACCACCTTCCACAGAGCTTGTCACCACCACAATGTTTGGTGTCTTGCGGCAACCCTGATCTACGAGACAATCACCAGAGGAACTCGGGTCAATGTCAAGCGACAGGTTATCTGACGGGAAGAAGGTGCTAGAGGCTTGGCGAAGGTGCACATCGCTTGGCTGGTGTGAATGAACGAAGGCAGGGGGAGGCTGCTTGACAGAGACGCGAGGACAAGGAGCAGGCGAAACTTGCAGTCCACAGTACGTGACAGGCGCGGGAAGTGTCGCGATGGAGGCATCCCCAGCCGGTATGCCGCGACTGGCACCAAAGGACGAAATGCTGGGGCTACCAATCTGCGCACAGCTACTCGAAACCGGTGAATGAACCTCCATGGGAATCGGCATTGGCGGAGGCTGCATACAGAAGGGGCCTGTGCACATTGGAGGAGACACAGATTGTTTGTCTTGTAATCGGGAACGTGGTCGACGACCCAGTGTCAGGTTCTGGTCCCATTGTGCCACTTCCTTGCAAATGTGTAGAAAACTGCACTCCTCCGCATAGCGACAACGCTCCAACACATGTAAGCGGCAAAGCGGAATGTCACCGGCTTCCAACACAACCCGCAAGGAAGCCACGTCATGTGGACGACCCTCCTGCTGCAACTGCTTGTGGTAACAAGCAGCTCGGATGGCGGAGAGGGGCAGGCGGTTCAGCATCTTTGATACAGGAATGGTGTAGCTGAAACGAGAGAGTGGTATGTAACCGCCCTCATAAGCCGCATCCGCCACATGAACAACTACACGCGACACCCACGATTGGTCGTCCATCACGCCCACGTAGTCCCGGTCGCCGTGCAGCGCACAGCAGCGGGGCAACGTCTCCACCTGGCTTCGCAGCACGGTGACCATGTCCGGCGAGGCGTGGACCTGATGACATTGCGCGCCCTGGCGGCACCGTCCGTTAAGGAACAGTTGGCAAAGGCTCGGGATCGTCGTACGCTGCTGTGCACGTGTGGGGTACACATGGTTCAGTGGAATGAGCAGCTTGCGAGTCACCGGATCCACCACTGTCATGCAAAGGACGCCTTTATCGTCGAAGGTAATACCCTCCTTGGCCTCAATCGGTGGAGCTACTGGATGCATAATTACGCCTTTGTGTATTGGTAAAGTTGCCTTAATGACTGACTCTTCTCTCGTACTTTTCTGCGTTGAAGCTGATCTTCAGAAAACCTATACACAAGAAACGCAGGTTTACTTATGCAGGTGACGGACACGTATGTTCTTGGGGTTTAAAAAATTCTTACTTTCGTAGATTTTGCGGATCTTGCTTTCTTTTTTCTTCCTTTCTCGTTCGTCCTAAACTGTATGTGTCGTGAATGGTAAACGGGTGAAGAAATTTTGAAGGCGCTGTTGAGACATTAAGAATAAACCACAAACCAGTCAAAACACGGTGGAAGTGGACAAGCCAACATTTCCATGCAATAACCATAAGGCACATCACAAGCGTGTTCCCACACACAGATTGTAGTGTCTACAGCAAAGACGGCAGCATGCAAACCACTATAAAACAATGAAATTTAAAAAATATATATATTGGTAACTTAAAAAAAAATCAAAGGACATAAGGAGCATAGATCAAACAATTAACAAAGGGAAAAAGAAGAAATATATATATATATATACTTATTTGTAAACAAACAAAATTTAATGCAGTAAAACTCGGCAGAGTGATTACATCAACACCGCCTCTTTGAATTAACAAAAACTATCTGTCAGAGCACGCCTGTGGCGGTGTCCAGATAAACGTATCACTGGCTCCTTCACTCAAACAACCCCGATCCCCTCACTCCCTAGACATAAACAATAATAATAATAAAGAAAGAAGGCAAAAGAAAATGTCAAAAATGCTGACACGGGGCCTACAAAGGCCTTAAAGACGTGGCAAAAGAAAAGAGCCTTGTTGTCTAGCACGGAAAAAAAACCGGGGATGCGTACCTTGCCATGATGTGTGTCCTCCCGATGCACATCATGGCAAGGTACGCACACATCTATATATATACGTATATGTATATATAGATATATATAGATATATGCTCGTGGGTAATCCTTATTGTTGCCAATAGACCTTTCCTCATCCACACATCTCACACGAGCCACGACAAGGGGAAACCGTTACCGTTACCTCCCTACACACACACACACGCTGCGCAACCATCATCCCTCCTGCTCTCACAGCTTTCGCCCTCCTCATGAATACACACTTCCATATATAATTTATACATGCATAAAGACTTTACGTCGTACTTCAAACTTGACCGCCCCTCTTCTTGTACTCCACAATGTTTTCTTTTTTTTACGTACCACCCAGTGCAAAACAATAAAAGAACATTGCATGAGCCAAAAGAAAGGGAAGTGTCTCGGAGGGTTTGGGTGGACTCCATTCCACATAATCACCCGCCTTCGCATCTCTTGGAAAAACTGACACTGTGGATAACATTTGCCCCTCCCCAACCCAAACACATAGAAGGGAGTACGCAAAACTGCAGGATGGGCACCCCGGCACGATAGCCGGAGAACAAAAAACGGATAAATGAGAGCGAAGCAGAAAGTGAGTGATATCAAACCCCTTTTTGTGCAGGCCAACGCAAGCATCATGCTTGTTCGACCTAACATTATAACTTAAATCTGAGTGAAGTGGCAACGCCTAACTGCCGCAGTAGCGCCGCCGGAAGGTTCCTGTTTTTTTTCTCAAAAACGAAAAAAGAAAAAAAAGAAGAAGGACAAGGGGCGAGCTGAAAATAAACGGAAAATATATATATATATATCTATATTAATTTGCGCCCATAAAATATGAAAGGATGGCCATTCTGCGCCGTTCCTTTACTCTTCTTCTATCTCTCCATTGGATGGACATCACCGGCTTCGTTAGCCCACGGATACTTGCATGAGAATGAGGCAGCAGTACAGCAGACAACAGCAGTACCGAAATAATAAGGGATAAAAACAAGAGAGGTGAAGAGGATGAATATATATATATGCAGATACAAGAGCACGGAGAGAAGAAAATTAAAGCGAACAATAATGAAAAAAAGCGAAAAGAAACAAGTGTGCTGAGGACAACACATAAACAGATGATATATGAGGATGAGACACAGCTCGGAGAGGCCACTCCCACTTAACACCGTAAAAAATAAAAATAAAAAACGCACACGTAAAAAAGTAAAATATGTCGTGCAGCCGGGGGCTACACCTTAACACAAACAAAGGTAATCTAATCTTTTGTCATCGCCCTCGTGGGGTGCTTAACAGGGCAGTACATCGGCACTGCCTTAAATGGGGGGAGAACATGACCAACAAAAACAAGCGAAAAAAATAGCCCAAGTGAGGTGTTGTTAAAGAAGTGGCACGGCACGACTGGATTAACCTCCAATTTTCCCCCATTTTCTCTCGATTTTAACCCCCGCCCGTCTCTCCAAGTCCACGAGCCCAGCGTGCGGCATCATCCCGACTGCCCTCACCGGCCGATCAAAAAGCACCTAACAGGCCGCAAATTTGTCCATATGGCTTGGTGGGGTTGCTACACAAGTACGAGGTAAAGGGCATGCGCGGGGGCGGACCTCCACCCACGCACTAGGGGCAGGGGACGGAGAACTAACACAGTTCGACACCCCACCACAAAAAACTCCGAAGGAGCAGAAGATCTCAAAAAACTGAAAAATGAAACAAGAATGATAATAAAATGCGCACATTTTCCATCGGAACATGCTGAAGGGGGTAATTAAAATTTGCATATATACAACACAAGTTTCCCTCCTTCTCTTCACCACGTTTGTCCTGACAGATAGCTCGTACAAAAAGAAGTCGAAGCACAAAACAAGCAAATAAAACAATATGCGAAAGCCTTTGCTTTAGCCCACCACGAATCCCATTTGGTTAATAGTCCTTCATATTAAATTTCAGGTTTACCTCTTACCAGGCACTGTCATCAGTCATTACTTTACTTTGCTACCCTCGGAACAAAACAGACGAGAATCCCACACGAGAACAACATGACATGACTTTGGCAGCGAGTGGGGCCCTCACCGTCTCCGCTGCAAGTATAAAATAAATGACAATACCATATAACCACTCTTAAGGAAAGTTGACATCATTAATGATAAGAAAAAAAATAAAATGAAAACAAAAACTAATAAAATAGAAGCGGTCAGCGGCAAAAATAATAAACGCACGGTAATATGACATTATAGTTGTGGTGGCAGTAGTAAATAATGATAGGGAAAAAAAAAGAGTGGACAATCACATTGGCAGTGATCACAACAATACTAAATGAAAACAATGAAGGCTTTTGTGGTGGAAAGGAAACATGGAGAAGAAAAACATCACGAAGATAACTTAACGAAATAGATTTGTTAAAGAAGAAAAATGGTGCATGCACATATAGTGTGCTACGAGACTTAACGCGAAGAGCGGCCTTTAAAACACTGCCCCATTCTTCAACCCTGAGCCGTACGGATTGTGGTGCCAGCTGCGGCCCGATAAAAACACTGCTGCTGGGTGTTGCACTGATGGGGACCCCACAGCTGCTGCTTGCGAGGTGCAGTGGCGATCATCAATAGCATAATTATATTGGCCATAACTGTCCAACCCATAATCGTTAACGACACAATATTCGCAGCAGCCGCACCCGTTGCTGCTGTAGTATCCAATGCAGTCAGCACAGTGGCAGTCGTTATGGATGTAAGGGTGGTAAACCACATTTGCACAGCCCGTCGCGGCTCGCAGGCCCCCTTGTTCCGGAAGACTGAAGAAGCTACGAGAGCCACCGCTGTCCACCGCCCCTTCATCCCCAGACGAGGCTGCAGCTGTCATAGACGGAGTCGTTGCCGATTGGCGCCGCGCCTCCTGCTGAACATGTGCAAGGCATTGCTGCACAGGAGCCGGTGCCTCAGGTCTCTTACTTCCCATCTCAACAGTGTCAATTGGATAACATCCCACCGCTTTAAAGGAATCACTATTAACATCCGATGCACTATTATTGCTCGCTGCAGCACCGTACGCCCACGCATAGTGTGGTTCTGGCGGTTCACTTGCCGAATAAAACAAAGGGGTACCACATACTCGCTGTTGACGAGATATTGACACAAATATGGAACTCTTCTTTCCTGCACGTCCCTCCTTATCTTTTTTGACATGCGGCAGAGGAGTCGTCGTGGTGGCGTCGGCGCTAATGCCGCTAATGCTACTGGTTAACTCCTTGCAAATGTGCAGGAAGATGCACTCCTCCGCATAGCGGCACCGATCCAGGATGTGGAGCTCACATAACTTCACTTCATGTGTGTTCAATATCATCCACTTACGTGGGCCATCGTCAATGGCCACTAGTTCACCAGGACATCCACTGCGGCAACGCGTATTCAAATCCTTTAGCATATTACGCACAGGAATGGTGTAGCTGAAACGAGAGAGTGGTATGTAACCGCCCTCATAAGCCGCATCCGCCACATGAACAACTACACGCGACACCCACGATTGGTCGTCCATCACGCCCACGTAGTCCCGGTCGCCGTGCAGCGCACAGCAGCGGGGCAACGTCTCCACCTGGCTTCGCAGCACGGTGACCATGTCCGGCGAGGCGTGGACCTGATGACATTGCGCGCCCTGGCGGCACCGTCCGTTAAGGAACAGTTGGCAAAGGCTCGGGATCGTCGTACGCTGCTGTGCACGTGTGGGGTACACATGGTTCAGTGGAATGAGCAACTTGCGAGTCACCGGATCCACCACTGTCATGCAAAGGACGCCTTTATCGTCGAAGGTAATGTGTCTATCACCACTCACTACATCATCTTCACAAAAGGCATTGTAGAGCGACGGATGGTTCATAGGTGGCGAATCAGCAAATGTCCGTGTGTACCTGTCCGAGGAAACCGCGCCCCACCTTATAAGCCCAAGCTCCACGTGAAACCACGGATGTGTAACTATGGATCCTTTTCCCACTTTGATCGGTTGTTTCTTTTTTTCCTTTCTCGTTCGTCCTATAAATACGTATCACTTCGGCCTACGTATGTACGTGAGTGACCTGACAAATTTGATATATTCCCTGCGTTCTATTGAGGTTATGTACAGTTTGCTTAACTTTAATCGACTCCTTCTTGTGGTAACACACCAATCCACGTTATAATTTCATTATTGGTGTCGTAAGTGGGGAGAATTATATTAAGAAGAAGAAAAAGGAGCAAGAGGGTTACTTAGAGAGTGTGGTCGAAACAAAAAGGAGCGAAGGTCAGGTGGAAGAAAAAAAAAAGATGGTCACCTGAAAGAGAAACACCGCTCAGGATCCCACATTCCTCAACTTCCGTCAAGCACTTTACCCTCCATGCCATAAATATATATATTCCCCTTTTTTCTTCGCTACACTTCACACCCTAAACCGTTTCTTTCCCTCCCCACACATTTGTTCACCTCTCATTCGACTCAATCGATCGTCCATTTACCCATTTTTCACCCCTCCGTTAAAGTCTTTTTGCGAGCCGCCTCAAACAAGTAAAATTATGTTGCACAAGTACACATCTGAACACTATCATAAAAGAAAAAAGTCATAAGGCGTATTAAGGAAAAGCAGCGGGGAGCAGACAACAAAAAGGAAGTAGAGAAAGAAAAAATACGTATCATGGGGGGAAAGAGTAGAACAGAAAGATGGAGAAACGAGATACACCAGGGCTAAAAAGAAAAAATGGTACAGCAAGTGTGTAGCTCTCAATACCGCGGTACCTTAACCCAAAACGCCCGGAAGATGCACACCCTGTGTCCCGCTGTTTCCTCCTTTCCCTTCTTCACCGTATTCCGTCCCCCCTTCACCCGTACGAAACATCACACACGTCTTGCGTTGTATGTTTTTTTTAAAGCTTTGCTTTGTGCCACGTAATTATCCCAAAAAAAATGTCAACTTACCGACGCACGCTGATTGAGACGCGCCTATCTGCTTATTTTCGTAGTGAATATATATGTATATATACATATTCCTAAGTATACACATGTAACCCAATGCGTGTGTATATCGTATATTCTCTCTTGTTCTTCATGTTATCAAAAAAGTGCTACCACAGCATTTACGCGCGTGTGTTTCTTGTTTGAATTTTATCTCCCCCATTGTCATTGTCTCTCCTCTGTTTTTCATTCAAAGTGATACGGGGCACTCTCGTAAGACAGCACATTGCCCTGGTGACATCCTCCCCCTTCTTTCTTCCATACCCCCACTACATCCCGTTGGATCAGGCGGGAGTGGTTGCGCAAAGCCGTGAAGATAAGGACGCGGTGGACAGAGACACGGGCAGATGCCTCAGCAGCCCCTCATTCTCATCTTTCGCTCGTTCCAACCAACTTCTCTGTTGTACATGAGGTTGCCGACATGTATCTGTTTTATTATGAGCCTTATTAATGTATTTTCACTTACAACCCTCCATACTCCCCCTGCTTGACGCTTACGATTATCGCTGTCTACAATCTTTCATCTTCACTAAGCTCCAAACATTTTCATTTCGCTTACCACCCGCTACAGTGGGGACGACCTACCAGCGATTTCGACTTCGTCCTCGGCGTGACGGTCGTAGCTACGCTAACGATGCAGCAACACGCCTGTATGCATATATCTGTGCGCAGTCTCTTGAGCTCCGAATATCTCTCCCTGATTCTATTATGCACAACTAAACAATTCGCTTTTTCTTTAATTCCTTTGTTATTCGCTCAATAAGCATTATCTGTGGCTGCCACCACTTGTTGGCTGCAACCGACGTGCAGTTCATCTTTTCCCCTCTGTGTTTATGTTAAATAGGCTTCATTCGTATAGTCATGCCCATTGCCACGCTTTCTCCCCTTCGCCTGCCTCTATCAAAACAATCCACTGTGCTACACATTTCGCGAGCCGCGGTGGACACCCAATTCAAAACCGAGCAGACCAAATATCTTTTTTTTTCAATCTCAACAAATGTGCAAAGCAAAGGCGTACAAATATAAACTGAAGATGATAACGAGTACGGAGGCCTATGTATTAAAAAAAAAAAGACATACATATGGTTAAATTTATCATGCTGAGCGCATTTGCAGATAATGCTTCTGATTCCATTTTCTCCTCTTTCCTTATAATTAGTTCCTCGACAAACATTTCTTGTTTTTTTTTGTAACACTTTTCTCTGCCCTTGCACATCGGTATCATTTCTCTGCTAACGCCAACCGATTCGTTTTTCACCACCACCACCGCCCCACTCCTTTTTCCCTTTTGCATCCTTTTCTAGTTTTCATCAATTCCCTCTTTTCGGCGAAGCTTTGGTACTCATGTCCCTCAACTCAGTGCGTAACTAATGTAACTCTCAGCCATGCAGGGCACATAAACAAGCGGCAGAAGCAAATAAGTGAAAAAGAAGATTTGGGAAGGGGAAAATAACTAAATCGCTGCGCAAGTGCCCGAATATAACAGCTGTCAGTATGCAAATAGAAAAGTGAAACGATAGACAAAGATAAGTCCGCGCGCACCATAAGTAAAAGTAATGAAGATTCCCGCTCTGGAACCTTTACCGTACTTTCTCATCCCCCCATTATGCTCATTCAAGAAAGAAAAACAAAAGGCAGACACAATCACGATATATATATATATATAAGGGTTGTGGGAAGGGAAGGGAAGGAATTTTTTTAAAAAAATTCATGACGATGCTCACAAGTGAAGCAACACTGATTTGCCAATGTATTTTTTTTTTTTGCGATGATAACGACATTTGTGGGGGAAAAGGGATAACAGAATGTGTAATATTAAAATAAATGAACTTCCCCCGCAGGGATGGGCAAGTTTGTCCCGGGGGAAGAAGACCATTGCGCACATTAGGAGGAGAAAGCAAACGAAATAGTTTTCAAAAATAAAAAGAAACAAGCGCGGCAAAAAGAAATCGTAAGTCAACCTGGAAGGAACGCATGGGAAATTTTGTCCGTAATTAAAATGTAAAAACGCTACCCCACACGCATGTTCCTTTTCTTCTCTTTTTCTTCCCGCCCGCGGGGTCCCCCAGTGGGCAACAGCTAAGCGCCGAATATATTGTGGGTCCGTAGATACAGTAAGAGACACAAGAAGAAATACGGAAAAGAATAAAAGAAAAGAAATATGTACACGACAAGCTCAGGGAAACAAAACACAAAGACTCGATCCACATCTTCAAGTAGTAAAAGAGAAGCCAACGCCTGCATACCGCCAATCCTGCACCGGAAAGGGGAGGTTTGGTGTCGCAATATAAAAGAAAGTGGATGAAAACAAAATGAATATATTCTTTCATACTGAGTCCTTTCACGGCGGCCGCATTCCCTGACGGAAATCATGGCCAAGGTGGAAGGACTATAGGAAAGAAAAGAAAGAAAAACATGCCGAGAAAAAATAAACCGAGGCGAGACAAATATGGAAAAGGGGACGAAATTTTTAAGCTGAAAGATAGTGGTGTAAGAAAAAAAAATTTGGAAATCAAGATAATAGCGGTGGTCGCAATAATCGATGTAGTAATACGAGCGCTCTGTTAATATATTTTTCCCGCAATTCCCCCGGAGGGAACCGGGTCGATCAAGCCAAATACCAAAAGAAAAAGAAAGAAAGCCGAAGAGGTAAACGAAACAAAGATTGCAGAGGGGAAAGCACAGACACGATTTCACCCCGCTCCCCATGAGGAGAGAGAGAGAAGAATACGAAAGGAATGGAAACACTGCAGTGCACGCTGGATGGCGCCACAGTAAAGGAAAAGTGAAAACACGCCACCTACACCCAGGCTTATTACATATATTACATCTCAGCGCATTGTTGCTACCGGACCCGTGGCCACCGACACCTTCGATAATGTTTAAAAAAATGCGCATTTTCATTTTTATTTACTTTTTCTCCCCCATTTCCGTGCCCGTTTCTCCATTATCATAATTCAGCGCTGGTACCGTACATACATCTATGTATATATATATATATATATATATATATATATATATATATATATATTGTATACCCGTTTGCCGTTTTTCGTAGCAACGAAATTAAGATATTGCATAAACACACTGATAATCTGTGAGGGATGAGGGGACGTTATTAACATGAAAGTAAGTGGAAATTATGTCTGAAAAAAGTTAGAAACACACGACCAATTTTTTTTTAAAAAAACTCGGAAAACATATCAAACAAATAAAACGTGTGAAACAAAAACGTAGAAAAATTCGCGTTGGAAGGAATGTTGCGATCCATAGCAAACCAGAAAACAGTGGAGGGAAAATAAGCAGAGCAACTTGAAACAGCAGTGATCGTGTTGGCTTCTGCAGGCCAGACAATCAGAAACGTACAGAATCGCACCATACAAAAAGTGTATATACCGCTCTCACTTCCTCGTACAAGTTATAAATAAATTAACTAAAAGAAAATGAATAAACAAATAAAATAACGATAATGGTAAAGCGCAAGAGCGCGGTAGGAAAATAAATAAATAAAACAAATGACGAGCACACAAGCACAAGAGGAAGCCGACAGCACCCACGCCCGGCACGGAAGGCACCCAAGGTACCCGTCCTTATTCTCAGCCCGTTCCTAACGCGTCCCAACCACCAATCGCCGCATCCGCTGCAGCTCCATTGGTCCCACGGGAAGAAGGCAGGTGACAGAGACGTGAGGTTAAATCCATTGAGGGGGGAAAGGACAAAATACCGTGTTTTAAATAAATATGGCAGGTATGATATATATAATAAAAATAAAGGAAAATCAAACTGTATGAGCTTTCTAGAAACAAAGCAGATATGCAATGGACCCCTAGAAGACACTTCCTTTAGTTATTTTCACTCGTTAATCTGTTTCGTCATTTACAACGTCGCATTAACTCCACAATGGGTTCATTAAAAGTTAAATTTTCTTTTTCTATTGGTTGAGTTTTCCTCTTTGATTCACCCCTCTCCTCTTTTCCTATCTGGTAAACTTGCGTGTTTACACTCGTAGCCGGGCGTCCTGGCGACGTTCCTCCTTTATCTCCTCCCCCACCTGCCAAACCCCTGAATCACCGAAGCCTTCCCTGATGTGAGCCTTGGGTGCACATATATGCATGCAAGCACCCAATGGCACTGGCACAGCGTACTGCACAGTGCAATCACAAGAAATGGGGCTGCAGCAACCGTAGAGACCTGTGTGTCAACGCGCGAGGAACAACGATAAGGCAAGCGACAGCTCATACGAATGATTGTCAAGGTTCAACGTTCCAGACGCCAACAAGAGCGGATGAAATTTTTTTGCCCCCTCCACATACTTTTGTTTCTTTTTCTTATTTATTAAGTGACAGATCCACCGCTCACTCGGTAGTAAGCGAATTCACCACCACCATTGGTAGAGCCGACATTGCCATCACTGCAGCACTCAAAGGGAGACGTGCATAGGAACCTGAGTGGATAGGCCTCCCTTTCCAGGGCCGTACATGGGAAAGCACAAATTACGAGTCCCTTCCTTCCGACTTGGCACGAAGCAGATGGATGCATAACCCGGGTTTTCCATTCCCATCTGCTGCTGGCTTACGGCTAGGGGCAAACCTGCAGCAGAAAGCATCGGATACATCACAGTTCCAGACGGCACTAGGACAGTTGGTGGCCATACAGCGTGCCCTCCCGGCATCTGTTGCACACCTGATGGTTGCTTCTGTGGAAAATACATGGTGCAGCAGGACACGGAGGAACTACTGGTCTCCTTGCCACTATTCGGGGTTATGCTCTGCTGCTCATTCAGGCTAAACTGCGAGGGTGACGGCACACCCTTTTCCTCACTGTAGTCACTCAAGGAAAACCCCATGCTGCGAAGCCTAACAGCAGTCGGCACCCCACGCTTCATATCGCGAGAAACATTCTCGTAACCGGGAGGATTCTGCTGCACAAACGCACCCCTGTAAGTGGCTCCATCAGGGACAATTTGCCCAACGGTAGGTGACGCACGAACCGAGTGAGTGTTCGTAGAAGCAGATCCGTGGGAAGACAGCTTTCCAGAATGATTACCTTCCCTGTCGCTGCTCGTCATGTTTACTCCCCCCTTGTGCACATGGGTAAGAACAGGCGATTTAGAGGAGTGGAACGCCACCGTGGGGCAACCAACTTGTTTTCGCCTACCTTGCTGTTGTTGTGACAATGCACCCAGAACGTCGTTTGTGAGAATCTTGTTTGTCCTACCCTCCGTTTTTGCCTGCCCCTTATTCTGACCCTCGACAGCGGGATCCTCCAGGTCCAACCGAATTGTGGACGCCAGCTGCTGTAAAACCTCGCGACAAATATGCACGTACCAACAATCTGCACCGTAACGGCACCCACCTGGCTTACCGTGTAAGCGGCAGATGGCACATGTATTAAGCGACCGCGACAGGTTATTCTTGAGAACAAAGCGTTCCAACCCGTTAGTGTACGCCACTCGGCTGAGTGGCACCATGGCTCCTTTTATTAGTATACTGCGGTGAGAGTTCCCTTCGGCATCCCATCTGTTAGAGTTGCATTCGCCATGAAAAGCGCAGCAGTAGGGAAGGCTCTCATTTATATGACGTAGGCGCTGTACTACCTCGGGCTCAATGTGCATTTGATAACAGCTAGCACCACGAAGGCAGCGCCCAGACTGGTAGAGAAGACACAAACTGGGAAAGGACACACGCCCGCCCAAAGCCTTTGTAGGAATGATGGAACTCAGCGGCACATGGAGTTTGGAGCGTTGAGGATCTACAACTGGGATTCTTTGTTCTTCTTCCGGATCCTGGGAAGCCGATTTCTTGTTCCTTAGTGGCCTGTCGCATGACCTTTTCCCATCGCCATTGATGGAATCCAGCGTGTCAACTAATGGTGAAAATAATGTCGGTGTGATCTGAGACGTTCTTTTGCCGCCATCATTTCGTTGGGGAGAGACGCTTGTTTCTTTCTCCTTCACTTCCCAGATGTTATCGCTGTATGTGAGCGGTTGCATGTGTATCATGGAAAAGGGATCTTCGCTATCTGGTGATAGGCCCTTGAAGGGTGACCCTGATCTAGGGAAAACATTGGCAAGGCAATCATCCTGAAAATCCATCTCGTTCTTTTCCAGATTTGGCAGCGGTGCGTCCAACAAGGTGTAGGATAGTTCCATGGCAAGGTCGCTCACGCCACCCTTGGGGTAAATAGACGCAGCGTTCACATCCGAAACCAGTCCACCTCCATTCAACTTCCCAATAGGTACCACAAACGTGCCCTCGTTGCCCACGTCTGTAGCAATGTTCCCCCATCCTGTGGGATTGATGAACGATGCCAGTGAGTTTGCTGCATCACTAACACCATGAGGAAGCTGATTTGCGCTACTTTCCCTCAAGGATGCCTGATAGGTGAATGCATTGTCTGACACATAAGATTCAACAGGTACATCACCACACTCCTCGTGCGGACGTTGTCGTGCGGGGTTACTGACCGCCTTATCGACGGTACACGGTATGTATGCAGTATTACACGAACCGCCTGTTCGATCAGGAAAAAGCATGGTTGGGAAACAGAATACTATTTTCTTGCCAACTAAGGATTTGTATTTTTTCTGAGTCTTCGATTTCTCTTTACTTCCTCTGTCTCTACTCCTATAATCCTTGATTGACCTCTACCTTCCCCAGGTGTACAGCTCTTCTTCCCTCTTGGATATTTGCTTTTTCTTTCTTCCAGCTAGATCTACACGCTATTTGAAAGTCTACAGGAATCATGCGTAACGTAATTTTTTTAAAAGCAAAAAAAAAAGATGTAGTAGATGTAATACCTGTATCATAGGTATGAAGCAAATGGGGCCCGGAGGAAATGCAAACGTGGAAAAAACATTTACTGACAGCCACCACCACAGAAAGGAGGACATCCCCTGCTGGACCTATCGACTATAATAACGTTAAGGGAGAAAAGGGCAACACTAGCTACGGCAATAACAATGTTGTTGGCAGTATTATGCATGAACGTGCACCATGTAAGACAGATGGAGACATGTGAGCACCCCACTAGCAGTACAGTGAATATAAGCAGCCATCAATGATGTTACCTCTATAATGTCTACATTCCTTCACCAAAATGGGAGCAAGTCCATAATTATGGTGTGTTACCGGATGGAAAGACATTGCGGCCATCACAAGCCAAATAGTTGCCAAGGTGCCCGGCCCAAGAGGTCCAGAAGAAGAGAATGGTCAATGATCAGTGAGTGTAACAGTGTGGAATAGAAAATCAACCCTGACAAGAAGCCCTTCCTTCTCCCAAATACCGTTGCATTCAACGTCTGTAAATGTGCACAAGTCTTGCTGGAAACATGCAGATACCTCTCCAATTGAATTACAACCCAAATCGTGGTGCAATAAAGTGAGTGACAATGCCTGTTTCGGACACCAATACAGCGCTCCCAATCGAACACACTCGTTGCCATCTGTCCTTATGCACACACGTCACCGAACCAACGTATTGTGGTTAAACTGCCGCGAGCACCATTCCATTTCTTCTTCAACAGCACGAAGGGCAGCGGTATCAGGGATCTTACTCACATTCCTTTGGTCGTTGAGAAGTTTATTTGAAGATGCCCCCGAAGCAGCGCAGCCGTCACTTAGGTCCTCAATCCCATATGTCTCTCTGTACCATTCCTCATATCGTTCTGCATTAGGCGTATAGTTGTCTCGCACCTCGCTATTTGCTTCGAAGCACCTGCGCCACGCGGTCCGCCGTGTAGTCGGGGATGGCTGAGGTAGCTGCGCAACATAGCCCTGCGTCAACGGCTTGCTAAACAAAAATAAAGAACGCGTTCGTCGGTGCATGCTCCCTCACGACACCGTCTTTCCCGCTTTTTGCCTGATAGACAAACCCACTTGAAAATAAGCATGAATAAAGGGAGAGAAATCACCGCAAGGTGAAGCAGGAAAATAAAGATAAATAAACTTTCATCGCACATTGTCAGCAACAGTTGAAGCATACTATCGTCCCCTTTGTTGATCGCTCAGCACGTAGATAACAGCGAAAGCTGCATTAAAACAGGCACCAAACCCACTCAGAAGGAAATGCAACATAAAAAAGGACGAAGTGGTCATTCCCCGAACGGGCATATATATGATCGACCACCAGCCACTGGTAAACAGGCCCTGCTAGTGCCCCGGTTACAAACGTAAACAAACTACCACGATGACCACCTGCAGAATCCCATTTAGCCACAGGATATCTTGCTGAAAAGATGCGGCAACGTTTTCGCCTCCCTAAAAGAAGGTAAACTGCATTTTTTCATATTCCCGAATGAAGAAAAGACGCAGGTGGACCACACATAGTGTATTGTTGTGACTGTGTAATGTAGCAGGTATAAAAATGTGCCTGGCATTACCTTCAGTCACTAATGGTGGTGATACTCATCCACTATGAGTTGGAATTGAGGCAAGGAAGCAGCAGAAAGTGGGGGAAAGGACTATCCATAAGAATGATTCAAAAAAGAAAAGCTCTAGTTTCAAGGACTCAATCCACGGCGATGTGTAGGAACCTACCTCCTTATTTAAGACGAAGATGTCACTGTCAAAAATAGGTATGCCGTTTCCCACTTCAAATGAATGAATCCGGACGATCGCATATAAAAGGGATGCTAACTACACGAACGTAAGCATTTTAATCCTTCAGAATTTCAATCTACGATGAAATTAAATAGCATTAGGAAGTAAAGATAAGTATAAGCTAAGTTATCTGACAGCACCCGTCCCCGTAACAGAAGCCGCTCCAATGTGGAATTCAAGCATTTTTTATTTTTGTTCACTCGACCTACTCAGTTCTACGCGCCCACAACGAGAAAAAAATAAACACAACATTTCAAGCAATCAATCACGTAAAAAAAATCGTCTTTATTTAAAAAGAGAAATAAGAAATAGGTATATTACATTGATAAGAGAAATGGAAACAGATGAAAAATCATGATAAAATAATAGTAGCAGCAAATCACTAAAAATATCAACAAGACTAAGAACGTGGAAAAAATATGCGGAGCAATCTCAGGTATGCCTTCAATATCTGGATAAGTTTGACAACTAAATCGCAAGCAGAACTGCGATCCCGAATAATTGTACTTCTCTGTTTACTATATTTTTCTTTCGTCAGAGTTTAACAACCCTCATTCGACCCATACTGCTTATTCATGGAAAACGATTGCCCCACGTTTGCTACTTAATCGTTGATGTATTTTAAAATTTGTACACCATGGACTCAGTGTAGCCCATCTCCTTCAAGTAGCCTTCCAGTGGCCCTTGTGATCTTCCCTTCTTTTCCCCACAGACCGCCTTCATAAATCCAGGCGGACCACTCACAAGTAACATTGGATTACTCGCATTGTTTGGACTCGGCATTGTCCTTTCAATAATCTCCTTCGTTAAGTATCCCTTGTAGCCTCTCCAGTACCATGGAGCAGAAACCAGTATGTGGGATACATCAAATCTCCCAGGATTCTCCTTCACCAGGTGGCCGATACGATCGACAAGTAACATATCGTGCTTTGATCGGTTGCAACAGACCAAAGAAAACTTCGTCGTATTTGAAGGCTTTGCGAGGAAATTCCGTGCGACTTGATACATGGGAGTAACACCAGTACCTCCAGCCAGCATGCCAACATGTTCATATTGTCCAGGTTTAATGTCCATCGTTCTCCACGGGCCCTGTACATCAATTGAATTGCCAACCTTCATATTATGAAGATGAGACCCCATTTTTGAGTTGGGATACGCCTTGACCAATATGTCAAAGCTGCCTTTGTCTGATTCCAAATTCAGAGGAGTATATGGCCGAACAACTTCGTTCCTATCATCGTCGACAAAGCGCAGTGTTATGCACGACGGCGTGGTGAAGTTTAGCTCCATTTCCTCCTTGGGGAGGCGGAAGGTGAAGAGTTTGGTGTCAGGGGTTTCATCTTTAACAGAAATGAGCTTATATTGGCGATAGGCTGATTGTGAAAAAGCACCAGTTTCCTCAATCTTAGCTTCAGCCACACGATCGACCCGAAAATAAGCAGAAGCTGCCAAGCCAGCAGCAGCAGCAGTCGCGAACACCTTCATCCCACAAGCTCCGTATGACCAGAAATAAATACAGAAGGTATATGTGCGTCTGTTTGAGTGACGTAATCTTTGCTTGTTAAAATGTACAGATTTGGATACGGCAGCTTAGTAACGGAGAAATGTTATGCACATTATCAAGAGATTAATATGAAACTATCACCACCAGAGTAAGACAGGTATATACACTCTGACCACCACAAACTTTTCTTTAGGAAAAAAAAAAAAAGAAGCAGCATCCAATGCATCTATTCTCCTATTTCATTCCCATATTAGCGCACTGATGAATTCAATTCACTTCATTGAACTAAGTGAGCACAACTCGTTCGCCTCCGTATGATCTGAACCAGCTAGAAGATGGAGAAATAAAGGGGAGAGGAAACAGGGTTTTATATCCGGTTTCACGCTGCATGGCTACACTACGAAAATATCAACACCCAAACGCTCTATAATACATACGTACATATATATTATGGAGTGACGCAAGTGCGTCCTGCTCCAACGCAAAGTGAAGTATATAATCAAATTTTAAACACCATTCTCTGTATGTATCCGAGCTCTTTTAAAATTCCTTTCAGTTCACCCTGCTTAGGCGAACCGCTGCTATAATCTTTATCACCACATATCGCTTCTAAAAATGGTGAAGGTCCCGAAACAAGAACAATTGAGTCGCCTACACGGTTAGGCTTCGGTATCAGCGACTTTATCATCTCTTTTGAAACTTCTCCAACACCACCCATCCAGTCGGAAGGTGCCTTCGACAAAACAAAATATGGAGAAAACAATGGGTAGAGCTGCATAAGCTCATTTATCTCATTTCCCAAAAGCACATCCTCCTTGCGAGCTTCAGCATAAATAAGGGATATTTCCGTCTTGTTATGTGGTGTACGCAAAACGTTTCGTGCAACCTGGTACACAGAAGCAATACCAGTATCTGCCGCTATCATTCCAATTTTCTTGAATTGGTTTGATTTGATTGGAATTTGAACGTATGGCCCTTTAAATTGCGCAACATCGCCCTTCTTTAGAGAAAAAAGATAGCTGGCTAATTTCGAACTCGGATAATTCTTTACCAGTATCTCAAAGTATCCACGCTGATCACTATTGTTTATGGGTGTAAAAGGACGCACCAACTCACTCCCGTTATCATCCACATGCCTGAGTTCAACAAACGATAAAACATCAAGGTTCAAAGCCATATCTGCCTCTGGAAGAGCAAAACGTAGCACTCTTGTGTTGTGAGACTCGTCATAGAAGTTAATGAGCGGGAACTGGTGAAACTCCACCTGTGAAAATGGACTCCTTGTTGCAGTACATTCCACTAAGCTAGATCTATACCAGCTAGATGCAAAAGCACCGACCACAGAGGCAAATAAAGCTTTCATTCTCAATGCTAGTGAAGAGGGAAAAAGGGATACATGAATACTACAAGTGATAAGTACAAAAGCGATACGATAAAAAGGGTATTGATGTTCTGCTTTATGTCTATTTAGCAGTACCTACTAATAAAACCTTCGATGCTAACAGTATTTTTTATTAATCTTCCAGGACCGAACATGTGCACTCGACAAACAAACAGATAGGCTAAATGATTTTATTCACCTCGGATAGTTATGAGATGCTGCGGAAAGCCTAAGTCCCTCTCCAGTATTGCTTTAAGTTTTGGGACCCAATTTCCGCCTAAGTGGAGTTCTAAAGATACCTTTGTTCCTGGTTTCACTTTCAACATCTCTTTAGATGGGTCGACGACGGTACAAGCGGTAGACAACTGCTGCTTCCACAGATTTGACAAGGGAACAAGCTCAAAGCCATAATCATCCAGATGTGTCACAATTGTTACGACTTTCCTCCCCGCGCGCTTTTCGCTGTACAACAAAAGTTTTGGTAATGTGCCCTTTTTGATAAGACGAGAAATACTGCTACCAGACAACGATGCACCATCGACAGTATGAGTGGTCTCTAGTAGTATTTCAGTGACAGGTGTAAAAAGCTTCGTTATTACAAGATCCTCAAGCTCCGTAATTGGGATCTCAGCAACAGAGTCCGTGAGCAATGGCGCAAGAAGGGGGTCTAGCAGGACGCGAGGGATTTCACCCTTCTCACCAAGACGCAGGATATTCTGCGATGTTATATATTTCCGCAGCGCGCCGTTCAAATGCTTCCTTGAGTAATGCTTACCTAAAAAATCATCATCGCTACCTACCTCCGAGTATGTTCTATGCCCATCTGATGTTTCCCCCACGTCCACCACACAGTCAGGTTGATTAGGAACACAACCTGTACAAAGAAGTCGTTGCAGATTCAACATACGTCTTCCTTTTGGTGAATAAAGTGTTTCTATTGATTTTATTCTGCGCTTGATTTCTTTTTTCGAACCATTTTTTATTGTTCGCTGATCAGACGCGAGGTGCTCCTCGCTCTTTAACGGTACGTGAAACTCCCGTAAAAAATCACAGTAGATTTGTCGATGCCTACAATACAAAACACTAGTCTTATTCACTTCCGTGACAAAAAAATTTCCTTTGGTTACTTCGGAAACCGATATCACCTCGCCCCTCTGTAAGAGATACGATAGAGCCTTTTTGTACTTCGTTTGCTTGAAATCAATATCAAACCTTTTATTACGAAATCTAGGAAAGTTTGACAATAAAAGTGGTATAAACTCCCCTAGAGCCAAAGGGAGCCTCGACTGACTCAACTCTTTTATCGCCTCGCAAAGGGCAAAATCAAGTACGTTGTCCTCAACGCTGAATATTTCGGCAGCGCTTTCCATTATTTCTTCATTTTCTGTATAAGATTCTGACGCCACATCAGTCACAATGGAAAGTCTTCGATCCGGGTGGGTTTCTTCTACATTATCACATAGACAGTTCGCTTGTGATGATGCTACTTCACATACTTCATTGTCCTTAAAGGTCGCAGGAAGAGTTAAAGCAGGTGGGCAAAGTCCACAAAACATCGTGTGGTATGAATTCCACAGATAATCCTTGTAGCAGTGGACCACGTAGACGCCTCTTCCAAATTCTTCCAAGTTTACCAAATTATCTGTGGCAAACCCGACGGCGTATGGGCACAGGTTCCCCAACGAGTAAACAAAAACTAAATCGCCTACGGAGAGAGATGCATCGCCCCGTACCCTCCTCTCTACTATACCAGGCATCATCAAATGAGCACCAGAAATTATATATTTAGATGTCGGCCCCCTGCAAAAAACACCGGCACCAAAAAATGACCCGGTATCAATATTTTTACCCTTGTAATACAACTTCATGAGTAACAACGTATATAATGTCGGTATAACAGACTGTAGACGTCCAGAAAGAGTATCGTCTGCCTCCTCTGGCAGATGGGAGACCGTCATAGCCAAGGGTATCTGATTCACCAAGAACACCGCGGCACAACCTCCGGCCGAAAACTTCATCTCAACTCTGGAAACAGGGTCACTCCTGCGCCAAAACGACTCGAGACACTCCAAGTTCTCCTCCCCTATAAAACCGTATAGGGCCTCCCATATTTTTCTCGCGTCCTTCTTACCCACAAAAATCTGTTCCTTTACAATGTGTTTTTTGTGAAACATGATTGTACCCCTAAGAGAGTTTAGGGGATAAAATAAACATTTCTCATTAACATAAACGTCAGAAATGATGAAAATGATAATAATTCTGGCTTATTCTGCCAAGGAGCATATCACAGCGTATGTTTGTTGATCGTTTTTGTACAATGAATCGCCACTTAAACAAGCAATAACTAGTACAAGCTGCCTTCCTCGAGGGGGCAGAGAAGCGAATTGAATGATGAGGGGCCTACACTAGTCAGGCAGTGTTAATTTTGGGTATTTTTTTCTTAGAAAGACCCTTTTGTAACTGTGGAACCCTTTTCTGGAGAAGTTTTTCGAGAATTTTAAAAAGCTCTTCCGGTATATCATCATTTTGTCGAATCCACAAAGTGTGAAGTGTGGTATTCAGTCTTTCTTCTGGTTTTTCATCAATCTGGTCACATTCCTTCATCAAGAGAAGAGATTCGTCGACATCAAATCTGCTGCATGATAACTCTGTTGACGAGAGTTGTTTTCGGTGGGTTGGTATTAGTTTTTCTGTAATTGCCTCGTATCTTTCCTGTTCTGCAGATATAGACACTTGGAGAGCGGGCGAAAGTGTGTCAAATACTGGCTCCAGCGCAGAAATTAACTTATAAACACCAAATGCCGTGATGCGGTTTCCACGCAAGTTTAACGTCTTTATTACTGCTGAGTCCAAGAGGGACGAAGCTAGAGCAATGGCACCTGCATCATGTATGTTGTTACATGATGCATGGAAGGTTTCCAAATTTTTGATACACTTAGACGCGGCAACGGCACCCCTGTCACCAATGAAATTTCCGTCGACATTTAGATGCCGCAAGCACCTATTTCGTTCCAAGCAAGAGAAAAAAACAACAGCACCTTCCTCCTGCATATCACAAAGCGATATATCCAACGACGTAACATTGTTATTCAGTATCAGTTTCCTACCAATATTTATACATTTATCAGCACCCCAAAACATTGAGGAGCAATTTAGTTTAATACCCCAGGGCTCTGGGGGATTCAGTGAACGATTATATGCTATTATTGCCTCTTCACTGGGTCGCAACCGCCATGCAAAAATATCCGGTACACTTGGATCTGGGGCAATAGTTGCTACTTCGATAGTCTCGATTACCTTTTTGTAAGCAGATTTGGCCTCATCCAACATGCATCTAGTGCAAAGCAGAAAAAGATAGAATAACACTACGCTATTGATAAACGAAAGACTGGGTGAATGGAGTAGTGCGACGTATATCAGTTTTGAAAAGCAGGCAGTGTATCTTTTAAACTTTCAAAGAATGTCACTAAGTGGTGTGGAACGAAATACATATTCTACTATTTCTTTTATAGGGAAAAAATGGGCACGACTCGCCACTACACAAAAGCAAAAGATTAATCGTTATCCAACTAAAGCAAGAGGTTCCAAAGAAAAATTAACATATATAATTCTTTATATAAAATAAAAATAAGAACTACAAAAATAATAATATGCGCACACTATTTCGTAATTCACTGCGCAGTGTGATCCATAAACAAGTGAAACACAGGCAGATTTTACCAACTACCTTGTGTGGAATATATTAAGTTCAAAACCAGAGTGGTCACAGCAAAACACAGGTACTACACACACACACCGTACATGTCGAGGAGACGCTCAGTCTATTTTATACCAAGAACGTGTGGGCCATAATTCATCTACGAGAGAGCCAAGCCAAGAAACATTTCGTGGGACAAAGCAAAAGAATTAGTTGGCTACCCAATATTATTATTTTAGGGCAATAGTGCCAAAACGGACATATGCACATATGAGAGGCAGAAGCTGTTTCAACACACCAAGCAGTACGGCCATTCAGCACAGTGGCAGAGCCCTAGGTCCAACTCACATATGCAGTTTCTCTTTTTACGATGTACCACTTCTCCTCCCATATGATCTCAAGAGGGGGGAAATGAGGACGAAGTCCCGCGGGCACTCCCCTTACCCAATGTAGGGTATTTCAGCGAAAGGGGAACGGCACAATAAATAATGAAGCCCAACGTACCTTATTGCAATACTCTTCCCCCTACCCAGTCGAATACAAGCGCACGAGGCAAGTGTACGCCGTTGTTGGAATTGTATCTGACACAAACTCCTAATACCGAAGAACGCAACCCTAATACGGGGCCACCATCGGTGGAAGGGGCTTCGGGTAGCACCATGCCCTATATTTGGGAAAAGAGCAGGAAACAAAAGACGGATAAGGCTACAATGCTCCAGAATACACGACGTGCCGGAGAACAGCAAAGCATCCCAATTCCATCTCCTCCGTCACGCAGAGTTGGGTTAGGTGTCAACTGCGCCAACGCCTGGCGGAGAAAGGCACAATTAAGTGCGCTGAAGGCCAACAGACCCTACAGGGTTACACAGAACTAGCTATAACCCTGCAAATGCCACAGAAAAGTCGCCAGGCACGTCACAACAACGCATCTCGCCAAGAGTACAACAAGCAGCCTTATGAAAAGGAAAAAAGCACTAACGGGCGCCGCCACGGGGAGCGGGAGCGGCGGGTGGAAGAATGCAAGTACATCACAAAAACATCACTTTCGCATAGCTGCACACCGGCGGCACTGCCACATGCTCCCACATACATACACTATATATATATAAGCGGCAACCCGTCCATCCTCACACCGGCCCGCTTCGCTTTGCTGTTGACCAAATAAAAAAAAACACGTTTCAGTGGCCACATTTCCATACCTCTTTAGGCTGGAGTGAAAGCATCCCCAACAAGTGATAGGGCTCTTGTTATGTTACGCATTTCTCCCAAGCAGGAGCCAAGGGGCAGGTCGACACCCCCCAGCACCCAAGCAGCTAATGAGAGGGTCCCAGGCGCCAAAACCCTTCTGAAACACGAAGAAGAGTGATCCTAAAGGACCCGCGATAAGTTGCCATCTCCTTTGAAATTACTTAGCGCTTTTACCTATAGCGTTGTAGAGGCAGCAAACGTGGGCCTTGGCGCCCCCATAGTGCGCCGTAAGGGGGCATGAGAAAGTAGCGCCTTTCCTACTTTTAGCCGGTGTATCGGTTGAAGGTGGGAAAGCTGGACTTAAAGCACCCCTCGACATACGAAGGAGAGGCCAAATTACGATCGGAAAGAACAGGGCACGCTCAGGGAGCGCGCGGTAGGCAACCGGAGCGGTATGTAGAATGGAGCGGACGCCACGAGAAAATTACAGCTCATACCACATACCAATCGACAGATCATGCGTTTGAACGAAAACTAACGGCTGATAAGTTTTGCAGTCTGGACTCCTGAGACCGTGAGCGTTAGTGAATATGAAGTCAAATTCAAAAAAATGAATTACGTGCAACTGCAAGTCACAGCGATGGGCTACAAGAAATATGCTCCCTTTCTCACATTGGTATGTGAGCCACCACATGGCCACAGCGCACGATGGAAGGGAATGCGCATATATCATACTCTCCTCGTGCAAGTTGGATCCAGCGTCTTTTTTTTTCTGAAAGACATGCTGCAATTGCTTGCGAAATACTACCGTAGTGATGCGAAAAGTGAGGCATGAGTGGCACACGTGGGGCGCTCCAGATGCAGGCTGCGTCATGTCATGGCACTTTAACTTGACGCCGCTCGTGGTTGTGAAAAAAAAAGACTGGTTGGTTAAAGATTAGCAGTGTCCGATGGCTTGGCGACAGAGACCAAAATAAATGGGACTAAAAGTACCAACTTTATTATACGTATGGGGAAACTACTAGTTTAACATTCATCAAACTGCTGTCGTGTATTCCGGGGCTTAAATTCACAACTTACGGGAATTTTGGAAACAGGGGAAGCAGAGGGACAACCCTACCGTTGCAGTCTGTCACGGGAGATTTTCGGGGGAAACATCCTTCCCCCCTTCGGGCTGAAGACTAGGACCGGAGTAAAGACTTTCCACCCGGCGCTGTGGCTCAGCGAAACTAGGAACAGCATAAACTAGAACGAGTCAACAGATTTCTCTATAAATCGTTCTTCATGGAAGCTATTTTAAAATGGCCACTACAGGCTAACTTGTGGGCGGCAAGCATGTGCTTGTCAGATTGGAGTTTGAATGGTAGAGTCTTTTTATCCACTACACACGTATGCATTCGTTCATCAGAAGGGCTGACCCTTACTTTCTCCCGAGGGGTAGATGTCCTACGTCGGCCCCAAAACAAGGCGCCCTACAATCCACCCGCCGCTTCCCATAAATGACCCTAAAAAAAGAGTCACTTCAGGTCGAAACCGACTTCTTTATTAACGGAAGTTCACTGATAACCCTGGTAGCAAAAGACGGTTCGCACTGAGAAGCAGATGCACAGATATTTGTGTATCCCTTAACCTTTTATTACCACTAGAGGCATTGACTGTGACACATATTTTGCAGGTGATGTGATCAGAGACCTGCCTGGTTAGGTATTCCTTTCGATCCACTAAAGTTCCGCGGGCATTGGAGTATATCTGCGAGAATCACTGGGCCTAATATGTCAAAAGCTTCTTCCTAAGGAAAGCTGTCTATCTCTTTAACTTGTCCACTACTCATCTGAAGCTTTACCATTGTCAACCTTTATGCCCAAATAGGCGTCCCAATATCTCGCCACACATTGTAATACAACACTGTTGTTTCTCATCCCCTCAATGTTTGCTCATTCATTGTTTTTTTGTGTTAGTGTGGCAAGAAGATGCGTATTCGCAGGTACATTTTACCTGTCATTGAAAGCAGGAGCGACGACGTGGACCAACAAAAGCGACCTCGGAAATATATTTTTTCTGACCATGCGTAAACCTCTCTTGACCTCTGTCTCTTCCTTGCCATCCTATTTCCCTTTCCCTTTCAAATATTAGAATGTTTCTCTATACAGCATCATTTATAGGGTGTAATGCGTTTTTCGCTAAACCGTTCTACATAACTGCCCGTTGTACCCGATTGTGTCTGTTCAGAAGGCGTGTTGCTATTATCGCTTTCCCTTTATCTAACTTTGTGTGACCCCATGTTGCGCTGTTATGGCTCAGCATCCGCTTATTTGCATTTCTAGTAATCTACCTTCGTCCAGCTCCCTAGTGCTTTGGTGAGTGTACACCTTTCATTTTCCACAGCAGAAAAACGTAGATCTACTGGGGCACTTGCCCAACGCCCACGCCTACCCATAATTCGTCACAACACCGCTATCCACAGATAAAAAGGAGGAACCCGGGAGAAGATACCATTATTGCTCTCACTTTTACTATTCTCTCACAAACACCACATTTTTCGGTAGTAAAGAATTCTCCGATGCGCTCTCCCACGGGCGTTTGGACCGTCAGCGAAGTTGTTAAGAATCCGCCGATGAGAGGTATGTGCTGGTAAGACTTCTAATCTGCAAAATAATTCACTCAGCCCTGCTTTCTTCGTTTCTGGTTGGATGCTCCGATAGTTTCGTGGGGATGCCTTACCTATATCTTTGTGTCCAGAGAGAAAATGCGCTGACTCGCTTTTTGATTGTGGTTTTTCGACTCCAAAACTTTCTTCAGAGGGAGTGTAGTACCCTTCATGAGGCACCACGGATCAAAGTTGTATAGCCTTAAGCAGTTATAAAGTTGCACACCTTAATGATAATGGCGCCAGGTTCTAATAAGCCGTGCGCGCTCCATGTTTCACACACTATAAATGTAAGCATTGTTTTCATGGGTAATTTATTTTGTTCATTGTGCCTTTGCCCTGCATGCGCCCCGCTTGATCCTCAGCTACTCCGTGCGCTCTTCAAGCCGGCAGGGGATTTTAATCGTAACACCGGTCCAGTCCTCACTTCAGTATAATTGCGAAACAGCCTGCTTGCAATGGGAGAGTCATTTCCTCGAGATCGTTTTCTTCCATCCTTATGGGAGACCACAGCTGTTACCAACAGCAGCGCAAAGGGGAATGAGACGTCGCGACACTCCGGCAACTGCCCCCTTTGCATCTAACAGAGCACACCCGCACGTGCAGAGGAGCATTCTCACAACTTCATCCAGTCCAGAGTGCTGGTGGTACTGCCTGCTTCTCTGGCAGCCGAAAGCCTCTTGCCCCACACGACCTTGTCAGACCTGAAATAATGCGGGTTTTTGGCTTATACCCGCAAAGAGTACTAGACCCTGGCACCACGTTGTGGTGGCCGGCGTCAGCAGTGTTTCTTTGAAAAAAGGAAAACTTGCGAAGCGTTATAGACATTGCGACCACATTAACCCAAACACACTTTGCACACATATATATATGTTAACTCTCCGTTCATTTTTGCATCTGTTTCTGCACGGGCTTAATAACCCTAGCGAAATATTTGGTGTCAAGTACGTATGATACTGTACGTCCCACTACAGCATTACTTAACACATTAAAACAGTATAAAAGGCTTGGCAGTGACATAGAACACATATTTATGCCAGTTTAGCCACAAGCATACATTTGGCAGGAGTGAGAGTAAAGCATATTGCTGGTAGGTGAGTCATACAACTCAATTGGCAAACATTCGTGCATATCCATAGTGGCTACAACAGTCTGGAGTTTGACGGCTTCACCTTCTTCTGAGAGGCGTTTGGTCTCAAAAAAAGCAAATAGGGGAACGTTATGGTGAGGAAGTGTGTCAGCTTCTTTTGGATGTCGCCAAGTTATTTGTTTGAGACGGTTCCATTGGGGCGCTCTGGCCGAAAGAACTTTGCAGTGCCATAAAAAATCTTCCGTTTTTTTTTTGCGGTTGGTAGAATGATAGGACAACAGGTCTAGGTACCATTATCGTTATAACTTTTAATAGCTCGTTGTGAAACTCGGGAAAGATAGAGAATATGGCACCGAAGCCCTCCTCGCGTGTACCGACAGAGCTTGTATTCGTGGAGGAGGTATTAATGATGACTTTTTTGTGTGCATTGAGCTGGCGTTTAAATGCATGTTGGGCAAGTTTTGTAGAGGCTGACCTTTTATTTTCCCAACCCAATACAATCCAATATTTGAATGCACATCCCTATGATGAATGAAGCTCATTCATGAGTGGAATGAGGCAGTTACGTTTACATGTTTCCTTTTGGTGATGTGGGGAGGAGCGAGCGAATGATCTTCAAATGGTTTGATAAGTGAACCCCTAGGGAGATTCTTGTTTACTAGTCACTCGTCATAAGATTTATATATATTTTGAAGCCGCAGAAGCTCCGTCTGCTTTTTTAACGAGGATCATCTTTCTGGCCTGGTTCACGTTCTCACACAGCCTCATTGCTGTGCCATCGGCACCTCAGCCGTCTCAGGGCCCAGGGGACGACTGAAATCTCCACACCAAGCAGCTTACCCCTTCACCTCACTGAAGCCTGGCAGCATAACGTCTCCTTTTGCTTATTTTTAAATGTGCAAAACACTTGGTAGCGTTTTCGACGTGTGGCAATGACCGTCTCAGTCCACTGTCAACCTTCAAAGACCCTCGCGCGCCACAGAAAATTTAACTTGTTTCCACGTTTCAGGCAGAGAAAATGCTAGTTCCAACAATCTTACAATAGTTTGCAGTGCTTGGTATGAAGCATGGATTGAGTAAGGGAGCTGAGTTCAAATCAAGACAAAGCTCAACGTACTGCTGCACATCGTCAAGTTGGCCATGGACGGCGTTGTGAATAATTTTAAAATGCCTATACTTGTGGCACTTGAGCTTCCAATTGGTATGAAAGTGGCAAGCATGTCGATGGCTGGGTACTTTTTTGCGTGATACGACAAGCGCCAGCATTTGAACAAGATTATTAATCTACCGTAATGCTTAATTCGTTGCTACTTCATCATTCGCGGAGGAATATGCTAAATGATTTACCTTTCCTTATTTCAGGTTGGAAAACTGATTATAGGTGATGTGTTTTGCCCTGGGGGTACAGGCATGAAGGATACCAAAGGTTGTTTTTACTTGAGATGCGCAGCATATGTACATGAATACATCTTCGCACAATCGCGTAAACCGTGACTACCATCGACCATCTCGGTGAAAGGTTTCCGCTTATCCTCCGCATGGTTCTTATTAGGTTATATTTCTCTCACATTGAGCTTCCTTCAACCCCACCAGTCCGATACCGCGGTGATCTCAAACGTAGATTCTTAGTGACGCTTGTCATTGTGACGCCACTGGACAACACAACAAAAAAAGGCTTCTACCTTCCTTGTGCCACTCGTCGTGGCACACGTCGTTTAGATCTGTGTTTTACTTGGTCAGGTGGTGCAAAGCTGCGTATACCTCCTCATTTAAATGATTTCCTTTCTTTTTATTAAACTGTAAGCGGAGGTAACCCGATACTGGCAACTATCGGTGCTCAGATGTGAGGATATTACGTCAGTATTTAACACTAAGCTGTTTATTTACCTTTTCTGTTTTGATTAAACACGTCTTTGCCCTATAAGGCATATCGTGTTGGGTGTACAGTAATCGCATGGTCATATTGATAGAACGGCGCGTTCCACAATGGTTTTCCCCGATATCAAGTAGTGAGCTGTACACACCCTTTCTGATAAACTATGGTTAAGGAGTGTGAATCGGTTAAGGTGTCCGACCCGGTTTGCACCGGGATCTGGAGGTGGAATACAATGCTGCCGGTGTCGGCATCAGTGATGAGAGGGTGGTGGTTACTTCAAAACAGAAGAGCGTAGAAGATTATTGAGGAACACCACGTTACACAACAATATAGGGCTCTCCCTGGCTACTCCTGCCGCCTCAACGTGGTGTCACAAAGGCCCTGTGCTCTGTCCAGGAGGAAGCCAAGCGCCCGCATTATTTCAGGTTTGACAAGATCGTGTGGGGCAGGAGGCTCTCGGCTGCCAGAGGCTCAGTCAGCAATACTGGCTCTCTGGGCTGAATGGAGTTATGAGAATGCTCCTCTGCACGTGCCGGTGTGCTCCACTTGAAATGCTTAGACTTCTCCCGTATCTTGGCGGGATGTTTAGCAAAACCCTGGACCCGTGATACGTCGAGCCCGGTGGAATCTCCCGACCAAAGAGGATTGCCCTCGGGAGATGGTTGCATGAAAAGATGGCCGCATTCCATCTCATGCAGGAGAAGCACTTGTCACCAGCGGAGCGCACTGCACTTAGAATTAGTGAATACCGGCTCGCAGGGCTGACGAGAATTCAGGAAGGAGTCTCTATTCGGGTGAGGAAGGGTGTAGGAGCGATTACGGGACCATTAGTGATGGCTGCAAGCGATGCTGGTGTTTTCTGGCGGCGTAGCGTTAACCGTCATGTACGGCATATTTCCCCACGAAGGCGTATGCTTGTAGCCCTTCGCTGAACTTCCTGGCGGAGGCAGCGCGACCATTTTTCGTGGGAATTGATGCAAATTCCCGTTGCGTAGCGTGAGGACTCACTGCGCCAGTCGGACGCAGTGGGTGAGTGCATTGCCGAGTGGTGTTCCCAAAGGAAGGTGCAAATTACAAACACTGGGGGGCCAACGCGAAGACAGCCCACCATGGCAATACGGTCGTCGCCGGACATCCCGCTGCGCCCGAACATTGGCCACTGTTGGATAACATTCGGTGTATGTGTGGATATGGGCGTGGGGACGATTGCTCCTGCCAGCTCCCACTGAGCTTTATATGCGTGGAACAAAGCCAGCTGGAGGAGTTTCGGGATCTGCGCGACATGTACATCTGCCGGAGGTCAAGAGGGCTCATGAAGTGTGCGGGTGCCCTCAATGAGGCAATACCCAGGGGCATCACAATAGCTGCGAAGAAAGCAATGCCAAAGGGTATGGGTGCGGCACCCCCAAAATGGACGTCGGAGCCGACGGAGCTGGACAAAATGATTCAGGAGCGTGTGGGCAAGATGAGGAAGAGGCCCACGCTAATACGGTGAAGGAAAGAGTTGACAGGAACTGCAGCGAGCAGGTGAGGGAAAACTGACTCAAAGTTAACAGCCACATACCCAGCAGGGTGGAACCTGCCGAAGTCCATTTATCCTCCACGTTCACTGACGTCTCGCCGGTGATAGTGGTAGGGAGCCGTCCACTGGGGCGAAAAAAAACAGCGTAAACATACACTTTCACGGATGTATGCTAGGAAGTCGACGAAAGCAGCGCTGGCCCCGCCAATGCAAATGCCGCGTGCGGTGCCAAGTGAATTTTGACCAATCATAATGGCTGAACTTGAAACTTCACTGAAAGAGCTGTGGCCGAAAGGGGTAGAAAAGTGATTCAACGTGCAGCTGGCAGCGCTCCCGGAGGAGCTATTGGAGCTGGAAAGTGCTGTGCCGTCCACACACACCCAAAAGGGATGGAGCCCCAAGAGAACTGTGGAGGGGTAGAAGTCGCTCGGATGTCGTACTATCCCACTCCTCTTTGCAGCTGCTGCATAGGCAGGCACCGGTCTTATGGGGCGAGAGGAGGCGATGTCGTGAAAATACTTATTGCGGGTCCACAAGCCGACTGGGGGTTCCATTGAGTGAGACGAGGGTTGCGAAAGGATGGGGATTGATGTCTTCTGTAAGGATTGAGGGCCGGGGTAGAAGTGTGGAGAGTTGGCACATGCAGTCAGCGCATAATGGGAAGAAAAATATGGGGCTATCCTTGTTGTTTGTGGTGAATTCCTTCTCGTGGCGCCAAGATTTAGTATCTGGGAACTGGTTTGAATTTTTAGGGAACCAAAGCTTTACCACAAGATGCAAAGCACTGGACTATCGGCCACACGTGAAGAGTGATACGGGGTTTGGCGAGAGCATCTCGAGATCTTAATAACATGGAATCATGTGCAACGTTGATTGATCCGCGAACATGTGGCTGCTGAGTGTTCCGCAGTTTATTATCTTGAGTAAAAGGATCCCACCAAAGCCTTGTGCATGTCCCTTGTCCTAAGGCGAGGGATGACTTCAAGGGGTGAAGCGCCAGAGCAACTAGTGGAGAGGTACCATACTGCGGTGGAGAAAATCCCTCTGGGCCAACGTGCGAGACGTGGTCACCATCCACTGGCAAAACGTGTTAGCATCGATTTGCGTCCCATGAGGTTTAGGTGGGCAGGACGTCCTTTCCAAAGCTGTCGTGTACACTGCTGTACTGTTCGATGCGGTGTGAATAAAAACGTTCTTCCCTCTTGATTGGCGCTGACCGCGTTGGCTTTTAAGTTGCTCGTTGAGGAATAGGATATAGGCGTTTTATTATGCGATGCATTCAGTGGTTGAAGTTAATAGTATCAAAGTGAAGCACATGGAGCCCAAGGGGTGTACAGCGTGTGATAGCTCTTCAGCAAAGCTATACAGTGCCTTTTTTTACTTTACTTTTCCCCGTGTCACGTGTCGTGTTTTGGCGCAGGTGCCCCGTCGTGTGCACGGGTAATCATCTTATTCCTTTGTTTCACCTGCTTCAGCCGGGTCCCTTTTGGGTATTACTTTCTGCCCTTCAGAGCCTGGTTTCGTCGTGGGGTTGTCTCCTGGTTTCCTCTGCCAACCTTATGGGGTGTTACTGAATGTCACTTGCGCAATCGCATTGCATTCAACACTTGCTGTTGCTTTATCCTTCGCTTTGAATACTGATGCCTAGGGGAAAAAGGAACACAGGGGCGGAGTTCGTGCTTTAGTGTTGCAGTGGGTTCGTCACTCACAACAAGGTATTTAGGACTATTAATAATTTAATCAGAATTCTAAAAGTCTAGGTGAGGCACGGGATACTTGCTGAATATGATGTTTGCTCATCGACAAGTCTTACGCCGGTTACGTGTTGAGACCAAATCTGTACGCATGTGAATTTTGAAAATGGCCCTCCTGTTGGCACCGTGGTTGATTGGTGTGCCACACCGATGGGTTGGGTTTAGAGGCCCCTAAGTTTTGCAAATCAATTGATAAGCTTTTCATCACTGTTTCTGGAGTGGCATTTCACAGCTCCTGTGAGAATCGCGGGAAATATAGAGGAGTGGACTAGCCTCAAACGCCAGGCAACAAACACAACCGGGGCAAGAGTTACAGAGGGCACATCACTATTATTGTCATTGTTGTGAATCCTGATAGGGGGTTATTTAGTGTAGACTCTGGGAAATATTGTTTGGAAACTAATTAACTATTTGTAAAACTATTGAAATTCGCATTGCGTTGCTGCCGCAGTATTTAGCTGCGCGGCACAACAGTCAAATAGACCAACTATTCTTCACATAACCGTACTCTATATGAGAACTGAATGATATTATAACATTGAGTGTTGCAGCTAAAATCGGTTTCCTCCTAATTATTTGCTGACAAATTTCGCATGCTTTCCGGGATTAATAATTACAACTAGGTTATACATATTCTAGTGCCACTGGCATAAACACACGGTACTTTTATTCCATGAGAAAGGTAGGGGAGTATGAAGTACTGGAAACTATAGGGACCGGTTCATTTAGCAAGGTGAAGCTAGTACTACACATTCCAACGAATGTATTTTTCGTTGCCAAGATCGTTCAAAAGACCAACCATCGGGTGGAAACAGATATTAGGTTGGAAATATCTATTCTCCGCCGCTTGCGGCACCGTAACATTGTTCAGCTCGTAGAGATATTGGAGAGCTCCAACAACTATTACATAATTCTTGAGCCAGTCCTTGGGGGCGATATGTGCAGCCTTATTTTGTCTCACGAACATGGCCTCGATGAGGGACTTGTTGCCCATCTTTTCTTTCAACTTGTGGCAGGTCTTCATGCATGTCACCAAAATGGTGTTGCCCATCGTGACCTCAAGCCAGAAAACCTTTTGCTAACAGGGGAGAGGGTACTGAAGATTTCTGATTTTGGGTTGAGCAGGTTGCACGCAAAGAGTTATTTTCATGCGAAAGCTGAGGAATATGCTCATACCCTCACAGGGACTCTTGCTTATGTCTCCCCGGAGGTTCTTGATGGCAGTTATGATGCCTTCAAGGCTGATATATGGTCTTTGGGATGTATACTTTATGTTATGTTGACTGGACAGTTTCCTTTCGGTCCTGCCAACGACGCCTGTGAACTTGGTGAACGGATAAGGGACGGCAAAGTATGTGAGATGCCACGGTCGGTAAGTGAAGGAGCACGGGGATTAACAATGTGGCTTTTGTCACGCGATCCAACGTCCAGGCCCTCCCTGGACGAGGTTGCAACTCATAGGTTTCTCAGGCATCAGGTGCCCATGAGGAGCATTATGGTCCTCACGAAAAGTAGACGGGCCGTAATTTTGGCTCCTAGTGCTGAAGAATTTAGTACCGCAATTCCTGAAGAGGATGAAAAACTTAGCCATGCATCCTCCTTGAGGCCACAAGATATGGATTGTCAGTACATCGTTTTATGAGCTATGGTGAAATTTTGAAGTATATTTAATGTACCGATAGGAAGCCATTGCCCGCTTAAAACCCAAGTTAGTGATGTAGGATTAAATATTTCTTCATTTCAGTACAGTATTTTCAAATGAGGGAGTTTTATGTGTTTTCTCCAACAAACTACGATCATCTGGAAACATGTAATGTGGATGACACTGTGAGCAGACACGGAGAGCTGCTTTGTGTGTGGTGACTGGCCTAGTGGGTCCCCTGACTTACCCACGGACGAGTGAGTGTGTGCATGAAGGAAACTACATACACTGGTGATAAAGTAAAATATTTTTCTATACGTTTTTTTCCTTCTTATATTTATTGTTAGAACACAAGACTTTGACAACATGGCATTGTCATGTACTGTCTTTTATTTGCTTGTGTTTGTTCTATGATTTTTTTTGTTTAAAATTACATCCTAAACAAGAGAAGTGGCTGATTGAGAACGATTTTTTTTTTTAATATATGGCAGTGGGATACTGTTTGAAGGACGGTATTCATTTATTTGTTTTTAATTACTTCCCAGTCTAGTTGCTTCGGGTTGTGGAATTTTTCATTATTTATTGATGTCATTAGCATTTAATTACTCTGCCTTCAATTACCGTTGATGGGCTAATGCCTTCATACCCTTCCCATCATCTAGTGTCACCACCACAGCTTCTTCACTGCTTGTGTTATTAGGAGTGTGATCTAAAGGTGTTATTGTACATTTGATTCGGTTGGCGTATAGGTGCTATGCCGAGGCCCGCCCCACGCTTCGCTATGGGACATACTCTTGCCCATAGGAGCAATGTTGGGTCGCAGTTCTTGTATACGCAGAAACACGGGTCCCGAGTCACGTGGTATAAAAAACAATATTTTTCGCAACGCCCGTTCGCTATTCAGCGTCACCGTGGGAGCACGCCTCGTATATTGCTTGATAGGAGTCTATGGAAATCAGTGTGGATGACCAAGTTGCATCTACCTGATGTTAATAGGTGGGAACGTGTAGTGAACAGCCAGAGAGTGACCGATGATCGCTACGCCCTAGTGGAAGAAGAGGGAGCGATGCATAAAGTGAATTGGGGTCTGTATTGTGAGCGACTGGAGACTGAGTTACTGGCTGCACAAGAGCGGTTACCGCAATATACACTATTAATGAAGGCAGTCCCATCAAGCTGGAAGAAGCTGGATATCGATGTTAGTGTTCTTCGTGGTTTGTCCTTACGCGAAGCCATGGCACAGTGTAAACTGTCAATGCGCAAAGGTCATCAGATTACTTTCCGGGTGTTGGAGATGGCACAACAAGGGGCAGAGGCAAAGGGACTCGACAAGGAGCATTTACGGGTAGCGCATATTTCTTGCTACCCTGGCCCAACTGACAAGCAGATTGATATTCGTAGCAAGGGATACTATGCATGGAAGACAAAAAAGTCATCTCATCTGATTCTCACCCTTGCCGAGGATCCCGAGATGTTACTCCCTGATCGCACTTGCATACCGTATTCTTCACTTATGTCGATGAGTCGTGCTGGACTTTCTGCACAGTCTGTTTCACTCGACGTACCGGCCATTACCGCGGATGGTATTTAGTTTTTTTTCCACTTCGTGATACTACCATACTGTGTGCACAGTTAGGACTGGATCTGAGTGATCATGAACAAATGCTACCCAGAAGCTTTCAGAAGATAGTGCTCGGCGTTTCTGTAGTTCTCTTACCGCTATTATTGTCTTTCCTTTTTTTATTATTATTATTGCCGTTGGCTTCATTTTGTCCGCCTTATTCCTCACGCACTTTCCTCCCGATCCCCGCCTATGTTGGAGTCTAATTTCTTTTGTACGTTCATATCGTTATCGATATGTTTTCTGCTCTTACTGTGTGTAGGCTTCTTGACTGTAGTAGAAGGTAATGTTTGAGAAGTTGGATGCTCAGGAAACGTTATAGACCTCTTGATACGGCGGAGGAGCGTTCTGTTGGTGTCGAACAATCACTCCACGTGGGCCTTCTTCATGATGAGCAATCGTACTGTTTTAGATGGCCAGAGGCACCCCTTACATCTATGCTGCGGCGATCCGACCCTTCTTTGGCTTTAGGTATGCAGAGTGGGACCAACTTAACCGCACAACCACCCGTTGTCCTCCCCCAAACACCAAAATTAAGTCACGTTGCTACTGAGCATGGAAAAATTGATATGTTTAATTCCTTTTCCATTGTAAATCCGGCGATATCGTTCTCTTCACTGAACAACCCTCCAACTGTCAATGATGGTGTATTACAGCGCACGAAGCGGCACAACGCAGCTCCACCAACAGCTTCAGTAGATGATAATATCTTTACATTTAGCGCTACACAACTGAAAGAGTTAGAGTTATCAGGCGTATTCAATGCTTTCCGTGAAGCGTACTATGTGTCATCAGCTTACACTAAAATCCCAGAAGATGAGTTGATAAAGAGGACTGCAATAATGAAGATGGAGGAGGAAATAGTTAACTTGGAGTGGAGAGCTTCCCAGGAGGCAGAAAAAACATCACCAGCAATTAAACGAATTTTGCAGCTGACGGTGGCTGTACCTTTTAAGGGTTCTGCTGAAGGTGTTGAGGACAGTGTTAAACAGGTTGAGTTGAAATGGAAGCGTGCCCTTTATGATTTATGGATAAAATGGCGGATTGAACCAATGGGGACGATGGAACCCTCTGGCCAATCAAATTCGTCCCTGTGGGGATTCCCGCTCATGCCAGGTTTTGTTACACCCGAATCTTCGAAGGAATATTTTATGAACGTTGCCACAAGCACGACAAACGCGGTTAGGGGGACAAAAGTTAGCGATAATATTGGTAGTGGCTTTGGGAGAGAAACGTCACTTTCTTCAGCGCCAGGACGACGTGGGGCATATGGTTATCTTCGCTGGCGCATTGATCTATATGAACCTCGGCTGCGTGCGGTCAGCGAGGGGGCTAATGAGCATAGGCTGTCTGGCCCCTCTGGGCTGATGGGCGTTGAAGATGTCAAGAGACTTATTGAGAACAAGCTCCCTTCAGCACTAAGTGACGTAAGGCTTGGTGGTCGTGTGGATCCTTTGGATGCCTTTGCACTTGAGGACATTCGTACCGACGTTGTAACATGGAGGCAGTGGCTTGCTTATGTGTGAGGTATAGTTTCACTGGAAGTGAATTCACTTCCTCTTTTTGATATAGCTGCACATATATTTCCCGGGTTTCACTTAGGTTTTGTACTTGTGTGTGTACATACCGAAAAACTGAAAATGAAGGTGGTAAACGATATATTTTGTTCATCATGACATATGCGACAGCAGGATCGTAAAAGGAAAAAAACTGTTGGGTTCGGTTAAGGATGCGTATGATCGGAATTATTTTCCATTTGAAGTATTATGGAATCCCACTATTCACTGATTTGGTGACGAGCATGAATCACGGCGGAGTCAAAACAAAATGAGTTGTACCTCCCTATTTCTTGAAGTCGTCCTTCACACTGCCATTTCTATATTTACCTCCATCCGTTAAGAAAGCATCTCTTCATTTTTCATTTTGGTGGTTAAACAAGAAATAACTGTAAGGAGAACAATTCAACGTGAGACTGCAAGAAAAAAACCATTATTTTAAGAAACAATAACATAAACAACAAAGCAAAGAGCATAAAATTATTACGTATTAAGAAAAAAGAGTAAAGTGAGGAATCAAATGTCTAAAGCACCACCACCGCCGCCTAGGAAGTGGACGAGCGCCCGTGCTCTCGCAAAGGTAGAGGATGCAACTAACAGAAAGACTAATTCAGCGGTGACTTCATCCCAGCCTCTACAGCAGCCTGTATTGGCCGCGCACGAGCGCCCCACTCCGCCGCCGCCGCCACAACCTCCAGCCCCAGTCCAGCTGCCTCAGTCTGTGTTCTTTGAGCGTCAGGAGGCGGTGGATGCACTAAGCAACCTTTATCGCAACGCACAGAGTGTCAAGAAGATCGAAACGGGTCCAGCTTTTTTTGAGGCGAGGGATACCGCCAAAGTTCATGAGGAACTGATGGACTGTCTAAAATCTTCTGGGGGACCATGAAGGTATAGCTAAATAGATACTTATATCAGTTATTTGCCTTTCGTTTTGGCTGGTATTCCGTGGTGTATCAGCTACAGTATCAGGGATGTTACGGTAACAGTATGAAACGAAATAAAACGATGTGTGTGTGGATTACTGAGTTGGGGAAGCCTGACAGACACTGTGATGAGAAAAGGATACCTCCATCGGATTTTCCTCATTTTATGCTCTTGGAACAGCTGTAATCTCTTTACACATTCTTGTCTGGGGAGTGTGATAAAAATATGTTTATTCTTTTATACTCCAGATGTTGGCTTTCAGTGCTCTCCCTGACTTACTTTCTAACTTATATATCGATTGTTTTCTTTACCCACACATGTGCCCTCGAAGATTCAGTCATAATTCGCTTGTCTAACCCTATAGTAATGAGTAAGATCAATAAGACCACATACATCTTTATGCTAATTTGATATTGATAGCCCTCAGTGTGCGCTCGGATGACATCTATTCGGTTGTACAGCGCTAATTTAGGCGTTAATATCGAATGGTTAAAAGCTGCATCATAGCCAGTGTTATCGTAAAGGTTTCAAAGACAGATGCGAGTGACACGCATACTTTGGAAGCAGTATGGTCATGAGTGGACTTTGTTCCAAGTTTCTGTGAATGCATCACTGCCTATGCACTCTGTAGTGCTGCACTCAAGTAACTAGAGTTTGATGTTGGAGAGGTTTAACGCCTTATACTGCACATGTTGCTGGTGTTCATGAATTAATTACCATAATTTAAATGTTTTTTTAAACATTGTTTCTTCTCGCATTTGCTTACGAGTTTCATAGCTTCTCTTTGCTCTACCGTGATTCACATTAGTGAGGAGGACTCTGAGTCTGCTTGCATAGAGAGTAGGAGGGCTTCGTTCTGCGGACGATGGGGAAAGATGGTGCACCATCTGAAGAGAATTCTACACCACCGACCCCACAGAACGGACAAACGGAGGGGGATCAGGGGGGACAGCAAACTGAAAGAGAGATATTGGGAAATGTAGAAGAGACAACGGCGACACACGAGCGCAACCGAATAAATACCCCCTGCCAATCAGATGCTTCAGAATACCCGGAGGATGGGGATACAGGCTGCACGAAGTCAAAGGATGTGGCTCAACCTGAGTTTCCGTTGGTTGGTGCGGAGGTTGCCTCCGTAGCGAGGCCACCTGAGGAAGTTGAAGAGCTCCCGTTCTCTGCCGAGGACGGATGCGAAGTGCTAGAGGTAATGGAGCAGTGCAAGCAGCCTTCTTATGGTGTTCAGGCACAGCTTGAGATTGGCGACGCCCCAGCAGAATTGCCATCAAGGCCACTGACACATGAATCTGAGTTAGAGGTACCGGAACCATTTTCAAATGGATATCTTGTTTCTGCTGATATTGAGGTTACTGCTTACGTCACAGTTCAACCAGTGGGTTTCCAGATCGTAGTCAAGGCGCCTGGAGGAAAGGATGGTGAAATTTACTCAGGATTCTTATATGAATGTATCGCCTCACGGCTTGGAATGCATCCAGAGTCGCTGCGGCTTTGCTGGCGCGGGGAGCGCCTTCGTTTTGGCGTTACAGTTTCGTATGAACCGGGACCGGCTGCACACCAGGGACAGATATGGGTTGACGTTTACTTCAGCGAAGGAACGGTTCCAGAGCACTTGATGTGTTTAAATAAAGATGAACACTTCATGCGGGCTATACGGGTACGCTCACGACTGGAGCCCATTGGCCCCTCCGATCTAATTTCTGCCCGGCGACGTGGCTTGAGCTTTGAAGAGGCTATAATTGAAGCCAGGGAAAGAACCAAGCCCCAAAATTATATGACCATATCCATACTGCACGATCCTGCTGGGATTCGTTTACCGTTTTTGGGAGGATACCGATCAAAGAAGGATGGCTCCCGTATTTTTCGACATGCAGCAACTCAGCTGTCTTCTCCTGGTAACACTACTCTCGCTGACCTGCAATATGGGCCCATTGTACGAGACAAGGTAACTCGAAAGACCCAGACGTACGGAGTGTCTCGAAGCTGTCAGACCCTTCGGGAGGGCCGAATGCAGACAGCACGACCTGATTACGAGGTCGATGAGAAGTTTGATGAAGTAGTGGTTGCAAAGCCCTATTTTTCGTCCCAGCAGTTGCGTTCACTGCAGTCGGTGAAGATTGTTGTTATACAGAAAATGTATCGAAAGTGGAAGGCGCGTAAGGTATACCGTCAGCTTGCTGACATCCGCCAAGCCTTTCTCAATAAGGCGGCCCGTCAGGCTGCTGCCGAAGAAGCTGAGAGGCGTCGTCATGAGGAATTTGAGCTCGGCCGGCGTGCTGTCCCTCGTACGGCGGATGATTTCAAAACGCTTCGTCGGGAGCTAGAGATATGGCGTGCGTCGGAGTCGGAACGCATTTTGGCTGATAGTAACCTTAATGACGCGCAAAAGCGAACCGCTCTTTCGCACCTCACAAACAAGGAGATTAAGCTGCTTAGGGAGCTGGAGACACTCCGTGGAAACGCTCTAAACAATCGGCGTGTGCGGCGGTTTGAGAACATTTTGGACACAATGACTTCTGCGAAGAAGTGCGGCCCCGTGTCCGTTGTTACCCAGGCCGCTGAGCGTGCGTATGAGTTGCGACAGCTATACGTATCTTTAACTGAGGTGCCAAAGACGACTGAGGGTCGTCTAGATATTCTTCTCCACATTAAATGGACCGTAAAAGAGTTCGATGCACCACTCACCCGGCAGATAGTAGAGCTTATTGATCGCGAAGCGGACCTATTGCAGAGGGGTCGGACTGCCTGCTCCCTTAAGGGGCTTCGCACTCGTTTAGAAAATTTGCTGAAGCGCTTCATTGCTACACCAGAATACAACCCTGCCGTTGACGAAGTAGTAAAGGGGCCAAGGTTTGGTGTTACCGACGCCACGAACATTATGTTGTCGAGACAGTTGAGGCCTTCTAACGTGGTATAAACGATTTTCGTGGATGCCGTAGCAGAAAGGGTGAGCGAATGAGAGGGGCCGTTTGTAGTTGAGGGAAATTTCCCGTGTCCACGGCATTGATGTGAAGAAAATTCATGTTCTTGTACAAGGGTTGGGTTTAGGCGTATTCTCTCGTTTTCTAGAGTATGGTATGTATAAAAGAGTTAATATCCGTTGTGCTTTTTTTTTTTTAAAGCTATTTTAAAATCCATGTATGGAACATATTGTTTCATTGCTACTCTTCTGCCATACGGAGCTGAGGGGCATATGCACGCCTATAGCTTTCCTACACCTTCCATTTTCAGCACGGGAAAGGGTTTATTTTGATTGCACGTGAAAAAGAACCCGTATTCTCTCTCGTTGCTCAGTCCAGCTTTGATCAGCGTGAGAGAAACATCCCCAAGGAAACGAGAAGCACACTTAATTTAGTGCGGGAGGAAGGAGGCAGATACGATATTCCATAGCGTTTGCAGATGAGTTTTGAAGGTCTTCTGGGGCGTCTAAAGAAAAAAGTATCGTCCAGCAGCGGAGATGAAACAACCGCGACAGACAGCCTGACCGAGGGCCCTAAATCTGTTTATGACGCAGCCATGCGGGAAGCCTGTACGTGTTATCCCGAGCGTAAACGAGGACGTTCTCCGCCTATTGACGCTGATGTTTCAGTACCAGGTCCCGCAGAGGGTGCAGGAAAGATTACTGTGCCTATCGCGGAGGAGGTGCCAGTAGTCAGTGGGGTTGCGCGTGTGAGGTGTATCACAAAGGAAGAATTTCACAGTCAGTACGTTATTTCAGAAAATGCTCTGGCGAAGTGCGTTGAGACAATGAGTAGTGTTATAAAAAGTCCAGTTTCTGCTGACATCAATATACTAAACAATGCGGAAATTACTGGAGTTAGCGCTACGTCATTGGGGTTTCGTGCATGTGCACTGCCCTCTCCGCTGTGCCGCTTCCTTGTTCAGCGTTTACAGTGCTTATCCCCTACTTCAGCCATCTCGGATGCAACATATCAAGAGGAGTACAACTTATTGTGCGAATTAAAGAATGCTACCGATGATGACAGGGAGATATGTGCTAACGTCCCTCCGCCTCTTCAGGAACATGTTGCTATTCTGCGAACATTTTGGTTCGCTCTGTGTTTGTATTGGCGTGCCGCACTTTGCGGCACTGTTTTAAACGCCTCTTCATACGAAGGCGGGTGGTCATACGATATCTACTTGCTCCAACAACGATCATTGCCTGAGTCAAGGCGCCGCGAGCGCGGTCGGCAGGTATCACTGGGATTGGAAGCGTGGCAAAGAGCGTCTCGTGTCCGCCAGGACGTATTTGATTTCCTTGCTGTGGTGCTTCATGATGTGCTCGTTCTCATGCGGGAGCTTTTGGAGAACAGCGTCACTAATGAGGATGGGGATGATCAATGTGTGATCCCTGCTAACATGGTGAAAAGCTTCTTTCTGATGCAGAAGCTTTTGCGTGCGCGCGATTTTGCCGGGTGTAGGCAGCATTATGTTGATCTAACGATGGGGACTGCGAACTGGAAACTTGGTCTTTTCTCCGGAGGAGAGGTGCATATGCGCCGATCAATGGAACGCATCGAGCGGCGCCGCATTGTACATATTCTCCATAACGAGAACGCTTTGCGGCTTCTACACGCGCTGCGAGAGATAATGGACTTTGTGCAGCATCACGAGGCGGCGCTGGAGTCGTTTGGCTTCTTCGCCTGAGGTGCCCAGATGTATACACAGAGCTTACTCTACACAGTACTTTTGTTTGACGGCTGGCTTATTTGTTTTCTCATAACATAATCCAGATGTACATTTCCCCCGTTATTTTTTCATTGTGGTGATGCTTTGTGTATGTTGTCTACGCATTGTCATTTTTTGTCTTTCCGGTGTCACTGTAAGCCCCCGCTCTGTGACTACTTGGACATTTATAAAGGTGCCTAATTTTATATGGTTTGAGGCAATGCAGGAAGAAAGGACGCAGACCGCAACTACCGCACCATCCTTTGGCGGACGTATACATCCCGGCCTCCATCGGTATCTTCCAGGTCAACTGTCAAAGGCAGAAAAACGCATCACCACCGGAAAAACGAACCAAAAGGCGCACAAAAGCGCTTACATCGATATTTTGAAGACGGAAGTAGCCCCGTTTCTGCCGTTTACAGAGTGTATACGACAGACGCTGTTACCTTCTGTGACGGTTAGGCGCGCAGCTGACACGTGTAATGCGGTAAATAACGATACCAAAAGGGAGCAAAGATACGAATCAACAAATGAAACATCAAAAGCGAAGGGAGAAAGAGGAAACATTGTACCTTATAGTAGCAAGCACAGCGAAAAGGACGCTGTTATAATGTCACTAATTCACCAAAACAATGCAGGCAGGAAGGGAAACATTTCAAAAGAAGCCTTTTACTTCGGCAATCAAAACATAGGGGGTGCTGGCCAACTAGAGTACAGCCATCCAGCGGAAGAAAATAACAACAACAGCACAGTAAGCAACTGGAGAGCGCGCCATCACAATAACCCCGAAATATGGTTCGAGAGGGCACAACAGCATCCACCACCGAAGGGAAAACAGCAAGAAGAAATACAACCACAACTACAACAGCAAAATATGGGTATAGCAAGCACAGCACACCGTAGGGCGACAGAAAAATTGAACCAAAGCGAAAAGAATGAAGAAAAAACCGACAAAAATGTAGAAGAACAGCAGGTACACACAACAAAAAAAAACGAAATATGGTATGACAGTAACAAATATGACCAAAACGAAAAAGTACCGAAACCAAAATTGAGATTCGAACTAACTAAATACCCCAACACATTTACAATAACGCAACCTGACAAAAACACACCACAATATATCGACGAAGAAAAAAGGTTCGTCACAACAAACGGTACACAAACAATAAGCAAAGAAGAAGAGAGTAGAAAAAAACGGAAACCAAATAAGAAACATTAAAAAAACATCTGCGTGCAACTGCTCCCTGCCTTTCTGATTCTCCTAACCTTAACCTTGATTTTTCTGCCTCTGTTTGCCCACTCTTTGCTTTTTCCATCTCTTCTTGCTGGGACCCCGGGGTTGTACATAGATTTCTAAGCTAGCAGGCGCTTATACATTTTATACAACGAAACAATGGCAACCCCAAAGCAATCCGCAAAGAAGGCGTCGAAGGGATCGAGCAGCCGCTCTGCCAAGGCGGGGCTGATCTTTCCTGTGGGCCGCATTGGCTCGCTGCTGCGCCGTGGTCAGTACGCCCGTCGCGTCGGTGCCTCCGGCGCGGTGTACATGGCAGCGGTGCTTGAGTATCTGACCGCGGAGCTACTGGAGTTGTCCGTGAAGGCTGCTGCCCAGCAGACGAAGAAGACGAAGCGCCTGACACCGCGCACGGTGACACTCGCTGTGCGCCACGACGACGATCTCGGTGCCCTACTGCGCAACGTGACCATCACCCACGGCGGTGTGATGCCGAGCCTCAACAAGGCGTTGGCAAAGAAGCAGAAGAGTGGTAAGCGCGCGAAGGCCACGCCGAGTGTTTAGATGTTGTTTTCTTTCACTGAAGCGTGAACAATTCACGTACATAGAAGCATGTAGATGCTCATGTGCCGGCCACACGGTGCACTTACCCCAGGTGCCAGGTGTGAACGTGCCAGCTCTCACGTTGTCATCTCTATTTTCTGCTTTTTATTTTTATTTTTTCCCTTTTTGTTCCCCCCTCGTCTCCTTCTTCACTGTGCGCATTGGGGCTGTCCCCTTGTGTGCACAGTATGGGTGGGTCCAATGATCTCCTCTTTTTGTCCTGTGTTTGTACTCGTGCTCCGATCATCACCGTGCCCCGCGGTGTGTGTGTCCGTGTGCCTATCTGTTCCACTCGGGAATGTGTTCCTCCGTGCAGCATGCATACACTGGGCATGTTGTTCTTCCACATCGCTCACTGCTGCGTGCAACTGCTCCCTGCCTTTCTGATTCTCCTAACCTTAACCTTGATTTTTCTGCCTCTGTTTGCCCACTCTTTGCTTTTTCCATCTCTTCTTGCTGGGACCCCGGGGTTGTACATAGATTTCTAAGCTAGCAGGCGCTTATACATTTTATACAGCGAAACAATGGCAACCCCAAAGCAATCCGCAAAGAAGGCGTCGAAGGGATCGAGCAGCCGCTCTGCCAAGGCGGGGCTGATCTTTCCTGTGGGCCGCATTGGCTCGCTGCTGCGCCGTGGTCAGTACGCCCGTCGCGTCGGTGCCTCCGGCGCGGTGTACATGGCAGCGGTGCTTGAGTATCTGACCGCGGAGCTACTGGAGTTGTCCGTGAAGGCTGCTGCCCAGCAGACGAAGAAGACGAAGCGCCTGACACCGCGCACGGTGACACTCGCTGTGCGCCACGACGACGATCTCGGTGCCCTACTGCGCAACGTGACCATCACCCACGGCGGTGTGATGCCGAGCCTCAACAAGGCGTTGGCAAAGAAGCAGAAGAGTGGTAAGCGCGCGAAGGCCACGCCGAGTGTTTAGATGTTGTTTTCTTTCACTGAAGCGTGAACAATTCACGTACATAGAAGCATGTAGATGCTCATGTGCCGGCCACACGGTGCACTTACCCCAGGTGCCAGGTGTGAACGTGCCAGCTCTCACTTTGTCATCTCTATTTTCTGCTTTTTATTTTTATTTTTTCCCTTTTTGTTCCCCCCTCGTCTCCTTCTTCACTGTGCGCATTGGGGCTGTCCCCTTGTGTGCACAGTATGGGTGGGTCCAATGATCTCCTCTTTTTGTCCTGTGTTTGTACTCGTGCTCCGATCATCACCGTGCCCCGCGGTGTGTGTGTCCGTGTGCCTATCTGTTCCACTCGGGAATGTGTTCCTCCGTGCAGCATGCATACACTGGGCATGTTGTTCTTCCACATCGCTCACTGCTGCGTGCAACTGCTCCCTGCCTTTCTGATTCTCCTAACCTTAACCTTGATTTTTCTGCCTCTGTTTGCCCACTCTTTGCTTTTTCCATCTCTTCTTGCTGGGACCCCGGGGTTGTACATAGATTTCTAAGCTAGCAGGCGCTTATACATTTTATACAACGAAACAATGGCAACCCCAAAGCAATCCGCAAAGAAGGCGTCGAAGGGATCGAGCAGCCGCTCTGCCAAGGCGGGGCTGATCTTTCCTGTGGGCCGCATTGGCTCGCTGCTGCGCCGTGGTCAGTACGCCCGTCGCGTCGGTGCCTCCGGCGCGGTGTACATGGCAGCGGTGCTTGAGTATCTGACCGCGGAGCTACTGGAGTTGTCCGTGAAGGCTGCTGCCCAGCAGACGAAGAAGACGAAGCGCCTGACACCGCGCACGGTGACACTCGCTGTGCGCCACGACGACGATCTCGGTGCCCTACTGCGCAACGTGACCATCACCCACGGCGGTGTGATGCCGAGCCTCAACAAGGCGTTGGCAAAGAAGCAGAAGAGTGGTAAGCGCGCGAAGGCCACGCCGAGTGTTTAGATGTTGTTTTCTTTCACTGAAGCGTGAACAATTCACGTACATAGAAGCATGTAGATGCTCATGTGCCGGCCACACGGTGCACTTACCCCAGGTGCCAGGTGTGAACGTGCCAGCTCTCACTTTGTCATCTCTATTTTCTGCTTTTTATTTTTATTTTTTCCCTTTTTGTTCCCCCCTCGTCTCCTTCTTCACTGTGCGCATTGGGGCTGTCCCCTTGTGTGCACAGTATGGGTGGGTCCAATGATCTCCTCTTTTTGTCCTGTGTTTGTACTCGTGCTCCGATCATCACCGTGCCCCGCGGTGTGTGTGTCCGTGTGCCTATCTGTTCCACTCGGGAATGTGTTCCTCCGTGCAGCATGCATACACTGGGCATGTTGTTCTTCCACATCGCTCACTGCTGCGTGCAACTGCTCCCTGCCTTTCTGATTCTCCTAACCTTAACCTTGATTTTTCTGCCTCTGTTTGCCCACTCTTTGCTTTTTCCATCTCTTCTTGCTGGGACCCCGGGGTTGTACATAGATTTCTAAGCTAGCAGGCGCTTATACATTTTATACAACGAAACAATGGCAACCCCAAAGCAATCCGCAAAGAAGGCGTCGAAGGGATCGAGCAGCCGCTCTGCCAAGGCGGGGCTGATCTTTCCTGTGGGCCGCATTGGCTCGCTGCTGCGCCGTGGTCAGTACGCCCGTCGCGTCGGTGCCTCCGGCGCGGTGTACATGGCAGCGGTGCTTGAGTATCTGACCGCGGAGCTACTGGAGTTGTCCGTGAAGGCTGCTGCCCAGCAGACGAAGAAGACGAAGCGCCTGACACCGCGCACGGTGACACTCGCTGTGCGCCACGACGACGATCTCGGTGCCCTACTGCGCAACGTGACCATCACCCACGGCGGTGTGATGCCGAGCCTCAACAAGGCGTTGGCAAAGAAGCAGAAGAGTGGTAAGCGCGCGAAGGCCACGCCGAGTGTTTAGATGTTGTTTTCTTTCACTGAAGCGTGAACAATTCACGTACATAGAAGCATGTAGATGCTCATGTGCCGGCCACACGGTGCACTTACCCCAGGTGCCAGGTGTGAACGTGCCAGCTCTCACTTTGTCATCTCTATTTTCTGCTTTTTATTTTTATTTTTTCCCTTTTTGTTCCCCCCTCGTCTCCTTCTTCACTGTGCGCATTGGGGCTGTCCCCTTGTGTGCACAGTATGGGTGGGTCCAATGATCTCCTCTTTTTGTCCTGTGTTTGTACTCGTGCTCCGATCATCACCGTGCCCCGCGGTGTGTGTGTCCGTGTGCCTATCTGTTCCACTCGGGAATGTGTTCCTCCGTGCAGCATGCATACACTGGGCATGTTGTTCTTCCACATCGCTCACTGCTGCGTGCAACTGCTCCCTGCCTTTCTGATTCTCCTAACCTTAACCTTGATTTTTCTGCCTCTGTTTGCCCACTCTTTGCTTTTTCCATCTCTTCTTGCTGGGACCCCGGGGTTGTACATAGATTTCTAAGCTAGCAGGCGCTTATACATTTTATACAACGAAACAATGGCAACCCCAAAGCAATCCGCAAAGAAGGCGTCGAAGGGATCGAGCAGCCGCTCTGCCAAGGCGGGGCTGATCTTTCCTGTGGGCCGCATTGGCTCGCTGCTGCGCCGTGGTCAGTACGCCCGTCGCGTCGGTGCCTCCGGCGCGGTGTACATGGCAGCGGTGCTTGAGTATCTGACCGCGGAGCTACTGGAGTTGTCCGTGAAGGCTGCTGCCCAGCAGACGAAGAAGACGAAGCGCCTGACACCGCGCACGGTGACACTCGCTGTGCGCCACGACGACGATCTCGGTGCCCTACTGCGCAACGTGACCATCACCCACGGCGGTGTGATGCCGAGCCTCAACAAGGCGTTGGCAAAGAAGCAGAAGAGTGGTAAGCGCGCGAAGGCCACGCCGAGTGTTTAGATGTTGTTTTCTTTCACTGAAGCGTGAACAATTCACGTACATAGAAGCATGTAGATGCTCATGTGCCGGCCACACGGTGCACTTACCCCAGGTGCCAGGTGTGAACGTGCCAGCTCTCACTTTGTCATCTCTATTTTCTGCTTTTTATTTTTATTTTTTCCCTTTTTGTTCCCCCCTCGTCTCCTTCTTCACTGTGCGCATTGGGGCTGTCCCCTTGTGTGCACAGTATGGGTGGGTCCAATGATCTCCTCTTTTTGTCCTGTGTTTGTACTCGTGCTCCGATCATCACCGTGCCCCGCGGTGTGTGTGTCCGTGTGCCTATCTGTTCCACTCGGGAATGTGTTCCTCCGTGCAGCATGCATACACTGGGCATGTTGTTCTTCCACATCGCTCACTGCTGCGTGCAACTGCTCCCTGCCTTTCTGATTCTCCTAACCTTAACCTTGATTTTTCTGCCTCTGTTTGCCCACTCTTTGCTTTTTCCATCTCTTCTTGCTGGGACCCCGGGGTTGTACATAGATTTCTAAGCTAGCAGGCGCTTATACATTTTATACAACGAAACAATGGCAACCCCAAAGCAATCCGCAAAGAAGGCGTCGAAGGGATCGAGCAGCCGCTCTGCCAAGGCGGGGCTGATCTTTCCTGTGGGCCGCATTGGCTCGCTGCTGCGCCGTGGTCAGTACGCCCGTCGCGTCGGTGCCTCCGGCGCGGTGTACATGGCAGCGGTGCTTGAGTATCTGACCGCGGAGCTACTGGAGTTGTCCGTGAAGGCTGCTGCCCAGCAGACGAAGAAGACGAAGCGCCTGACACCGCGCACGGTGACACTCGCTGTGCGCCACGACGACGATCTCGGTGCCCTACTGCGCAACGTGACCATCACCCACGGCGGTGTGATGCCGAGCCTCAACAAGGCGTTGGCAAAGAAGCAGAAGAGTGGTAAGCGCGCGAAGGCCACGCCGAGTGTTTAGATGTTGTTTTCTTTCACTGAAGCGTGAACAATTCACGTACATAGAAGCATGTAGATGCTCATGTGCCGGCCACACGGTGCACTTACCCCAGGTGCCAGGTGTGAACGTGCCAGCTCTCACTTTGTCATCTCTATTTTCTGCTTTTTATTTTTATTTTTTCCCTTTTTGTTCCCCCCTCGTCTCCTTCTTCACTGTGCGCATTGGGGCTGTCCCCTTGTGTGCACAGTATGGGTGGGTCCAATGATCTCCTCTTTTTGTCCTGTGTTTGTACTCGTGCTCCGATCATCACCGTGCCCCGCGGTGTGTGTGTCCGTGTGCCTATCTGTTCCACTCGGGAATGTGTTCCTCCGTGCAGCATGCATACACTGGGCATGTTGTTCTTCCACATCGCTCACTGCTGCGTGCAACTGCTCCCTGCCTTTCTGATTCTCCTAACCTTAACCTTGATTTTTCTGCCTCTGTTTGCCCACTCTTTGCTTTTTCCATCTCTTCTTGCTGGGACCCCGGGGTTGTACATAGATTTCTAAGCTAGCAGGCGCTTATACATTTTATACAACGAAACAATGGCAACCCCAAAGCAATCCGCAAAGAAGGCGTCGAAGGGATCGAGCAGCCGCTCTGCCAAGGCGGGGCTGATCTTTCCTGTGGGCCGCATTGGCTCGCTGCTGCGCCGTGGTCAGTACGCCCGTCGCGTCGGTGCCTCCGGCGCGGTGTACATGGCAGCGGTGCTTGAGTATCTGACCGCGGAGCTACTGGAGTTGTCCGTGAAGGCTGCTGCCCAGCAGACGAAGAAGACGAAGCGCCTGACACCGCGCACGGTGACACTCGCTGTGCGCCACGACGACGATCTCGGTGCCCTACTGCGCAACGTGACCATCACCCACGGCGGTGTGATGCCGAGCCTCAACAAGGCGTTGGCAAAGAAGCAGAAGAGTAGTAAGCGCGCGAAGGCCACGCCGAGTGTTTAGATGTTGTTTTCTTTCACTGAAGCGTGAACAATTCACGTACATAGAAGCATGTAGATGCTCATGTGCCGGCCACACGGTGCACTTACCCCAGGTGCCAGGTGTGAACGTGCCAGCTCTCACTTTGTCATCTCTATTTTCTGCTTTTTATTTTTATTTTTTCCCTTTTTGTTCCCCCCTCGTCTCCTTCTTCACTGTGCGCATTGGGGCTGTCCCCTTGTGTGCACAGTATGGGTGGGTCCAATGATCTCCTCTTTTTGTCCTGTGTTTGTACTCGTGCTCCGATCATCACCGTGCCCCGCGGTGTGTGTGTCCGTGTGCCTATCTGTTCCACTCGGGAATGTGTTCCTCCGTGCAGCATGCATACACTGGGCATGTTGTTCTTCCACATCGCTCACTGCTGCGTGCAACTGCTCCCTGCCTTTCTGATTCTCCTAACCTTAACCTTGATTTTTCTGCCTCTGTTTGCCCACTCTTTGCTTTTTCCATCTCTTCTTGCTGGGACCCCGGGGTTGTACATAGATTTCTAAGCTAGCAGGCGCTTATACATTTTATACAGCGAAACAATGGCAACCCCAAAGCAATCCGCAAAGAAGGCGTCGAAGGGATCGAGCAGCCGCTCTGCCAAGGCGGGGCTGATCTTTCCTGTGGGCCGCATTGGCTCGCTGCTGCGCCGTGGTCAGTACGCCCGTCGCGTCGGTGCCTCCGGCGCGGTGTACATGGCAGCGGTGCTTGAGTATCTGACCGCGGAGCTACTGGAGTTGTCCGTGAAGGCTGCTGCCCAGCAGACGAAGAAGACGAAGCGCCTGACACCGCGCACGGTGACACTCGCTGTGCGCCACGACGACGATCTCGGTGCCCTACTGCGCAACGTGACCATCACCCACGGCGGTGTGATGCCGAGCCTCAACAAGGCGTTGGCAAAGAAGCAGAAGAGTGGTAAGCGCGCGAAGGCCACGCCGAGTGTTTAGATGTTGTTTTCTTTCACTGAAGCGTGAACAATTCACGTACATAGAAGCATGTAGATGCTCATGTGCCGGCCACACGGTGCACTTACCCCAGGTGCCAGGTGTGAACGTGCCAGCTCTCACTTTGTCATCTCTATTTTCTGCTTTTTATTTTTATTTTTTCCCTTTTTGTTCCCCCCTCGTCTCCTTCTTCACTGTGCGCATTGGGGCTGTCCCCTTGTGTGCACAGTATGGGTGGGTCCAATGATCTCCTCTTTTTGTCCTGTGTTTGTACTCGTGCTCCGATCATCACCGTGCCCCGCGGTGTGTGTGTCCGTGTGCCTATCTGTTCCACTCGGGAATGTGTTCCTCCGTGCAGCATGCATACACTGGGCATGTTGTTCTTCCACATCGCTCACTGCTGCGTGCAACTGCTCCCTGCCTTTCTGATTCTCCTAACCTTAACCTTGATTTTTCTGCCTCTGTTTGCCCACTCTTTGCTTTTTCCATCTCTTCTTGCTGGGACCCCGGGGTTGTACATAGATTTCTAAGCTAGCAGGCGCTTATACATTTTATACAACGAAACAATGGCAACCCCAAAGCAATCCGCAAAGAAGGCGTCGAAGGGATCGAGCAGCCGCTCTGCCAAGGCGGGGCTGATCTTTCCTGTGGGCCGCATTGGCTCGCTGCTGCGCCGTGGTCAGTACGCCCGTCGCGTCGGTGCCTCCGGCGCGGTGTACATGGCAGCGGTGCTTGAGTATCTGACCGCGGAGCTACTGGAGTTGTCCGTGAAGGCTGCTGCCCAGCAGACGAAGAAGACGAAGCGCCTGACACCGCGCACGGTGACACTCGCTGTGCGCCACGACGACGATCTCGGTGCCCTACTGCGCAACGTGACCATCACCCACGGCGGTGTGATGCCGAGCCTCAACAAGGCGTTGGCAAAGAAGCAGAAGAGTAGTAAGCGCGCGAAGGCCACGCCGAGTGTTTAGATGTTGTTTTCTTTCACTGAAGCGTGAACAATTCACGTACATAGAAGCATGTAGATGCTCATGTGCCGGCCACACGGTGCACTTACCCCAGGTGCCAGGTGTGAACGTGCCAGCTCTCACTTTGTCATCTCTATTTTCTGCTTTTTATTTTTATTTTTTCCCTTTTTGTTCCCCCCTCGTCTCCTTCTTCACTGTGCGCATTGGGGCTGTCCCCTTGTGTGCACAGTATGGGTGGGTCCAATGATCTCCTCTTTTTGTCCTGTGTTTGTACTCGTGCTCCGATCATCACCGTGCCCCGCGGTGTGTGTGTCCGTGTGCCTATCTGTTCCACTCGGGAATGTGTTCCTCCGTGCAGCATGCATACACTGGGCATGTTGTTCTTCCACATCGCTCACTGCTGCGTGCAACTGCTCCCTGCCTTTCTGATTCTCCTAACCTTAACCTTGATTTTTCTGCCTCTGTTTGCCCACTCTTTGCTTTTTCCATCTCTTCTTGCTGGGACCCCGGGGTTGTACATAGATTTCTAAGCTAGCAGGCGCTTATACATTTTATACAGCGAAACAATGGCAACCCCAAAGCAATCCGCAAAGAAGGCGTCGAAGGGATCGAGCAGCCGCTCTGCCAAGGCGGGGCTGATCTTTCCTGTGGGCCGCATTGGCTCGCTGCTGCGCCGTGGTCAGTACGCCCGTCGCGTCGGTGCCTCCGGCGCGGTGTACATGGCAGCGGTGCTTGAGTATCTGACCGCGGAGCTACTGGAGTTGTCCGTGAAGGCTGCTGCCCAGCAGACGAAGAAGACGAAGCGCCTGACACCGCGCACGGTGACACTCGCTGTGCGCCACGACGACGATCTCGGTGCCCTACTGCGCAACGTGACCATCACCCACGGCGGTGTGATGCCGAGCCTCAACAAGGCGTTGGCAAAGAAGCAGAAGAGTGGTAAGCGCGCGAAGGCCACGCCGAGTGTTTAGATGTTGTTTTCTTTCACTGAAGCGTGAACAATTCACGTACATAGAAGCATGTAGATGCTCATGTGCCGGCCACACGGTGCACTTACCCCAGGTGCCAGGTGTGAACGTGCCAGCTCTCACTTTGTCATCTCTATTTTCTGCTTTTTATTTTTATTTTTTCCCTTTTTGTTCCCCCCTCGTCTCCTTCTTCACTGTGCGCATTGGGGCTGTCCCCTTGTGTGCACAGTATGGGTGGGTCCAATGATCTCCTCTTTTTGTCCTGTGTTTGTACTCGTGCTCCGATCATCACCGTGCCCCGCGGTGTGTGTGTCCGTGTGCCTATCTGTTCCACTCGGGAATGTGTTCCTCCGTGCAGCATGCATACACTGGGCATGTTGTTCTTCCACATCGCTCACTGCTGCGTGCAACTGCTCCCTGCCTTTCTGATTCTCCTAACCTTAACCTTGATTTTTCTGCCTCTGTTTGCCCACTCTTTGCTTTTTCCATCTCTTCTTGCTGGGACCCCGGGGTTGTACATAGATTTCTAAGCTAGCAGGCGCTTATACATTTTATACAACGAAACAATGGCAACCCCAAAGCAATCCGCAAAGAAGGCGTCGAAGGGATCGAGCAGCCGCTCTGCCAAGGCGGGGCTGATCTTTCCTGTGGGCCGCATTGGCTCGCTGCTGCGCCGTGGTCAGTACGCCCGTCGCGTCGGTGCCTCCGGCGCGGTGTACATGGCAGCGGTGCTTGAGTATCTGACCGCGGAGCTACTGGAGTTGTCCGTGAAGGCTGCTGCCCAGCAGACGAAGAAGACGAAGCGCCTGACACCGCGCACGGTGACACTCGCTGTGCGCCACGACGACGATCTCGGTGCCCTACTGCGCAACGTGACCATCACCCACGGCGGTGTGATGCCGAGCCTCAACAAGGCGTTGGCAAAGAAGCAGAAGAGTGGTAAGCGCGCGAAGGCCACGCCGAGTGTTTAGATGTTGTTTTCTTTCACTGAAGCGTGAACAATTCACGTACATAGAAGCATGTAGATGCTCATGTGCCGGCCACACGGTGCACTTACCCCAGGTGCCAGGTGTGAACGTGCCAGCTCTCACTTTGTCATCTCTATTTTCTGCTTTTTATTTTTATTTTTTCCCTTTTTGTTCCCCCCTCGTCTCCTTCTTCACTGTGCGCATTGGGGCTGTCCCCTTGTGTGCACAGTATGGGTGGGTCCAATGATCTCCTCTTTTTGTCCTGTGTTTGTACTCGTGCTCCGATCATCACCGTGCCCCGCGGTGTGTGTGTCCGTGTGCCTATCTGTTCCACTCGGGAATGTGTTCCTCCGTGCAGCATGCATACACTGGGCATGTTGTTCTTCCACATCGCTCACTGCTGCGTGCAACTGCTCCCTGCCTTTCTGATTCTCCTAACCTTAACCTTGATTTTTCTGCCTCTGTTTGCCCACTCTTTGCTTTTTCCATCTCTTCTTGCTGGGACCCCGGGGTTGTACATAGATTTCTAAGCTAGCAGGCGCTTATACATTTTATACAACGAAACAATGGCAACCCCAAAGCAATCCGCAAAGAAGGCGTCGAAGGGATCGAGCAGCCGCTCTGCCAAGGCGGGGCTGATCTTTCCTGTGGGCCGCATTGGCTCGCTGCTGCGCCGTGGTCAGTACGCCCGTCGCGTCGGTGCCTCCGGCGCGGTGTACATGGCAGCGGTGCTTGAGTATCTGACCGCGGAGCTACTGGAGTTGTCCGTGAAGGCTGCTGCCCAGCAGACGAAGAAGACGAAGCGCCTGACACCGCGCACGGTGACACTCGCTGTGCGCCACGACGACGATCTCGGTGCCCTACTGCGCAACGTGACCATCACCCACGGCGGTGTGATGCCGAGCCTCAACAAGGCGTTGGCAAAGAAGCAGAAGAGTGGTAAGCGCGCGAAGGCCACGCCGAGTGTTTAGATGTTGTTTTCTTTCACTGAAGCGTGAACAATTCACGTACATAGAAGCATGTAGATGCTCATGTGCCGGCCACACGGTGCACTTACCCCAGGTGCCAGGTGTGAACGTGCCAGCTCTCACTTTGTCATCTCTATTTTCTGCTTTTTATTTTTATTTTTTCCCTTTTTGTTCCCCCCTCGTCTCCTTCTTCACTGTGCGCATTGGGGCTGTCCCCTTGTGTGCACAGTATGGGTGGGTCCAATGATCTCCTCTTTTTGTCCTGTGTTTGTACTCGTGCTCCGATCATCACCGTGCCCCGCGGTGTGTGTGTCCGTGTGCCTATCTGTTCCACTCGGGAATGTGTTCCTCCGTGCAGCATGCATACACTGGGCATGTTGTTCTTCCACATCGCTCACTGCTGCGTGCAACTGCTCCCTGCCTTTCTGATTCTCCTAACCTTAACCTTGATTTTTCTGCCTCTGTTTGCCCACTCTTTGCTTTTTCCATCTCTTCTTGCTGGGACCCCGGGGTTGTACATAGATTTCTAAGCTAGCAGGCGCTTATACATTTTATACAACGAAACAATGGCAACCCCAAAGCAATCCGCAAAGAAGGCGTCGAAGGGATCGAGCAGCCGCTCTGCCAAGGCGGGGCTGATCTTTCCTGTGGGCCGCATTGGCTCGCTGCTGCGCCGTGGTCAGTACGCCCGTCGCGTCGGTGCCTCCGGCGCGGTGTACATGGCAGCGGTGCTTGAGTATCTGACCGCGGAGCTACTGGAGTTGTCCGTGAAGGCTGCTGCCCAGCAGACGAAGAAGACGAAGCGCCTGACACCGCGCACGGTGACACTCGCTGTGCGCCACGACGACGATCTCGGTGCCCTACTGCGCAACGTGACCATCACCCACGGCGGTGTGATGCCGAGCCTCAACAAGGCGTTGGCAAAGAAGCAGAAGAGTGGTAAGCGCGCGAAGGCCACGCCGAGTGTTTAGATGTTGTTTTCTTTCACTGAAGCGTGAACAATTCACGTACATAGAAGCATGTAGATGCTCATGTGCCGGCCACACGGTGCACTTACCCCAGGTGCCAGGTGTGAACGTGCCAGCTCTCACTTTGTCATCTCTATTTTCTGCTTTTTATTTTTATTTTTTCCCTTTTTGTTCCCCCCTCGTCTCCTTCTTCACTGTGCGCATTGGGGCTGTCCCCTTGTGTGCACAGTATGGGTGGGTCCAATGATCTCCTCTTTTTGTCCTGTGTTTGTACTCGTGCTCCGATCATCACCGTGCCCCGCGGTGTGTGTGTCCGTGTGCCTATCTGTTCCACTCGGGAATGTGTTCCTCCGTGCAGCATGCATACACTGGGCATGTTGTTCTTCCACATCGCTCACTGCTGCGTGCAACTGCTCCCTGCCTTTCTGATTCTCCTAACCTTAACCTTGATTTTTCTGCCTCTGTTTGCCCACTCTTTGCTTTTTCCATCTCTTCTTGCTGGGACCCCGGGGTTGTACATAGATTTCTAAGCTAGCAGGCGCTTATACATTTTATACAACGAAACAATGGCAACCCCAAAGCAATCCGCAAAGAAGGCGTCGAAGGGATCGAGCAGCCGCTCTGCCAAGGCGGGGCTGATCTTTCCTGTGGGCCGCATTGGCTCGCTGCTGCGCCGTGGTCAGTACGCCCGTCGCGTCGGTGCCTCCGGCGCGGTGTACATGGCAGCGGTGCTTGAGTATCTGACCGCGGAGCTACTGGAGTTGTCCGTGAAGGCTGCTGCCCAGCAGACGAAGAAGACGAAGCGCCTGACACCGCGCACGGTGACACTCGCTGTGCGCCACGACGACGATCTCGGTGCCCTACTGCGCAACGTGACCATCACCCACGGCGGTGTGATGCCGAGCCTCAACAAGGCGTTGGCAAAGAAGCAGAAGAGTGGTAAGCGCGCGAAGGCCACGCCGAGTGTTTAGATGTTGTTTTCTTTCACTGAAGCGTGAACAATTCACGTACATAGAAGCATGTAGATGCTCATGTGCCGGCCACACGGTGCACTTACCCCAGGTGCCAGGTGTGAACGTGCCAGCTCTCACTTTGTCATCTCTATTTTCTGCTTTTTATTTTTATTTTTTCCCTTTTTGTTCCCCCCTCGTCTCCTTCTTCACTGTGCGCATTGGGGCTGTCCCCTTGTGTGCACAGTATGGGTGGGTCCAATGATCTCCTCTTTTTGTCCTGTGTTTGTACTCGTGCTCCGATCATCACCGTGCCCCGCGGTGTGTGTGTCCGTGTGCCTATCTGTTCCACTCGGGAATGTGTTCCTCCGTGCAGCATGCATACACTGGGCATGTTGTTCTTCCACATCGCTCACTGCTGCGTGCAACTGCTCCCTGCCTTTCTGATTCTCCTAACCTTAACCTTGATTTTTCTGCCTCTGTTTGCCCACTCTTTGCTTTTTCCATCTCTTCTTGCTGGGACCCCGGGGTTGTACATAGATTTCTAAGCTAGCAGGCGCTTATACATTTTATACAACGAAACAATGGCAACCCCAAAGCAATCCGCAAAGAAGGCGTCGAAGGGATCGAGCAGCCGCTCTGCCAAGGCGGGGCTGATCTTTCCTGTGGGCCGCATTGGCTCGCTGCTGCGCCGTGGTCAGTACGCCCGTCGCGTCGGTGCCTCCGGCGCGGTGTACATGGCAGCGGTGCTTGAGTATCTGACCGCGGAGCTACTGGAGTTGTCCGTGAAGGCTGCTGCCCAGCAGACGAAGAAGACGAAGCGCCTGACACCGCGCACGGTGACACTCGCTGTGCGCCACGACGACGATCTCGGTGCCCTACTGCGCAACGTGACCATCACCCACGGCGGTGTGATGCCGAGCCTCAACAAGGCGTTGGCAAAGAAGCAGAAGAGTGGTAAGCGCGCGAAGGCCACGCCGAGTGTTTAGATGTTGTTTTCTTTCACTGAAGCGTGAACAATTCACGTACATAGAAGCATGTAGATGCTCATGTGCCGGCCACACGGTGCACTTACCCCAGGTGCCAGGTGTGAACGTGCCAGCTCTCACTTTGTCATCTCTATTTTCTGCTTTTTATTTTTATTTTTTCCCTTTTTGTTCCCCCCTCGTCTCCTTCTTCACTGTGCGCATTGGGGCTGTCCCCTTGTGTGCACAGTATGGGTGGGTCCAATGATCTCCTCTTTTTGTCCTGTGTTTGTACTCGTGCTCCGATCATCACCGTGCCCCGCGGTGTGTGTGTCCGTGTGCCTATCTGTTCCACTCGGGAATGTGTTCCTCCGTGCAGCATGCATACACTGGGCATGTTGTTCTTCCACATCGCTCACTGCTGCGTGCAACTGCTCCCTGCCTTTCTGATTCTCCTAACCTTAACCTTGATTTTTCTGCCTCTGTTTGCCCACTCTTTGCTTTTTCCATCTCTTCTTGCTGGGACCCCGGGGTTGTACATAGATTTCTAAGCTAGCAGGCGCTTATACATTTTATACAACGAAACAATGGCAACCCCAAAGCAATCCGCAAAGAAGGCGTCGAAGGGATCGAGCAGCCGCTCTGCCAAGGCGGGGCTGATCTTTCCTGTGGGCCGCATTGGCTCGCTGCTGCGCCGTGGTCAGTACGCCCGTCGCGTCGGTGCCTCCGGCGCGGTGTACATGGCAGCGGTGCTTGAGTATCTGACCGCGGAGCTACTGGAGTTGTCCGTGAAGGCTGCTGCCCAGCAGACGAAGAAGACGAAGCGCCTGACACCGCGCACGGTGACACTCGCTGTGCGCCACGACGACGATCTCGGTGCCCTACTGCGCAACGTGACCATCACCCACGGCGGTGTGATGCCGAGCCTCAACAAGGCGTTGGCAAAGAAGCAGAAGAGTGGTAAGCGCGCGAAGGCCACGCCGAGTGTTTAGATGTTGTTTTCTTTCACTGAAGCGTGAACAATTCACGTACATAGAAGCATGTAGATGCTCATGTGCCGGCCACACGGTGCACTTACCCCAGGTGCCAGGTGTGAACGTGCCAGCTCTCACTTTGTCATCTCTATTTTCTGCTTTTTATTTTTATTTTTTCCCTTTTTGTTCCCCCCTCGTCTCCTTCTTCACTGTGCGCATTGGGGCTGTCCCCTTGTGTGCACAGTATGGGTGGGTCCAATGATCTCCTCTTTTTGTCCTGTGTTTGTACTCGTGCTCCGATCATCACCGTGCCCCGCGGTGTGTGTGTCCGTGTGCCTATCTGTTCCACTCGGGAATGTGTTCCTCCGTGCAGCATGCATACACTGGGCATGTTGTTCTTCCACATCGCTCACTGCTGCGTGCAACTGCTCCCTGCCTTTCTGATTCTCCTAACCTTAACCTTGATTTTTCTGCCTCTGTTTGCCCACTCTTTGCTTTTTCCATCTCTTCTTGCTGGGACCCCGGGGTTGTACATAGATTTCTAAGCTAGCAGGCGCTTATACATTTTATACAACGAAACAATGGCAACCCCAAAGCAATCCGCAAAGAAGGCGTCGAAGGGATCGAGCAGCCGCTCTGCCAAGGCGGGGCTGATCTTTCCTGTGGGCCGCATTGGCTCGCTGCTGCGCCGTGGTCAGTACGCCCGTCGCGTCGGTGCCTCCGGCGCGGTGTACATGGCAGCGGTGCTTGAGTATCTGACCGCGGAGCTACTGGAGTTGTCCGTGAAGGCTGCTGCCCAGCAGACGAAGAAGACGAAGCGCCTGACACCGCGCACGGTGACACTCGCTGTGCGCCACGACGACGATCTCGGTGCCCTACTGCGCAACGTGACCATCACCCACGGCGGTGTGATGCCGAGCCTCAACAAGGCGTTGGCAAAGAAGCAGAAGAGTGGTAAGCGCGCGAAGGCCACGCCGAGTGTTTAGATGTTGTTTTCTTTCACTGAAGCGTGAACAATTCACGTACATAGAAGCATGTAGATGCTCATGTGCCGGCCACACGGTGCACTTACCCCAGGTGCCAGGTGTGAACGTGCCAGCTCTCACTTTGTCATCTCTATTTTCTGCTTTTTATTTTTATTTTTTCCCTTTTTGTTCCCCCCTCGTCTCCTTCTTCACTGTGCGCATTGGGGCTGTCCCCTTGTGTGCACAGTATGGGTGGGTCCAATGATCTCCTCTTTTTGTCCTGTGTTTGTACTCGTGCTCCGATCATCACCGTGCCCCGCGGTGTGTGTGTCCGTGTGCCTATCTGTTCCACTCGGGAATGTGTTCCTCCGTGCAGCATGCATACACTGGGCATGTTGTTCTTCCACATCGCTCACTGCTGCGTGCAACTGCTCCCTGCCTTTCTGATTCTCCTAACCTTAACCTTGATTTTTCTGCCTCTGTTTGCCCACTCTTTGCTTTTTCCATCTCTTCTTGCTGGGACCCCGGGGTTGTACATAGATTTCTAAGCTAGCAGGCGCTTATACATTTTATACAACGAAACAATGGCAACCCCAAAGCAATCCGCAAAGAAGGCGTCGAAGGGATCGAGCAGCCGCTCTGCCAAGGCGGGGCTGATCTTTCCTGTGGGCCGCATTGGCTCGCTGCTGCGCCGTGGTCAGTACGCCCGTCGCGTCGGTGCCTCCGGCGCGGTGTACATGGCAGCGGTGCTTGAGTATCTGACCGCGGAGCTACTGGAGTTGTCCGTGAAGGCTGCTGCCCAGCAGACGAAGAAGACGAAGCGCCTGACACCGCGCACGGTGACACTCGCTGTGCGCCACGACGACGATCTCGGTGCCCTACTGCGCAACGTGACCATCACCCACGGCGGTGTGATGCCGAGCCTCAACAAGGCGTTGGCAAAGAAGCAGAAGAGTGGTAAGCGCGCGAAGGCCACGCCGAGTGTTTAGATGTTGTTTTCTTTCACTGAAGCGTGAACAATTCACGTACATAGAAGCATGTAGATGCTCATGTGCCGGCCACACGGTGCACTTACCCCAGGTGCCAGGTGTGAACGTGCCAGCTCTCACTTTGTCATCTCTATTTTCTGCTTTTTATTTTTATTTTTTCCCTTTTTGTTCCCCCCTCGTCTCCTTCTTCACTGTGCGCATTGGGGCTGTCCCCTTGTGTGCACAGTATGGGTGGGTCCAATGATCTCCTCTTTTTGTCCTGTGTTTGTACTCGTGCTCCGATCATCACCGTGCCCCGCGGTGTGTGTGTCCGTGTGCCTATCTGTTCCACTCGGGAATGTGTTCCTCCGTGCAGCATGCATACACTGGGCATGTTGTTCTTCCACATCGCTCACTGCTGCGTGCAACTGCTCCCTGCCTTTCTGATTCTCCTAACCTTAACCTTGATTTTTCTGCCTCTGTTTGCCCACTCTTTGCTTTTTCCATCTCTTCTTGCTGGGACCCCGGGGTTGTACATAGATTTCTAAGCTAGCAGGCGCTTATACATTTTATACAGCGAAACAATGGCAACCCCAAAGCAATCCGCAAAGAAGGCGTCGAAGGGATCGAGCAGCCGCTCTGCCAAGGCGGGGCTGATCTTTCCTGTGGGCCGCATTGGCTCGCTGCTGCGCCGTGGTCAGTACGCCCGTCGCGTCGGTGCCTCCGGCGCGGTGTACATGGCAGCGGTGCTTGAGTATCTGACCGCGGAGCTACTGGAGTTGTCCGTGAAGGCTGCTGCCCAGCAGACGAAGAAGACGAAGCGCCTGACACCGCGCACGGTGACACTCGCTGTGCGCCACGACGACGATCTCGGTGCCCTACTGCGCAACGTGACCATCACCCACGGCGGTGTGATGCCGAGCCTCAACAAGGCGTTGGCAAAGAAGCAGAAGAGTGGTAAGCGCGCGAAGGCCACGCCGAGTGTTTAGATGTTGTTTTCTTTCACTGAAGCGTGAACAATTCACGTACATAGAAGCATGTAGATGCTCATGTGCCGGCCACACGGTGCACTTACCCCAGGTGCCAGGTGTGAACGTGCCAGCTCTCACTTTGTCATCTCTATTTTCTGCTTTTTATTTTTATTTTTTCCCTTTTTGTTCCCCCCTCGTCTCCTTCTTCACTGTGCGCATTGGGGCTGTCCCCTTGTGTGCACAGTATGGGTGGGTCCAATGATCTCCTCTTTTTGTCCTGTGTTTGTACTCGTGCTCCGATCATCACCGTGCCCCGCGGTGTGTGTGTCCGTGTGCCTATCTGTTCCACTCGGGAATGTGTTCCTCCGTGCAGCATGCATACACTGGGCATGTTGTTCTTCCACATCGCTCACTGCTGCGTGCAACTGCTCCCTGCCTTCTGATTCTCCTAACCTTAACCTTGATTTTTCTGCCTCTGTTTGCCCACTCTTTGCTTTTTCCATCTCTTCTTGCTGGGACCCCGGGGTTGTACATAGATTTCTAAGCTAGCAGGCGCTTATACATTTTATACAACGAAACAATGGCAACCCCAAAGCAATCCGCAAAGAAGGCGTCGAAGGGATCGAGCAGCCGCTCTGCCAAGGCGGGGCTGATCTTTCCTGTGGGCCGCATTGGCTCGCTGCTGCGCCGTGGTCAGTACGCCCGTCGCGTCGGTGCCTCCGGCGCGGTGTACATGGCAGCGGTGCTTGAGTATCTGACCGCGGAGCTACTGGAGTTGTCCGTGAAGGCTGCTGCCCAGCAGACGAAGAAGACGAAGCGCCTGACACCGCGCACGGTGACACTCGCTGTGCGCCACGACGACGATCTCGGTGCCCTACTGCGCAACGTGACCATCACCCACGGCGGTGTGATGCCGAGCCTCAACAAGGCGTTGGCAAAGAAGCAGAAGAGTGGTAAGCGCGCGAAGGCCACGCCGAGTGTTTAGATGTTGTTTTCTTTCACTGAAGCGTGAACAATTCACGTACATAGAAGCATGTAGATGCTCATGTGCCGGCCACACGGTGCACTTACCCCAGGTGCCAGGTGTGAACGTGCCAGCTCTCACTTTGTCATCTCTATTTTCTGCTTTTTATTTTTATTTTTTCCCTTTTTGTTCCCCCCTCGTCTCCTTCTTCACTGTGCGCATTGGGGCTGTCCCCTTGTGTGCACAGTATGGGTGGGTCCAATGATCTCCTCTTTTTGTCCTGTGTTTGTACTCGTGCTCCGATCATCACCGTGCCCCGCGGTGTGTGTGTCCGTGTGCCTATCTGTTCCACTCGGGAATGTGTTCCTCCGTGCAGCATGCATACACTGGGCATGTTGTTCTTCCACATCGCTCACTGCTGCGTGCAACTGCTCCCTGCCTTCTGATTCTCCTAACCTTAACCTTGATTTTTCTGCCTCTGTTTGCCCACTCTTTGCTTTTTCCATCTCTTCTTGCTGGGACCCCGGGGTTGTACATAGATTTCTAAGCTAGCAGGCGCTTATACATTTTATACAACGAAACAATGGCAACCCCAAAGCAATCCGCAAAGAAGGCGTCGAAGGGATCGAGCAGCCGCTCTGCCAAGGCGGGGCTGATCTTTCCTGTGGGCCGCATTGGCTCGCTGCTGCGCCGTGGTCAGTACGCCCGTCGCGTCGGTGCCTCCGGCGCGGTGTACATGGCAGCGGTGCTTGAGTATCTGACCGCGGAGCTACTGGAGTTGTCCGTGAAGGCTGCTGCCCAGCAGACGAAGAAGACGAAGCGCCTGACACCGCGCACGGTGACACTCGCTGTGCGCCACGACGACGATCTCGGTGCCCTACTGCGCAACGTGACCATCACCCACGGCGGTGTGATGCCGAGCCTCAACAAGGCGTTGGCAAAGAAGCAGAAGAGTGGTAAGCGCGCGAAGGCCACGCCGAGTGTTTAGATGTTGTTTTCTTTCACTGAAGCGTGAACAATTCACGTACATAGAAGCATGTAGATGCTCATGTGCCGGCCACACGGTGCACTTACCCCAGGTGCCAGGTGTGAACGTGCCAGCTCTCACTTTGTCATCTCTATTTTCTGCTTTTTATTTTTATTTTTTCCCTTTTTGTTCCCCCCTCGTCTCCTTCTTCACTGTGCGCATTGGGGCTGTCCCCTTGTGTGCACAGTATGGGTGGGTCCAATGATCTCCTCTTTTTGTCCTGTGTTTGTACTCGTGCTCCGATCATCACCGTGCCCCGCGGTGTGTGTGTCCGTGTGCCTATCTGTTCCACTCGGGAATGTGTTCCTCCGTGCAGCATGCATACACTGGGCATGTTGTTCTTCCACATCGCTCACTGCTGCGTGCAACTGCTCCCTGCCTTCTGATTCTCCTAACCTTAACCTTGATTTTTCTGCCTCTGTTTGCCCACTCTTTGCTTTTTCCATCTCTTCTTGCTGGGACCCCGGGGTTGTACATAGATTTCTAAGCTAGCAGGCGCTTATACATTTTATACAACGAAACAATGGCAACCCCAAAGCAATCCGCAAAGAAGGCGTCGAAGGGATCGAGCAGCCGCTCTGCCAAGGCGGGGCTGATCTTTCCTGTGGGCCGCATTGGCTCGCTGCTGCGCCGTGGTCAGTACGCCCGTCGCGTCGGTGCCTCCGGCGCGGTGTACATGGCAGCGGTGCTTGAGTATCTGACCGCGGAGCTACTGGAGTTGTCCGTGAAGGCTGCTGCCCAGCAGACGAAGAAGACGAAGCGCCTGACACCGCGCACGGTGACACTCGCTGTGCGCCACGACGACGATCTCGGTGCCCTACTGCGCAACGTGACCATCACCCACGGCGGTGTGATGCCGAGCCTCAACAAGGCGTTGGCAAAGAAGCAGAAGAGTGGTAAGCGCGCGAAGGCCACGCCGAGTGTTTAGATGTTGTTTTCTTTCACTGAAGCGTGAACAATTCACGTACATAGAAGCATGTAGATGCTCATGTGCCGGCCACACGGTGCACTTACCCCAGGTGCCAGGTGTGAACGTGCCAGCTCTCACTTTGTCATCTCTATTTTCTGCTTTTTATTTTTATTTTTTCCCTTTTTGTTCCCCCCTCGTCTCCTTCTTCACTGTGCGCATTGGGGCTGTCCCCTTGTGTGCACAGTATGGGTGGGTCCAATGATCTCCTCTTTTTGTCCTGTGTTTGTACTCGTGCTCCGATCATCACCGTGCCCCGCGGTGTGTGTGTCCGTGTGCCTATCTGTTCCACTCGGGAATGTGTTCCTCCGTGCAGCATGCATACACTGGGCATGTTGTTCTTCCACATCGCTCACTGCTGCGTGCAACTGCTCCCTGCCCTTCTGATTCTCCTAACCTTAACCTTGATTTTTCTGCCTCTGTTTGCCCACTCTTTGCTTTTTCCATCTCTTCTTGCTGGGACCCCGGGGTTGTACATAGATTTCTAAGCTAGCAGGCGCTTATACATTTTATACAGCGAAACAATGGCAACCCCAAAGCAATCCGCAAAGAAGGCGTCGAAGGGATCGAGCAGCCGCTCTGCCAAGGCGGGGCTGATCTTTCCTGTGGGCCGCATTGGCTCGCTGCTGCGCCGTGGTCAGTACGCCCGTCGCGTCGGTGCCTCCGGCGCGGTGTACATGGCAGCGGTGCTTGAGTATCTGACCGCGGAGCTACTGGAGTTGTCCGTGAAGGCTGCTGCCCAGCAGACGAAGAAGACGAAGCGCCTGACACCGCGCACGGTGACACTCGCTGTGCGCCACGACGACGATCTCGGTGCCCTACTGCGCAACGTGACCATCACCCACGGCGGTGTGATGCCGAGCCTCAACAAGGCGTTGGCAAAGAAGCAGAAGAGTGGTAAGCGCGCGAAGGCCACGCCGAGTGTTTAGATGTTGTTTTCTTTCACTGAAGCGTGAACAATTCACGTACATAGAAGCATGTAGATGCTCATGTGCCGGCCACACGGTGCACTTACCCCAGGTGCCAGGTGTGAACGTGCCAGCTCTCACTTTGTCATCTCTATTTTCTGCTTTTTATTTTTATTTTTTCCCTTTTTGTTCCCCCCTCGTCTCCTTCTTCACTGTGCGCATTGGGGCTGTCCCCTTGTGTGCACAGTATGGGTGGGTCCAATGATCTCCTCTTTTTGTCCTGTGTTTGTACTCGTGCTCCGATCATCACCGTGCCCCGCGGTGTGTGTGTCCGTGTGCCTATCTGTTCCACTCGGGAATGTGTTCCTCCGTGCAGCATGCATACACTGGGCATGTTGTTCTTCCACATCGCTCACTGCTGCGTGCAACTGCTCCCTGCCTTTCTGATTCTCCTAACCTTAACCTTGATTTTTCTGCCTCTGTTTGCCCACTCTTTGCTTTTTCCATCTCTTCTTGCTGGGACCCCGGGGTTGTACATAGATTTCTAAGCTAGCAGGCGCTTATACATTTTATACAACGAAACAATGGCAACCCCAAAGCAATCCGCAAAGAAGGCGTCGAAGGGATCGAGCAGCCGCTCTGCCAAGGCGGGGCTGATCTTTCCTGTGGGCCGCATTGGCTCGCTGCTGCGCCGTGGTCAGTACGCCCGTCGCGTCGGTGCCTCCGGCGCGGTGTACATGGCAGCGGTGCTTGAGTATCTGACCGCGGAGCTACTGGAGTTGTCCGTGAAGGCTGCTGCCCAGCAGACGAAGAAGACGAAGCGCCTGACACCGCGCACGGTGACACTCGCTGTGCGCCACGACGACGATCTCGGTGCCCTACTGCGCAACGTGACCATCACCCACGGCGGTGTGATGCCGAGCCTCAACAAGGCGTTGGCAAAGAAGCAGAAGAGTGGTAAGCGCGCGAAGGCCACGCCGAGTGTTTAGATGTTGTTTTCTTTCACTGAAGCGTGAACAATTCACGTACATAGAAGCATGTAGATGCTCATGTGCCGGCCACACGGTGCACTTACCCCAGGTGCCAGGTGTGAACGTGCCAGCTCTCACTTTGTCATCTCTATTTTCTGCTTTTTATTTTTATTTTTTCCCTTTTTGTTCCCCCCTCGTCTCCTTCTTCACTGTGCGCATTGGGGCTGTCCCCTTGTGTGCACAGTATGGGTGGGTCCAATGATCTCCTCTTTTTGTCCTGTGTTTGTACTCGTGCTCCGATCATCACCGTGCCCCGCGGTGTGTGTGTCCGTGTGCCTATCTGTTCCACTCGGGAATGTGTTCCTCCGTGCAGCATGCATACACTGGGCATGTTGTTCTTCCACATCGCTCACTGCTGCGTGCAACTGCTCCCTGCCTTCTGATTCTCCTAACCTTAACCTTGATTTTTCTGCCTCTGTTTGCCCACTCTTTGCTTTTTCCATCTCTTCTTGCTGGGACCCCGGGGTTGTACATAGATTTCTAAGCTAGCAGGCGCTTATACATTTTATACAACGAAACAATGGCAACCCCAAAGCAATCCGCAAAGAAGGCGTCGAAGGGATCGAGCAGCCGCTCTGCCAAGGCGGGGCTGATCTTTCCTGTGGGCCGCATTGGCTCGCTGCTGCGCCGTGGTCAGTACGCCCGTCGCGTCGGTGCCTCCGGCGCGGTGTACATGGCAGCGGTGCTTGAGTATCTGACCGCGGAGCTACTGGAGTTGTCCGTGAAGGCTGCTGCCCAGCAGACGAAGAAGACGAAGCGCCTGACACCGCGCACGGTGACACTCGCTGTGCGCCACGACGACGATCTCGGTGCCCTACTGCGCAACGTGACCATCACCCACGGCGGTGTGATGCCGAGCCTCAACAAGGCGTTGGCAAAGAAGCAGAAGAGTGGTAAGCGCGCGAAGGCCACGCCGAGTGTTTAGATGCTTTTTTATTGATGTGATGTTTTTTTTTGTTTTTAGTTTTTGATTCTGTTCTTGTTTTCGTTTGTTTTACTTTATCGTTCATTTCTTTTTTTTTCTTGTTTTCATTTTCTTGTTAGGTTATGTTTAGTGTTATAGGGTGTTATAATTTTTTTTGTTATTTCTTTGATGTGGTTTTTGAATTTCCTCTTCTTTTTTATTCTTGGATTGCTTCGTTTCCTTTTAGTCGTGAATTGTTGTTAATTTTGTTTGCTATTTCTTTGTCATTCATTAAGTGCCTTTTTGCTTTTTGTTGGGAGCATTTTGTTTTTTATGTTCTTGAGCGCAATGAGCGTTTTTTGTATCGACGAATATCTGCGTTTTTGTCTCAGCAGGTTGTTGTTGCTGTTGGTGATCGTAATGCGCTGTTGCAGAATGCGGTGTTTTACTATTTGTTTTCTAAATTTTCAATGATTTCTGATGATGTTGCCGTGTGGAGGAATAAGGTGTCCGTGTTGCTTCTTGTTGATCCGATGCGTTGTGCCTTTGAGGAATGTTTCGATTCTCCCTTTCGCGTTGACAGAGAGGATGATGATGATGATGCATCATGGGACAGTGTGAATTGGCGATCTCAGCGTAAATTGAAACGTTATGTACTTGTTAGGGTCCCTACCAACGGTCATTGGATTCCAGTGAGTTCTGATGGTGTTGAGCTTACATATGAGCGGTGCCGTGACTTTTTGAATGGCAATGAAGGCGTTGTTCGTTCTATTAAACTTCGTGTGAGGAATGGCCCTAATGCAGCGGAGCGGATTGACAATTTTGTTCGTGCTTCGTTGGAGCATTATATTAAGAACGTTCCTGATGTCATTAATGATGGTCGAGTTCTTCTTGAGCTCCAGCCGCCACAGTCCGTAAGCGATGAAGGGTGCTTGCATTTTAAACGTTACCCACTAAGAGAGGGGAAAACGTTCGATACGCTTTTCTTTCCCGAGAAAAATCGTATTCTTAAGCTACTTGATGATTTTATGGCGAAGAGAGGTAGATTTGCAACCGAGGGTTTTCCTCACAAATTGGGGTTTCTGTTGTATGGACCGCCTGGCACCGGAAAGACGGCCTTTGTTAGGGCGCTCGCGAATTATACACGCCGCAATATCGTTTTGATTAATCTTTCATTTATAAAATCTAACAGTTCCCTCTATGATATATTCCTAAAGCCTGTGTTTTATTGTATTGGGGAGTCGGAACCGACTTCGCTGGCAATTGAGGATATTATTTTTCTTCTTGACGACGTTCATTCATCCTCTCCACTTGTTCGTGCGCGAGCGAATTGTTGTCGAACGGTTCATAAGCGTCACGCTGCCATGCTTACCGCGAGTGACTGCAGTGATCAATGCAATGCTGCGGTGGAGACTGTTGTGTTAGAGCCTGGACCGGAGAAGATGGTGGAAGGTGATGGGCTGGATATCTCATCTGGGGTTAACGTTGACGTTATCAGTCAACTTCTGGTGGCTAAGGTTGAGGGAAGGCTGGGAGAGAACGACGGCTTGATATTCGGTGATGTGGGGAGGGGGAATAAATTGCTTAAGTGGCTTCAAACGGCGGATGAGTTAAGTCTCTCTGGGCTTTTGAATGTACTGGATGGAGTAGTGGACAGCCCTGGCCGTATTGTTGTGATGATTACAAATAATCCAGAGCTACTCGATCCGGCGCTAGTTCGTCCAGGGCGCTTCAGCACGCGGCTCCGCATGGATTACCTGCGACTCCCCAGCTTCTTAGATATGCTTGGGTTACATTTTGGTACTATGGCCAAAGGTTGTGAGGACCAGAGCAGTATCGGTAACGCACGGGAAAGTGTTCGTCACCAAAAAGATCTGGGGAAGATATGTGAAGTGGTAGGCGGTGTAACAGGGCCTGTTGACATACAAGAGAATATAAAAACATACCCAAAGTTAAGCAGCGCCGACGTATTGCGTGTGCGCGAGGTCATCTCTGCACTCTGTAGTAACCTTAACTGCCAGGATGACGAGGGAGTAGCAGGTATACAGATATCGCCCGCAGAGGTTGAGTCAATATGCGCGGTTTCCTCTACATTAGATGAATTCCTGGAGAATTTCAAAAAGATTTCTGTGAAGGAGATGGTGGACATGGAAGATGTTGGTGGCTCGAGCGCCAGTGCTTAATATGGTGGCCTCCTATTTGAGGGTAAATCATGCAAGTAAAGAAAATGAGGGTTGGCCCACAAGTGGTATCGATCATATACACACACCTGCCTCCTTCGCCTGTGTTTACCTCTTGTGTATTAAATTTATGAAATGGTGATGTGGTGAGTACTGTGCGTTACCATGGTCTTTCTTTGTGTAACTCTTCTCGCTGTACATAGAGTGAATATAATCAACTATGCCAGGTAGGCGGCGTGCGGCGGCAGGAGTTCTTTTTGGTTTAGCAGGTTGTGTTTCCTTTGGCGGCTTTGCCGGAAACTTTCGGCCTCCGATGTACTGGGGCTATGGGGGGGAGGCGCCTGGGGTAATGCGGCACAGTGTTGCTTACCCGAAGATTTTCGGAGGTCTAACGGATGTTCGCCGCCGCTTCAGCAAATACGCTACTCACAATTCAGAAGGATTGGAAGTGCTCCATCTTGCTGACCTTATCGCGTGTATATGCCTTCTTGATGAAGATGAAAGACAGCATCTTAATGAATGGGTGGATGGTGCTGTTAAGCAGAGAGGGAAGGAATTCACCAGGTTCTTTGGTATGGTAGATATGAATGGTGATCAGGCCATTACATACAGTGAGTTTTGTGTGTTCCTTACACTTGTGTCAACGAGCAAAAAGCACCTGAAAATAGCATTTAGTGCCTTCTGCAACAGTGAAAACAATTCCCTCTCGAGAGAGGGGTTCAGGCATGTCTTAAATACGCTCATGGTTGATTCAGCAGTACAAATTGTCGAGGAGGTTGGGCGTAACCAAAGCAACTTCTCAGTGAAAGACAGACATCCTCTCGCAGGTTTATCTAATGATGAGTTTCTAACGTCCAATCTTGTCAATTTATTTTTCAGCTCTACCAGAGATGGCCAAATTTCTTTCGATGAATTTTGGGCATTGGTTCGGAGAATCCAGTTGGAGGTTAGAAAAATTGAGTTTGGCTTGTACGACACGCAAAACAGAGGCAAAATTAGACGTCACTATCTGCAGAAGTTGTTGTTTCCTGGAGTAAATGCACTGCATCGGCAGGGCGAGTATAAAAGCTGTTCCCGACGTGTGGTTGATGATGACGGGTCCGGTTATCCACGAGATGAATACGTTAGTTGGGACTTTTACGTGAAAATGTTTGACGTGCTTCGTGAGACTGAAAACATTGTGCGCGGGATGAGTCTCGCGCTGAAAGCGAGACACGCGCTGCCGCATGTCGGTGGAGGGAATGTCATTTCCAGTCCCCTCGAAAGTGAGGCCCCACCTTCGTCCGCCCCTACAGGCCACCTACAAAAGCCCCCCACTTCTCACGAAACTGCGCTGGATGGTGGACTGGACAGCGATGAACTGTACAGAATCTTTCAGGGCTGCGGGGATTTGGCACACATAAAAAAGCACGAGGTAGACCAGATCGTTAAAATTTTTGACGTAAATGGATCAGGGAGACTTTTTCCTGATGAGTTTGGTAGGATGTGCCGATTGAGCACTTCATTTTTCCTGCATTCTGTACCTATCTTCGTGGAACCTCACCGAAATAAAATTCAACAGTTTGTGCACTGTATGCAGCAGCTGAAGTGATTATTTATTCTTCATTACGAGGGCTGCGTGTACTCAATTCCATTCTAATCTCTCGTAGTCTCCTTAAGGAATGTAGGGGGATGGAAAGAAAGGATAATGAGTACCTTGTTCTGAACTTAGTTTTTATGGAATTGGCTGCTTCAGTGTAGGTTTTTTCTCCCGTTCTCTTGCTTGCGTAACCATCGATGTTCAAATCTTCTTCGCTTTTGCCGCACCTTCTTTTGCTTGGCGCTGTTCCGCCGTATCGGATGGTTGAGCGATCACAGTGTTATTACCCATGTTTCCCTAAGTCTTTCGTAAATATATATATATAAACATTCCTGAGCCCTGGCAATATTTTTTTCTTTTTTAATTATTGCCTCATACTTCCTCGTATGGAGAGAAGCGTTTTTCTACAATTCCTCTTTTCCTACTGGTTTGCCGCCGATAGCTCCTTTCCCAGTCGTTTTTCAATGAACCAATCGTCTTCCTCCCCTGCCGATGTTGCTATGTGATGAGGTTTAGACAACTGGTGGTTTTGCCTTTTTGGCAGGTAAACACAAAAGTGTGGCCTCGTGCGCTTGTTTTGTATTGCTTGCCTTTCAATAGTATTCCCTAGTTCAATGCGTGGTCAGGGTGTTGAACCCCCCGGGAGTGGGGGATCTATTGACTTACTTGTTGAGTGTACTGCTCATCTCCGCCCTTATCAAAGGGAGTTGTTCGAAAAAGCGCTGTACAGAGATTCAATCATTTACCTCCCAACAGGTGGTGGGAAGACGGTGGTGGCAGCTGCTATGGCAGTTTACATGAATAAGGCATCCGGCAAGAGGGTTGTGTTTGTTGTGGATCGGATCGTGTTAGTGGATCAGCAAGCTGCCGTTCTTCGACACGCTTTTGGGGATAACAGCTCAGTAGAAACTGTTAGCGGACCGAAAAAATCCGTTAAAAACTGGAATGATTTCATGTATTCATCTGCCGGTGCACTAGTTATCATTAATTCCATATTTTACGAATGGATTTCCGTGTGCCCCAGGTCGATTGAGGAAGATGTTTGTCTTGTTATTGTAGATGAAGTTCATCATGCCCGGGGTGGCTTTGGGAAAATGATTATGGATTTCATCCACGAAAGGGCGCCGAGGGAGCAAGACGTGTGCGCTGACGATGGGAACTCCGATAACATAACTCTTCCAGTTATTCTCGGTCTCACAGCATCTCCGTTTATATCCTTCAAAAATCAAAGTTCACTGGAGGAGCTAATCCAGGTGACACAGTGCCGCATTTTACGAGTCACGGAGGAGTTGAACAGTTTACGATCTTCGGTACCACTGCCGCTGACACTATCGCTGGAGTACTGCCTTGCGCCACAAGAAGATGCATTTATGCTTTATTTAGCAAATTCCATCACCATAATACAGAGACACAGTATAGTACAAGGAAACAAAACGCTGAAACATGCATGTACCTTTTCCGTAACGAGCCAAGCGTTTATTAACAAGTACAACCAGATACGGGAACATGCACTGAAATGTCGAGATAAAGCCAATTTATTGGAATACGCCGTTTCCACATTTTTCTTGAATGTTTCAGCAGCCCTGATCAAGTTAAGTGAGGGCACTATAGACGATGCGTACAACATCATTATGAATGATTCAATCTTTGAGTGCATTGGGAAGGATCCCAACGTGGCAATGCTCGTCACACCCATTTTTGATGGCCTAGTAGCATTGATGAATGAGATGAGGCGGAAGAATTTAGAAATTCAAAGGGTAACAAGAGAGAGGCCGGTTCCACGAGACGGGAGGTTGACGGTGTCGTCGCGGGTGCAGTTTCTGTTGCAGCTTCTTAAATGGATCGCCAATCACGTTGCTGGCGTAGAAGAATCGATCCGCGCAATCGTCTTTTGTGAGACACGTGCTTGTGTGTATAAAATTGTTGAAGAAATCGAATCTGTACCGTGCCTGAGGGATGTATACATGCCTTTGCCACTTGTTGGGAGAGGAAGTAGCTTCTTGGATGGAGAAAAGGTGAATATGACAGACGCAAAGCAAAAAGGCGCTCTGAAGGCATTCCGCCAAGGCGAAGCAAGGTTGTTGGTAGCGACGTCTGTGTGCGAAGAGGGGATGGACGTTGCTCAATGTAACTTGGTCATTCGGTTCGATTCTTGTGTGTCGCTCAGCAGTTTTATACAAAGTCGAGGGAGAGCGAGGCGAAAGAATGCTCTTTTTATTATTCTTGAGCACGTCTTTCGGAAAGTCAAGGTGGCTTCTGTGGCGATGAAGGCGCTGCGACTTGGGGAAATCCTTTTGGACAGTGTGTGTTGCCCCTTTCGGACGGGGGGTAATTCACCTCAGCGTCCATGGGAGGAGTTACCAGCGCTCTGGTTGAGATTATTTGAAAGGCGCCACGGAACCGTTATCACAAGAGTAGAGGAAAGGATGAATTCAAATGTCAATGATGGTGTGCAGTGGGTATGCCGATTAAGGGTCACTGTACGAGGTAACTGTGTCAATGATGGGGGAGATGCTGGGGAGCAAGATCGAACGTTCTGCAGTGAGGGTGTCGGGAGCATAAAGGTTGCACGAAAATTAGCTCGACAGGGACTTTGCGAGAAACTTGATGATGCTCAACTTCTTTTCGGTCCTGATGGTGGAAGTGCCTCTGGATGTATACCGATCAGGGGGATGGCAGACGGCGTTTACTATTGTGGCCCAGAAGATATCGATGTGGAGACCATACAAGAAGCTGTCGGGGGAAGAGTCCAGCGTCTAACGAGTTACGATGAGAAGATTTGGGGACGTGGAAAGCCGTCTGTCGTTTTGCGAGAATTGCTTCGCCGCCGTGGTCTTCCACAATACGAGATAAAACCTTATTTCACGAGCGAACCACCCGCCATTGGTATTGTGGTATGCGGGTTGCCTGGTGAAGTCGGAGTGAAAGAGTTCAAGTCAGACAGTCGTGAGTCACCGCTAGAGGAGGCGGCATTCAAGGCACTTGATGCAATGAATATTGTTTTTATGAAATGCGCTGATGGTGTGGATAGCATTGAGTGTTTCGGGGAGAGTTTGAACTATTTTGAAGATATTGGGTATGCGGAGGAGCAAAACGCCTGACGGCGATGATAGGATCATGCTTAAGCGTTGTTTCCTGTTCTTTTTTCCTCTAATTTTATTAACACGTGTAATAACCACTTTGTCCATGCCTTCAAATGAGTACAGCTGACTCTGTACTACCTTGCAGAACGAGGAGCGTTGCCCGTTGACGCAAACGCGTGCACACAAAGAAAAAATGAACACCGAAGGAAGGGTTGCTCTTGTCTTTCAATGTGGATATCTTTCACGTTTTTATTTTTATTTTGTCATTATAATCACTTTACTTAATTATTATTGTTGCACTAAATTTCATTTCTTTATCTTCTTTCATTGCCCTTTATTAACATCAAAAGGAATAATTATTGGAGGTGCGGGTTAATTTTACAAACCTCTACTGCTGCGTGGCACTACGACAGACATCGTAGGTAGATAGCCATCTTTTAGTGTACTGTTGCACTTACGTGTGGTCCCTTCCCTTCTATTTCTCTGTATTCTTGTGCTGCAGGGAAACAGCTGAGAAGGGGGCCACACGTACGCCAAAAGTACCTGTGAAGTCTTCAAATATTTACTGATTGCTGAACCTCCAGAGGGAAGTGGGGCGACGAGGCGAAGCCTATTAGGAACGTCGTCTTTTTAGCGGAATAGATATAAAAACACGGGGAACCGGAGACACCTTATAGAGGAAAATTTTAATTACAAAACGATTACACCGTTCCCGCTTTTACAAGAGGCTACAGTTCTACTAAAAGGAGAGAAAAAAACAGAAGAACAGGCCTTCATCTTGCCACAATTGGCCCTGTCTACTTTTTGACTACTTCCGAGCAAATGTCGACACAAAAGTCGTCTGTTCTCGTTGCTGTTCGCGTACGCCCATTTAGTTCTCGTGAGTCTCCCTTCGAGTGTACAGTCACTGTAGAAGATGGGAAGACCATTGCGTTAACAGATGTTGGCACAGTTGACCCGTCCAACGGAACTGTTAGTGGAAGCATGCAGTGCCACGTCTTTACCTTTGACAAAATTTTTTGGAGTATTCCACACGGTATACTGCCCCTTGCCATGTCACCCGGCCGACGATGTCAACACAGTGCGCCCGCCTGCTTACCAAAGCTGACGGCCACCGATAGTTCCATATCTCCTCATTCACCGTCCTGTGAGTCAACTTCTGTTCGGAGGAGCAGCAACAGCAGTGACACAAGTGCAGCGGTCTCTCACGCGAATACGGACGCCCAAAATGCGGTCTCAGGTGGTGGCGGGAACCCTTCATTCTGCCGGCTTCCCTGTTTTGCCCCTGTTCCTAACTTTGACGACCAGGACGACGTGTACAAGTTTATCGGACCTGTGATGTACGACTCGGTTATGACAGGGTATAATTCGTGTCTGTTTGCGTATGGTCAAACTGGTAGCGGCAAAACGCACAGCATGCTGGGGTCATGTGGCGGCTCTCCCCTGGGGAAAGGTGAGAATGCCGGTGTTGTTCAACGCCTGTGCGAGGATCTCTTCGAAATGATGCGACGTGACCGCGAGCAGGATGAGGGAGTTTCCTACAACGTTGAGTGTAGTTTCTTTGAGATTTACTGTGAGCGTGTTCAGGACTTGCTTGTTCATACAAAAGTTAACGAGTCATGCGACGCGGGTTGGGCTCCCAGCCCACCAACAGGAAGTGTATCTTGTAGCGACCGGTGTCGAGCCTCACCGTCACAATCGATGTTGCTTACATCGCATAACTGTTTCTCTCCTCCTCACACTTCTCAACTTCGCATACGTCAGCATCCTACACGGGGTCCCTATGTTGAAAATCTTTCCAGCGTGAAAGTGCGTAGTGTGGAGGGAGTAATGTACCATTTGAATGTCGGGATGCGTGAGCGCGCGACGGCGGAAACGCGCATGAACGAGCGCAGCAGTAGAAGTCACGCATTACTGCAGCTGAACATCACACGCGTTTCAGTTGTGCGTGAAGAAGGTGCGGTCATCACAAATACGCGCATGTGCAAGGTGAGCCTTGTAGATCTTGCGGGTAGCGAGCGAATTGCGCAATCGGGTGCGACTGGTGATCGCTTTGAGGAGGCTCGCAACATTAACTTATCCCTCACAACACTTACTCGCGTCATCATGCAGCTTACCGAGAAGCAAGCTGGCAAGAATGTAGTGCCTAGTTACAGAGATAGCGCACTCACGTGGCTTCTCTCCGACAGTTTGGGTGGAAACAGCAAAACTATCATGCTCGCCACGGTGGCTCCTAGCTCATTCTGTTATCAGCAAACACTAAACACACTCCGCTTTGCCGGTGTAGCGAAGAAAGTGATCAATGTGGCCACTGTAAATGAGGACCATCGCTTTCAGAAGCTCATCACAAGCCTGCGGGAGCAGGTGCTGAAGCTCACCATGCAGTTGGAGGAGGGTAAAGGAATGGAAACACAAATGAACGAGCTCAAAAGCCTTCGGCACCAAAATGTGGAACTGAGGGAGCTTTTGGAAGGTACGCGACATAAGCTATCAAAGATGGTACCTCGGTCTGAATTGAACGTGATCCAGCGCCGCGTAACTGAGTGTGAGGCCGACAACACGCGACTTCATAAAGAAAAATCCAATCTTCAGCGGCAGTTGATGACTATCACCGTAACTAACCGGGAGGAGTTACTGAAAAAGCGAGCAGAGATAACTAAGCTGCAGGAATCACTAGCAAAGAAGGATGTCGAGATACAGGATTTGAAGCGCCGTCACCGATCTGAAATGGCACGACACGATTTTTCAGCAACACAATTAGCTTCACATATTTCCAAGGGACGTTCTGCTGCAGTTGAAGGGATTCTTTCACCAACATCGGCTTTGAGATCAAAATATATGATGTGCAACAGTAGCACTATTTCCGCTGAAGAATCTCCTAAACAGTGCTCCCTGAGCGGTGACATTCAGTGCCGCCAGCAACAACTGGATGAGAGTATGGGGAAATTGAAGAGCGAAATAACGTCTGACAAAAAGCGCCGTGGGAAAGCTGAAAAGGTTTCAAATAAGTTACGATCGGAACTAGCTGCATTGAAAAACCTCCACAAAACCACAAGTGAGCAACTCGAAGAGACGTGTCTCAAGCTTGCCGAAAAGTCTCACGCATTAGACGTAGCAAAAAGTGATTTGGCGTCTCTCCAGTCGTTAGTGGCTGCCGAGCGCAGTGGTGAGCTCGTTGGCGGGATGGAGGATGCGTTAGCTGGTCAGCTGGAGAGTCTTCGTATGGAATATTTACAGGAAAAACAGACAAACGTGAACTTATTAATGCAGGTGTCTCGCGCGGGTGAGCAACTATTTCTTCTTCAGAAAATGGCTGAGGAGAAAGGAAATGACATTATTGAACTCGAACAGATGTTACTGGAGGAAACAGAGACTTCTGAGCGGTACTATATTTTCCAACTGTGTTACCAGGGCAGGGCTGAGATATATGAAGCCATTCAGAGGCGGCTTTTATTTGCTAAGGGGCCCCACTTCATGGGTGTCAACAACGGTGTAAATGGAACCGAAGGGCTCTCCTATGATAACATTGGTTTTGCCACAAATGGTCAGACTATTTCTGGGTGTGTGCAACAGGAGGCATATGAGAGATTGCAACTGAAGGAGGAGTGGTCTAATGATGTGTATGCACTAATAACACAGGGGAGTTTTGTGTTGAAGATTTTGCTTTCCAAACTGAACGAAGAGTTGTTTTCACTACGTGGCAACGCTGTAGAGATGATGGAAGAAAAGGAGTGTCTCGGGAAGAAGTTGGAGAGGGCGGAGAACGCACTTCAAGAGGCTGATGCAGTCCGGTGCGCTCTGCAAATGGATCTTAGTTCGAAGGAGGAGGCACTCGTGGGACTAGGGCAGCAGGTCAACGACATGAAGGAAGAACTTCAACTTCAGCGGCAACGCAATGAAGCACTCATTGCCAAACTGGCTGAGGCGCAAGCGGCGCGTGACGTTCGTGATGACATCGTAGAAGGGGAATCTGACGTTAATACCTCATCTGATGAATTTGGCAAACACCCGAGAAGTTGTGGTGAAAACGAAGGCGCTAACCAAATGAACTCTGCTGCTTTACGAGATCAGGTGTTGCGGCACAAGAAACAGATTGATGCATTGAATGCACAGCTGGAGGGTGAGCAGAATGCCCGACTCCAGTTGCAGCTTGCAATGGAACGCACTCTGAAACTGAAGCAGGAAGAGTTGCAATGTGTGAAGGATGATTGCAGGGTCTCGCTACTGGAAAGTGCCAGGATTGTGCGGGATTTCAAAGCCCGTATTAATGAGTTGAATGATACCATCTACTCATTACGTAACTCCGCGGTGGAAGAGGGTGAAATGGCTGATCGTGTGCGGGATGAGTTGCTGAAGTTGAAGGTAGCTTATTCCGATCTGTCCAGCAAGTTACAGAATTCCACTGAGTCTAAAAGCGAGTTTCAAAGCTCCGTTGAGGATGCGGTGCGGCGGCTTCATGCGGTTGAACAGATCCAACAGCAACTGGGGAGGGATTACGACAGTATGGAGGTACGCTTGAATGACATATACGGCCTGTTGGGCGTCGAGGGGTGCCCTGGTGCAAAGTACGAGGACGGCGATCGTACGTGGTTGGAAGAGGCTATACGCAGGAAGGGGTCTATTGAGCAGCAGAAGCATGCGATCCGAAAGCTCAGTGGGGATCTGCTGGAGGCTGTGGCAGAGCGAAGAGCGTCACTGCGTGATATGGGCCTCCAGATCGCTTTTATCCAAGGAGTCAGTGCGCAGTACACTGATGCAGCTCACTTACCGGGAAGGCCTAATAGCCATGAAGGATAGTATCAAACGAGTAGGGCGGCGCCGACTTGCCTCCCTCTGGGTTGAGGCACACCATGGAATTGTTCCTCTACTTGTCACGCTCACGCTTATTTTTTATTTGCTTCACACATGCTTCAACCTCGGTTGTTATATTGTATTTTTATCTGATTGCCCTCGTTTGATCTTCCATTTCATTTGTTTTCTTTTTTCTTTTTGCCTTCTTTCTTTGGTTCGTTGTGCGTGTGTCTGTGCCGTAAGAACGGGACCATGAATACTATTTCCGCTCCAGATGGCGCTGGAATTTTTGTTGCTTGTCTCAAGTAGTATCTCTTGTGGTATACATCACTTGGAGTTGCACTGGGTCGTGAAGCGCGTGTGCATGTTTGGGAAAGATGGTGTATAAGATTCTGTCACATATGAAGGAATTAATGTTCATGCAGCACATCCCTCTTAGGGCTCTGGGGGTTAAGGGAGCTCAAACATATTTTGCACGTATCTGTGCATGCTTGCATAAGTCTACTTCCCCTCTGAAAATTCGGCTCGTCCCTCTGTTTTTTTTCTTCTTCTGTTCTTGTTGCCTGTTGCATTAGTCGAGCTTTCCGTTGTGTGTATGAGTTTTTGGGTTGGCGCTGTGAGACGTTCGTCGCTACCAATACCACTGATGTACTTCCCTTTGTCAATTAATGCCATCCACCGGCTCGGCTCAATCAGATGCCCACCGCGTCGGGTTTATCTATTTTGTATTGTTTGTAAGGTTCTCAGTATTTGAGCATGTTTGGGTTGCATTCTATATCTTCCTATTACAAGGAGTGATAGGGGTAAGGAAGGAGTGTGTAGAAGCCTTTTTCACGAAGAGCGAGGCAAATGGGTCCTCAGATCATTTTGCCATTGCTCAACAATCAACAACACAAAAGTGTGTTGATTCCTCTCGTATGCAGAGGCACTCATAAGGGTCTGTTTGCTCTATTTGGACGTTGTCGAGGACGAAGCTCTCACGCCGTTCCCAAAGATATTATTCAGCTGAGCCATATCGAGTACAATTGCCTCTCTGTGAGCATGCTTGCCTTTTCATTTACCACTCATTTTACCATTCCGTTCTATCACTTTCTGAGGCTGACACGGGCATAACAAGTAGGGAGCTTGAACACATTTATTGTGCCGGAGCCAAGCACACGAGATGAAGCTTCATCTCCACAGCGTGCTGCTAATGGCGCTTGATGTGGTTAAGGGACCGTATCTGTGTTGTTTTGCCCCAGTCAGTCCGTTCGCTACGGCTGGGCAGGGTCACCGCCACGATGTGTCTGAGGATGGCCAAAGTGACCGTGAGGACGGCACGAGAGACAGGGACACCTTAGTTGGTTCCAGTCGGTTTGATGCGTTTAGCGATATTTTCGTACCACGATCGGAGTTCTGCCGGCGTGTAATGACCCTAATGGAGGCGGAATCGGGTTTGCTTTATCTTTTTTATCCGGAGGAGATAACTGGGCTACATTACCACCGAAAGACGCTGCGGTACACGCTGTGTTTTGTCTTTCTCGTTGACACTAAATACGTCACAGCCAACACCGCTTTTACTGAGCGGCTGCTTCGTCCATACAGTTTTGTACTCTCGAGAATTGTGGAGGAGCTTCGGGAGGTAGAGCTGGGGTACGGTTATATGTCTCGCAGCCTTGCACACCTCTCCTTCAGCACAACATTACACTGCGGCCTTAGTCCACAGCAGCAAGTTAAACTTGAGCCTTCTGACCAAAAGTTCAGTGACGACGCTCCTGAGGCAGAAAGTGGAGCCAATGCTAGTAGTCACCCTCAACACCTCTCTGCTTCATGTACCGCTGTCGAAGATTCGTCTTACAGAGCACAAAAAGGAGTTGTTCCAATTAATGCATTCTTGACGCCACCGGAGGATCCATCGCTGAGGCAATGGACACCACTGCAAAGCCTGATAGACCAATTGTTTATCTCTCTTAGCTGCCGACAAACAGAGGATCAATCGGTAGGGAAGAGACCATTCAATACGGAACATACAGTTTCCTTGCGACTTTCCGAGACCCTATCGTTCCGCGTGGGGAGCAGAGCCCCACCTCATGTCCTTCGGCAGTACTCCCTTGATGATGTACCAATACCTGTGGCCCCTTATGCGGCAGAGGCCTTTGAGCATGTTGATGTGATGGTCCACGACGTGTTTAAGGCAGTTAACGGTCAGCACACTATTGCTCAAATCGTTCAGCTATTTGTAGCGGGCTTGTACTCGCGGGGGGAAGGGGAGGACTCGCATCAGAAACAAGGTTGTGTTCTCTCAGGTAGAAGCAGTCATAGTGGCGCCCCGTCGGCGATTGCTCAGACGCTGCAGTCTATTAATTCCCCTGGCAGCAAAAGCGCCCCGGATGTCGCGGGACCAAATGCATGGCCCATGGTGACGGGTGTGCATCCGCATGGAGCGTTGTGGGCGCACCGGGCCCCGGCGGAGCTTCTATCCCCACCTACTGTCTTCGACGTGCGGCTTACCTCACCGCTTTCAGTGGGGGCGCACTCTTACACCTGTTTTAGTTCTGTTTCGGCCCCTGCTCTACCAAAGACACCGGCATCCATCTGCTGCTACCCCGACCGGCAGGGTGGTGAAGTGCAAATGGGCGCTTATTCCCTCCAGGCATCGCACTGTTCTGGAGAGTTGGAGACGCTCGTTGTTGAGGCCCTGCAACACCTGGAGGCGCGTAACTATGTGCGGATAGTAAGATCTTTTGATCCTCACAGAACCTATTCCGCGACAAGAGCCCTTTATCGCGTGATGGCTGACCATTGTCACCCTGCGCGACGACCACTGGGCAGACACATGCTGTTGGTGGAGCACAAGTTGTACAGGAAGTGGAAGGCACATCTGGGCGTTCAGAAGGATCACCACCAACCACTGCGCAGCCCGGAGGATCGCCGGGGAAGTCGGGAGAGTTCCGAAGATGTTGGCCATGAACTCAACATCACGTTGCCTCCCGCTCTCCTGGACGTTCCGGAGGGAGCAAAGAAAATTTGCTGCCAGCCAAAGTGTGGGCTGCCAGTGGGCAAAGCCCTGCCATGCTCGAGCTCACTGAGACACAGCTCTGCGTCAGACTCCCTAACTGGGGAGCCGTCGCCCAGCTGTTGTACGTGCGTTGCGGAGAGGGAAGCCGGCTTGCCAATGGTTCAGGAGGTGGTCTACAGCGACGAGCACGCCGATGTGGCTGCCGCCGCTGCGTTGTGCGCGTTAGGAAAGTTTGTTGGATCGACGATATTCAGTGTGAGGAAGGAGATGCGTGGTCACCCACACTGGTCAACTGCCTTTGCTAACTGGGAGGAGAACTGTTGCAGGTCACTTGTTGAGATTGGTTTGATCAATGAATGGTTAGTGACTGAATGAACTTTGTCTTGTAAGAGCGTACCCGTGGCGGTGAAGCAATTACCGTTGTTGAGAGTGTTGCACTGCATCGTTGCACAGGGTTTGGGCAGTTTATCTTTAGGTGCTAGAAATGCTGCTGCTCTGTTTTTGTTTTTCTTTCCAGATTTTGATGCTCGCTGCTTCTCTTGCTTGTTCTGGGTCATGTAGCGATAACCAAGAGAATATAAGCCTAAGAAGTTACACACCCACATTGATTATTACAATTTCTGCTATGCGTCGAACCGTGTATCAACTTAAAAACGAACTCCCGTTGCCTGAAGACGACGTGGCGCAGCTGGTGAAAGATGTCGTGCGTGAATGTCCCTCTGCGTTCAACTCCCAGTCTTCGCGCATTGTTATTCTTTTCGGCGAGGAGCACAAGAAGCTCTGGAACATAACGAAGGATAGGCTGAAGGCCAACTTGAGCGCTGAGGCGTACCAGGAAGCAATAAAGAAGGTTGACAATTGCTTTGCCCCTGCTGCTGGCACAGTGTTGTTCTTTGAAGACAGGGCCGTTGTGGAGCAGCTACAGCAGACCTTCAAGACGTACGCGGATTCCTTCCCCGTGTGGTCCACGGAGTCTTCTGGCATGGCCCAATACGCAGTGTGGACGGCGTTGGCTACAAAAGGCATCGGTGCTTCCCTGCAGCACTACTCGAACCTTATCAGGGAGGCTGTGGCGGCCGAATGGAAACTCCCCGCTACGTGGGAAATGCACTCCCAGATGCCGTTCGGCAAGGCTCTCGTGGGCCCTGGCGAGAAGACGTACATAACCGATGAGGAGCGTTTCAGGGTGTTCAAATAACGAGCATGCTTTTCTGTAGTCCTTGTGACGGCACGTACCGTCACCATATTTCATTATTTATAGGTTTCATTTCTTTTTAATTACGAGCTTTTGCGTAGGATTTAAAGGTTTATTTTTCTTCATGTTGCCCCATATTACATTTATTGTTACTGGCAAAGAGACATGCTCCCGCACCAGATACAAACGGGCACATTGCGGCCCATTTCATTATTTTGTGTTTATTTATTATTTGTTTTTCTCTTCCGCATTCCGGTTTGGTTCTTGACCCCTTTGTCCCGCGTGTCCACGGTGCCTGAAGTGGTTTCCACTTGTAGGGATGTGAGGGCCTTTACCATCCATTTTTGTGGGCTCTGGGGTCTGCCATGGCTGTGCGGGTTATCCTTCTTTATTTTAAATACCAATTTATATTTCTGTAGACCCGTATTGGAGTCAACGCAGCGTGTTGATCCATTCTTTATTTATTGATATTATTATTATTATTATTATTATTTTTCAAAGGAATATCTATTTTTACTGTTATATTTAACTTGATTTATTTTATTTATTCTACCACTGTTAGCAGCGGCCACGTAACGTGGTGTGTGAAACGAGTTGAAAAGATAACTGTGGCGTGACGCCGCACCATGTCATGTCATGAGTTGGCATGCGCTTGGTTTTGTGCAATGTAATACTATCTTTGATTTCTGGTTGTTCCTAATCCTTCTTTTTTCCACACTTGCTTGTTAATTCTAGTGTTGATTAGTTTATTCAGTCGGTATCTGTTTTATATCTGACCGTAGCCTGTGCGATGTGGTGGATTATTGCAGCGATATTGCTCCTTGTTGTTCTCATTGCCTTTGCGCTTATACGAAGAGGATCTCTCTCCGAGTCTCCGGGCACGGGTGGCGTTGACTCTCAAACTCCCGCTGCGGCCGATGGTTCCAGTTCGCGGGTTCGTCGTGCGCGGAAAGAGGATTAGATGTGTGTTCGTGTGCTGTTATCAGGGTTACAGTCTATGCCTGCCTTGTTGAACTCGTCACAAGGCTGATACCATATTCAACTGCTCTTTGTTTTTAAGTGTGTATGTGTGTGTGTCCGTATTACCACTTTGCGGTATTTATTGAGATGATGACTATGCTGATGACCCGCGTTGTCTGGGTGGGAATGATTTTTTTTTTCATTACATTCTTACTGATTTTCTTATATTTTTGTTCATTCTCGGCCCTTCTCGTACATATTTGCCTTTGTGGTGGGTATGGGATCGTGCTTTACTACATAATGTTTGCCCTCCCCCTCATATATATATATATATATATTTGCCGGCAGTACTTGTACTGCTTACTTCTCCGGGCTTGTTTTGCCTTATTCTTTCCCTTTATTTCTTTATTCTTTTCACGTTATTCTTTTGCTTTTTCACAAATTTACTCATATGCCTTGTTATTTTCCATAGTAGCGCCGGTGAACGTCCATATAAATAAATATATTGACTTGTTTTCTTCCGACAAAGCTATCGTTACGACGTTTTGCATTTTGCGCTGAGGCAAAAAGGAGGAGGTGAAGGAAGCCACAGTTTACTTGACCAAATGTCAAATCCTCGAGGGCACTACACCATCGAGGGCCTTCGCGCGGCTGGGTTGCTCCCCGCACAAATGGCACTTTCTCGCAAGCCGCGACTCCGTCCGCATATAGGCAACCTTAGAGGACTTGTCTATCCACTCCCGTACTACGCCATGTGGCGTGGCAATCATAACAAATATACGTATAACAAAAGCACTGTGTGCCTGTGGGGTGAGGGAGATACTCGCTCCATGTATCATCAACATTACGCTCACGCGAAATGCCCGACAGATTACGGCCGTGGTGGAAGGGAGTTCGAGTACCTGACAGTGCGGCGGGGGAAGCTTTTTCAGAAGCCACTGCCGCGGGTGCAATACGTGTTGAAAGATTCTAAACCTACGTGGCTTTTCAAGTCGTGGCACACTCCGCTGAGTTCACCTACAATGTGGGAACGAGAGGTGCAGTACGCAGAGCACACCCCAGAGCATATCGGTGCAAAGCGACCACTAGCAGTTGTCGCGCCACGAACAATGCACCGCCATTTGTTCCTCATGCACATGGAGAAAATAACTATCACCGTATCGCCCCTGCTTTTTGGTTATGGTCACACAATTCAGAAGGCGGTACTTGACTTTTATCGCCGTGCTATAAGCGCTCGCTCGCCATTCCCGAACGACAAGGTGTTCCTCCTTTATGCAATAGACCAGATTACACCGCGGATTGAGGTGACATGGCTCGATGGGACTTCGTACGTCCCGCCCATACTCGAGGGCGCAAGCACACAAGACCTGATTCAGATGGTAATGGAGGAGGCGTGGCTCGCTGCAGATCGGATGAGTGCGGCAGGTCGTGTGCTGAATCCCTTGGCAATTGACGACTACAAGTGGGATCAGTTAATTGTGTTCAAAAAGGTGCGTGACAAGGAAGCGGGGAAGGCCAGCGGAGCAAAGAAGAAGTAAGGTCCATATACATGTGCGTTTTTCTCTGTCAGCCACTTGTTGTTGAAGGAACATTCCTTTGGTTGCACGGGTATTACTGCCGCTACCTCGTGTGCTTCCTATTCTTTCGTTGACTTCTTTTAGCCTTCTTTGCCTCTCAGATTGTGCGCTTTTCCTTGTTGGTTTCCTTTGAAATGAATTTACTTTCCAACTCTTGGCCAGTGGTGTTAATGCACTTCGTTCTCGCGGTAGTGATTTGCACGAGCAGTAGCCTTGCTATTTTTGGAGAACGTAAAAGTGTTTCCTGCTGCATGTGACACGGGTACATTACCGCTGGTTTGCGCTGTATTATATTCATTCGTTACTGCTGCTTTAGGCGTTCGGAGGTATCGTTTTAGGGCTGTGGCTTTGCGTCCTCGTATTTTTTCCCCCCGTTACCCGCGTTCTTTGACTGATGACTGTACAGTTCAACGTGTATTTATATTTATAATGTTAATGATTCTGTGAAGTTGTGCTGATTGATGTGTGACGAACCACGCTTTTATTAGTCGCCGCTTTCTTTCCCACTTCTTCATTTAGTTTGGACTTACCTCACACTGTGTGGCTTGTGCAACAATTTTGAAGTAGAAAACATAATCAAGAAAAAAAATATAATAACAATAATAAAAAAGGGCTGAAGGAAAATAGGAAAAACACTAAAGGGAATAAAAAAGAAAGACTACAGTGCCTGTAAGGGGAGTGATAAAAAATTCTGAATAGCTGCCAAGGTTGAGCGAGTGGGTGTGAAAGAGGCCGCACTGAAAACATTTGAAGGAGCGAATTACTGGGTCAGGGGAAACGAGGAGGGATTTTTCTTTGGTTATACACGCATATATTAGGAGTTGAAGCGGTAATCGGGACCCACCTTGGTGGAAAGAGTTAAAACGTATACATTGCGAAGGGTCGCAAATACAACAATAAAAGGGGAACAATAACCGAAAGTCGGAGAACAACAGAATCACATATATATATATATATATTATTGAGGGTTCGAACGAGCAGAGTAAGCGATTTGAGAAAACTAGCCAGATGATTGATCCATTTCGGGCATCCATTAATAGTAACGCCGCTTACAATGGTGGTGTAGAGCACTCGCAAAACCTCCAGCAGTCCGTGCATCCACTTCACACGGGGTCACTCTCATCTCTGGCTAGCAGTGTTGGGATGAGCCACAATGACAATATTGAAGACAACACCACGCTGCATGTTACTGTTACAGAAGATATCGACTCATTTGATGAAAAACAAGTGGAGAAACTACGTAGAACGCTGCAGCTGCTGGAAGGTATTTCACAAGGGTGTCACCTCATTAACTGGAAGGAGATAGTCGATGCCAAGAAGCCAGCAGAGTCTGCTCAGCACATTAGCTCAATGCTGGCGAAACCTACAATACTTCCGAGTGCCGTGGAAAGTATAGCGAAGTGCATCACAACACCTGAGCACTTGTCTATTGTTGCCAAGCTCGACCCTCCGTTTAGAGTGCAGGTGAGAGATGCCGTGCTTCGGGATCTTCTCAACACACTTACCACCGAGCGGGACCCATCGCCCATGCCTGTTTGCTCTGAGATGCTTGCTGAAATGGTTCAGCTTAATCTTGTCGTTCTTCGTGGGGTCTCGCGGACATTAGAGACCTTACTGGTTGATTCCACCACCCGGCGAGCGGCAATCGCGGTGTTAGGTAAGTTAGCTGAGCGCAGCCGTGGCGACGCCGTTTTTGCCCGTGCTGTTCAGTGCCTTGAGCCGCTGTTGCGAAACATTGAAGAGCCTGAGTACGAATACGATCGCATAGCTATTGGGCGACTGCTCAACTGGAATGGAATGGAAAATGAAGTTTCGTTGGTGCGTGAACGCGTAATATCACACGTGCCCTATCATTGTCAGGTCACTTCTATGGCATACGTTAGTGGGCGTGACGAGCTTGCCTCCGCTGCATGTGATGGCTCGGTTTTTATCTGGGGAGCGCAAAATGCGGCTAGTAAAGACGTACGACCGGCGACAAGCATAGATTTACCGCAGAATTATTTGCCTGTGGCTTTGGATTGCCCTCCTAGTGGTGATTACATGGTGATTGCTGGCATGCCGATAAGCGCGCTTAGCCAACAGGTTATGATTAAGGCTACTAGCGGCAGCGGTGCTAACGGACAAGTGGACAAAAAACGACCTGCAGCACCAGGTCGTGTGAAGGGTCCTCTGCTACGTTTCCTCACGCTCAATGAGGACACCGGGGTATGGACGAGTGGGGAGACCGCCGTCAGGAGGGACAACACGACGCTAACAGCTGCTACCGCCCTAGCGAATATGGTAGTCTGTGCCGCTGAGAGTTGTCCTGCCGATCGGGCCTCGGAGACGGGGTTGCAGCATAGTTTAGTGCTACTTAACGCCTGCACACCTCAGCCTTCACTTGTCTTTGATAGGGCACACGAAGATTATATCACGACACTCTGTGTTGGTGATGAGGGCGGCAACACGATATTCTCGGGTTCCCGTGATCGTGTGGTTAAAATGTGGGATATTCGTGGTAATTCGACTTGCCCTGTTCTATCCATAGGGTCTATAGCGGGTCCGTATGCAGAGCCGCCGTTGCGCTGTGTAGAGAGTGCACATAATGACACCATTACGGCTATTCTCCCTTACCGCAAGGAGTTATTTACCGGATCCATGGACGGAACCCTTCTCATGTGGGACCTACGACGTTTGAGCGGTGCTGTGCAAGAGATACGGATGGCGGCGCCCATTTTGGACCTAGCCATAGCGGGTTGCAGTTGTTTGGTGGTTTCCACCGTGAGGAGCCTCAACCTGCTTTCGTTGGAAACGTTGAAACTTCGTGATGTTGTGCCCAATGTGACATACACCAAATTGTGCACAAACTACGATGGTAGAGTTCTGTTTGCCGCCGGGAGTACCGGTATTAGTGTGTACGGATTGCGTATTTGAGTGCAAGGACAATAAGAAACCGCGGGGGGAGTACGGTTTCGCTTGACCATTGGTCTGTCCTTCCTCCAGCACGCACCCTTTAGTGATGCCTCGTTTCCTTTTGTCTCCCCATCCCTACTGATGTTCATGCACGATACTACTTTCGTTATATTATAATTGTTAGCTTGCGCTCTCACTAGCTTCTGCATGTATGCCTGATTATGGACAAAGTTACTAGGCCACCTCTTGTCATTTACTTACCTTGTTTACCTCTCCTATGCTACCCATCTGTCACACTGAGGCTCGACTTATAAAAGACCGTCGTGTTCACGGGTACTTCTGCTTGCGGACATGACCCGCGGAGTGTGTGGGATTTTCAAAATTAAGTAGAGTAAGATAAGAGCTATGGGAGGAGTGATGTGTGCTAAATGAGTACTACTTGTGCAGGGTGTTCCTTTGTTGTCATTTGTGGTGACTACCCCAAAGGGTGAGGGAAGTGTGGGAAATACAGAACCTCTGTATACCGTTGTATGTGTGTGACGCGTTGTAAAAGTGGTGGGAAAAAAACTAAAGAGAAGGTAACGGGGGAGATGATCGTAGCAAAAAGAAAAAAGAGGACTAATATGCAAAATGAGGAGAGTGTAAAGGTGTGAAATTGAGAAAGCGAAAGCTTTCAGCATGAAAATATGGACGAATGTAGGCGTGAATAGTGAAGTGAGGGAATCCCTTTTTTGCTGGGACGGGGGAGCTAAATAAATGGGCAGTTTGAAGGGTGGCGGCAGTTTGCCTTCTTGACGGTGCAACACTGTGTTACATACAAGCGTGGGTGGCCGGTCGTTTTTTTCTTCTTTTTTTTGGTATTTTGTGTTCTAAACACTTATCTGAGCTTACTCACCCCGTGAGAGTTCGCTTTTCTTTTTGCCTTGTGTTGGTTCTTGTTACTTTGCCCTGGATCCACCAGCGCAATGGAGATCGCACATTAGTGATGTGTTGTGCTGTTGTGATTAAAATATGCATGAGTGCAGAGGTATTGTGTTGGGTGGACGAGGTGGAGACACTGGAGTAGGGAGTAACAGTGTTGATGAGACTGTCGGAAATTACATGGAAGGGGATCGAACAATGCGTTGAGCTTTTTTTTTGTTTCGATGCCCTTCAACATAGTTTCTTGAAGCTTAGCGCACCGATAAACTGAAGCTCGTATTCTTTTTCCAGCAGTGCTGCAATGCTCCTGATTGTAGCTTTGTTAACCTCGCTCCTTAACTGTGGGTTCGCATGCGCGTCGCGAGCATGTATGCCTATGGATGCGTGTGGGGATACGAAACGATGGGTCCATATGTTCTTGTAGGGCATTACTTGAGAAATCAAGGGAAGAAAGCAGAAAATAAGTAAATAAATAAACAAATGATGGTAGGCGGAGCGGGGGAAGATGTGGTCCTTCAACGTTTGAATACGAAGGTAAATTACAGAAACTTTGTGCTATAATTTTAAAAGGGAGGCTGAGGGAGGAGGGTGTGTGTGGATGAGGCGAGTTAATAATGGGGGATTCATCCCGGGTCTTATGGGATTCTGTGCGGCTCTGAAACGATTTGTCCTCGGGTGATGCGGCACCGCGATACCGTAGTCGGAGGGGAGTGAACCAGGGAGGATGGTAGGCGTCATTGAAAAAGTTGGAGAAGATCGACAGCTCGGTGTTTTCTTTTCCCTCTTCACTTTTTACATTTCCGTCCTTCATGTGGTGGATTAGACGTTTCCTTTAAATCCAATCAGCCGCTTTTTTTTTTTTTAAATTGTCTTTTGTGTAGCTTCCTAAGGAAAAAGGAAGGTTGGAAGTTGAGACGAATGGGGTTCAAAGGGAAGCAAAGTAGGTTGAAACCTGGTCAGCAGTGATAGGAAGAAGCAAATATGGGGGAAAACGCTGCAGGCGTTGCACTGAATGATCGAAAATTTTCCTTCTTGTGTGCTTGGTGGATGGTACGTGTTCCGCTCCTTTCGATGACATCGATGTATTTCTTTACTGTGATCGGCTTAAAGAGAAAAAATGGAATGAGTAGGGAAGAATTATTGAAAGTTCGCATTTTAGTTTCAGGACAGATGCGTGTGGCTTTAGTCCAGCTTCTATCTAATTTTCGCCATCACAGTTCTTTTTCTTTTGTGTATGTGTGATGCCGTTCTTAAACTTTCGTCGTTGTCGTCTGCTCCACTTTTATGTTTCTTTCCTATTTCCATCGGTGTTGTGTAGAGGACTGTTGACACAAATGTTCCGGTTGCGATATGACCTGCACCTTAACACTGTCTCCGTGTTTCTCATTATTTCTTTTTTCCATTTTTTTTCTCATTCCATTTCCTACTTTAATACTTTGGCCATTGGCTGCCTTGGCCTCAATGGGTCTGTGTTTCGTCCACACCTTTCCCTCCCCTCCCCTTCTCATGCGTGACTGTGCACCCCTCCTGCACAGTCCAGCACCCGAGGAAGCACGGAAGTTTATGAAAATTTATTTCAATTTACCTGTTCATCTTAGTAATCTTAATACCACCTAAAAGAAGGCGGGGATAATTTTTTTGTATTTTTTTCCTTTTAATATATATATATATATATATATATATACCGTCTCACTCATCCACTATGTTACGGCCGTACCGCTGCCATCCCCGTCTCCTGTGCAGCTTACTATACAAATATCTCTTATTATTGCCCCCTTTGTGCTCCGTTCACGCCTTTAAACGCACACAACGTTTTGATGGTAATTTCTCGTGAATTTTTTTCTCTCTTGTAGAAACTTAGCTGTGTATATATAATTTTTTTCCTTTTAGGTATACCACTATCGTTTATTTCTTTTTTTTTTCCTCCTCACTACAATCTGCATGCATGTTACGGGCACAGCGCTTCGCTCCAGCTCTACACCATCGTCCATACAAAGGGACATGCGGGACGATACAGCAGCTACGGTTTTATACGCCCATATGGAAACCTGATGCGGCACACGATCACGTTGCCCCGTTACGTGATGAGGACGAGCAGCGGGCGCTCTGGTCGAATACGGGACCAATCGCAAGCGTTGAGAACGCAGTTGCTGCGTGGATACGTTTCGGGAACGATCCTGTTCTTCACTCGGCGCTGCCTGTGATGCTTGGGGGAAGGTATTTAGAGCATCAGCAGAGGCACAAGGAGACGCCTCTGCCGCTTTCCAATTCGCCCTTCGCTTACGTAGAGGATTATATGGGTACTAATCTTGTCTTTGGCTCGGCGGCGCACGTTACAGAAAGTGCTAGCGTCTGGGCTTCTTACTTCGAGCGACGCTTTGCAAACCGACTGCGACTTAGTCGTCGCACCGCGGCAAACCATGTGGGCCTTTTAAACGCACCTGAAGTGTTTGAGGACGAGGCGGATATGCCTGAAACCAAGTGGTCGCAAGATACTGTTTTCCGCGAATTTGCCTACTTGGCTGAACAGTTTCTGAAGGAGAAGGTCTCAAACATGCAACAATTTGAGCTGGCTCTCAAGCGCGCCCCGGCTGAGAGGTATTTGGCCTTTTACGACGCCTTCCAGCAGCAGACACAAACGCAGGTGCCACTCCCATCACCGAGTGTTTGGCACTACGAAGCAGAGCAGCGTCAACAGTGGGCCGAAAAATTTATTCCCATCTCTCACAAGGCACACGAGTTCTTTACAAACGTCCTCTCTGTAGATATGAAACTTCTTCAAGACAATCCTGGGAAGTTGCTTGAGAAGCTGAAACCCGTTTTGGTGGATGTTGGACGGATATTAATAAAGAGACATGAGCGCTGGCTTCGCGGACGTGTGTGGGGATCGCTAACTGAGCAAGAGAAGGATGCGTACTGCACGAAGGAGGTTCAGCGTCTGAAGCGTCAGGTGGATGAGGGTGACTTTGATCCCATGCTTGAAGAAGATCTTGACGAGGCACAGTCCGCAGAGTGGCAACTTGAGCACGACGAGATTGTTAAACTGATGGACTCTCCAATCGACGGACTCCGTTTCAGCGCTATGGATTTTTGGCTGCATACCATTCGTTGTGAGGAACTGGAGACCGAGCACATTCACAGTGACGCCCGAGTACGCGCCCTCCACGTAGCGGCGAGGAAGAGACTGCTCGACACGACCCAGTACAAGGATGTGGTGATGGGAATGGTGGAGTCTGTTGTCCGTGGTACGTTAGACATGAGCGCTGGGGTACTACGTCCTCACTTCAATGACGTTTGGTGTCAGATGAACTACGCCAAGTTCGGATCTTCAACTATCACGCAACATACAACGACGGCATCGCGGCAGCTGCTCTTTTTCCATGCCGACTCGTTGAAGGATGTTGCTGCAACGGCTGCATTGTATTACGCAACGAAACCCTTGAGCAATTCCCTCGACTACGCGTCACCGTACAAGTACCGCAGGTCGTTGATTGCCCTTTGCTCCAGGTATGGGGTAGAGACCGCCTACACCACTCAACGTCCCTTACTGCGTGCTTCAGCCAACCTCGCACAAGCGGAAAAGTTGATTCATGATGTTGTCAAGTGTGCTGCTCGTCCCTTTGGGCAGCGGCGTCGTGCTGTTATTCGCCGCGCGAACGTGGAATTTCAGCGTCGTGCTGTTCCCGTGAAAAATGTATTGGTTTTTTCGCCCGCCTCTGAGCTTTTAGATTGCGGTGCAGATCCTAGCAGCAGTAGTACTGCGACTCCTGAGGCAGCACGCATGTGGCCGCTTGGTGCGCGGCGGACCGTTTCGTATAAATGGCCTGTGTCCAGCGTAGGTAAACTGCAAGCATTAAAAAAAGAGCTGGGCCTTGGAGGCGTTGGATCGTCGCTAACGGCAAAGAAGGCGAAGGAGACAGAAGAACTTAAACGGTGTGGATTCCTCGAGGTTTCACTTTGGAGGCGAGTTCACCCTGAAGAAAGGGAACGACGGAAAGCAGTCGTAGAGGAGGAAGAGAAAAAGGTTATGGAGAGTTTACGAAACGTCCCGGCGCTAGGGGATGTGCTGCAGTATGCAGCTTCCCTCTACAGTCGCTTACAGCAAGAAATAGTGCCGTCTCCTACTGACTCCGATGGTGAAAAGTTGGTCAACGAGGCCCAGAGCAGTGAGGAGACACTAAAGGACGGTGAGTGGGAGTTCGCCGTTATGCTTGATGATCGTGTGTTACTCAACGCGGAGGAGTGCATTGAGTTATATTTGCCATACACTGATGCAAACGGTGCAGAGCTTCCCCAGGGTGAGTACCGTGTGCACGTCCGGGCCTTTGATCTGGAGACGAATTCCACCGCTAATCCGTCTCACTATAGCGAAGGTGTATCCGAGCCGCTGCAAGTGTTTGATGCCATCCCTCAACTCATAGCCCAGTTCTTCAAGGTTGAGGACTCATCAGGTGGAGGAGCAACGTGCGTTTCACACATACCTGCCGCTGACTTTACGCCATTTTGCAACTTTCTTCGCAACGCTGGTTTGGATGTTCCACTGCGCTGTGAGTTCGAGGCCGGTCAAGCCGTCACGACAGATGGCGATGTGTACATGGATTATTTCTTACAGCTGCTGCGTGGTGATACTTTTCACCAGAGCTGTGCACAGAGCGGAGTGACAGAATCGCAGCGAGCTATTGAGCCACTATGTCGTGCGCATTGGGGTATCTACCATCCCGGTGCGACGGAGGCAGAGTGGGCCAGCGCCCGTCGTAGTGTATTGGATCACGCCATGAGTCAGGAGCGCGAGTGGTGGTTTCCTAACGACATGCTCGATGTGAAGGATGTGGTCACTGGGAACACGAACGGATTAACTCCGCAGATGTACCCCGCAACAGTTCGATATGGCGTAGAACTGTGTACAGTACTCTCTGCGGAGGGGAAGTTTACTGATCATAAGTGTTCGGGACTCTCTGCTCGCAGCACTGTTAACGGTACTGGGGCTGCAGAGTCTATCACTTTCGACACCAGTCAGTGCTCTGACACCTCTAATATATCAGTGGAGAATGCACTGCAAGTGGTTCAGAGAGCACTTAGCAACGCACAGGATCGGCATAACACGCTCTCTGCATTTCGCACGGGAGCGCTAGCAAAACACTCGCAGGTGCTTTTGTTTTGCGGTATTAATGCCTATGAGTTTGGTGGGAAGTACGCGAGAACGTATGCCTATGCCCACAGCAAGGCCAAGCAGGAGCTGGAAGCAACCGCCGTGTCGGGTCGTGTGGTTTCGGGGGTCGGCGATGACGAGGTTGAGCGGCTCTCGGAGGTTCCCACCGTTTCGCAGTCAACGGACCGCTTTGCTTCCGCCACACATCCTGAGCAGCGCAAGACACGGTTTGTGCCGCGTGTGGGACCTGGTGCGACACCGCTCGAGGACCCTTCCCCCGACCAGAAGTCTTTATGGGGTTGCTGAAGCCACGTTTTGCGTGGCGTGTAGGCGACTGACGAACCGAGTTTGATTGCCGTCTAATAATTTTTTCCTTTTTCGTTTGCGGGGTACAATAACCCATGAGAAATCCGTTAAGCGTAATTGTGCTTTTACAGATCCCGTACGCCTGTTTATTTTTATGGTGAAGCGGTTGATGTTATAGTTGCGTAGGCAGGGCGGGTGGCGCCTCAAAAAACAAAGACGTTTCGCCTTGGCTGATGTTGTTTGATTGAAAGGGATGTTATTTGACTTGTTACCAACACGTATGCGTATGTTTTAGGTTTTTATATGTGGGTAAAGTGATACAGCGCCACGTGTGAGAGGCAAGTGACTGGCATTCGAGAATGCGTCGCATACTCATGCGCTATTTGCGCGCTGTGACTTGCAGAGTACCCCTTCAATATCCCACAAGCTTACCTAAAATTCATTTCAACTCTCCGCGGATGTACACCCGCAGCACTCTGCGCCCCTTCTTCTGTTTTTTTTTTCCTCTCTTTTGCCTCCTTTTCTGTACATTCGCATATCATTATTTCCTTTTTTCATCTCTTCGTTCTTCCTTGCCTCTCAGAGTTCTTAGTGCATTCTTAGCTGCTGGATCAAAACCTCTCTTAGGGTGAGTAAAGACTCTTGTTTTTACCTACGTGCGAGAGTAGTGCGTGAAGGGACTTTAAACCCGCAACCAATTGCGGGTAAAGTGAGTTCAAGAAGAGTATACGCACGCTTTGCTGTTTGCGGTGCTAAGGACCGTGGAAACTCCGCGTCGCAGAGCCGCCTGTGCTACGCTTTGAGCATTGGGGTGAGGTCTGCATTGCCAAAGCATTGATACGTTCGTGGCACCCTCCTGGGGCGCTACCTGTGCTGTGGGAAACGGCATAAAGGGGTGAAGGACGAGGACAAATAATAACACGAATATATTGAAAGGGGAAGATAGCAGGAGAATTGATAGCCGCGGCTAGCGTTCATAAGTACGCGCAAACGCACACAAACCTTGCATTTTTTAGGTTCCTTTGGGGGAAATCACTGTGCGCCTTTTGCGTTTGCATTTGTTCCGTTGTTGCTTCGTGAGACAATAGCGGATTTTCGTCTTAAGCGAAGTGGATTTTACGGATTTAATCACCGTCTGTGGGCCACTATCGGCGTTTTTTTTACCTTGAAAAAGACATGTTTTCTTTTCTCCGGAAGCACTGGGAGTCTGGTGAGAATGCGTACCTTATCGAGGAGTTAATCAGTTGCGCATTCAGCGACTTCGCCCCATATGCCGGGGCGGAGCAGCGGCAAACCCGCCTCGTCCGTCGACAGGCCGATGGGACGACTACTAAAATTGCGTGTGAAGAGAGTGGAAACTGGTTCGTAAGTGTAGGGAACCCTTACATCGGGGGCCTATCCTTTTCCACAGTCGGTGATTTTTTGTGCGACCTTCAGCTGCGCCTTCCCCTGCAGCGAGGCAACGATGTTGAGAGTTCGACGAGGCGGCAGGCAACCAGCGGTGGTACTAGCGGTTTACCATTTGAAGAAAAGTCATTGGTTCCTGTGACAGTGCCCTACGATAGTCGCAATCCTTTCCGGTACTCAGTGCCCCCGCCTCGTGGGCCGCCTGGATGTTGTGGAATGGCGGAGGTGCTGTACTCTCACATGACGGGTAACTTCGGGGTTGGAGCCCGCTTTGGTCCATTTTCACTTCGTGCCACATTGGCGCCAAGTGGCACATCAGCAATAGATAACTCGCGCATGAGCGAGATGAATCACGCATCTTGTGTTGTGGATGGATCGTACTGCATGCCCGTGGCTAGCATTGCCTCTTATATTCCTTCGTTGCAAAACCTCATTGCTCCTGGTAACCGCCTCACAAATGATATTGCCAACGACCACGACCGACGATCTGCTTATAACGTTACAGTGGCATTGCAACATCCTTTTATGGCGGTTGAGGGTGACACATTGCTTGCATTTTGTGTGGAATCCTCCAAACCGGGTGAGTCTCACGATAATACGCATGAGGACTTGCGTTTTCTCGTCGTGCAGACACTGGCATCCGGGAACAAGGCTGAGAAGCTTCAAAACAGTGATTTTCTGTCACGCAGCCGTAGTACGATCTTCCAGCCAGACACAAACTGGAGTGAGCTTGGTACTCTTATTGGAATACAGAAATCCTTTGGCAGTCAACGCTTTCGATTGAGCGCTGCGGCAATGTTTCATGACAATGAGGTGGACTATGAGGCTGCAGCTATGGCGGATGTTAGCTCCTTTTTTCCTAAGCCGGCGGTAGTACGGTTAGGCTTTAATAAAGCTTGCCGTGTCGCTTTCGGCATAACATCGAAAGTGATAGATGGTTTGACGATGTCGTTAGGGGTGCACTACCTGGAGGGAGCCATGCGGTTTGGATTGGAGGCCTTCATCTAGCTTTGGTAAAGGGCGGGAACGCCGTCAGCTCCACTCCTTAACGTTAGCAATGTTGTGTTTAGAGGGTTGTTTGCCGTGTAGGACGTAGTGACGCTCTGTGTTGAAAAATGATAGATGTGCGAAAGGGTATTTCTTTTTCGCGTCTTCCCATAGAAATGTTACCTACCCATATGAATTTATGTGTCATGTCGTTCATTCCATCCATCCATTCTTTTTTTTTTTATTATAAAAAAGAAAGAAAAAAAGGAGACTATTCAAGTTGTGCATGGCAGATGCCAATGCTTCACCCAACTCTGCAAAGCCATATGAAAAGTTAAACCTGTTGGTTTCACCCTTTATTTCATTTGCTGACGCTTGTGTCGTAATTTCCCTATACGTGCTATTTCTTGTCTTCCCTTTCTCTTAATGCACCCATGTGATGCGTAGCTTTTACGTGGTTTGCTTTATTTGACTGCCGTTTTGTAGTGTGCCTGTCAAGGGCCATTAAGGGCTTAGAGAAAAGGTGCTTGTATACATTTTTCAACGGCCGTGAGGGTGTGCGTCGATACAAAAAAGAAGGCGAGTTCGCGAGTGAAAAGCAATCAAAGCGCTGGATTTCTGTTGTTGCATTTGCTACTTGCAAAGCAGTTAGCACTGGAGTGGAAAATATGAAGAAGAAAAGCGAAGTTACTAACAACGGGAAGCCTCACACACGGGAGATGCGCAACGGCAAAGCTCCGACAGGAATTGTGGGAGAATCAAAGGAGAAACGCACTGCTCCCGCTGCAAATACACCGGGTTCGAACCAAACGGAAAGCTATTCACGACTCTTGCTTCAGATGGCTATTTGTGTCACAGGCATTTATGTTTCCTTTGGTTTTTGGTCGGTAAAGCAGGAACGCATTATAACAAAGCCGTATGAAATTGTACAGACAGTGGACGGAAAGAGTACTGTGGTTTCGGCTAAACTGTCAACTGTGTTTGTTCTTGGGCTTGCGCAGGTTGTCATGGCTGTGGTGATTAGTGGCCTCTTGCTGCTGGTCGAGAACTTCGTTTACAATGGGGTTAATGCGCAATCACCTACAGGGGCTGCCAATGGTAAGGCCAAGAGTGACAAGAATAAACCAGCCTCAGGAAATGGAAGCACGCGCAGAGCAACTTCCAGTGTAGTACTTATTGGGTTTACAAATGCTTTTGCGTCGATGCTTGGATTTGCGGCCATGCGGCGGCTGCCGTATCCCGTGGTTCTTGCAACTAAGATGTCGAAGATGGTGCCAGTGATACTCGTTGGCTTCTTTTGGCATGGCACGCGATACTCGCTGAATAAGTGCCTGGCGTGTGCCCTTATTACCGGCGGGAGCTTTTTCTTCTACATGTTGGGTGAGGCGGACGATGACGCAGCACCGAGAGCCAAGGCACGTAGCAGGAGTGAGGCCATTAATTGGCTCGGATTTGTGCTGCTTTTTTTCAACCTGCTCGCTGACGGCTTTACAAATTCTACACAAGATAAGTTGGTCAAGGTGCATGGCTGGACAGGCAACAAACTTATGTTCGTTACAAACCTATCTACAGCGGTGTGGCTCTCTGTTGTTCTGCTGCTGATGGAATGCCTTCACCCCGTGGCCGCTGTTTACCTACGCACCAGCCAACCCACAGCTCTCCCTTCATTCTTGGCGCCTATTAGTCCTCTGCTCTACCGCTTTGATACATCGTTCCGGTGGTTTCTAAGTGATGTGGCTCCATTGCAGGATTTTTCAAAAACGATGAATTTCTTCCATCGTTACCCGGACGCTTTACATGATGTTGCTATTATGAGTCTCCTGAATGCGGTGGGGCAGATGTTCATATTCCGTACCATTTCTCTTTTTGGTAGCCTCACTGTCACGGCCCTGACGCTTCTTCGCAAGTCTGCTAGTGTCGTACTCTCTATCATTGTTCATGGTCACAGTGTCACCCCTGAGCAATGGTTTTCGTTGTCAATTGTGTTCATCGGTGCAGTGTGGGAGGGGCTCATTCATGCTCGTAAGAGCCCGGCGGCTAAGAAATGATGTGTGCCACTTATATGGAAGGGAATGGGTTGTTGACATGAGAAAGGGTTCTCCTTGAATTCGAAGCGAAGGTTGTTTTCTTGTACGATGGATGGAGGCTGTTTGAAACGCGCATTGGGATTGGCTGCAACCGCTGGTGTTTTGGACCCTTCTTCACAACTTGCAAGGCGGCTTTATGGCGTAGAGCGACGTTGGATGGAGGTCCACGATACCTGAGGATAGCGTCACGCATCTGTGATTTTTGTTTCACAGATGTCGTTTTGCATTTTCCTCATTTCTTGTTTATTTTCTCGATGCCAATCCATTAGCACGTGGGTGATCTACCGCGAGACGCCTTTTGTTTTTGTTGGACTATGGTTGGTGAAGCGCCTTTATGAGGAGTTTTGCACTCAGGGGGAAAGTGTGGGGGCCGCACAATTAGCAGGCTGCAGGCGATGAGATTCCTTACATGGCGAGAAGAAGGCATTACCTGGGAAGCGGGGTTAGGGATGTACGAACCATGCAGGGAAGCAAACAAGGATCAAATAATTGCCATGCGTAAATACAAATGGGCAATGAGGCACATACAAGCGAGCGGGACGTCGTCGATATCATTACTTCGTATTGTCGTCGCATCCCGACACGTAAACTGTGAAGCCACATGGAACCACTTCGGTAGGGGCGGTATGTTGGGCACAAGGCTAAGTGATCTTTGACACTATGTGGTTGCTTCTGTCAGTGCACAAAAAAAGGAAGGACTTGGTGGAGTTTTTCGGGCTCGACCACACACCACATTTTTCTTTCTTAAATTCGCTTATTATTCACCGGTTACTTAACTTCTTCAGGATGGAGGGTTTTGTGCGGTTGTGGTGGCAATAAGGAGAATGAATACGTGTATCATTCTTTTTGTTACTTCTGGTTAGCCCTACTCCTTCACACTCTTTGTCGCATCCTAGGTTATTATTTATTTCATTGGTTACACTTCCTTCCCCTTAGTGGGGTCGTGGCGTGTGGTCTTTATTTACCATGCATGAAATTGTCTGGGAACTTTTCGTATGCGGTACAACGAATTGTGTCGGTGTCTAGCTGTAACTGACTGGTGGTGTACTTGCTCGGTGCCAGCCGGTTCTGTTTGTTTTCTCTTTCCCCTTACACTGCCCGCTCTCTGGTACATGTGAAGCGAACTGCGTTTGTGCCTGTGGTGTGTGATGTTTGGGAATAGTTTTGGCTTTATCTTGGCTTTCAGTGGCATGAAGCCCTGGGAGGTTCAATGAAATACGAAAAAGGATGAAGGCATGACGTACGTGGTGTTTATAGGTGAGGAAGGTAGACAGAGGAATTTGAATTGGTTGCTGCTTTTGAAATCTGTGGTAAAAATAACAAGAGATGAAGTTGACGCACCCGCCTAGTGCCGAGCATTCAAGGGGAAAAGAATAATTTTTCTCTTTTTTTTACTATGATAATATAACCGTTATTATTACCACGTCTAATGATAACAATTAACATAAGGAAACTCACTTTGGGATACATTTCTGTCATTCGAATGGTGGTAGAGTTCTGCCTCTTTTCTTCAACACTATTTTTTCATCGGCTTATATTCTTGTCCATTTGTCTCACTGGCCGCTCTGTGCATCAAAGGAATAAAAATGAGCAAAGTGGCATCAGACTCCAGGGCAGATATTTCTGTAACCCTTGCTAAAAAGATGCAGGGGTTGCTGCAACAGCGAGCTGAGCAGATGCCACTTCCAGACGGTTACATGCGCTGCCCGCTTAACCCCGCGCATCAAGTTCCCATCGCTGTTATAGTCACACATATCACCACGATGCACCAGCATGACTCCCTGGATTGCGCGGCGGATGCCATGTATGGTGTAAACACACACACCAGGTGTAGCGAATTCATTAAGACACAGCTTGATAGACTGAAGCATAACTATGGGCATGACGAAGATAGTGAGAGCAGCAGTAGTGATGATTACCACCGACTCCGTCGCCGCCGCCGACAAAGACGGCAGCTGAAGCGCAGGCACTCTTCTGAATCGTGCTCGTACAGTTCGGATTCCGATTCGCGCTCTTCAAGCCACTCAGCTAATGCCAATCGCCCGTCAGGTACACCTCGGACGCTACCCAGGGGCGATAGAGTTCCTCGTTCACCTGTTGAAGGTGCCCACCGCGAGTGGCATGGCGTGCTAGGGGGTAGTGTTTCCCACCAGGCTGACAATATGGCAGGAAGAACCGGCCACTATCCTGCCACGAAAGTGTCACCAGTTACGACCGCTTCGTCTGTTCTGTTTGGTCGCTACCCCTATGGTTATCATATTAGTAGGGAAAGGCTTTCTAGATACCTGAAGCAGTTTGGTGCAATTCATCGGCTTGACATTGCTATTCAAAGTGCCTCAATTTATATTGAATTCAAGACTGCACGTTCTGCGTCGCTTTGTCTACATGCAAGCAGACCCCATACCTTGCTTGATGGTGTACCCATCACGTTTACCGAATTGCCAAAGGCCTCGGTTCCACGTGAAACCATAAACTTAAGTGCAAATATTGATGAGAATATTCCGAGGGGTGTGACCCCAAACGTACTTGAATCAGCAAAAATACCAATGTCACCGGTACCGCCGTCATCTCCACCCCATCTATTTCAACCACCACCAACTTCCTCACCGACACCGGGAGTTAAGATGGTAACACCGTCGATTATCACGGTTGGTGGGCAGCCTGTTGGAGTCACTGGGCTCGGGGCTGGGGCTGACAAGGGCGCGGGTTTTCTTGTTTCATTGAACAATGGTCGTGGGAATGCTGCCAAAGGGGCACTCGTTTGTACACTCAGTGCAAAAGGTGAGGAGCCTACAACTGTGCGTGACATTTGGAATGAGTTGCGTCACTTTGGAGAAATAAAAAACATTCTGTTGGTTGAGCGGCGCGCTGTTGTTGAGTTTGTTGACACTGATGGTGTCGAGAAAGCTGTGCAGGCACTGGAGAGGGAACCGCATAGCTTTGCTTTTTGCGCTTTGTTGTCCGATGGCAGGAAGCGGCAGGAGTGATGTTTTTCCTTTTACTGGAGCTGCAATCAACACCACGTATTTAATATTTTTATGATTGCCTTTGGTTTAAACTTGGATTAATGAGCTATCCCCCAAGGCACTTTAAAAGATAAGGAAGAGACTGCACTTGAAGAATTTTTTTGTCAATTCTCGTTTCTTCACGGTCCTGGGAGATATATAAAGTTTTTCTCTCATAATTTTCCCTTATTTTTCCCTCGTGTTTCTTAGAAAAAAAAAAAAATCTGAAATTTACCTCTCTGTTATGACCCATCGTATCTTTTTCTCTCCTGTTGTTGTCAAGGGGATTGGGGAGGTTCTTGCGTAAGTGGCAGGTAATAAGTGAAGTGGGTGGTAGTCGAAATCCTGGGAACCACAAGAGAAGTCCTCAGTTGCTTGTAAAAGGATTTGGTGAAGGGAGAGTACATTAGTTCATAGGTGATATCACGGTGTGCTGGGGCTAGTTGTCAAGGAAGGACTTCTGTATATTTCTGTTAAGAAATAGTTCTCTCTCTATTTTTTTTCTTCTGCTGCTGCTGATCGTGTTTAAAAGCGACGACCCACTGATCGTTTAGTATAATAAAATGTGGAATGAAGTCGATGCCAGCGTAGTTGAGGCGCTCATTAGGGAGTTGGAGGATGTTCTCACTGATCCCGCAGTAACAAAGGATGGGGTTGACGCCGTCACCAATACAAAACGTTATGATGAGAAAGGATCGCTTCATGACCTCTCGCGGCGTAAGTCGTCAGGGATTGTGGAGTTTTCAACGTATAGAGACACTACAAGCGAGGGCAGACGTGCCGTAGCCCCCTTATACTTACGCCTTCCACCGATCACATCGTCCGTAGAAGAAAAGGCACAGGCATCTCCGGCAGACGATACATCACTTGATTTTCGGAGGGGATCTTGGACTATGACCGATCGCAGTCTTGGTATCTCTGCGGAGACCAAGCGCCCAATGCCACCCGACGAAGTGCGTAAACTTCTTAGTTCCACTGCGGGTCTCGACCAGGCTGCAATGGAACAGTGCGACTCCGCAGGCGATACAGGAGCTGGAGATAACTGTAGTGCAGGATGTAGTTACAGGGAGCCTAACTTCTTGCCTATAATGTGCGCTCGGTATATTTCTTCCAGCGGTATCGTTCCTCGTGCTCGCTGGGGCCATACCCTAACCGCTATTCAGGGAGATAAGTTAATGCTCTTTGGTGGAATGGACGTGCAAGCAGGAGACACCTCTGACCTTTTTGAGTACAACACGCTTCACACATCGTGGGATCCCGTATTTGTTGCCGGCAGTGTGATCCCTACGCGGCGCACAAATCACGCGGCGTGTTCGGTTGATGAACGCTGGCTGTACATTAGTGGAGGAACAACGTCTCGTGGGACCCAAATTTTGGGCGACATATACCGCTTCGACCTGTGGTCCCATGAATGGAAGTGTATATGGGAGTACAAGAGCGGTAGCAGCAACACTAATGATAATGGTGGATCGAGTAAAAGTGAGCCTACACCACGGTTTGGGCACACAATGGTGTATCGCAGCGGTCGACTTTACTTTTTCGGCGGGAAGGCACTGAAACGCTCCCAGAACGACTTTCATCATGAGAACATAACGACCATATCTTCCTCTGATATTTATGTGTTCTCGTTGTCCAGTGGGAAGTGGCGGAAGCGAATTCAGGCCGGGAAGATGGGTTCTGGATTCGAGGGGGCTGTGGCATCAGGGGGTGCGAACCTCACAGCATCAGGGGGTAGAGCAACCAATCCCTCTCCTAAAAGGCCTACGGGATGCCCTCCAGCGCGGTTTCATCACGCAGCGTGTATAGCGGATTCCATGATGTATATTAACGGCGGTATTGGTGACGGTGGTGATGTATTGAGTGACACGTGGGCGTTTAGCTTTAGGGAATGTCGATGGATAGTAGCGCACGATGGTACCTCAGTCGACGCCCTTCCTCGCGAAAAGCATCACTTATTTGTTTGTGGTGGGTCTCTACTGGTCGTGGGCGGTTGTAGCAGCAGCGACTGCCGTACTCCCATGACAAAAAAGCCGCAAAATTTTGCGGCCGTCTTGCCTTCTGCATGCGGTGTTGATCAAGATTGTTCAACCCCATGGATCCCTCTTGCCATGGGAAACGCGCGTATTGTAGCCTCAACGATCAAGTCCTTTGGTGCAGCCTTCAGTGGGGGGTTTGTACATGTCTTTGGGGGCGTATGTGGGTGTGAGCCCCCGTCTAACACGATGGTTCGCTTCCTTGCAGCAGATGGGTACTTTGCCACTGATGCAACAGTGGACCCCACTACAACCGCTGGAAGCAAAGAGTGTCTTACTTCCATGATGCGTTCTATACGCGCGGGTAGTGGGTTTGTCACGCACGATGCTTTTATTCTTCCCCGGAGTTGGGGTGGCGAAGAAGTTGTTGATGCCGTAGAAAACAAACAGTTCGGTGTGCATTGTGCTTTGCTACAACAACGGGCGCCCAAATTTTGGGAGGATGTCCTCCGTTGTCGCACATGCGTCGTGCATGACGCTCCATCTCCCGCAAAAGATCCCTCTTTCCAGCTGGAGAACTTCGACAGTGACTGCGCGTCGGTGCTGAGAGGTGATGGTGACGGCAACAACGGTGCCAGAGCTAACCTAGATGATGGCGATGATGACACAAATCACAGGCAAATCACTGCTTACTACACAGCTGGGAACTCCCGTATTCAAGGGATCTCTGTCCCGCTCACTGCAGATCAGCTGGGCTGCTTGTTAGACTACGTGTACTATGGTGATGTGTGCCTCAACTTGCTTGCGGATGTGGAAGACGATGACACATTTGACAGGGTGGACGGTGACATACAGAAGACTGCCGCGCAGGAACATTGCCGGATAGTGCAAGCGCTACAGCGTGCGGCGGAAACCTATGATTTGCCACACTTGCTGGAGCTCTGCGATGCCTTATTGGCTGGAAACCGGAGGGGGTTAAAGCAAGTAAGAGAACGATGCTTCAAACACCTACAGGATGATCTTGTACGGCTGCTGAAGAGTTCCCATGGGGCTACCGCAACATTTCTTTTCGTTGATCCCCATACAAATCAGCAGGTCTCTTGTTCTCTCCATCCGTTCATACTCACAGCCTCCAACTCCTTCTTCAAGGATTTACTGTGGCCGCTTCTCAGTGGAAGAAAAACCTCGTTCCAAGTCGGGTGCACCACGGCGAAGTGGTGCGTTTCTGGTCGTCGTACAGCAACGAACTCGCGTCGTGGCATTATAGTCGGTCCCGTGTCAATGCCTTACATGGCTGTACATCCCATTCTTCGCTTTCTTTACACCCGGCAACTTGATGTCCCACGGGAGTCTGTCTTCTCCACGATGCTTGGTTCACGTCTTCTTGGTGTCGCGCCGCTTCAGGCGTACTGCGAGACCATACTTGCGCGGGAGGAGGTTAATTACGACACTGCGTTGCACTTCTACACCTTGGCTGGAAGATACCAAGCACCGCTGCTGCAGGAGATCGCACTACTGACGGCAGTACTGGCTTTTGGGACGGTGAAGCACTGTGATGGGATGTCGGAACTGACTGAGGAGGATGCGCGGAGGATAGCCGCTGTTGCGGAAGAGCTGGGGACTACCACGTGGACACCTCCCCCGCAGTCATCGACCGTGGCAAAAACACGGGAGGAGTACGAGGCCCGATGGAATGCATCTTCGCAGTAGCGTCAAATAGGTGTCCAAGGGTGTTCCTGTCGACTTCTCAGTGGCTTTTTTTTTGAACCACCCTTTTGATATACTTTATATGCACTTCCTTCCGGTCCCTTTACCGTTCGTCTTTCCATCTCTTGTTTTCCTTTCAGTTTCAGTAATGCATGAGGCCGTTGCGCAACACATCTGCAGCGTATTGTATTCGAGAGTTTATTGAACATATCGTTGTGTATTTATTTGGTAAGTCTGTGGTTAGTGTTATGGGTGGAGTGGTTGCTGCCCGTGAAAGTAAATGTGTGTGTGTGCTGCGGTTGTAGGTTGTGAGTAGGTTTGGTGCGCAGGATCTAATACGGCACATCAATGGCGTTGCTATTTGACAGCAAGAAAAATAAGTGAAGGAGAGTTATGCCTCATGATGTTACGCCAGTTCCTCTTCCGTTACTATTGTTCCAACACTTTTTTCCCCTTCCTAAAGTTGTCCTTGTTGTTATCATTTTTCACTTGACTAATGTCGAGCTGGTGCGATTTGCCACACATTCCACATAACCCGAGCAAAAATAAACAAGCAATAGAGTATAGTATTTCTTCAGTGTGAAAAGATATGCTGCAGAAACGAGCTGATTTATCTATTTAATTTCCCGTATCTTTTTCCCCTTCCCAGGCGCCTGCCAACATAAAATACATTTCATGATATTGCACAGACTTGCACAGGGCACAGTGCGGTGCGTGAGCTACTGCTCCGGTTGGGATTTTCGTGCGCATTCGGAGTGTTCTCATATGTCGTAGTCGTTTGCCCCGAAGTACACATCCAGCGATAGACTCACGCAATTTTTGACTATCCTCCTCTTCCCTACGCCAAAGGGTGTTTTTTAACCGCATCTTTTTTTTCGTTTGCCTGTCTCTGTGCTCGTGTTCCGTTCATAGTTTACACTAACGCTTTTTTTTTCTTGATCTTGGTGTCCGTGTCTGCCTGTATGTTATTGTGGAGAAGGTGGATGATAGTGTGAGTAACAGGGAATAGCGGTCTGCTTTTGTTGCGCTGGGGGTTTTGTCTTCTTTTTATACGCATGAACGTACTTCCTGTACACTTTCGGTAGCCCCAATTCAGTAGCGTGACTTATCAACAACTACCTTGAAGCAAGTCGAGCTTGACGTCCGGTGAAGTTTTTTCTTTGTTATTGTTTCCTGAGGGAAGTGGAGCAGAGAGAATATGAGACGGAAATGATCAGCAGAGATGCATTTTTGCTTGTGTTCGTTGTGGACGTGGTGGTTGGAGTAATCAAAGAACTGTTTTGTTGTTTTATTTATGTATGTATTTATTTATTTGACTTGGTTCACGTAATTAACGAGTCGTTTATTTATTTATCTGAATACTGCGAAGCCTTGTGTTTTGTAACGTGTTCCAGCGTGAGTGCCACGTGTTGTTGGTGCACTGCACCTGCTGTGTTTACATCGCCAGGACATATCGAAAACTGCTTCATCTTTCTGCATCCCATAATTTCAAGGTATTTATTGGGGTGGTGAAAGTGTTCAGATTTAGGGAAGTTTTTGTTCGAGAAAATTCATATGTTAACGAACAGGGCACTGAAATTATACCCACTCTATGTTCAAGGACCTCATTTTTCTCAATTTAAAACACGTGGAGCTTCTTTGGATTACTTCGATTGGACCTGATAACTTTTCTTTCCTCCTTGTGTTAGTGCCATTATTGCCTCGAGTTTTCAAGACACCGCCTTTCCCATCACTGTAGGAGTTTCTTTGTGGTTTATTATGCTCTTAAACACGCGTGTGCAGCTGCTTCGCAGTGGCATCAACTTAGGTCGGGTACGGCTGGCAGAGCAGTTCAGCTCTATGACGGGGTGGCAGTCGAAAGAGGACCCGGCCTTCGATGCCTATGTCAGCGAGCGGCGGAGAAGGGAAAGATACGAGGCTTTCGATCAGCGTGTTGAGCGTGGTTACACCGCTGCTGCAAAGCTGCACAAGGCAGAAATTCAAAATGCAATGAAGAGACGGCTGAAGATGAGCGGTGCAAAGTTTACCGCAGAGACCCTACGGGAGGTGAGAAACTCTGTAGAGGAGCGCTTGATTTGGCTTCGCGATGTGTGGGCGCAGATTGATGCGGACTACCGCAGCGGTGACTCGCACGTCAGGAAACTGCCGCACAAGAAATTTCCGCAGCGCTGCGCGGGGAGCCAAGTGACTACATGCGTTGGGTCTACGAAACCAAACGTGAGCTGCGTTTCGCAGGCCCTGTTGGGCGGCGTGCTCTCGAGGAGGAGTTACAGGCAGCCCAGCTACCGGAGGTTTGGGATGAAGAGGTTAACCGCTATAATGAGCTGAAGTTGAACATGATAGAAATTGAACGTGAGGTAAAAGCGAAGTATGGTGTTGCGGGAGAGCAGCACTGGGCCGAGTTGCAGGCAGCTAAAGACGAAGAATATGTGCAGAAGCTGGATGATGCTGCCGAAGTGTATAAACAGTTACTTGATCAAAGCGCTCGGCTGGACGAATCTCGCAGAACTGAGCTTCAACGAAGTTACATTGAGCGTGTTCACCAGGCGCAAGTGCGTTTCAAGGCAGCTATGGAACTGGAAGGCCAACGCGAGCAGCTCATTGAGGCACATCAAGCGATGACAGAGGAACGCAAACGAGCGGCCCGTGAGCGACGGCGGGATCTCTTACGAGAGGCGGCTGAACTGCGAGCACAGGGTAAAAACAGTGTGGAGGTACTCACAGCAATGAAGGAACGGCAACTCGACGCCAATGCCAGGCGGCAGGCAGAATATGAGCTGAAGGAACAGGAGGACATTTTGAAACGCAAGTCGGAGTTGTTGGACATGATCGCACGTTTTAAGTACGATGTAGAAAACCGTGAGGGACGCGAGTTGTTGCAGCGTCAAGGGGCTAGTAGTGGAACTGCACCGAATGTATTCGGTTTCTATGAAGGTGAGGAGGCCGGTGAGGTCGTTAGTAGTAGGACTGAGAAGTCGTCACAACTATCTACTGGGGAAACTTCGTCCACTGGGTGTGCACTTGCAGAAGGATACGATAAAACAAGTGAGACACAACCTTCTCTGCAGCAGCAGAGATCGGAGATATGGAAGTCCATTAACTCTGACACGTACGAAGATCCGTTCCGCACGGTTCATCAGGCTCGCTTGACGCTGTGAAGACGTACGATTCCACCTATGCTCGCACCTTCCCCTTAAATCTTGTTCTGGGTCGCAAGTACTCGAGACAGGGTGCAGGTGAGATGGCTGCAGGTAACGAGATGGACCGACAAATTCTGCAGAAAGGCAATAGTGTCGCATACAGTTTCCAGTGGGGAATAGGTAGTAAGACTGTGCACGACTTAGACGCTGATGGAAGCATGGACTACTTTATGGATGGGTCTTTTCACGTGCGTGACAAGGAAACGGGTGACATTGATTGGCGTTACGAGAAGAAGAGTGGGGGAGCCATTTTCAGGGGACCGAAATTTTATAGGCTTGGAGCTCAGCGTGAGGCTGCGGAAGCGGGAGAACGGACCATGGATCCCGTGCCGCGTGACCCCAACCCACAACGCAGTTGGCGCAGCAGCTGATGAAGATGAAGCAATCAGCGTCGCAGGGGGAGGACACACTGAACTTGGTTGTGCCTGGCATTGTTGTTGTTGACTTTCATGGGCAATATGCATGGATATTGCCACCCAACTCTATACGTATGCCTGTATGCGCATTGTTGGATTGTGTTGTTGGTGACCACTGATGCTCACCACTTCTTTAAATTATCGTTGTCATCATTATAGATTTTTTTTTCAGACTTAGTCATGTCCCTTTGCATCTGCTGTCTGTGCTCAGGTAGCAGCAGAGAAAAGTTACGTACGGCTTGACAATACGGTTAAAAAGGGAACAAAGAGGGTAAAAAGACGTAGGGCCGTGCGATCCACGGGTGATCGAACTGTTTCTGCCTCCAACGTATATATATTTTTTCTTTCCTTTTTCCTCAGGCTCGGTGTTGGTGCGTGGAGCGCTTCCACGTGAACGGTTTTACCGCTGAAGCATCCTCCGACGGTCAGTGACGTGCTGACTACCGGCAGGAGGGGACTAACGTAGTGACGGGTGAACAAGGCATAATTTCTGTAGTTTCACTAACAAGGTGCGCCGGCTGTACCATATTATTGCTACAATCCATTGAAGCGCAACGGTGGCGAGAGGGCGTGTGGCTGGAGAGGGTAGTGCATGAGGAAAAGGAGCCCGAGAAATTCAGGGAAGGAAACACGGGAGGGCGCCTCGTCTTCCTTTTGTGTAATTTGTATATATACATATATATATTACACCTCTAAATCACGTGGCTCACCTTTTCCTACTCCACTTTGTGATGTCAAAACGCCGTGAACTTGCTGAGAATGACGATTCCTATGGATTGGACATGCAGAGGGACTGTGGTGAGAGTGCGCATCAGTCCTTCATCGTCAGCGGAGAAGTGCTTGATAAGAATTTGTTATGGCGTAACATGATAATGTTTGTATTGCTTAAAGTAGTTGGTTCATACGACTCCGGCGCTTTCAGCGCTGCTGTTGGTGCTGAGAATGGCATAGCAGAGGAATGGGACCTAACGACAATCCAGCAAGGGGCGCTTAGCGCAAGCGTGTTTCTTGGGTGCATGGTAGGTTGCCCTCTGGCGGGTAATCTTTTCTCCCGACGTAGCGCGAAGGCAGTATTGGTTTGGTCTCTTGTGCTTCATTCCGTGTTTACATTTTGCTTTGCTACCTTCACAGCGTACCTTATTTCCATGCTTTCTCGGTTTCTTATTGGAATTACGCTCTCATTTATCTTTGTGTACATCCCTGTGTGGGTGGACGACTTTGCACCATGTAACCGACAGTCTGTGTGGATGGCATTGCACAACGCGGGGGTTCCGGTTGGTGTTCTCACTGGATATCTTTGTGGAGCCATTCTTCCTTCATATACACGGATAAGCTGGGAGTGGGCGTTCTATGCGAAGTGTGTTCTTATGATTCCTATTCTCGCATACTTTGTACGTGTTGACCACCGTTCCATTGACAGACGGGTTGGTGGGAAGGGCTGTGACCATGGCGGTGCATCCAATGGCCAACACCGGGAGGAAGACGATCCGGTGATGAGGCCGCCTGCGGGAGGCAGATGGAAGGTGGATGACTCATCGGAAACTTCATATGGCGTTGGTCGCTGTGTCAGTGCTTTCTTTGTTGAGATTCAGCACATTTGGAGTAACTCGGCAGTGCTTCTTTGCAACGTCGAGTACGTGTGCAGTGTTCTTGCGATGTGTTCCCTCTATTTTGTTGTGTCGGGTATACAAAATTTCATGACTCAATACCTTCATGAGGAACCTTTCAACGCGTCTATGGAAACCATTATGGTGGGTTTTGGAACGGCAATTGTGGCATCGCCCATCTGTGGTGTGGTGACAGGAGGCATTCTTTTGGATCGCCTGGGAGGGTATCATCAAAATCCCCGAAGAGTTATGATTTTCACTACCGCGTGGGGGGCTGGGGCTGCCTTCGGTAGTATAATGTGCATATTCGCGAGAGACACTATAACATTGTTAGCGCTTATGTCGTTGATGCTTTTCTGCGGTGGTTGTGTTGTGCCGCCGGGGAGCGGGCGGGTGATAGCCTCCCTCCCAGATGCCCACCGTCCCGCAGGCGCCGCACTTGCCCAGATGATGTACAACTTTATTGGGAACTTTAGCGGACCGCTGGTGTGTGGTTCCATAGCGCAGTGGACTGGTGAGTTAAGATACGGCATTAATGCTATTTTCTGCTGCAGCGTGGTGGGGCTTCTTCCTATGATCGTGCTTCTTGTAAAGGCTCCCAGATCGTCGATCAACGCCAGTTCTGTGGTGGTTTGTGATGAATTGAGTTAAAGCAGTGAAAGGAAGCCTAGAAGCAGCAGTGGGTTTATTTTTCATTTTCAACAATGGAGGCAGCAACATCGGCACGTTGTAATATGAGGTGGATGAGACGATTCCCTTGTCAATTCTCCTTTCTTCACCTTTTCAAAAATAGAAAATGTGGGATAACTGTATGTTGTTTTAAGAAAGGATGCTTCTGTAGGCGTTCCAATCGGTACTCGTTCATATAATTCCAATTGCCGGAGAATTCTTCCGATTTTTTTGTTTTTGATTATTTCGGTGTTTTTTAGCTACTCCTTTATGGCTTGAGCGTAAGTATTTACCCCTTGTCTCACGTGGCCGCATGGGGGAAAGTGAATAGTGTTGCCTATGCATCTTTCCAACTTTCTACGTATCTTTGCGATTTTTGTTTTCACTTCTTATTATTATTTGCATCACTCAGTGCGGTCGTGAAGCGTAAGAAGCAATCGAATGACCATGGCACTGTGGTGGGCAAAGTATGTAGGAAGATGATAAATGGTTGCGCCTGTTCTTGTTGGTGGTGATGTAGAGCGGATGGTGATGGCGGCAGGAATTGGAGAAAGGTGCTTGAGATTGGGGGCGTTCCCATTGTAGCAGTGTACGGATTTTTGTGTATGGACACAGCAAGTGTGAGTGTGGGGGTGTCAAAAGTTTGCCGCGGCGTAAGACGGGAATATCTTCTTCCAGGATTGTTCACCGGTCATCACGTAAACATTTGCTTGAATGTGAAGTATGTTGAAGTTTTTTCTCATTTTAAAAGCATTATTTTATCACTCGCTTTTGTGTTGTTTCACCATGCTACACAGGACCAATGCATTGATGAGAAAAACGCCGGAAACATTTTCAGTCTGGTGACGGTTTGATCTCCCGTTGCTTTTGCTGTATTTTTTGGAGTCCATCGCCAACCAGGTTATGGCCCACGTCCCGTAGTGTACATTTCCCCCCTTCGAGTAATATTAGGAGCACTCGCTAGCAGTGTCTCTTTTGTTTTCAGAAGCGAAAAGAAAAAAAGAAGGAAGGTTGATCATTTGGATTACGTGTCCTTATTTTCCCCGTCTTACAATTTGGTTTTCTACATCAATGTGTCTTGATGGTGTATTTTCACTCGCTGGTTCATGCTATTTCCTTTTTTATTTTAGTTGCTAACCTTTCCGCTTTCCGAACGAAAGGTGACACTTGCAAGTGAGGCTTTAATAGCGGAAGCAGTATAGCCATAGCGCAAGTTAAAAGGCTAATATCGAGGGGAATACAGCGGAGAAGCAGACTTCGGAGGTAGCGCGCGGCTTTTTATACATCCCCTGAGCAACCACCAGGTCAACAGGCGCCCGCGCGTTGTCGCAGAAGGTTGTGTTAACAAAAAGCACTGCGTAAGGTCGTGCGAACGGGCATTCCTTTAACTTGTCATTTTGTTCTTATAAAAGGAAAGACACCGACAAAAACCCTCGGGGTTGCTTTCGTTGCACTCAAAGCAGCGGCTACAAGAAGAAAAATATTGGATTGCTTTCATTTTTGTTTCAAAGCTATGCCTGGTGCTGAGTCTTCGACGCTTATTGGGTTCCTTCAGCAGCTGCGCGGGACGCAGGTTGAAATCGAAATGATGAACTCCACCATCGCCACGGGGGAGATTACATTTGTGGAGCCCAATATGAACACGCACATGCGCCATGTGAAGATCACGGCGAAGGGTAAGAATCCTGAAATGGTCGATACGTACATGGTCTGCGGTAGCAAAATCCGCTACGTAATTATGCCAGAGGCCATAAACACGGATGACGTCCTTTTAAAAGCAAACTCGGCGAAGAGTAGGGAGGGGAGGAAACGTCCTGAAAGAGAAAACGAATAATAAGAGGTCTGTGACGTTAAAGGGATGGATAACTTTGGACGATGTGTGTGTTGTTGTTGTTCTTTCTTTTTTTTTTTTGTCACACCGTACTTAATTATAAGGATAAGAAGGAGGAAGGAAAAGGGGGAAACTGGGCATCGAGGAAAATATCACCGGAAAGGGGACGAAAACATTCATGAGATTTGGTATTTACACTACCCACCGCTTGGAACTCACGACTGCTTCTTAGCCTTGCCAATTGATTTGTTGTCAATCCGCCATTCATTATTTTCCCTTTCATTTTGTGTTACCTGTTTCTCTTTTCTTCATTTTTATCCGTTTCATTGCTCGTGTACACGGGAGCGCGTCAATGAAAGTAATGTATATGGTGTTTTGTTTTGTTTTGTGGTTGTTTGTTTTGTCGATGCGCACGCGAGTGCCTCCTCAACCATTAGCGACAGCTTTTCTACGAGCTTTCTCACATGCGTTAATGAGATTTGCTCGCTCGATTTTTCTCTTTATTACTGTCATGTTAATGCACAAAAAAAACCCCACAAAACTGACAAAAGGGATGTGTACACGGGGGCTCTCACATCACTACCATCGAGAAAGTGACGCCGATTCGATACAGGCAGTTGCAGCACACAGAAGCGAGGTGTGGGAAAACAAAAAGATATCAATTGTTATTTTGTCACTACATGTTTCTTTTTTGTGACCCTTCTGCCCTCAATCTTTCTCTTCGAACAAATCAAGTACGGCTACTTGACGGCAAGCACTGAAAAGTGTTCTTTCACGCCGCTGTGGAGGTCAAGTTTCCGCATAGATCGCGTAGATAGATTGGTATATTCCTAATACCACAGTCCAATTCTGTGTATTGTGCCCTACTCGTTTTATTGACCGTGTCCCCTTCTTGGAGGGGGGAAACCACGAGGAAAGTTTAGATTGTCGCAAAGGCCATGGATGTGGAAGCGCTTCGTCGACTGCAGCACCGCATGGAGGCTCGTGGGAGAGCATGTGAAGGCTGCCGCGTGTATGGTGACCCCAGCAAACCTCAGTGTACGTGCAATCTACAGCAGTCCCGTAACGAGGGTGATGAAGGTCCTGCTGTTGTTGCCACGGAAAGGGAAGGTAAAGATGGGGCTCCTGAGAGCTCTAAAGGATCTACCAGCACCGCTGTGAGGTTGTGGCTGCTCGAGAGACTCGAGAACGTGGATGTGGATATAACAGGCGGTGCAACAGAACAGATCAAAAGCATAACGCGCTGCTGTGGTTGTTGCGATGGGTCCCAAGACGGTTGTCACATATCAAAGCCAGTGGTCGAAAGCTGTGGCAATTGTGTTGATGGTGGCACGATAAGGAGAAGGCACCTGTCTCGACTGAAACCGCTGATGACCCCCCAGCAGTTGAGTCACGGGCAGCTTACTACGCTCAACTGGCTGATAGATGTATTGCCACGGGAGCTGCGTATGAGGATGCACTAAATATGGCCCCCTCACGACCTGCACACAAGCCACTGGAAGCCCCGGGGATGTGATCAATGTTACCAAGTCTTCAAAGCTACTATCTGCCATACTAAAGAATGCAGAGTTACTCGCATCTAAGCCTCAGGAAGTGGTAAATCACGTGAAATCTCCCGAGTGCGATTTTAGCATGTTGGCGAATAATGCCCCTTCAGCTAAAGAAAGCGCTTGGGCCATATTCAACGAGCGGAAACGAGCCTCAGGCGGCTCAAAAGCATCTGCTGACAGTGAGATTTCTCCTTCTAGTACTCAGCGGTCTAGAACCACTCCTTCTGTACATTACGACACATCGCACCTACGTGTCTCGGATACTGTGGCGGAGATTGATTGTCAACCTCCCTCTGTTGCCGTTTTTCCGCATCCTAACCGTGTAGTACCTGATGAAGTAGGCGCACTCCTCAGTCGCGTGGTACGGGGAGGCACTACACCGGAGCTTCATTCACTAGAGCAGGCAGTTCGGCAGCCTGTGCAGCGTACACAATCAGTGACCTCTACGGGCACACAAAAACCTTTTTTGCTCTCTGCAGCTATACAGACCGAGGACCTGGCTACAAATCCACTCGGTGCTCTTAAGGAAAATGATGAGCTTCGGGTTGAGGAGACAGTACACCAACAGGGAGCACAAAATGCGAAAGCGAGTAGCCAGACGGGCAGTGACGTATTGCAATCACCAGGTCGGGAGGAGAAAGGGACTCAGCACGTTCCGTCTGGAAATAACGGCCTTTCAGACCCCTCAGTAAAGGAGCCATGTACGGTGAAGCCGCCAACGCCGGTGGTAACTGCACCAGCAGACTTGAAGCCCACTCCTGTGCCGTCAAACACACAAGCGGAGACAGCAACACCATCAGCGGAGCTGACTCCGTCTGACATTATCAATGCCCTGCGCGAAAAATTACTTCTTGAGAAGGCAGACGCCTATGTACGCCTACTAGAGCAGCAGGTAACTGGAGGGATCCAAAAACAGGCCAGGATCGAGGAGGAGGAGGCGCACATGCGGAGTCAGAGCCAGGAACGTATCCTGTCTTTGCTTGCTCGCCTACACCAGGAGGACCTGGAAGTAATGGAGGCGCTTTACGATACTGTCACCATACAGGACGAGGAGGGCCGATCATACGAACAAGATGCCCCAACCCTCTTAGTACCATTGCCCCCTGTTTCAACTCCTCTTCCTTCCGCTCCACAACTGTCCAGTAGCGTTATCCAACCACCAGTGGAGGCCCCGGTGAAGCCCGTGGGGAATAAACTCGCTCTTCCGCCTGAGGTCATGGCTGCATACGAACGGTGTGCTGAGGACTTCTCTTTGCACTCCAACGCTGCTGGTCAGGGGAAATCTTTGACATCACTGGAGCTGCCACCAACTGGCGCGCCGCGAGGGAGTATGAAAGCCTGGGTGGATAAATACTTCAGCGACTCATTGGACCCCCAGCACCGAGAGCTCTTGCAACATGTTCTTCTTTCCAGAGAGGCTGAGATACGACGAGCAGATGCAGCCGAGATGCAGTTTATGAAGCTGAAAAGTAAGCTCCCCTCGACTGACGCACCTTCCTCGGCATGTGCAGCTGAAAGTATTAGGGATGCGAGCGGCCGTTTCCTGAACTTTTCGGGGGTGTTGGCCGACACGGAGGAAAAATCCAAGAGTTTTTCTCTTAATCGTCCTGAGTCAGAGAATATGCCAAAAGTCATAAAGTCCTCGGTGAAACCCACGACATCGGGGTTGCAGGAACTCTCAGGGCTTAACAATGAGCAAACACCCGCCAACACTAAGACCACCGCATCAACAACTGCTGCAAGTGCGATAAATGAGGAAGAAATGCAGCACTGGAAGAATCGGTGTTCACTGATTGAACAGCAGCACCGTGTTAGTGTTCAGCGCTTGAGCGAGTTACAAGCGTACATTGAGCAGTTGCGGCGGGATGCACAGCAGGCAGCTGTGAAGGTTGCCAATTCAAGTTCGGCGCCCACACCTGCCGCCCCAGCTGTTTCTGCGACAGTCCCGCTACAGGCCAATTTCTCATCAGTGCATATGTCTTCCATTCGTGACGCTTGGAGTAATGGGAACATAGCCACACCGACTTGTCAGAGTGATACGCTGTCCTTCACACAACCTCCATCCAGTTCTTGCTGTGCCGATCCATCTCCAATAGGTGTCACGAGTTTACCTGCTCAACAAGCTGTTGGTAAGCAATATGGGGATGCGGGTCCCGCACCGCAGCATGTTATTGTACCAGATTCGCTTCCCAATCTTGGCGTTGCCGTTACGCCAACCTCCGGTGTGGACCGTGCCACGGCCTTGCAGAAACTTAGAGAAGATTTGGATGAGGAGTGTGCGCGATTTGTAAGTGAATCGGAGAGATGGAAGAATTTTTTACAGACCCAAAGATGTGCGATTGGATCGGAGGCTGTTGGTGTGAGTGGGCTGCGGTAGCGTCAACCCAATGCAGCGTCGTTATATATATATATTTTTTGTTCATCGACACTTTTGGCTGGTTGTTGCTGTATTCCATTTTTCTCTTGCTGCATTACTGCTCACCAGCAGTGGCTAGAGAAGATCTAGAATTATGGAACTGGCTCTTGTAGCACATAATGATACCCTTAGAGGTCACTTTTGCGTTCATAAACGTCCATAGATGGGTGGGGGATAGGATGGGCCGAAAAGAAAAATTAACATTAGTCGAAGCAAAGCGTATCGCTTTGGTAGAGTTATTTTTCCTTTCGTAGACATGCGGCTCCAAGTTAAGAGAACAATTTAGGGTTTGAGGGGCACTGTGATTTAGCTGTTCCACTTTAATTGGAAGTCTTTCATCAAGTGCCTCGTGTTATTCCTTCTAATATATTTATATTAATATATATATCGTACCCTCCCACTTATCGCGGTGTAAAAGGATGATGATGGCGAAGCGGTGATGTTTGAGCACTTTGTTGTGCACGCCACGCTCGTTTATTTTTCTTTTTATTAAAATTGCTTTTCCTGCGTTGTATACGCCTTCTTAAGAAAGAAAGAAGCATCTACGGGCTTATTGTGCTATTATTGGTTATCGTTGCAGAAGCGTGCGGCGGGAAACTCCCGCGCTTTCTGAAGTTGAATTTGGATACCTTTTGGACGAAAGCGCAACGGGTCGACTTTGGTTTTATTTACAGTGGTCAGCTCAACGGGTGGTTTTAGGTACACGATTGGGACCATCACCTTTACGCCAGAGCTTTTTGTTTCAACGTTGCCTGTGGGTGGGACTTTAACGCTTACAACGGGGACAGAGCTATAGAAAGAGAGTTTGGACTTGATTGCTTCGTTTACTTGTTTTGAGATTAGTTATTTCACCTGCACCGCTGTCGATATATATATATATATATATATTTCAAGGAGTTATATCTACACATTTGCACAACCACCGCACAACTGGTTGCTGTGTCCACAGTTTACACAGAGACAGGCGCAGTGCAGTTTCTTCTTTTCTTTCGTGTGCGTCACAGTAATGTCACACGCGCTGTCGTGGTTCACCTCAGGTAAAGCTACCGGCGCTCACTGTGCTGTAGTTGGGGAAAAGGAAGCAGCTGAGCAAAACGAGCTTCTGAACGTTACTGAAGACGCACAGCTGTCGCAGGGTGGTCGGATAGTGGGAGAAGCTGCTTTTATTCGCAGTAACCGACGGCACAAGGTGGCTGATGCCGTGCTTGCCTTGGTAGCCTATACCTTCAGCGGGTTTATTTACATGTATGGCCAGGGCACTGCGCTAACCACTCTCTCCATGTGGGCTGCGGGAACTACATTTTTGCTCAATATGCAGGTCCGCAAGGTATTTGAGTTGGAGGACGAGGAGAAGCGCCTGAGGGTGGCAGCAGATGCTGGGCTGCAGGAAAAGAGTGTTTTCCAGTTGGAGATGGTGGCCTCGTGGGTGTGGTTGCTGTGCTCTATGCAACAGTTTAAGATACACAAACGGCTCAAGTACAGCGGGTATAGCAGTTGGACGGCGCTGGGCTGTTGTTCTTATTTCACGCTCCGCCATATGTGTCAGAAACTTCTGTCCGAGTAGCGGGGCACTCATAGTGCCACCTGGTTGTGTGACAGTCAAGGATGTTGGCACAGAACCCCGGAATGTGTTTACAGTGTCGCTGCACTGTTGCTCGCTACGAGTGAACAACTCTATTGATTTTCACGGATTGCTTATATACATATGCACCCTGTGACGCCACAGCTGTGTTTCATATCGGCTTGTCTATGGCAGTTCTGCTGCGCACGATCGTGTTACATTTATTGTTATTATTTTTTTGTTTTAACAAGTGATTTATTACATTTTTAGTGACTCTGTTACTTGAGCTGATTCTTGAGAGCGTTCGCATGGACTTATTCCACTTACTTATTGTTATTATTATTATTGCCTTATTCTACGTTACTTCATGATTGGTACGTAATCTTTTCTCATTTAATCGTTTGTCAAGATATTTCTTTTTTCATTTATTTCTTATTTTTGGCACGGCGTGAGCGCGTTTTTTTTTTTGAGTGCTAATAAAGAAAAAGGTCTTCCTGGTGGTTTGGTATCACTTGGCTCGTCGACTCATTGTTAGCGGGTCACACATTGAACCAGCAATAGCACTACGAAGGAAAGTCTCGCCGTGATTTTACACATGCCACCCCTGGGGATTACGACAGACACATGTCCCCATCACACATACGGTGAGGCGGCATCCCGTCCTTCCCCAGTTTCACGTGAGGCGCTTAACAAGCTGAAGGATTACTTGGGCATGGACCAGTGCTCTGAGCGGAGCGTCTTAACAGATGCGTATCTTATGCGCTGCTTGGACGCCGCTCAAAGCAATATACCCAAAGCGGTACAAGTGATGAAACAGAGACGTGTGTTTGAGCAGAGCTTCCTTCAATACGGGTAACACCTCCGGTTCTGACAATGTTACGCAGTGGAGCGATTTCCACTTTTGGTCCTGATGTTGGTGGGAGGGTAGTGCTTTCTCTTTGCATGAAAGATATGAAGAAAGATCCACTCGATGAACAAGATGTGCAGCGTTTGGTCACCATCCTGATGGAATATGTTCTTGGGTGCTGCATACAAGAGCCGCGGTATCAATCGTTTGTCCACACAAATGAAAGTACTTCCGTTGATGCGACAGAGGTGCAGCAAGTTACGGTTTTAATTAATGATGAGGGGTGCTCTTGGCACTCTAGCAACATGGTACTCTCCAACATTAGGGTATCGCTCACGTTGCTGTCAAGTTACTACCCGAGGTTGGTGGGACAAGTGCTGCTCTATCAGCCATCATGTGATGCTAAATTGCTGGTGAAACATGTTCTTCCTGGTGGATCACTGATTGCTGATGCGGTTGCGTCCCTAGAGGTGGTGACACCTGCCCATGTTCAACGGTATATTAGCCCTACTGTACTTCCAGATGTACTTGGAGGCACAAACAGGAGTGTGGATTCTTCATGCGCGTTTGCTGATGCCGTGCTTCGGCACTGGTTTCTGGAGACGAGCTATCTCATCACGGAGGAGGCGTCGGCGAGACCAATCTGGAAACTACCGCCCTGCACAGCCTCTGCGGGTGCATGGTCCGTGCTGCAGCGGCGCGTCTCAGATGCTGCTGTAGCAAACTGCATGGCCATGAGTCGCACATGTAGCGACAGGTGTGAGGAAGCCATCGGGTGCCACCTCCTTCAACACCCCGGTGAGCTGTGCGGGTTGACGCTGGCCTCACACGTGGACCATTATGCGCCTAGGACTCATTCCCTTAGCTCCCTCGATTGCGCCAGGACTTGCTACACCGCTTCTGAGGGTGAGTACGCGGAGGATGGAATTAATTCATATCTCTCCGACTTGCAATTTCGTCCGTGTTGTGAAGAGGAGATGTCGCCGACTGATATGTGTGTTCATATGGAAGATGAGAGGGAGGTTCTCATTAAAGAGTTGCAAAAGGAGCGTCAACGGCGACTTAGCGTAGAGCAGCGGCTGCTAGAGGACCAGGCTCACACAGCCGCCATGGACCAACTGGACAGTGAGGTGGCTAACAAAATGAAGGAGGCTTTGAGGGCAGGACATGGAGCGCTAAATATTTTAGTGAAAGACGTGGTTATGTGTGCGAACGAGGCTGCGGCGTGCGGTTACCCCCCAACTCTCTTCCAACTGCTCAGTTTGACGTTTTCGGCTATCGAGAAGGCGACAAACCGCGTGGGGAGTACAACAACGATGAAATCATCGAAGCCAATTGATCAGAAGCAAGGCATCTGTGCTTGCTGTGCGATAATGTGAGACTTAATCCTCGCCCGGCAAGAGCTTTTAAATGTTGTTGCCACGGAGGTGTGTGACATTGATATATATATATATATATATATATAGGAGTGAGTGCGCATCTATTTACATTTGCACTTTTATTCCATTTGTGTTTATATCTATATCTATATATTTATTTATTTATTTATTTATTTTTGTCTTTCGTTGCGGTTAGGTTCCAGGAAATGGGGCAAGGGAGGATTAGTTGTGATAAAAAGAAAGAAAATGGGAAAGAAGAGCGTTTTTTTTTTCCCCTAGCATCTTGACATTGCGCAGAGTACAACATAGTTTTAGTGTGTGAGGATTGCTCCATTGTAGGGCTGCTTGCAGCAGGATCGTAAGTGTGCGCTCTATGCTTTACGCCACATTTCCCACTTTCTTTACTTCTTCTTATTTACTATTATTGTTATTGTATATTTTTTCATGTGTTGCGTGTGAATCCTTATGGTGTTCCGTTTGAGAGACCCGCGGCGAGAGGCTCGACCACGCCCCGCAATTGTGCGATCATTGATTCATTAGGTTTGCTTCCGCTCCGTGGTTAAACTGCCCTTTGTACTGCATTTTGGGATGAATGGGAAGAAGAACAGCAATAACGTAGTGGTTGCATGTTTTACTTGTTGATATCGCTCAGGGGCATAGACACATAACACGTAAGCAACAGCCACCGTGCGGAGGTTAGAGCACCCTGCTGCTGACGTGTTGAGATGCGATCTCTTTTTGATTTTCCCTCCTCAATTTTCTAGATTTCTTTTACCCTCACGGCTTTGGGACATTTGGTGCCGTACCGTTAGTTTTCTTTTATTTTTTACCTTTTAAGTGTTCTCCAGACGTAGCATTTTTACTATCCTTTTTAAAGTTATTGCAATATTTATGTTCCTTTGTTAACCTCCTTTCCCTTGGCTTAACTTATTAGTTCGTTTTCGTCGTTTCTGTCTTATGATGGGTGTATTTATCTGCAACCTTCCTTTTACCCTTTATTATTATTATTTACCGATGTTGTGTCATTTATTTAACCCAACTCACCTCGTATAGCGCATGGCTAATTCGTTGTTATTTTTTTCCTTCTTATTTGTTGTTTGAGCGAAGGGGGGGGAATGAAGACAGTAAAGTGTGATTGACACAGCAATGCGTCTCGGCGCCGTCCTTTTACATTCCCACTGCTTCCCCATTCCCCCAAAATGGGCTTCCGAGCGAATAACGTGAGTTTCCGGCAGCAGTGACTACCGTATATTTTTTGCCCCCACACACCACTGCTACCGCCACCACCATTAGTATCACTACCTGAGAGTGAAAAAAATACTTACGCTGCTTCTCTCCCTTGTGCCTCCCTCATAATTCAAGTCCTCTGTGTGGGTTAGCTGTTTTCTTTTTTGAAAATATGTGCAACGATCGATACCTTGACTGTTTTCCCCCACGTTACCGCTACCACCACCGTCGCTCCATTTCCCTTTGCAACCGACTGTATCACTAATGAAGCGTTTATGCCGTTACGGAGTTATTGCCAGTGCGATTTTTTGTTTTTTTTGGCTTCCCTTCAGTGAAAGGATGGGTACCACCAACTTATCCCTGCATTTTTCTTTCTTCTTTCCTTTTTTTATATAAAAAAACAATACCTTTTACTAAGAGAGAAAATGACTCAAAAAAGTGGGAGCCCAGAATATATGACCGGTGAGGAAATGCTCGGGGATGACGTTATCAAGTGTATTTGTTCAATGATGTCAGTCTCAGCGCCGCAGCAGGTGCGGGAGGCTCTTCGACATGCTGAACACGAAAAAGACGACCATTTATTACACCTGGTAGTGTATGAGTATCTGGCGCCACGGGGCCCCGCTGATGCAACGTCGTTTGTTTCGCACGTTGCGGCGACTACAAGTCTGACAGAAGCCTTCAAACGTCTAAAGGAGATCGCACCTCCTGCGGCGGGGCCTGTGAAGGGCGTAGGAGCTGAATATGGTCGTGGATCTGTAAAATCCATAGAAGGCGTGGTGGGTGAGAATGCCGTAGCGACAAGGATATTACGGTGCATTGTCCTCACGAATACCACTAGGGATGGTGGAATTGTCGATAGATCGCAGGAAGGGAAAGCTTCTCCTGTGGTATACCCACTGTCACTTTGCCAGTTAAATATCCATTCTGTCGAAGTGGATCAACAACTCAATTCCTTGAAATCCCTTTTTCAATATATTTCCGGGTCTGTACCATGTCACCAGTTGGGGAGCAACCTACGCTCGATCACTGAGGACATTGTCGGTTCCATGCGTCTGTGCTACCACTTTCTGAAGAAAGTGGACGTTAAAGAGTTTGTACACACCGCGTTACTGAACGTGTGTAGTGAAAATCCCTCGGCGGACGTTCCGGAGCTCATACAACTGATGGATGAAAAGAACATTTGTTTAAATATGAAAGAGGTTCTTGCAGTGTGGGAACCTTGCCTCAGTGTACTGGACGTAAATTTTGAAGTCCAATCCGATAACAAGTCTAAAAGTCGTAACGCAGTGACATATAGTTTAAGGGAAATCATCGATGGGGTTCCGTGTCGTGTTCACTCTTCACAGGACGCCAACAGTAGAGTCGATGAGGATGGTGATTTAGTAAGTCTGACTAGTGAAGTTGCCTATTGGTACACAGTGGAGGAGTGGATCGATCATATTTGTCATCAACTGAGAGGTCGAGAATGGAGGCTCCTGCATTATTTTCTTAAGGGTTATGGTGTGGTTAATTATCAGGAGAATTTTGAACGCTACAAAATTCTTGCAAAAACATATGGGCAGCATGCAGAGGAAGTGTTAGAGTCGCTTTCAAATGGAAACAATAAAAGGAGCATTGAGACATTTCTGCCAGAGATCACTCGGCTCATCAAAAGAGTCTTCCAGCTCGGTGTGTGCCCACCTAAGCGTCGGTTTCACTTTCTCAGCTGTGTGGCGCGTGACATTGTGAATGAGTTCGTTGCACTACTTAACACCCAGGATCTATTGCTTATCCAATCGCCAGAGACACAGCTACAGCGCCTCGGGAAGATGATGGAGATACTAGTTGAATTGGGCGATCGTTACAGGGAGGAGGGAAGAGATTGTGGAGTTCCAACCAATTCCACTGCGGGTGCACACTTACCTGGACACAATGTGTACTTCAGGAAGCTTCTTGAAAGAATGAGAAAGCTGAAGGACTTTTTGAATAATCACTTCAGCTATCATTACGCACTAAGGCGTGCGTTCATGGAGGGTCTTGTTGAGGATGGATGTGCACCCTCCTTCTGTGGGCAACTTGCCGACGCATATGAGCACTTTGTGTCTGGAGTTACAGGGTTGAGTTGCTTGTGGGATGTTTCTCCAAAAGGTGCCACAAAATATAATTTTGTCCTTGAGGCATATCTACAGAGGCTTGATCATCTCGACGATCGTCTGGCGCAGTACGTTGGGGAGGCACTCTCAAAAGCCCGGGGGATGGGCGGTCGTACGACGTATGCGCCTGACGCAAAGAGGTGTACGATGCCAGTGGATGTCGCTGCTACGGTTGGAGCAGGGTCTCACATGCCGTAATGGAAATGATCACGTAAGCCCGGTGTCTCAGTTATACCACGTGTACGCTCGCTTCCGTATACTTCTAAGAGACAAGGTACAAACTGCCCTTGCAGACTTCCGAACTGCACTTTTGGAGCAGATTGGTTGTGAAATCAACGGTCTTTGTGAGGAATACGTGGGAAGACGAGACCTCACTCACGTAGTACATGATTTTGTCACTCGTTTAGAGGTGACGCCACATGTGGGCCATATTTTGTGGGAGCAATCCGTCAAGCAAAGGCTGAAAGCATGCGTGGAGCGTCGCGATGAGATCTCGGAGAGCGGTTGGCATCAGTTACTTCTTCTGAGTACTATTGAGAACCGCTGGTGTCTTAATGAGCAACTGGCGAAGTTTTTCGGTGTTCCGTTGCGGGACCTGGTCACAATGGACCTTGTGGAGGGCTCGGAAGTTCACGGCACAGCCTATGCACTTGCATTTCTCAGCTTAGTTCATTCAAAAAGCGAATCATCCTGGTCTCAAGACACGCGAGTTCTGGGGGCATACCAGTTCATTAGTGAAAAGAGCACACAATCACTTGAAGCGGCCAAATTACGTTTGGTGCTTCTTCGCGGGGAGGTGCTTGGCGAAGCGAGCAGTGTGAACAGTGGGATGTGGAGAGCTTTTGCGATAACGTCACACAGCAGCTTCAGCTACACGTGGAGCAGTGGTGTGAATCCGCGCGGCAGAAGCTCTCCTCGTTCGATATCATGAGTGATACAATGGCGTTGAAAGGACCCTTATTGATTGTGATACATACGAAAGAAGGTGATGATACAAATGGTAGCGACAGAAAAAGCTATCCGAGTGGCGTACAGCGAAACGAAAATAACAATAACAGCCGTAGGAATAGCAATCATCATGTGATCCAACCGAGGCGAATGATTGTGCCAAACACTCCACGGGAGGTACATGAGTTACTACGTGACTTTGACACTCTGGACGGTGTCACTCCTGTGGTGGTAGCGATATGCAAATATTCGATGACCTTAGACAATTTTTTCGGTGCAATGAAGAGCGCCTTCGACTTGCCGACTCCATAACGGAGCTGATATGCGCATTTGAGAAGGACGTCGGGGATGACGAAGAGCTCATGGCGCGCCTTCTCCCAGACGAGTACGGCCGGGTCTACACTTGCCTTGTCGAAGGCGCAGGGCTGCAGTGGTCAGATGACAAGAGCGTCATGCAGTTTGTTCACGATCTTTCAAGTCATGTTAGTGAATTTTGTGCCACTGCCTCCCACATGCGTCAGGCGGTGGCCTGTGTGGAGAACATTTTACATCAGCTCAGTGATCAAAACTCGGTGTTTACCCCTCGTTCTGTGGTAGAAAAAGTGGAGGAGCTACTTGAAGTTGTGCGGAAGATTGCTCCTGATGGTAAGAGAAAGGAATGGTACCTGAAGTACATCCAACTGCGCCTGGACTCGGCGTTGCTACAACAGTTTCAGGCTCGCTTGGGAAGGTGGACGGCGGAGTTTCTATCTATGGCATATGATCAGCGTTTTCTTGACCCAACCGTCTGTACGGAGGAGTACGGGCTGCGGCCGCTCCGTGTTCATATGCGGGTATTGTACAAGAGCATCACACTCACCGTACCTATGGCCTATTGCCACAATCATTGGTTAAACGTACTGAACAGCTCCTTCTCGTGGATCCACGCCATTCCCAGGCTTTATGACGATTTACATGGGGTTGCGGCTTCCCTGTTTCCCGCAGTCACTTCCTTGGATGAAACTGTGGTTCAAAGAGCGGCTGTAAATGGTTACGGAAGGTTGGCGGAGCGTTTGAGCCCGCAGATTCTTGGAGAGCCCTTGGCAGCCATTGAGAAAAGCATTCATGACGCCTTTGAAGTGGAGCGGCAGTGGCGACAGGGCCAGCGGTTGTTGAACCTGGAGGTTGGAGTGCTTCAGCAGCACCTCGGTGATGATTTAGGGAAGTGGAACAAGGCGTTGCGTGAGATTCGCGATCTTGCGACAACACTAATGGACTACACACAACCAATGACGCTTGTCGGTGGCATCGTTATCGTTGCGAGTGATGCGCAGAGGGAGCTTGGCCGCAAGTTGGACGGTTTGACGCAACACATCACCGGACGTTATCGGGATGTGGTTTGGAAGCATTTGGAAGTGTGTAGCCGACGCCTTAGCGAGGAGCGTACAGTTATAGAAAAGTGTGATGTTATCAACAGCGTCGATGATGCCTCACTCTTTATTTGTGAGCTTCCGGCTATTTATTCTCGGTTGAGTGACATTGAAAAGCGTATCGGGCTGCTTGTTCCTGCAGAAGAATGTTTAAGGCACCAGGGGGTTTCCCTATCAGACTCGAGCTTGTGCGTGCGGAAAATCAAAGAAGAACAGCGTGCTTACAAGGATCTTATTCGGCGAAAAGTAAAGGCTGTCGAGCTTCGTCGGCCATTCTTGCGCGACAATGCCAAGCGAAAGGAGGATGAATTACGAACTCATATCGATGAGCTTGACGCTGCGCTGCAAAATCTCGACCAGCAGATACAGCTGAAACAGCAGCATGGGAAGAATCACCTGGAGGGGCTTGCGGAGGCAATGCAAGAGAGCTTCTACGATATACAGAGACAGACTGTACAATTGGAGAAACAGCAGACCCGCCTCGCTGCTTTGTGTCGGGCGTTAGGGATGCCACCAATGAGTGAGACGAAGTTGCAGAGCGTCGCCTCAAAAACCGGAAAACTCAGGCTGGTTGTTGGCCACATCTTGCAGGTGTATCAGCAGCTGAATGAACTGGGCCATGTGCCGTTTTCCGATGTTCACCCAGAAGAACTCCATGAAAAGTTAACATTACTGCAAGATGAGGTGGAAAAGTTTCCCGACGGTGTCCGTAAACATGCTGCGTACGATGAGCTTGCCAAACTTATTAATGAGCGAATAAGCGCTCGTTGGATTATACACGAGTTAAGTTCCAGTGCGATGATTCCCATTGTACGATCCGAGCGTCATTGGAACTCGCTAAAGATAAAACTTGGTGCAGAGTGGAAGCTGGAACAGCTTACTGTGGGGGATATTTGGTACTGCGAACCCACGATGCATGCGAATTCATTTCACGAGGTGTTGGACGTGGCGCGAGGTGAGCATCGCTTAGAGATGAAGTTGGAGCAGATTGCTGCGTCTTGGAACAGGTTTGAATTTCAAACCGCAATGTACAAGGACCAACTTATTCTTATACGAGGTTGGGATACCGTGTTTGCTCAGCTCTCCGACGATATTGACACGCTACAAGGTTTTCACCTTAGCCCGTACTACGTCGCACCACACATCACCTCTGGCGTCGCGGAGTGGGAAACGCGGCTGAACCTGTTGCTAAAGGTGTTGGAGGCCCTTAAAGGCGTTCAGCAGCGGTGGATGCACCTTGACGGGTTGTTCAGCAGTAACGAAGATATTTACAAGCAACTGTCGAGTGACGGAATGCATTTCGACATAATAACGCGCGAATTTTGGAATCTTATGCCGTACAACTCCTTATACCTTGGCGGGAAGACTGCCAATGCAAATCTGAATAGCATTGTGGTGAAAATACACGACTTCCTTGAGGAAAAGCGACTGTTACCATCACTGGAGTGGCTGGATGGGCAGTTGGTTCGAGTGCAGCGAGTGCTGGGAAGATATTTGGATACGCAGAGGCGTTTGTTTCCGCGCTTCTTCTATGTTGGAGATGATGACTTGCTGGAGGCGATTGGTTACGGTGGCAACCCAGCCCTCGTGGAGAAGCATCTGCCCAAAATGTTCACTGCCCTTTCACGTTTTCTTGTTGAGAATACCAGCGTTGGTGCCAATGGTTGTGATGCATCTGTTGCGGATGGCTTACACGTCGTGGGGTTTGCATGCCACGAAGGTGAGAGGGTCACCATGAACCGTCCAGTGCCCATGAAAGGCCGGACCCTCCACCTAACTCTCAGCATGATAGAGAGTTTCATGGTGCAGACATTAAAACAGCTTACTATTTCTGCTGTCGAATCACTAAGCACAGTGGAAGAGGTGACGAGTGAGTGGATCATGTCTTTTCCGTTGCAAGTGGTTTGCTTGGCGTTTCAAGTGTGGTGGGTACGGCTGCAGGAGAAGGACTTCGCGTCGTGGAGGTCCCACCACCAACAGCAGCAGCAACAGCCCCAGTGCGAGTGCTCTCACGACGAGCGGAATCCTTCGAGCGCCGTCTCACGTATGGTGTTACTCTTGGATCAACTTGCCTCGGCAGCAGCCTCTGCGGGAGAAGCGCCTGCACTAAGGCGTGCTAATGAAGAGCTCGCTACTCTTGCCGTGTATCAGCGTGATGTCTCCCGGCTGATGGAGACCAGAGGCATAAGATCAGCTGAAGAGTTTGAGTGGCTGCGTGTAATGAGGTTGTACATGGTTTGCCTTGATGAGTCAGTGGAGTTGGATGCTGGTGAATCAAGTGCTGAGCCTGTTGACGAACGTAGTACTTCCCTTGGGAGTAAAAAAGACTGTACTGCGCTTTACTGTCGCATGGCAGATGCATCGTTGGTGCACGGATTTGAGTACCTTGGGTGGTATCGAAGGCTTGTGCAAACTCCGCTGACTGACCGCTGCTACCTCGCAATGACACAGGCGCTGCACAACCGCCTCGGCGGCTCCCCTGTTGGACCAGCGGGAACAGGCAAAACTGAAACCGTGAAGTCTCTAGGCGCGCAGCTTGGACGACATGTGGTGGTGTTCAACTGTGCCGACGCCTTTGACTATAATGCCATTGGTCGGATTTTGCTGGGTTTGTGTCAGGTAGGGGCGTGGGGTTGTTTTGATGAATTCAATCGATTGGAAGAACGTGTGCTGTCGGCGGTCGCGCAGCAGATACGTACAATCCAAGGGGCCCTTCGAGACAGTTCGTGTAGCATAACAATCGCACAGCAAACGGTTCCATTGAAAAAGAATGTGGCCTTATTTGTAACGATGAACCCGGATTTTGCGGACCGCTCCCAGCTTCCCGGGAACCTTAAGCACCTCTTCCGGACAGTGACGATGGTGTCCCCTGATCGTGAGACCATAGTTGAGGTTATGCTCTTTGCTCAGGGATTCAGAACGGCTGAAGCTCTTTCGCGTAAGGTTGTTCCATTGTTTGACCTTTGCAAAGAGCAGCTGTCGCGGCAGTCTCATTATGACTTTGGACTGAGGGCACTGAAATCTGTCTTGGTGGCTGCAGGTGAGGCAAAGCACGAGGACCTGAGAACAGCGTGGATGACGTTCCAGCGTCCGCATCTTCAGCACCTGTTGTGGACAGTGATGAGCATGTAAGTGGTAAAGAGTGTGACTTGATGCTGTACAGCTTAGTCAACAGCATCATCCCTCGGTTGGTACAGGAGGATGTTGAGCTCTTCCATTCACTGCTGAAAGATTTTTTCCCTGGTCGCACCCTTTTTGATGCATCTACGGGCGTATTGCGCTCCACCATTGGAGAGGTTTGCCGTGAGACATACTACACACCAACGCCGGCGTGGGTGGAAAAGATTTGCCAGTTACAACGTACGAGCAACGCGAAAAGTGGGCTGATGCTCGTCGGTCCGAGTGGCACTGGGAAGACGTCGTGTTGGAAAACGCTGTTGCGTGTCATGGCCAAGTTGGCCACGAGAAAGGAACACAGTTGTGTGGACAGTGAGAAGCCCGTATATCAAAAGAAATCACACACTGGTACTTTTGAAGCCTACGCGTACGTAATTGATCCAAAGGCAATGACCAAAGCGGAACTGTTTGGTGTGTTTGACCCCTCTACGCGTGAATGGAAGGACGGTGTCTTTACGAGTGTACTGCGCCGCATTGTAAAAAGTGCACTGGAGTGTGATTGTTCCCAGCAAAAGCATTGGATTATATTTGATGGTGATGTTGATCCTCAATGGGTAGAGAACCTTAACTCTCTCCTGGATGATTCAAAGATATACACTCTGCCGAATGGCGAACGCTTAAGTCTTCCGCCTTCCGTGCGTATCGTGTTTGAGGCGCATGATCTGAAATTTGCCACACCGGCAACGGTCTCTCGATGTGGAATGGTGTGGTTTAGCCAAGGCACCTTGCCACTGCCGTGCCTTTTGGGCCGGCACATTGAAGTATTCTTCCGCACTCCCGTGGTTGACAGGCGTGGGGGTAAGCGCACCGTTGGCGTGTGTGATGATTGTGAGGGTATGCAGCTGCGTTTGAACGGAAGTCACTTTGCCGTCTACAAAATCAGTGCAGCGGGTGAAAGGGATCTGCCGGAGTCGCCAAGGGAGTCCCCCACTTCACCAAGAGATGTAGGCAGTGTGGCGTATGACGCGGGGACACAAAGCCCTGTGGCTAACCACAGCGGCGACATCAACGAAGGTGACCGACATCCCCCGGAGTCTTTACCACGGTGGGGCACGGTATCTCTGAGTCACGAGGACCAGGATATATTTGCACTTCAAACGCTGATGGCCACCGTATGGAGCCCCGCCTTTGCAAAAGGCGGGCTGTTGGAGCGCGCATTTGAGGTTATTCGCACGGAACGGTACTGGGGACAAGGCATCATGGAGCATAACGATCTGCAGTTGTTGCGTGGAGTTCAATCACTTTTGTTTGATGGTGTGTGGCGTGTGTGGCATGTGCGTGAGAAGTGGGGTGTTTTGCCCAGTGAACGAGTGACGCGGAGCTATGCAGAGAAGCTTCTTCATCACGCGGTGTTTTGGAGTTTTGGGGCGTCACTCTCCGGTAAATTACGCCGAAAACTGGTGGAAGACCTTGGTATCCAGCTTCTCGGATATTCTAAGGATCTTACACTGTTAGACGTTGAACCGGAGCCGCTTCACGGAACGTGGACTGTTCTCAGGGACAAGACGCAGCCCGTTGATCTTCGACCAGAGGATATTGGTTGCAGTGACGTTATCATCCCAACAGCGGATGCTTACCGATACAAGACGCTCTTGGAGGCTTGGATTACTGGCGGTGATGCAGTTATCCTCTGTGGCCCACCTGGCTCAGGGAAGACGACGCTCGTTGCCTCTGTTTTACACAACTCATCCAAATATGAAGCTGTTTTCCTGAACTTCTCCAGCGCCACGCGCCCGGAAAATGTCATACGCGCACTGGAGCAGTACTGCACAATACAGAACCGTATGAGTCAAGGTCTAGTGATGACACCGACAAATGGCAAGCGATTGCTTCTATTTTGTGATGAGATCAACCTTCCTGCTGCGGATCAATACGGCACGCAGCATGTTGTTCAGTTTCTTCGACAGCTTATCGAGCGTAGCGGTTATTACAGAACCCACGATAATGTGTGGATAACCCTGGAAGGTGTCCAGGTCATTGGTGCGTGCAATCCTCCAACTGACAATGGGAGGGTTTCCTTATCCCATAGATTTCTGCGCTGGGCCCCCGTACTCTTTGTGGAGTTTCCAACAGAGGAAAGCCTTCACATCATATACACTGCATATTGTCGGGCGGTACTTTCCTTCGATCATCAATTTCAGAAAAAACATGCGAAACCCCTGGCGATGGCCATGGTTGACGTATATACGGCTGTGCAGACTCACTTTAGCGTATGGCAGCAGCCACAGTATGTGTTCTCTCCCCGCGAGCTTTCGCAATGGATTCGTGCGCTCCATGGGGCCCTGCAGGGGTGGAGCGATCATCATAGAAGCTCGTTGACAGTAGAAAACCTTATCCATTTGGTTGTGCATGAGGGGCTACGCATTTTCCACGATCGGCTTGTGCAAGATGAGGAGCGGGAGTGGACAATCCACAAAATACGTGAGTGTCTTGCCATTCGCTTTCCAGATGTCCAGCAAAATGCTCTACGGCAACCAAAAATATTTTCCGCAATATTGGATGGTGTTTATATGGAGCGGACACGTGAAGAGGTCTCCCAATACATTGAGGGAAAAGTGCGTACTTTCTGCGAGGAGGAGTTTGATGCAGAGCTAGTGGTATTTGACACCATGATTGATCATGTGATACGCGTTGATCGTGTGCTTCGCCAGCCGTCGGGACACATGCTCCTTGCTGGTGCCTCGGGAGTAGGAAAGACTGTAACCACCCGCCTGGTTGCGTGGATAAATAACATGTCAATCTTTCAAATTAACATGACCAAAGACTATCAGCTTTCAGATTACGAGCGTGACCTTCGTGAGGTGCTACGGCGTGCTGGCTGTGGAATGGAGCGGATTTGCTTTATATTTGATGACAGCGATGCAATGGAGCCAGGCTTTCTCGAGTATATTAACGCGCTTCTTCCCACTGGCGAAATACCAGGTTTATTTGATGGTGACAAGTGGGGAAAGCTTATGGACGACATTCGGGCATGCGTCGAGACACAGGTACTTTCTTCTCGTGGCTGTGCGACTAGAGGTTTTTCCCAGCACCGCCAATGGTGGGATGAGAACGATGAGGTTTTGGGTTCAGGAGGCTCTTTTATCACGGATAACAGCGCAGTGAAGGGCCACAGGAGCTTTTCCAATGCTATGGGTGATCTCCGAAGCAATGTGAACTATCGCAGCATTACCGGTCTGGAGGTTATGGCTCCCTTAACGCTACCTGATTACATTGACCTCACTTCGGAACAGCAACTCTACCGTTGGTTTGTAAGTAACGTAAGGCAGAATCTACACGTGGTGTTTGTTACTGACCCTTCGTCAAAGGAATTCTCGGAACGCGTCGTCACATCCCCTGCTCTTTTCAACCGGTGTACGATCGACTGGTTCGGTGAGTGGGATCGAATTACACGAAATCAGTTGGCATCCCGACTTCTAAAGAATGTGGACGTTATGTTCTCATGTAATGTGGAGCTTGGGGGCACTGAGATCGGGTCACGAGAGGTACTCATGGAGGCCCTAAGCGATATTCACGAAGCGACGCAAGAGGTAAATCGTGTGGTTAAACTGCGGAGTGCTCACCGCGGAACGTTCATCACACCGCGCCATTTCAGCTCCCTTTTGCAACACTTAAGATTGCTGTACGAGGAGAAGAAAGGTAAATCGATCGAACAACTTACTCACCTTCGAGGTGGTCTTGCCAAATTGGTCGAAACATCATTGGAGGTTGAGAGCAAGCAGACCCGGCTGCGCGAGCACGAGGTTGCTCTAGCGGAAAAAACGTCCAGGGCACAACAAATACTGGAGTGTATTATCAGCGATACAGGAAAGACGGAGCGAGAGAAGCGTGAGGCTGAAAGACTACGCCAGCAGTTACAGGATGAGGAAGAACTCATTATTGCTGATAGAGGCAAGGTTGAACAGCAGCTGTCGGAGGCGGCACCCGCGTTGAAGGAGGCGGAAGAGGGCCTGAACACCATTAAACCAGAATATCTTCGGGAGATACGTGCTTACACCACACCCCCAGTCATGGTGAAACGGGTGTTAGAGACTGTTCTTGCTGTGATGGGTGAGAGGCGAGCTGGCGAGTGGGATGTAATCAAACTTCACATACGGCGTGACGACTTTATTGCGGGTGTAAAGGCATTTCAGCCACGAGAGATAAGCGATGAGGCTGTTCAAATGGTCTGTGGAATGTTAAACGAGGATGGCTTCACATACGAGGCCGCGATGCGCGCCTCGAAGGCGGCTGGTCCACTATTACAATGGGTGAATGCACAGATTAATTACGCCGTTGTGTACCGTGCCGTCCAGCCCCTTCGGTTACGCATTGAGCAAATCGTTATTGCTCAAGGCATAAAGCGCCAGCACCTTGAGCAGACGGAGGAAAAATTAGCGCCCTGGAAGAGTCCTTGCAGCGGTACAAGCAGGACTATCAGTTGACGACGGAGGAGATCGCAAACTATAAAGCCACCATGGGCACGGTTGCCGCCCGCTGCGAGCGGGCATGCAAGCTCCTTCAGCAGCTGTTGGAAGAGCGTGAGCGGTGGGAAGCTGAGGTATCGGGCTTCGACTCAGAGATTGGCGCGCTTCTTGGTGATTGTCTTCTTGCAGCAGCATCATTGACATATTTTGGGTACTTCGACGAGCCCACACGACAGTCGCTTTTACTTCCGTTGTGGCGAAAGCGCCTGGAGAAGTCTCAGATTCGGTTCAGGGAGAAGGTGTCGCGGACATGGTAGACTACCTCATCACCCCTAGCCAAAGGCTTGGGTGGGAACTACAGGGTTTGCCGAAGGACAACTTATATGTGGAAAATGCCGTGATTCTACACCGCAATCGAAGGTTTCCTTTGCTTATTGATCCCACAGGTGTCGCAACTGCGTTTCTACACAAGATGCACGCAGGTGGGTCCATGCGCACCACGAGTTTCACAAAGAATGGGTATTTAAAACAGTTGGATATGGCCATTCGGTTCGGCTACCCGCTTCTCATCGAGGACGCTGAGTTTATGGATCCCGTCGTTGGGCCCTTGTTAAACAACGAGGTGCGGCGCGTGGGTGGTTGTGTCCTGACACGGTTGGGCGGGCAGGACATTGAGATATCGCCGTCCTTCCGTTTATTTCTTGTGACGCGTGACTCGAACTACCAGCCGTCTCCGGGAGTAGCAGGAAAAGCCTGCATAATCAACTTCACTGTTACACAGTCATCCCTAGAGTCACAGTGTCGACACCAGGTGTTGCTTCACGAACGAGCAGAGGTAGACAAACAGCGTACTCATGTTCTTAAAATGCGGGGGGAGTATTTTCTGCGAATTCGGACGTTGGAACAGGAACTACTCACCCTGATCGCCGGGAGTGAGGGGAGTATTCTCGAGAATAGCGCACTCACAGTGGCGTTGGAGCAACTGAAGGGGGAATCTGAGATGCTGAAAAGGGGCATTGTTGAGAGTGAGGAGTCCATGCGGGCCGTCGCAGCGGTGGAGGCACACTACCAACCACTTTCGACAGCGGTAGCAAAGGTCTACTTCGTGTTACGTAGATTTTCTCAGTTCCACGGTTTGTATCAATTCGGTGTGAAGTTCATCTTTTCCGTAGTGAAGGATGCTCTTGCCATGCTGCCGCCACGCGAGAACCATGAAGATGTGCAGAAAAAAGGGACAACTGATCAGGGGGAAGGAGAAGAAAGGTATGACGATGATGAAAACGAGAATGGTATGCGACTTCAAGTATTGACGCGATACGTATTTAATCTTTTCTATCGGCGCGCACGTCGGGGTATGTTCTCACAGGACCACCTGGTACTTGCAACGATGCTGGGGAGAATCCGAAGTGGCATTGATGATAGCGTTGGTCGACAAGTTACTCCAGATGAGTGGGATCTATTTGAAAACGCCTTGGTTGGCCCCATTGAAAGTGCAGCTGTTCACAAAGAGGGTGAAACCCGTGTTGACGCTGGAAAGTCTGGGGAGCTTCCTAAGATCCTCGCTGAAGGTCGTGTTTGCTTGCCATCCTCTATCCCCGTTCTGGGGGAGTTGTTGCGATTACCGCTATTTTGTCAGGTTCAGGAGTCACTGAACAATCCGGATCATGCGGAAGCCTGGGGTAAATATTTTCTTTCCGCGGAGCCACACACTGAAGTGATGCCAGCCTTCGCTCGAAATGACTACCGCGACAGCCCCACCGATACCGACATCCATGGCGACAACACCACTGGCAGTAATACAAACGCTGTAGGACCCACGCGTTGTGCGCTGATCGCTGCACTTTTGCTCCTACACACTCGGCGAGATACCTTTGTTCCAGCAGCCTTTGAATTCATAAGGCGCTTTTTTGATGGTGCGGGCGCTGATACATGTACAGTGGATAGCCGTGCCGCGCGTGACGCCGCTGAAAGTGAAGTGGGTGCTACCGAAAAATATTCTGAAGGGGAGGGTGTCACTGCGGGCAGTGGTGAATCATTCTTTACCTCTGCGGTGCACGACCTTTATGTGATACAGAGGGAGTTGTCTAACAGCACGCCACTCATACTCGTTGCAAATGCTGGGAGCGACCCGACGGTGTCTCTTGAGGATGTGGCGAATGCGATGAACGTCCAGCTTCATGTTGCCGTAATGGGTTGCGCGGATAGCACAGAGGCGGCTGAACACTTCTTGTCAACAGCGGTAGTGGATGGGTCGTGGGTACTGCTGAAAAACATGCACCTCGCCCGCCCTTTTGCAGATGTTGTGGAAAAGCGGCTACACCGCGACCTCATGAGAACCAGTTGCACGGAAACTTTCGGCTCATTATGTCTATAGAGGCAAAGGCTCGACAATCTGCCCATGACTCCAGTGGAAGCGTAAAAATCGATGGTATGCAATACAAAGGGTCATTGTTGCAGCTTCCTGTGAGTCTTGTGGAGTCCTCAGTTGTTGTCGTGTATGAACCACCGCCAGGACTGAAGGCTTCTTTGACCCAAACCTTCAGCACCTTTATGTCACTGCCTGGACAAATAAGCCACTCGCCGGATGTGTTACGGATTTATCTCGCAGCTGCGTGGTTTCACGCGATTGTTATGGAGCGGCTAAGGTATGTTCCTCTGGGGTGGAGTACACGTTATGACATCAGTGACACAGAATTCTGGCATATGCTGCAGGTCATTAACAGCTGGGTGGCTTCGAACAATAATAATGATAATAACAATAATAATATCAAGGTGGTTACTGGTGCTGACGGCAAACTACTTGATACATCTCCAATTGTGCGGGATCGGGTGCCATGGGCAGCCCTTCAAACCATCATTGGCACGGCGCTTTATGGTGGCAAAATTAGCAACGATTTTGACCAATTTTTGCTCGACTCTCTCTGCGAGCAGTTGTTTAGCCCCGACATTTTCGACGACGGTAAGTTTTTTGCGGTACTGGGAGGTTCTACTTCAGATGAGAGACCTTCTTTCCGTGCTATCAACTCCCTGCGTGAGATTCAAGCCTGGCTAACAACCTTACCAGAGGCTCGGTCACTCATATGGGCTCGACTTCCAACCAGCGCATCCAGGCTAATGTTAGCAGAAGAGGCAGTGAACACGTTTGAACGCTTGGCATTTCTACGCTTTGTCGGGGAAATGGAATGGGTTGACTATCGCCTCTTTGACGATATCAATGAGCACCACGCGGAATCCACGTCACTTCAGGCTCCGGTGGAATTGCAATGGGCGCGAAAGGTTAGACAGTTTTGCAGCGCGTGGCGTATATCACTGGAGCGCCTAGACCCGATGGAGCACGCCAGGGCCCCCCATCCAGGGGAAGTGCCATTGTTATCAGGGGGCAAGAAGTTGGGATGGCACACGGAAGACCCAATTTCAGTAGTGATATTCAGGGAGTACACTTTTGCAGTTGGACGTCTTCGTGAAGTAATGGACGACCTTCAAGCTGTGGAAAATATATGTTGCGGTGGAGCAAGCCGACACCTGAACAGCGTGTACTAATTGACTGTTTGTTAAGGGATCAGGTTCCACCCCCCTGGGCGCGTTCCTACACGTCCTACGCTACAACGGCAGACCAATGGTTGACAGACTTCAAAAGCCGAGTTGCACACATTGTATATCTTTGCGGTGCACTACAGCGTGAATCGTATGGGTTTACATGTTTTAACCTTGGTCTCTTTTTCTGGCCTGAGGCTTTTATCACAACAACGAAGCAGCAGGCATCAAGAAAACAAAACCAGCCCCTGGAACGCCTGCAGATTGAGCTTCAACTGCAAACGGATGAAGAAGTACGTGCTCATGCCACCAAAACCATTGGAGATGATGATGTTTGGCATGTTGTCGGTCTGACTTTGCTCTCCGCCTCTCTCGAGGAGTGTGAAACAGGTGATGGAGATAGCCGCGTGAACAAATGTGTACTTCGCACAGCTGATGCCACGGCCCTATCCACACCCGTCGGGGCGCTTGTGAGGTGGAAGGTGGCCGACACAGGTGTTACCTCCAGAGCACGGATTCCCTGCCGGACACCAGTGTCAGCAAAGTACCCTTCGCCGGTCAACTCTGCTTCACAGGACAGTAAAGTTTGCTGGATCAAAGTACCACTTTACGCTAGTGCAAAGCGGAATGCAATATTGCATGTGGTGGAGCTTATGGTGGACACTGAGAAGACGCCACTGCACACGTGGTACGAGCAGGGAATATGTCTAGTAGCCTGGTCGATGGACCTCCACTAGAGTACATAGAAAGCTGTGTATAAGAGGGCATAACCGCCTGTCCTTTCCTCCCTAATAATGATAATAATTGTATGTTTTTTTTTCTGCTCCCTCTTACCTCATGTACATGCATATATGTGCATGGATATATTTCAACTATGGAAATTGTCAATCGCGACTCGCAAAGACAATGATATCGCTACCTGCATATATACGTTTGGATTTCAGGACCCCCCCTCAACCCCTAATGCAAAATATTATATTCCAATAAAAGTGAAGTGGAGGAAAAGAAAGTGCTATTATTTTTTCCCCTGTTTGGATGAATGCGTTAAGTACATTGAAAGGGAGAGAAAAAAGAATAATGAAGGAGCGCACTGAAAACTTTATCACTTGGCATGTGTCATAGGTGTGCAGTGCAAGGTGAGCGCCAAATAAAGTTACGACTTGAAAGAACGTCTCGGTGCCTGGTGCACGGTGTGCGTTCTTGCATGATATCACAGGGTATGTGTACGTGAGTGAATAGGAAAAAACGAAGAAAAAAATGTGAGTGTAGCCAAGCTTCTGTTGCCCTTCTTTTCACCATTTTACTTCTTCCACCCTCTTTAACATGTTTATTGTTGTTGATTGGGACGTGTCGTTAACGTGTGTGATGGTGAATGAAAGGAGCAATGAAGAGGAAGATGTATCTCCGTAACCCTACTCGCTGATGAGGTGGATGGAGAGCAGCGCAAAGGCGCGACACGAGCATACAGGAACCTTCTGGGGCTTGTCACCTCGTTGTGTGTTCCAACGGCTACCTCGGTGTGTTGGCGTTAACGCAAGCCCTTTCCCTGTACTAATGCGTTTTAAATCTTTAGTTTTATATATGGAGACGGCCCGTTGGGGTCTGTGTGCGTTTTATTTTTACTCTCGTAATTTGGAATAATGTTTGTAATGTCCCACTCCCGCAGTTGTTTTCACCCCCGCATGTGTTATCATTGTATTCTCCCTAATGCCAACTGGAAAGGTGCAGGCTTATTTGCAGAAGTATCTCAATAAAGATGGAAGCGGCTGCGAAGGAGCACGGAAGGGGTTTATCATCGGAACAAGCAGGTTTCCAAGAACGGCACTGCTCAATTACACTAGTAGGGTCTGGTGTTTCCACTGGTATTCCGGTTATTGGACACCTCACGGAGGACTGCGTCTGCGCCTGTGCTGATGCTTTGAGCCGACCGCGCGGCCCCAACAACAGGAACAACGTTAGCCTCCTCATAACAGTTAAGCACACCGGTGGCAGAGACGGTAGTGCCGCAGAGGGGAATGCTAAACACGTGCTCATTGACTGTGGGAAGACGTTTCGTGATGCTTACTTCCGCGTTCTGGCGGAACACAAGCTACGTTATCTCGATGGCGTGCTAATTACGCATGACCACGCGGATGCCGTTGGTGGACTGGACGATCTCCGTGACCTTCAAAGGGTGCACACCGATGACGACACCAAGACCTGTACAATTGAGCAATACATACCGACTTATGCGGCAGCGAAGACCATCGAGTCAATGCAAAAGCAGTTTGGGTATATTGTGCGGAACAGTTGGATGATGGGACCGGCGCCGCAGAACGCTGAGGAGCACAACGCGGCTTTGAAGCGGGTGGAAAAAGAGCGTGAAGAAGCGGGGTTAACAAACAATATCGGCACCCGGCGTAGCGCGGCGCTGCACATCTACCAGCTCTCAGACACAAGCCCATCTGCCTTTTATCTCGCGGCGTTTGGCGAGGAATTCAAAATATATGCCCTTCCTGTGGAGCACGGCAAGGGCTACATGTCATTAGGTTTTGTGTTTGGCCGTGGTATCGCATTCCGCAGTCGTGGCGAGAGTCATCCCACTAACTACTCCTGTGTTGCGTACATCTCTGACGTCAGTTTTGTACCCCCGGAGGCCATGGCGTTTCTTCATGACCTCGTGAAAATTGATGTTCTTATCATTGACTTATTGTACGGCCCAGGGAAAAATCATCCTTCACATTATTGCATGGACGATGTGCTACAAATTGTAGCCGATCTGAAACCGGTGCGGACATATGGAATCGGTATGTTCTGCGAGGTCGAACACGAGGCAGGAAATCGCCTCCTGAAGGAGGGACTGGAGAGGCTGCGCCGTAGTGGTAAATGCGGAGATAATGTTGTATCTGTTGAGCTTGGGTATGACGGGATGCATCTAACCCTTCCACTGGTGTAGTTGTTGCTGCGCCTGTCTCGCTCGTGGTTAGGCCTAACTTCTGCCGGTGTAGAGTTTAGTGGGGTCTGCATCTACATCCCAGCCGATTGGACATGGGTGTATAGCATTTAAAAGCAAAATCATTCAGTGTGCCTCCCAACCGATGTAAGTTCTTGATATCTTTCAATGCTGGCGTTGTTGCTAATGTTTTTAGTGTCCCCGTGGGCTTACATAGCAGTCTTTACCTTTGTTTCCATCAATAAAGTAGTGACAAAGATTTAAAAGAGCGTGAAAGGGCGAGCACATCCATGAGCCCACGCATTCTTTGTTACACGTACTTCCTCCTTTTTTTTTAAAAAAAAAGACACAAATGCATTCTATAGTGTAAGGGATGTGCCACATATTCGGCAAATCATGGAGTGATGAATAATCCTGTCTATGGTACTTTATCATTTTTTTTTTTTCGAAGGGCTTTATTATGCACCAGCACCGGTGCAAGAAGCGATGAGAAACGACGATGCATCGCATCTGATGTACACGCTTATTTCTTTTTTTTAGAATAATAATAATAATATATCTCCTTATACATTTTGTCTTCCCCACTTTGTCTTTGCCCAATATGCCCCCTGCCGCCACATCTCCTCAATCTGCCTGAGATACGTTAGTAATGGCCTCTGTGTTCTACATACTTGACAGCAAAGGGACTCCGCTTATCTGCCGCTCCTACCGCGGTGATATTACGCAGCACCCGCCAACGGTCTTCCAGCGTCGTGTGTTGGATGAGGAGGAATTTCGCATCACACCAGTCTTTGAAGAGCAGGGTCACATTTATTGCTACATTCGCGTGAACGATGTTTATTTTCTTATGGTGAGTAAGCTGAATATCCTGCCGTTACAGCAGTTTGCTTTCATGTATCGCTGTGTCTCGGTATTCAAATGCTACTTTAAGCAGGTATTAGAGGAGACCATAATGGATAACTTTGTTATTGTGTATGAGTTGCTGGACGAGATGTGCGACTTTGGCTTGCCGCAGTACACAGAAGAGAGGGTGCTGAAGAAATACATTACACAGCAAGGCCTCATCTCATACTTGCTTAATGATGACAATGGAGGAGCCAAAAAGCTACCTCCGGAGGCGGCGGGTCGCGGTGGTCTCACCCCATGGCGGCAAGCCGGGAAGTACAAGTACCGCAAAAACGAAGTCTTTCTTGATGTTATTGAGAGCGTCAGTGTCCTCCTCTCGCCAGCAGGGGAAACACTCTCAAGTGAACTTGTCGGACAGATCAAAATGAAGGTAAGACTCTCTGGGATGCCATTATTGAGGCTTGGTCTCAATGACAAAGCGACATATGAAATGCTGGCATCACGTGGGCGTTCTGTGGAGATGGAGAGCATCAAACTGCATGAATGTGTGAATCTTAGCCAATTTGAAAGTCAACGCATGATCTCTTTCGTCCCGCCCGACGGGGAATTTGAGTTGATGTCCTACCGTACCAACAAGAAGATTTCTCCCGTGGTTAATGTGGAGTGCACATTAGTTAGCCAAAGCGCAACGCAGGTGGAGATGGCTCTTGTGGCCCGCACAACATACCGTCGTGCCCTTAAAGCAACTTTTCTCGATATTCTTGTTCCCGTCCCCAGTGATGCTTTTAAGCCTGAGGGCCGCTGCTCGGCAGGAAAGGTCCGTCACGCGCCTGAGTCCAACTTACTCGTTTGGAGCCTACGTGACGTCAGTGGCGGTAGGCTTTTGAACTGTGCCTTCAAATTCAGTGTGCCGTCAGTGCGCACCAGCGACCCCTCAGTGACAGCGAAAGCGCCGATACAGGTTAAGTTTGAGATTCCATACCTCACCGCATCAGGCTTACAGGTGCGTTACCTCAAGGTCGAGGAAGAGCCGAACTACGAGGCACTGTCTTGGGTTCGGTATGTAACGCAGAGTGGCGAATATCATATCCGTACGGCAGCTAGGAAGTAGGTGGAATGAGCTAAAGGGAAGGAATTGGAAAAGAAGCGAATGAGAAAAAGAAACAACGACCTAAATAAAACAAAGAGTATTGAGAGGAAGATGAACCATGGGGCATTGTATGATACTTCGGGTGCAGGAAGAAAAGGTGAAGGTCGTTTTTATACGTTTATATTATGATTGTGAGAAGAGAAAGGAAGGAAAGAAGGAAAGGGATGAAGAGGAGGAAGTGTGTTAGGGAAACGAGGGAGGTGGGGCAGGATGGAACTGCTTCTACCATCACGCTAGAGAATGTTCGCTTTTCTCGAGGCGTGAACATCACTCCATTGGGAATAATGCTACCTGTTGCTATTGTCGTCGTCATTTGATTTCTCCATTGTTGTCCTCGGTCATAAATCCTGAGAGCCAGTGACGTGGAACAACGGTGGCAGAAAAAAGAAGTGGCATTTTCTTTTTTTTTCTTTAACCCTTGTGCTCTGCGCATTTCGTTTTTTTTTTGCGCATCTTATGTTCTTGCTCTAAATGGTACGCTGTAGCACCAATAAGGCCAAATTTTGCCCCTGTGGCGGTTGTGGTATGTGGCTACCCTCTTTTTTTATTCTTATCTCTTGTAGCACAGGTGCGGTAAAAGGTAGGTTAACCTAAAAGCTCCCCTTTGTTTTCGCCCCTAACGACATTAAGGTATTATTACCCCAGTGCTCATGCGTTAAGTTTTTCGTTAACACAGAAGACAAAGAATTAGTCGCGTCATTGTCGTAATTGCTTTTATTTACCAAGGAGCCTTTTCCCTGAATTATGCAGCAAATGGCCACTAAAGATATCGATTATGTGTTCGCTGATGCAGCGGAGACGCAACCATCTAGTGTCGCTAATTCAGCAGAGTATTTGTCCGCCACTAAGTCTCACATCAGTAACAGCAGCGGGGACGCATTGCCGTCTACTCGAGAAGCCGCTGCCACCGGCGGCTCCCTTTTCACAGGTAGTGAAGGTGAGGCTTCAAATACCAATGATAGCTCACAGAGTTTTTCCCACCAAGTTGTGGATGGGCGGTGGAAGACGTGCTTTCAGCCGGAATGTGGTACAACGAGTGGGGGCCGCATGGTTTGGAGTGGGAGAAATTGGATATCCCCCTCTGGTGATGCCGAAGGGCTGTTGTCCCGTTACATTGTGCTCTTACCCCTCCAGTGGGGTGCGCGGAGAGAATTTGTCATCACACTTGCACGGGATACCGCAACCGGTACCCTTGTTATGATACGTCATTACCACTTTCTCCGCCCGTGTACAGGGCCCACATATTATAACCACATGGCTGAGTCTGAGGATATGATATTGCAACAACCTCACGTTCCCTTTTCCAACTCGTGGAAACGGCGTGTGAGAAGCCTGCTGGGCCTTCATCACCAACACTTGATGCCGATCACTGATCTGATAATGGATAATTCACGACATGAACTGCTGCTAGTGCATCCGTACCTTGATGGCATACAGCCGCTTGCTTGCGCTCTGTATTCATATCCATACCTCGTTCATCGCACACTCACGCAGACGATGGTAAGTGTTATCGTGCTTGAAGTAGTCGGCGCTTTGCTTTTCCTGCACAAACATGGTGTAGTCCATGGAACGCTATCCCCGTGGACAGTGCTGCTCACAATCAGTGGTCATGTGTTAGTCACGGGCCTCTTAGCCTCCGACTTGAGACCGCCAATAGACGAGGGAGATGCATGTTGCAGTAAGTGGGTTCAGTCTTCTTTTTACACCGCACCTGAGATGAAGGGCAGCAGCGCGATGTTTGCCTTCCCACGGAGGCAAGTGACGCCTTCTCTGTGGGCGCATTGATCTTGGCGATGACGTGGGAGATGGATGAGCTGGACTGCGTGGACCTCCGTGATAAGGCGATAGGTTTGATGCACCACTGCCCAACAAACGAACTACACTTAGTGAACTTCATGCGAGGCTTATGTCACAGGAGCCGATTTCCAGTCATCAGATGGAGAAGATGCCGCAAGAGCGAGGTAAGGTTACCGACTGTGATCGTGAGACTCAACGGACATCTTCCACTAGGGCTCCAAGGAGGCTAAGTGCTCCTCCCGTTGTGGGCATTCTTCAGAGAAGCTCTTCTCCAGCTCTCCAGCGAAAAACAGGCCTTGAAATGTGGATGCTTTCCAGAACATCACCATCCAAGCGTGGGAAACGTGTGAACTCTGTAACGTTGTTTCCGGTCACTGATGACAAGTTCAATGCTTTACAACGCTGGCGCATTCTCTCTGCTGCCGTTTTGTTTGTTGTATTGTTGTTGCACATGAAAAATGTTCGACGCACCGTATCCATCAAGAAGATGGAGAGAGTAAAACAGCCCACCCATAACCGTGTTGGCTGGGAGAGGGGAACGCTTCCTCGCAGAAGTGGATTACCGTCCCAAAAGGCAGAAGGACGAAGACCACGGAGACCCAGCGTTGTTTCAAGGCGCGGCATAATCCCTTCTTTCAGGGGGGTAAAAAAGCTCTGACCACGCCTGCTGCGCCCACAACAACCGGTGGTACATCCAACATGTTTGACAGAGGGAGCGGAGTGCACACATGAGGCACCTCGACAAGGATGTGATTCTTGGAATTTTTTAAAATGCTTCGCTTATATATATTCCCTCTGCTGTTGTTATGTCACAAACACCTTGTGTGGTTCATCACGTTCTTAATGAGAGTTGTTAATAACCTCTAGAAGAACCAGTGGGCTCTTCCACATTGGGTTGAGTTGGTTTATTTTTATCCTTTATTTCATCTTTTTTTTTGCTTATTATTGTTGTTATTTTTCCTCCTTATGACGTTCGTCATGACTCTTGTGTGTGCAGGTAGTTCCTCGCGTGGCTATTGCCGTTATGTTTCTAAGGTAAGCGGTAAATACATACATCTGTTATGACCAATCTTTTTCCATGTAAACCCTTCCTTTGTTGTTATTTTTATTACTTATTTCTACCCACACACAAACAGAGACATATATATATATATATATTGGGATTAGTTTAATCAACATGAGTGCCTATTAATACTGCGGCACTTTGGTTACAGTTGGTACCATTTGATATTTTTTTCTCCCCATTTCTCAGCATTACTATTACCCCCGGGGATAGAAGCGGCACAATTGACTCGTACCTGACTATTTTTTCACAGTCCTCCATTTCTTTTTCTTTCACTTCTTGAAGACCCTTGAAGATATGAACCGGGCGGCGGCGGCAGCAACTGTCCGCTGCACGCACCGCATTCGCGCACCAGTGGATCACCTCATCATGCAGCCATCCGACTTGGACCAGGTAACGACCTCCATCACCACAACAGACGCCGCCATCGTCACGTGGTATATGCCGCTGTCGAACCTTCAGCAGGTCCTTCACCGACGCTATCAAGCGGAGCAGTTTGGTGAGATGATCCACGTGGCTACCGCCCCGGATGGCGAAAGCGCAGGTGGCTCAACGGGACCCACCTCGGGATGCGAGGCCATTCCACTTGGCTTCGTCACGCTTGCCGTGGGAAAGAACCACCCCAATAAACAAACATGGATGGAACGAGTTTTCGACCCTGCACCTCACCCCACGCTGAGCTTGCGTGTGGCTGTTGTGGATCGTGTTCACTGGCAGCGCACTGTTTGGATGGTCAACTCCATCTGTCGCAGTGCCTGTTGGGGCCGGATTCCCCAAAAGATATTTTCCATCGACTTAGACTGGAAGAGTGATGTTCTTATCGATGCCAACTTCAACGTTGCTACCGAAAAGTATGATGCGCCGTACAGTGTGCAAGTTCCCAACTTGGGGTTCCACCTTACTCTGAAGGACACTGGCCGCACGTTACTTGATCGGGAGACGCCTGTAGTTGATGGATTCTTGGACAACGAAAGCGCTTTGCGCACCCTTGCGCTTGCGCGTGAGGTAAACATGCAGGGCCTGGGTGGCTGCGTATACCGCCAGGTGCTGTGGAGCACGCCGTGTCTTCCAAACACAGCAGAGGTGACGCGATTTGAACCAGGTGACTTGTTAAAGCGCTGTTTCGGGGTTGACCCTCCGGCGCACGCTGAGCCTGTTGCCGCATGGCTCGTACGGCAGGTGGATAGGACACTTGTGTACAAGATGGAAGGTGAGGTGGAGGATGAGAACGAACCGAACAGTGCAACAACGTACGGTGATCGCTCGCTTACGGAACGTGTGCAGAAGAAAGCGATGAATCGGTACAATGGTTTCCGTGATGATGTGCGTAGAAAAGTTTATAGCGATATAAGAGGGCAGGAACCCCCCCGGTAAAGTGCTCGGGACCGGCCGTGTAGTGGTACCGTGAGCATCAGTGGTTGTGGTATCAGTCTTGTGTTAAGTTGCCCATGTCCTTAAAAGGGGGCAAACGTATCGAACGACACGGAATAGTTTCTCCCAGTACCTATTGGTGTCGCAACATAGCGTTGCTTTTTGGTTGTATATATATATATATATATATACGTATAATGCGGCTTATCATTGAGCTGCATCAATATAACCTTTCCATATGTGCATCAAGGGCTGTTTTTGTTTTTCCTTAACTGCTGATACTGTGCTATTTCTGTACTATACCGTATGCTCCCATGTTCCTTCCCATCGAATTGTTTGCCAGGCTTTGCCCTCCATGGCGTCGCAAAAACAACGAGTTGGCAAGTATGAACTAGGAAAGGTATTGGCATCCGGCTACTTTGATTGCCGCACCCGTCTCTGCACACACATTGTGACAGGTGCGCAGTATGTCGTGCGGATCTACAATAAGAATACGTTGGCTGAGGCGAAATGGATGTGGGAGCGCATCCGGGAGGCGATCCATGTCATGCGTACGCTTCCAAAACACGAAAACATTATTGAAATTTCCGAGCTGTTTGAAACTGAGTCTTCGTTGTACATACTTATGCAGCTATTTGCACCTATGCATGTGACAAAAATGTACACAACGGATGCTCCCACTGGTGAGCGCATAACAGTTCCAATACAAAGGACAAAGCTTCTCTTTACACAAGTGGTGCGCGGTTTACGGCATATGCATGATTGTGACGTTGTGCATTTCGGGCTGGCCCCCGACCACGTCATGGTGAACAGTCAGGATCAGGTAAAAATTGGTGGCCTTGTTTCTTGTAAGTACGTTCCAAAAGGGACGAAACTATGCCGCGATATTCGTGGCACAATGCACACTGTGGCACCTGAGGTGCTACGCAACGGGGAGTACGATCCGTACCTCGCGGACGCTTGGTCCTTGGGTGTACTTCTTTATTTCATGCTCCACCGCGGTCGCTACCCACATGATGGTGCCAACACAACGAAAAATATTTTGTACCACCGAATTCGTCCACCTGATCCAAATCTCCCAGTGGAAGCGCAGGATCTTCTGCGGTCGCTGCTGAGCCACGATCCCACGACTCGTTTGCGAGTGGAACAAATTATGGATCACCCATTTTTCACGATGGAACACACTGACGTGATGATGACTGACGGCCACCTGTCGGGGCCCCAGAGCGGGGCTCCCTACTGGAAGGTTTCTGGGACGCTGGGGACACCCGCATGGAAAGGAACCCTACAGCAGCGGCTACCGTACAGCTACAGCAGTGAGGAAACAGCGGCGTACCTCATCCAACAGTTTTATAGGGCGTACAGAAGCCACAGGAAGAACCGCAGTGGGTGTACGCTAGGTTCGTCAAGGCGTAACTCCATCTACCGCGGTCGAAACCAGGTGGTGGATGTGGTGCAGCCTAACTTCCGGCAACCGCGGAAGACCATGTCTGGCTTTGGCTTCGGAGAAGTAGACACAAATCACTTGCTGGATAAGGCGAGTAGCATCGCACCAAACTACTCACAGAGGCGGGCGATGTGTGGGATCCCGGATACGTCGGTCGGGTTAATCCCTCATGGACAAGGTTCCGAGGAAACCATTCCAATCCGTTGTCGAGGGGGATCAATGACATCAGAGTGCAACGGTTCCACCCTTATGCTTAGCTGCAGTGATTCGGAAGGTGGAATATTGAATGTTACGCAGGTGTCACGGATGAATTTATCCACGACGTCAAACGCTACCCACTTGTCAGTGAGACAGCAAGGCTCACACAAGCTTTCTTTCGAGGTTCCTGGTGACAATCTGCGTCTCACGTCACCCAACCCTGTCCTTGGTGCAACCGATTGCATAGCGGACGCTGCTTCTGGTAGCTGTAACGAAGGAGGCATCCCCCTTCGTTTCTATGCGCGAACCCCCTCCATAAACCACATGCGTGGTAATGACATGCACCCCTGGGACGGCGACTCCAGGGGTGCCGAAGGTTTACTCCCGAAGATAAAAGTCGACCCAATGCGTCGCTGTCCAGTGTGCAACCGGCCTCCCCCGCAGCGAGCCATACGTATAAAGCCGTACCTTCATACACCGTACGAATACAAGAAGGGAGTATTTAAGGACAAAACTGCTGTCGTTTCAGACTGAGAGCGGACAAAGTTGCGTGAAAAGGCCATGTGTGCACCTCGTGGGTTGTGTGTTGAGACATGAAACTAAATGTGTGTGTATTGTATGAATGGTGTGGAATGACAGAGGGAAACTTGCTTCAGACCTAATGAATGTAGTACGACGCCGCGTCATTCTGGGTTGTTGTGCACTTGCCCGGCGCGTTTCCTTCTCTCCGATGATTTTTTTTTCTGATGATGATAACGCCTTCACCGTTTTATCTTTTCACCATCTCCCCCGCTATGTGATGGAGAGGGATAATGTGTCATCAGCAATTGAGGCGGAAAGGTATCTCAGAAGCTATAAAAGTGGTAGAAAATTTGTGACATTCCCTCTTTTTGTTTGGGGCTTAGAGAAGATCTTCTTTCCTAATGTGACGGGTTTCTCACGCTGTTGAGTGGCAAGTGTTCCCCACTGCTCCACCGCCCGTGTGATTCTCTCCTTCCATATTTTGGCCGCAGCGTCGTCATGGTTTGCTTCATACATTAAACAATTAGCATCTAGCAAAAGGAGGAAAATGAAGGCATATATTTTACCCCTTCCCTGTGGGCAACCTCGTACAATCTTCTCTGCCGGCGACATGGCTGTGTTTATATGTACGGCGATTGGTGTAATGCAGTGCGATGCGGGGGTATGATGTAGCAAAGATATGGCCGCCGCATTGATCTCAATTTTTTTTTTTTAATGTGGCGTAATTAACACTACTTTGGTGCGTTGTTGTAGGGTTCTGCTCATCTAAAACGTCCACGGGACGTTCGCGTCTGATTCATGTAGTAACCAGGACTCGCTTGTTATTCCGGGCTGCGCTCGCCGAAACGACGTCTTCTGCGAGGGTATGCCAATATCATTGGCCGTTTATGTTGTTTCAAGAATTACTTATGTGTATTTCAGCGATTCTGCAAGGTGACCGTAGACATCGCGGCGGTGTCTCCACATGGCCTATGGAGCTCGAGCTGGGTGGCGCGTATTGGCCTTTGCGCCGCCCGCCCCCAATGTAATCGTAGTCACTGCCTAACGAACCCGTTACCACCAACATTTGTGAAGTCCACACCAGTACGTGGCCGGCCGGTGTAAGAGGTTAGTGTGTTGTGAGGTTCATTGTTTTTTAATAACGTGGTTTGCAATTAGTTTTTTTCTCTGTGCGCACACGCATTTTATGCATCGGTACCTGCACATTACGTTAAACTCTCTTTTTCCTTTAAAATTTCATTCCTTTTTTTTTGCCGCGCGATTTGCGATATTGAGGGGATAAAAACTGCCTTGCATAACTAACATATGTGATATCAGCTTCGATACTTTTCATACACTATTGTTTACTCACTGTCTTTCATTCCACAATACGACTCGACTCTGCCGTGCTACCGATCTCCCTCTGAAGAAAAGCAGAACAAACAGCGGCGGTGGTGGAAGGGGTATTTGCGCGGGTGCACAAGGTGGGGAACGTAAAAGAAGAAAAGAGATGCAACAGGGGCAGCAGTTAGACTGCACCACAGTCGACGCACCAGCGACTATTTTTGTGTTCGGATATGGCTCCATTTTGTGGAAGCAGCAGTTTGAATACGTCCGAGCACTCCCCGCGTGCATCCGCGGCCATAGGCGGGTGTTTTACCAAGGCAGTACGGACCACCGCGGTGTCCCAGGGAAGCCTGGGCGTGTTGTGACCCTGCTTCGGAACAATGACCCGGAGGAGTGGGTTGGCGGTGTGGCATTTGAGCTTCCTTCGGACGTGAACAAACGCGAGAAGATTCTCGCTCAGCTCGATGACAGAGAACGCGGAGGATATGAGCGTGAGGAGGTGGATCTTTACGATCTTGAGAAACACGAAAAGCTGCAGCTCCCGGCCAACGCACGTTGTATTTGCTACAGAGCAACGGAAGAAAACGCTGAGTATTTGGGGGAGGCAACGGAGGAGGCCATAGCGGAACAAATTTTGGATTGCACCGGTATGAGCGGGCCGAACTCGGAGTACCTATTTAACCTCGCGGAGTCACTTCGGAAGCTGGGGACAGTTGACAAGCATGTCTTTGCTATTGAGGCAGCCGCTCACCGCATAATAACAGAGAGGGGCTTACCAGAGTGTGGCAGGGCCAAGCAACTTGGGACAGAGGTTGGTGAACACATTAAGTAGTATGCCACGCACCCCTCTGTTGTGCCTTTCTTTTTTATCTCTGGTATTTCCTACCGAAATATTCAAGAGTAATTTTTTGTTTCATTTTACTTCAGCACAACGTTTTAGTTAGGTTAGCTAGCCCGTTCATCGTAACGAACTAACAGGATGTGGCATCGCTCGTGGTCTGCCTCACCTGAACTTATACACACATGCCCCTCCTGATCATTTGTTCCTGATTATTCTTTTCCGGCCTTGGCCCAATGCCCCTCCCTGTCATTGTCGGATATCGGCTTCATTATTTAGATATGCAACCCATTCCAACGGGGGGAGGGTGCTGTTGTAATTAAGGGGGAATCTGCGAGTTTTTATGGGGTCTTTTCTTTTGTTTTCTGTGTTTCCTGCCGGTGGCTGGATACACACATATTCGCCTTGAGGTGGGGTAGTTTGGCGCGCATTTACATACGCCCGTCGTAATACGCGTCGCGAGAGGTGTTGAAGTGTGGTAGTGGCTGTTTAACTATTGGAACAACGAAAAGGGCATTATGCACTGAATGGTTTACCCTTTCACACCACACCCCTTTCTGAACCTCGTCACCATAATTTTAGGGGCAAAGAACTAAGGGGTATACGAGCCAACCGGCGCTTGCCTTTGCGGGGGCGGAACACATGGGACCTAAAGGGGAAGGAGAGTGAGGTTGGTGAAAATAGTGATTGTGAGGGGGCGCTTCGTATCACCACTGAAGTCTGAGGACTCCGTGGTACGTCCCAGAGTGGGTCTTTCCTTGCACTAGGGCTTTGGCGAAACGGGCGATACTGTTCAAGCTCAGCTCCCTATGGGAGCCACGGAGGTCACGGTCGGCCACGAAGAGGGGACGACAATGGCTTTCTGAGCAACTGTATTTCCCGGACTACATTGACACGCATTCAGCCGCCGTCAGTAGCTTATAGCCATGCGGTGAGCATCGCATGGCTATAAGCTACGCAATTTGGTGGCGAAAATCACGAACATTGTCCTTGTTTTGGTCAAATCTATTGGACCTCTCCTTACCAACGGAAGCGGATGAGCACACGGATTGCGAAGGTTCGCAAGACACTTACGTGGAGGCCTTCACTTCGCTTGACGGTCATTGCATTCGCGAGCCAGCTTTCCCCTACGTCGGAGGAGAGGGGTTTGTGTGTATAATTGCATGCGCCGATACACGTTACCTGCGACGCTAGAGGTTAGGTCCACCGACACCTCAGCAGTGGTGGCATCGCGAGTGGCCATGGTAACTCTTCCGACTCCCTGCGGTGGTGCTCCGTGCAGCGTCGCCCAGCCGTCCGATATACGGCTCCTTGCGGTGGCCACCTGAGGAGGGCGTGCTTTATCAGTGGCAACGGAGAAATCGTTCATGACGAGGATGAACGTCCTCTTCCGCCGGTGTCGAGGGGTGATATCGACGGGTGGCGACGATATTTTGAAAGGGACAGCTATCGACAAACGCACTGCAGTCGCATCTGGGAGAAAAGTGATCGTTAGTCTGACAGCTCGTTCAGTTTCTCCAACGGTTCGTTTTTCCGGTGGTAGCAATGGGTCCTGAATGTTGTTTACGGCATGGAGCCAATCGTTCAAGCGCATTTTTTCTCCGGTGAGTGGTATCGTTGCGCCTGACTGTGCATGTTGGAGACACGGCAAAGAACTTTTCCACATCAGGGCTTGTGTCACTTGGCACTTCTCTTTCCTCCCTACCACCTCTTCTTTTGCCGTTTCGTTATTCTTCCTCTACACCTCTGTTACCCATGGCGAGCGTGGGAGAGGGTTCCGTAGCGGCCCGCTTGTTGACCCCCACGCTGTCGCCCGACCCCTTTTCCTGGGGAACCCTCTCCTTACTCGCGCATGTCTGCACTCTTACTCGGTTTGGCGCGTCGTATGCCTTCGCGACGCGGGCGTGTTCCCGACCTTCCTTCCTACCCTCTTTTCGTTTTCACTAACATTGCTTACGTAGTTAGTACCAGCCACCCGCCCCCGCGATTGTAGAAGGGTTAGGGGAGATGTTGCGCACCACCTTGACATCTCTGAACACTTTTCTCACAAGGTCTGTCGCGACCCCGCCTATTACGGTAATTCGGACGGGGCCGAAGTGGTGGGCGGACCCGGAGCGTATGGTGAGGCAGAAACTCATGTACTACACACTGGGCGTCGATCAGCTGCCGTTGCGCCGGACGGCTGTAATCCAGCGGGACTTGCAGCGTTTTCACATGTGCAAGCCGCCCATGCGTGTGGGGGACACAACGGGCTACAAGCGATCCCGTGCCGCGCAGCTCAACACATGGTACCGCCGCATTCAGTATCAGGAGTACCACATGCAACACCTCTTTACCCGGCATGTTTGGGGATTGTTGCGTGTTTACCCGGGCAACACGACCAAGATTCAAGGGAAAGCGGATGATGGATACGTAGGGTACGATTCAGTTCCGTTTCACCGGTACAATCGGGCGCCCCTTCCATTTCCCGCACGGGAGCTATACGAGCGGAGGAAGTAGCCGTAGGGGTTTTACAACCGAAATAAGTAAAAAAGCACCACGACTTTGTGATTTGTATTGTGGCACGCGTGTGTCCCTCGCTGCGAGGAGTGTTTCTTTTGCAACGCATACCCGCAACCGTTGAGACCCCCGCTATCTGAAAGCTTCTTCCCCCCGTTACTCTCCATTTTGCTCTCCAATGTCACCGTGACGGTTTCACGTAGGAAGTTGTCTTCCAACCCCGTAGGTGGCAACCAACGCGGTTCCGGTGGAACCTGATTAGGTCTGCCCGCTTCTCCCTCGCCCGACTGGCACGCAGCAAGCGAGTTTCATACGTGGGGTGGGTGCTATTGGAGCCTCTTGGGTTCTGAGGGCGGACGCGTGTCTTTAGGGGTGACCTACTCGTGATGCCTTGCACCCGACAGGTCTTACGATTTCGACAAGGAAAATTGCGACTGCGGCATGCAGTCTACTGGAGCCGCTCGGACACACGAGAGCGAAAAAGTCTTTCAACGCTGCCGAACTACACTCCTTCATTGCTTGTGATGGCGGTGACACAGACAGTGGACTTCAGGACAAGATGAGGCGAGGCGATCGTCCGCACAGCTTGGGGCGACACCCCGTTACAAGGCCACCGCATGAACAACTTTGTTGTCGATATGTGTGTGCGGCACGCACCTGTGAGTGCGGGACTGGCAATTTCTGCTGGACGGTAACTGAATCCAAAACGCCGAATGAAATATGCCGCAAGAGTACTAAAAAAATCAAAGGATGAATTCGGTTTCCGGCTCCCCCTTGTTAAGAGGGACGTGCACACGCACACCTTCACCGAAGCAGCTTACCGAATGCGCCATCTCGTCCAATAGCTTGCGCGGCGCAAGCTTGGGCGCAGATTCCAATGTAGAGCCTCTTCTTCCACCTTGAAAGTGGGCATCGGCGCCCAGTCCGAGCAACGCGACGGCGGGAAACTGGAGAACCACCAATTCATTCTGGTAGGCCGCCTGCAGTAAAACCGCGGCACCGTGTCCATGCTTCGCTAGGTGCGTAACCCTGCTGATAAATTTGTTTGGCAGTGGCTCCTCCGACATGAACCTCCCGTGGTGGCATTGTCCGCCCCTCCTGCTGTTTTGAAGACACTTGAAGAGCATTACCGCCTATACTCGGTAACCGCCTGTCTCCCAGTGCGTGACTAAGTGCCTCCCGCCGCCGTGGTTCTCGGCGCGCACGCCACTCGTACTTTTGCCTCCTTACATTTGACCAAGGAGGCAGGCACACCACAGTGAGATGGAGCGTCAAACGACCATAGGGGTGCACCCCGACGCGGTTTGCCTGCTGTTATTACGCAACACTCTCGCAGAGAGGGCACCTTTGCGCGAAGTGCGACTGATGTCCTCGTGGCGACGCCCACTCCACCAATGTCGCAGCCAGGGTCTCGCAGCGTGAAAAGAAAGCCTTAAACATCCGACCCAAAGAAGACTGGACTCGCCCTTTCCTCGCACTGCGAGAAACACTGGCAACGCAGGGATGGGAAGCCGCACACCGATAGGTGAGTACCGGCGCAAGGGGGACTTCCGTTGTCCCTAAACGGCGATGGCCACGCCTTTCCTTATCGCTTGCATGTCTGCGGTATGAAAAGGAAATAAAAGGAGCTAATATCCACGCGAAGGAGTGCATTGAATTGCCCACTTGTAGCACCGTGTGTCACAGTGACTGGTCGCTTTAAAGAAACAAGTGGTATATGAGGGAAGATTGACTGTGGGCCATGTGTGTGCCGCTGTAGCCGCGAAGGCGGAAAATCAATCCAGGCAAGGAGCCTTTTCGCCTCCAGCAGGTGTGCAAGTTACAAAACAAATTCCAAGCAACTACGCGGCCAGTCACTGGTGAAAAAAAAAACCGCTCGTTTATTCTCGACACGGCGCAAAAGTCTCCGAAATTTATTCCAATAGCTGCACTGTCGTGTTTGTCGGCGGTGTGGAAGCACGAGATTAAATAAACAGCCCCGTACATTTGTACGTTACAAAAGAAAAGGGAAGAAGAGGTGACGATGATGCCAAGATCTATTAGCTCACGTACCACTTCGTGTGAAGCTGATGGAGAAAAGGGATTTCAATGACTATCTTACCAACTTAGCCGCCGTCGAGAGCAGTGAAGCACCCAAAGCCCAGGAGGCTTTGACGCTGCGAAGTTTGTCGGGGACATTTAAAGTTGTGTCATCATTGAGTCCAAGCAAGGTAGAAAGAAAACTGTACAAGTATGCCAGATCCATGCATGTGGTTGCGCGGTCTTGTCTCGCGCTCGCTGAGCACGTCAGTTCCCCCAGCTCCCTGTAGCGCTTGACGGTGACAACTTCGGATTTGTTGAAGCGCCACAAAAGGTGGTGAAAGAACGATAGGCCGAACATATCTATGGGCCCTGAGCTTGAACGGAGACGCATCAGTGATCTCATTTGCTCAATAACGGTCAACTGATCGCTGGGCAGCTCCTTAAAGAGAGAATTAAAGTGTGAGAGACACGCACCGAATTCCTGCATTTTTCCATCGACATTCTCCACGACGAACGGGGCCTCCCCTCCCCACTGAACGAAGTGCTGATAGCCCGAGGGAAAGCAAGAGAAGACTGACCGCTCATCCGGTTGTAGGCGTAACAGCACCCTGAGAATTGCCTGGTTGATACCTAAGCCCAGAAAGCTGTAGCGGAACAACAAGGTATCCTCACCACCGTACCGTAGGTGGCTAATCTGCTGTTCCTTTCCTTTGTATCCCGACGGGACCGGAAACACAACTTGGGCCGATGCCCCTCCCACGTCAAACACCGCAACTCCTGTCCGGAGAGTGGTGCTGTTGCTACCCGTTGCGGGGCCCTCAGCCAACCCCAGGAGGTACGCCACCGTGAGCCACGCCCCAACACCCTCTTCCTCGCCGCTCATGATGGAAACAGAATCTACAACAAACGGGTACTTCCGCAACGTTCTCTCAACTTCACGGAGAACGCCCTCACTCTTTTCCAAAGGTAGGAGTCTCAACCCAGCAGTGGCTTTAAGCGCAACACGAGTGCATTGATAGTAAGGTGCCGGAACCGCGTTAAGGGCGGTCTCCATCAGCTTCCGAATACTCTCACCCGCACCGTCCGGGTCACCGCGAGCAAAGTGCGAAAGGCCAGGGGTTATACTGTCGAAGGTCTCTCGCAAAAGCTGCTTGCTGTCATATTCAAAAATGTGAATTCTCGTTCCAGTGCTACCAGCATCTAGCAAAATATCATACCTTGACGGCAGGTCGCGTGGACAAGCTTCATTTTGATCCGGCTTAGCGCTCCCGGTGCTCTGATGTACGCTACATGCCGAAAATACAACAAGCGTCATCAATAGCAGGAGCACCGAGCGAAATAACATCCTAACGCTTTTTCTACCTTCAAAATAAAAGAACCGTCTATGAAGGGCTTTCCAAAGCAGGGCCATCCCCTCTAATCCGAATACAACCAAGGAAAGGAGATAGGTAAGCGATACCAGAGGCATAAGGTAGAAAACGGGGGTCCCGCGCAGTCGGGTGTCAGGGAAACGCAATGGTGTTGCGCACGAAGCCCGATACATGGCTGCGCAAACGGCCTCGAGTGGAACAGTGAGGTGTTTTTCGCCAAGCGAGCGCCAGGGAACTTTCTCCCACCTGTTCTTCCCTCAGTCTCAAACATTAACATCCTTAGCCCTATTTGCCACAGTGTGGCGAGGTCAAGACGAAATTAAATTCTCGATACCTCTTTTTCTTCATTGAAAAAAAAGAAAAATCCGCAAGGCGTCCTTCCTCCACGACACCGAAGCCGCTGCTGATGAGACGGCTGGGCCTTCCAATAAAGTAAACCGAAAGAAAGATCTGGACTACGTTTGGTTTGCCCCGCCGGCACATGGAGCTTCCCCTCCTCTAACGTGACGAAGTTCGGTAACTCAACATCATCAACGTTACTCTTAAAAACAAGAGAGCAAGGCCCGCCCCTCCACAGGGTCACGATTCGTTTCAAGTGCTGAGGCAAAAGAATCCTTTTACGTTCCCAGTTCCTCCCTGTTTCAACACCCCCAAACATGTACGCGAAGCGTTGCAGTCACAGCACCTCAGCTGCTGTGAGGGGATCGAAGAGGAAATGGGAACCCAACCACACCACACGTTACACTAACAACATTTGTGTGCATACTGAAAAAAGCAAAAAAAGGGAAAGGAAGGAGACAGACACATCTTTGATGTGAGGCGCGTTCAGTAATCAATTGTGGTTATTTATGTAGTTCTTTGCACCGGGAAGCTTGAGAGAGAGTGTTAAAAAAATAAAGAATAAATAAGAGCCCCGCTGCAAGGTGTGACAGAAATGAATGATCCATCGTTCGCCGTACAAACGTGGCTCGTCCTTCACATCAGAGATGTATAAGCGAAGAGACAAGGCAGGCACACAGACACACATATATATATATATATATATTTGCATAACAAAACAACGTGACAGATGGGGGGTGGGCGGTGTTCATGAGCACGTGTTAAGAACAAACATCACGCGAGAAGATTGTTATCATTTGCACTCGTAAGCTCACAAAACACTTGATTTTTTTCATGATTTATCCCTTTCCTCCCCTTTCCATGCTAATTCCCCATTACCTCTCTGAGAACAAATGCGCGGATGAAAGTGAAAAAAAAAATACATTTGAATACGTCGAACAAACGAGCAAAATGACAAAACCGTTTTTACATAAAAAGAATTTACATGTAACGCCGCAGAGAATTTGTTGTTTCTACCTTGCGGCAGATGGTGAAGGGGAAAACAATGGAAACTTGTTGTGGTCTGTTTCCTTGTGTGTCCTGCGTCATGTCAGCGCCAAAAAAAAACGTGCTCGCAAGGAGGACATGATGTGGCCTGGACATGTTCTGATGCCTGCGATTCAACATGCGTTCCGGTGCGACGCAGTAACCAACTACCTCTCTATATACAGGCGTCTGTTTGATTTTTTAAGCTCTTTAAGCTCCTCTTCGCTAATCCGTGTTCCACGGAGGGAAATGACACGCAGTAGCGGCAGACTTGAAAGTTCCTTAATGCCCGATATCCCAGTGCACTCATCGAGGTTCACATACTCGAGCGACTTAACGGCTACGAGGGGCGTGACATTCGTAATGTTTACGCATCCCACGAGGTAGCCCCTCTCAAGTGTTGCTGAGCCAGCGATCTTTTCCAGGCAGTTATCATCCACCGCAGTGGAACATGCGTCAAGCGACCGGAGGTTCGGAAGCGAGCTCACTTCCACAAGCCCCTTGTTGATACCTTCGCACAGATTGATGTTGATCTCCTCCAGTGTCTTCAGATCAGACAAGCAAGAGACGTCGGCAATTTGCGAGCACGACGCAATATTAAGGCTGACGAGGCTGTTTGACATGCTGATGGCCCGCAGATCGTTATCTGTAACAGCAGTGTGGTGCACATAGAGGGTTCGCAGTTCCGGCAGCACAGAGAATACACCGAAACCTTCGGTGATGTTGGAGCACTCGCCGATGTTCACATGTTGCAGTGTTGGAAGGTTTTGAAGGCAAATCACATCTGTGATGAGTTTGCATCGCTTAAGAATGAGCTTTTCGATACACAAACTTTTGCAGATGCCACACAGATCCACGTCACTGGTGCCGGTACCGCTAATGTCCAGTGATTTAAGTGATGGCAGTCTTCCAAGATCCCCGATACCCTCTGTAACATTCACACAGTCTGAAAGGTCTAGTTCCTCCAGGGATGTAATACGGGCCAAGCATTGCACATTTGTCAGGCGCTCACAGTTGGAGAGTAAAAGTTTCACGAGGCACCTACTGACGCTAAGTCTCACAAGGCATTCGTCCTTAATTCCGGTTAGAGCAGCCTTGAGATAGCGCAAATGCGGTAGTTTACCCAGAGCCCCGATGCCACACACACAAGGGAAGCAACCGCTGACGTCCACCTCCTCCAATGTCTGGATTTGAGACAAAGGCTCAACATCTTTAATGCGCAAGCATCCACACAAATCGATCTTCCTTAAGCTTTTGCTGAGACTAAGGCCGCACAGGCACTCGTCAATCACCCCTGTGCCACTAAGCGCTAGCGTGTGTATACGCGGCAGGTGGCCAATGTTCCCGAGGTTAACAACGCCGACGGAGTCACGTATTGTGAGTTCCTCCAGGGTTTGTACGTCACAAAGCGGTCGCACGTCGCTATCTTGCATCCTTTCGTTGCTCAAATAAATTCTTTTAATGTGGGGAAGGTTTCTCAGCACAGGTATGTCGAGTATCTCCCCATCCACCTCCGCATGGAAGTCGACCAGTTGTTGCATGCTTGCAAAGTTATTTAAGTCAAGTACACCGCGGCACATTGTGAACTTCACTCGACGGTATTCTCTGCCCCTACATGCTTCCCTTATTTCTGGATTGCATATAGTCCGCTCAGTCATGGAAAGCATGGTAGAAACACGTTCCACCTCCGTGTTTCCGCGGATAACAATTTCATGTCCGGCATCTTCCTCAGCAGCAGCCGCAGCAGTAACGACCTCCGCGAGACGCGAACAGCCTTCCTGTTCAAATACTTTTAACATCCAAATATGGCCCTACGCTAACCTTTCACCTTCCTCCGAGTCAAAGGAAGCTCAAGGAGTGGAGAAGAATACAACAACAACAACAGACATAGCTTTGACAGCAATAGCAAACAGCCGGAAGCAACAAAAGTACAACGATGAGGGGAAAGGGACAAGTAAGGATTATGCTTCACATCGCACGCAATCACACGCCCAGACAATAGAACCACATTGCCGTAAGACTCCATAGCATCTATGATGTCACGACCCCTGCGGCACCGCATACCGAGGTACCAAGGCGAAATCACGCGAAAAGAGCTTTCACTCCTCGTGTACATCATGTTGACTCGGCTAAAATATGTCGATCCCTCCATCCTGCCAAAAAAAAAACTCATTCAGGCCTTCTGACCTCTTGAACGAAGACGCTGTACCATCTTGGCGCACTACCGCGGCCATAAGGAACTGTCGTTGCCGATAAAAAGGTATATATAAAAAGAAGGAAACACCTCTGGAGAATCCAAAACTACGACGACACAACCACCACACACGTATCAACACGCAAAACTCAGACACGCATGGACTCTCCTCCGCTGGAAATATAAATGGTCGATGGGAGACAAAAGTTATCGTGTTAAATGTAAATTAGCACAATCAAACGGATGGGAATGATGAGATGGAGAAATATTTTACTTATAGTACCACAAACCCTAATCTTTCAGTACTTTTTTATTGTTAACGGATGCCGTGTACTGCTCATTGAGTGGTGAACTTGTAACGAAGCCACTGAGGCAAGTAGGGAAATGAACAAGCAGACGGAATGGTGTGACCAATTTAGGGAACACCAATCATTGCTTGTAAAACTCCAGTGATGCGCAACTGCACACCAAATGGCGGTCTCCATACGTCCCATCAATGCGAGCAACCGTCGGCCAGTACTTCTCAACGTTGGAGTGTGGAGATGGAAATGCCGCCAGCTGCCGGCTGTACGGTCTGTCCCAATTGTCGGCTGTAACGCATTTGGCCGTATGCGGCGCATTCTTTAAAACATTGTTCGTTTTACTCTGTTCGCCCCGCTCTATGGCAGCTATTTCGTCACGTATAGAAATGAGTGCATCCGCTAAACGATCCAACTCACACTTGGATTCAGATTCTGTCGGCTCTATCATAAGCGTTCCTGGTATCGGAAACGCAACAGTAGGCGAATGGATGCCGTAGTCCATCAATCTCTTCGAAACATCCTCTGCCTCTATCTGAGCAGACTTTTTAAAGGGACGCAAATCGAGTATGAACTCGTGCGCGCACAAATCATTCTCGCCAAGAAACAAAATAGAATAATGCTTTTCCAGACGCTTCTTCAAGTAGTTAGCGTTTAGCACAGCGTACTCCGTGCACATTTTCAACCCCTGCGTACCCAACATCAGCATCAGCATGTAGGAAACTGTAAGAATAGAAGCTGACCCGTATGCTGCCTGCGACACCTGTCCAAATGGCTGTGACCCACCAACTTTCTGTTGGAACACAGAGTTGGGTAGAAACGGCGCTAAGTGCTGCCGGACGGCGATGGGCCCCATGCCCGGCCCACCCCCACCATGCGGAATGGAAAACGTCTTATGAAGATTGAGATGACACACATCGCCCCCAATAAACCCGGGCCCCGTGTAGCCCACCATCGCGTTTAGGTTAGCGCCGTCAATGTAGCACTGTCCACCATGCTGGTGCACCAGAGATGTGATGGCGAGGATGTCTTTTTCGAACAACCCGTAGGTGCTGGGATACGTCAGCATAATGCAAGCAAGCTCCTTCGAGTGCTTTTCACTCAATTGCTCCAAGTGTTCCATATCGATCCTTCCATCCGGCAGACATTTGAGAGCAACGACCCTCATTCCCGCCAGCACAGCGGAGGCTGGATTTGTGCCATGAGCACTCACTGGTATTAGACAAACATTGCGTTGGCCTTCTCCTTTAGAATGATGATAAGCTCTTATAACACGGAGGCCAGCGTACTCTCCCTGCGCACCACTATTTGGCTGAAGCGACACCGCATCAAGCCCTGTTATATCTCGTATCTTTTGTTCGAGGTCAAAGCACATGACGCTGTACCCAAGTGCCTGGTCCCCGGGGGCAAGTGGGTGTAAGTTTGTGAATTCACTCCAGGATAGGGGAAGCATGCCTGATGCGGGGTTGAGCTTCATGGTGCATGAGCCAAGGGGAATACACCCGTGTGTGAGCCCATAGTCCTTACGTTGCAGGCGATGAATGTACCTCATAAGCTCGCTCTCACTTTTGTATTTCTGAAAAGCAGAATGCTTCAAAAATGGCGAAGTACGGATAAGTGTATCGGGAAAGGCAGTTTTACTCTCTGCTATCGTTGACAGCGCCTCAAACACAGGAAGTTTCAAGCCTGCAGCTTCCAACAAAGAGACAATGTGAGTGTCTGTCGTCGCCTCATCCACAGATATGGACACTGTCTTTGAAGTGTAATCGACAAAAATATTAATGCCCTTTTCATTGCAGTGGCTTGCATAGTCTTTCGGCGCTATACCTTTCATGTTCAACGTAAGTGTGTCAAAGAAAGTTCCATTCGCTACAGTGTGCCCCGCAGACTCCAATCCAACTGCTAATGTCTTTGTCTTTCGGTGTATCTCACGGGCTATTTCAACCAGTCCCTCGGGGCCGTGGTAAACGGCATAGAACGCACTCACTGCTGCCAGCAGTGCCTGCGCTGTGCAAATGTTTGACGTCGCTCTTTCCCTCTTAATGTGCTGTTCACGTGTTTGCAGTGCCATTCTTATTGCAGGATCTCCTGCCGCGTCTTTACTGACACCCACAATACGGCCAGGCACCATCCGCTTAAACTGCTCCTTCGTTGCGATGAAGGCGGCGTGAGGGCCCCCGTAGCCCAGAGGCACTCCGAAGCGCTGAGCAGACCCTACAACGATATCAGCGCCCATCTCACCCGGTGGTTTGATGAGCAGCGAGGCCATTAGGTCCGCCCCGCAGCAGCACATGACGTTGTGCTCCTTCGCCTTCTTGAAGAGTTCTGTGAAGTCGTGCACCACGCCTTTGGTATCGGGGCTCTGCACCAAAATGCCACAAGGCTCGGTTCCACTCCAGTCGATAGAGGCAGGATCGCCAACCACAATTTTTATTTTGAGGGGCTCCGCGCGTGTTTTTATCATTTCAATGCACGACGGAAAAACATCCTTTGAGACGAAAAATGTGTCACGTTTCCGATCATGATGGCGGAAGGAAAGATACATGGCCTCTGCACATGCAGTAGCCTGATCCAGCAGGGATGCGTTAGCGATATCCATCTTCATTAGGTCTATGATCATCGTCTGGAAGTTTAGCAGCGATTCCAAACGACCCTGCGATATTTCAGCCTGGTATGGCGTATAAGGTGTGTACCAACCGGGGTTTTCAATAACGTTACGTAGAATAACCGAGGGAGTTATGCACTCATAGTATCCCTGCCCAATCATGCTCTTCAGTATCCTGTTCCGCGTGCCCAAGGAACGCACAAAGTCCAACGCATCCTTCTCACTAAGAGGATCCACTGCCTTCATTGGTGGTCGAATAAGGTCTTTAGGAACAGCATCGAGCATAAGATCGGAGAGCGATTGCTTGCCCACTACCTGAAGCATGGCATCCGCTTCAGCAGCAGTTGGACCAATGTGACGATTAACATAGTTTCCCGTACCACTCCAGCGCACAAACACAATGGCTGAAGGTCTTATGCCACGCAGCACACAGCGGTACATAAATGGTAGTTCTTCTCCTTTTTCTATATAAAACTAATGGAGCCCGGGGTGCAAATGATATGAAAACAGGGAAGAAGGAAGTAAACACCCGAGAGTACACCTCAAGGAATGACGGGACAAAACAATTAAGAAACGCACCACACAAACGACAACACATGACCCGAACAACACGCCTATTTTAACTACTCCATGAACACATGGGAAAGATAAAGTAATTCCAAGAAGTAATTGTAAATAATTTGAACGTGCTCTTTCCCCCAGGTTAAATACGATAGCTTTGCAACATACAATGTGAATAGGGCTAAGGAAGGGAAGACACGTTAACAGCCCACAGCTTGAATGCATCCGAGGGGCACTGCGCTCTTTATGGCGTTGAGGCCAGACTAAATATCAAAACTCAGTCAAAAAAGGGTGACAAAGCGCATCATCAGCGCTCAAGCGCTTGGCTGGATCAAGACACAACAATCCTTGCAATAGATCAAGAGCAATACCTGGGACAGTAGGAAAGAACTCAGCCAATGCACACGGATTCTTCTGCTCGAACACAACCTTCCCCCAATCAGGAAGAGCAGTAGCCGTGGGCCACGACTCCGGCGTCGGCGTTCCTAAGACATCAAATATCTTCGACAGTTGCATGACATCACCCTCAGCGGCGAAAAAGGGCCCTGCGTGCCCTCTCAATAACTCTACCAAAACACATCCAGCGGACCACATATCTATTTCTGGCCCGTAATGCCGCTGACCCAGCAGTAGCTCCGGAGCACGGTACCATCGTGAAACCACTTCGTGGGTCATGGACTCCTCACCGTCCTGCATCCGGCTCAGGCCGAAATCACCAAGCCGAAGTGCCCCATCCTCCGCCAGAAAGCAGTTAGAAGGTTTCACATCGCGGTGAAGAATGCCTTCCTTGTGCATATACGCAAGTGCTGCAAGCAACATCCTAAAAAATGACTTCGCCGCTTCAATCGGAAGAGGGTTGGTGGAGCTTCTCTCAGAAAGAACCGCAAATAAATCCGTCGCACAGCGTTCCATTACTATAGCTACGTGCGATCCGTAAGGAATAACTTCATAGGTTCGAATGATGTAAGGGTGTTGCAACCGCAATGCAACGATCACTTCCCTGGCAAGCATGTGGGGAATGCCTTCGTCTACAGAGGATATATTAATCGTTTTAATAGCAACTGGTACACCTGACTCTTTCACAACTGCAGCATACACAGCCCCGTGTCTCCCCTCTCCAATCAGTGATCCAAGAACGAACTTTCCTATTAAATTCGACATTTACCACTCGCTAAGTACGGGTTGTAAAGAAGAACCAGGTTTTTTACGCATCGACAAATATATAGACCTCATTGTGCCGTTCAAAGTATCACACCACATAATAAGCAAATGAAAGCCAAAGGATATATAGACGAATTTAGAATATCAAAAAACGAGTATTAGCCCCCTATAACTATAGCTACCGACGCAAACACCAGTCCGTCATTAACCATCTTAAGGCAACACGCTTTCATGCATAGCGTATATACCCAAGCCGATCCAAGTGGTTACGATGAAAACTTTTTAACTTCAATGAGCTCTGCGTCCGTCTTCGCGTTCGGGAACTTCTCCCCAGAATTATACAGCTTAGCCCGTGCAAATAAACTCATTTTTCCCTTCCTAGTTACGGCAGCAGTGGGTTCTGCGAGACTGGTTGAGTTTTCGGGTGGATTTATAACTACACTTTTATCCTCCGTAGGGGAAGGCCGTGTTTCTGAAAATGGCAGTTCATTACTCACGGCTGCGCTTCTAGGAGCAGAAGAGTCCTCCGATGAAAGTAAGCCCTCAACATCCCCCAGTATCTCGTCCACATCAACGCCTGAATGCACAACAGGCTGTGAGGCTCCGCACAAATCAACAGTCGAGAAATCACCAATTCGACAACTTTTATTCAATAACGTTTTCTTTCTTAATAATTCTTCACGAAGTGCATCGGCAGCAGCAGAAGACCCTTTCCGGGCACCTGTAACAAGGCTCGTCGGAATCCTTGCCCTTCTGCGAACAGTGTTACTGAATGCCTCTTCCTGTCCTAAACACTCATTCGTTTTGAAGATTTTCAAAACAGGAAGTGGTTGACGAGGAGTCATCAATTCATCACGGGCAGGGAGACTTGCATCATAACGATTCCGTTTTCCCCTCTTGAAAAAAAAAGACGTCTCACAATCACAGTTCGAATCAATCAACATCTCATCGTCGCTCACATCCTCATCCACAATACCATCTGATACATCGGCTGAACCTCCATCACCATCACTAGGCAGAGAAAGCTGCACACCATTCTCCACAACCAGCGAGGAGGACTCCTTCAGAGACGAACATTCCTTTAACTTCCTAAGAAACTCCGAAACATTCATTCCTACCTGTATAGCAAAGAATCTACAACAAAGAAAATACCATATGTCACAATACTGTAGTGCGTTTATAGGATTCCAACCCTTTCCCCGCCTGACTAGTGAGCTGTCAAAGGAAATTGTGCCTGAGTAGTTGCAAGGTATCGCGCTTTATTGTTAGAACATGCCTAAAGATAGGTGAAACAGAGGTTGATGCACATACGATCGGTTGCACATACGTATACAACTCATTCCCTGTAGCCTATGCGTATCTTGTTACTTGAGTGAGGTAGGCAACCCCAAGGCGTGGATTTCTCTGCCAAACTGCTAGGGAGGAGGTGTTGGTGCGCCGGCAGGGAAAATCGTAAAAGGAAAGAATCGCACCAGATATGAGAGGACCCGCGAGGAAAAGTAAAAGCGTACCGGGGCTCTTTGTGAAGGAAACGAAGGTTCGCGGGGCAACACTGAAGGGGGGATGCGGAAAATACCCTCCACACGTCGCACAGTCCAGCTCAAGCCCAGTGAGCCCTGCAGCACTCACTGAAAGGAGGGAGGAAGAGACAGTGAAAGAGATATGCGCCTACGCCGACATCACATTCGCTACCCACCATCCACTGCGCTATAGTTTCCGCCGAAGAAACTACTAACAGGGTTTTCAGGGCTCTGACAGTGTAACTCGGTAAGCGGATAAGCTGACAAAACCAGCTGCCTATACTTCATTGCCACGTCGACAGCAGAGGCGCAGCCATCTATAACATCTACACTGGTAGAGAAACGCAACTTTGTAAGCGTGTCCCTGCGCTCAGCGTCATCTACACTCCTAAATGGCCCACTCTCCAACCGCAGGTAAGAGTCTGCCAGTCGTTCTGCAAGCATCGACATCGTCTCGCCATCATTCACAGTGACAAGGATTAACTGATGCCGTGCAGGCGAGGCATACATGAGGATTTTCACAATGCTGGGATCATCCGAGTGTTTGAGATTGTCCTGCAAAGCGGCAATGAACGTCATGCTACTGGTACGTGGCCCCTCCTCAACCGACGAGTACACAGCAGCCACAGCGGCGGAAACGTCGCCGCTGTCAAACGAACTGCTGCTGTATTCACCGCTATCATCGTATTCGTCACTCTCGATACAGGCGGACGAGACATCGCCAGCTATCTGTTCCTCAATCATTGGGGTGTCAGTGTCTACGGTGCCTGCCTCACTGAGTGCGGTAGCGACGATAGAACTCAACGTGTTCGCCCTGCCCGAAGGCATGTCCGCGCTCTGTTCAGGGTTCGAAGCATTCGCCGTCACCGCAGCGGCACTGGACAACGAGATGTTGCATTCACGGCAGACACGTTGTAGTTCAGTGTCGTGCAAAAGTGGGATGTGTACGTAGGTATTTGAGCACGACGTGCAAAACACACCGCCACATGAACGACAGTGGTGACGCCTCCTGAACAAGGTAAACGCCACATCACAGCTGCCACACGTAACTGTTGCACTGTCAGGCTTCCACACACCAGAAAGGGTTCTCTCATCGGCCATCTGCGGCGCTACGGCTTCGCTATTACCTTGGCGCACGCAAATGCGAAGCGGGGGAGAAGGAAACACAAACGGTAGGAAGAGGGGTGGCCAACTAGTATGCAACACTCGTAGATAGCGGCGCGACCGTAGGCGACGAGTGAAGACAGAATCAGAAGTATTGTAGTGCCGGAAACGCGTACTGCACCACGCAAGCCTCGCCGTTCCGTGCACACACAGCTGGCAATGAGACAAGTACAGAGCACATTTCGGCACCACAAGGCTGCCAGAGTGATGGGTGCGGCAGGTTTTTATTCAGGAAGCGGGGGTAGCCATGAAATGTCACCACCAAAGGTTGGGGGGTTCTCATCGTCTTCACTTCCACTAAGAGAGTCCTCCTGCAACGGTCCGCGCAACTTCGCGGGGATTCCTGAGCACCACAATCCTTGGAACAGTTTAGCATCGTCAGAAAGAGTCCCAGCACATCGCTGTTCCCCCAACACGTTGGTAGTAGCGGCGGCCAAGGACTCGTCCGCCCCAAACCCCTGCGCAGTGCCGAAAGGCTCGTGTCCCTGCACGTGGTGACCCCCGTAGGTCCTACTGTATACATTTCTCGGTGCATCGAAGGTCTCGAGTGTCACGGGCGGCTGACAGAAGTCAGGCAGCGTTACCTCCTGGGAGTCGGCGCTGCCTTTCTTCGGGGACGTGTCGTGATCGTTGCTCGCCGGCTTTGCCATGCTAAGCGAAAACTCGGGCAGGCGTTCCATACTATAGTTCCTCGAGAGGAAAACAAACGGGCTGCGGAGGCTCTCGTAACCAAATGATGGCGCAACCAGCAGTTGCTCGGGGGCTGACTCAGCACGCGACACGTCCCTGAGGGGCACCGTCAGACCCTCCTCCGCGAGGCGAGCAACCTCCACCACCACCCGGCAGCTGCCGTCCGTCGGCAAGACACGGGTCTTGGATAGAGACAGGTATGTACGGAGTACCTCTAACCGCTTGCGCACCCGTATCTCGTGCAGCATCATTCGAAATAGAGAAAGAAGAGGTGAGACAAGAGCGACGCTTCCTTCGAAGGATCCTGCCACCGTGGATTGTACAGTGTCACTGGGCAACAGAGGCGCCAAGGGCTCCTGAGACTCGTATGAAAGATAGCGGTGCCAACAGCCAGCTCGCCTCTCCACACCATCTATTTGCTTCCGCAGTCTCAGAAGCTCCTCGTACCTTGAACGCTTCTCCGCTATTACCCGCAGTTCCTCTGGTGTGGGCAATGACACACCCTTGTGCGCAAGGACCCTTACAGCCCTTTCCCGCTCCGCGACACGACGCTGGCGCACTCTATTGGCAAGGAGGGCTCTCATTGCCTTCCCATAGTCGCAGCTATCTGACCCTTCCGGGAAGGACGCTTCCTCCACACCCTTCATCCGCTTGCTCCCCGGAGGTGTGTCACCCTGTAGCACTGAGGCCATAGATAGAGACTTCACGCGAGGGATATAAGGGCAAGCAGAAGTGTGAGAAAAGAAAACCCGCAAGCAGGAGGACAACCATATGTGGTAATAAACAAGACAGGAAGAAATAGCTCAGCTGACAGTGGTCAAGATTCAACCTAATCATCCACAACATACCACTGGGGAAGGTCACCGAGGGTTATTTAATATTATGTGCGTAAGACGGCCCCCAAGGATCCGAAGTATGAGCAGTGCGAAGCAGCCATAGGGCAAACGGCGGACATGTCGATTGCCTTCACACGCACATCCATAATGGTGCGACAGAAAATTACCATTCAACCAGCGGGGGATGGGGAAATCAGATCGGCGCACAAGGCTGGATGCGCTCATGATGAGAGCGCACGCACATGTCGCATTGCTATACTTAAGTTAACAGAGAAGCACTAAGACACGGCTCCATAGAACGGAATAATCACCCAAAAAAACGCCTGGCTCTCATGCAGTCTGAAAAAGAGCATTGGAGGCTCCTAACCCAACGAAGGATCAGTTGGAAAGGAGCGCGTTCACCCCAGGCAATACTACAGTACACGACATCGCGCCAAAGTGAAATCTAAAAAAAACTCACTTTATGGCCCAAAGTACAACGTGTCCCATCAGTCGGTCGGTTTCCTTGTTGTGAGGGTCGCTACTTTGTGGTTGTTGCCGCCGGAAGTATCAACGCCGGTTCTTGAGGGAAGGCCGCTAAACATGGGCAGTGCCGCAGTGAGGGCAACCTTGTTTACTCTGGGCCGCACCTGGGGAGGAATATGATGTTTCAAGATGTCCCGCTCCTTGCGCTTGCGTCCGTGAATACTGTCCACAAGCACACGCTCCATCTCCGATGGCTTCTGCCGCTTGGACTTCTTTCGCTTCACGCGCTGTTTCCCCCTTCGTCCTGGCATCGTGTTACTGCCACACGGTTGAGCCCTATCACGACTACTTTCTTCAACGTATCCCAGTAAATGGAAGATGGAGCAAAGAAAAGGTAAATTAATGCAGAGAGCGTGGTAGTACAGGATGAAGCTCGGAGAAAGGCGGAGAAAAAGTAGGAGACAGAAGAGGGCGGAGAAATGGTTCGAATCAGCCGTAAATGGAACAATATAGATAAGGGGTACATGTTAACAGGATCTTTTTTTTTTAAAAGACGACGAAGAAAACACCAATAATATACAAAGAAAAATAACAACAGGAACGCACATAGAATTTAACGCAAGGTTTTTCCTTATTTTCTTATGTGTAGCAAAAGGAATAAAAAGAAAGGTGGGCAGTGAAGTCACTTTACATACCATTGGAAGGCGTTTTCGAGAGCCACATGAATAAAATAATAACGACAATATCAATAGCATAACAATAATAACAATATAGCAGTGTCGTCAGACTCGATTGTACAACGGGGGGAGGAAACGTTAGCGCGGCGCATTCGCTATATAAATGAATCCAGGTAGATTTATGCCCGACTAATTCCGGGGGGTGGGTGGGTGGAGGCGGGAAGCTACAGTCCTCCGGGTATCGCATCGGAAGGGTTATCAGTCACCACAAGAGGGAGAAGAGGATCCCATGCAAGAAGACCACGAGACCCCGTAACTCGCTTAACCCGATGAACAGCGGTGATCCAACACAGAGCCGAAGTGCACGGAAGCTTCATTAAACCTTCCGTACACTCCTTGCATAACCGCCCATGCTTGCAACGCTCGCACCTCATAACACGGTCCCGGATTTGGCTTTCCAGGGTGGCTCTGGCCTCCCTGCCCAGTCTAACGTATGCGCTGTCACTTTCAGCGACGCGTTTCCTGTATTTGGGGTGCACAAGCCGCCTCTCCCGGTAGCACTCCTCCCCATGTAGTCCATGCTCCTCGATTTCCTCATCATCGTAAACAAATATGTGCCAAAGGTTCAAGTAACTGCTTATATTTTCCAAAAATAAATTCCATTCTCCCCCAAAACACCTCATAGCCTTTTTATACGAGGGCAACTCCCTTGCTGCATTCTGCAGATGTGATGACGCAAGAGAGGCATGTACAGGTTCACACCACAGGATCATGGATACATCTTCGACAAGGCGCATCACCACAGGTAGGAGGTAATACGGTTCCGGTGGTTCAGGGAACTTACGGAAGAATACAAACGCCCTTTCGGGGAGCTCATGTATCTGCATGGCGGACTCCACGGGCGGTTCGCCGGGGATAAGAGCACCGAGATAGTGGAATATTTCGTCAATTTCAAGGAACGCCAAATAACACACTCCAGGCTCGTCCGGCAACTTTCCCGTCACGGACATTGCAAAGTGAAGGGTGAAGTACGTAAGACCCCTCTGAGTATGGGACTGGAGTCGAGGGATTGTTAAGGATCTGCGACAATCCTCATCTGCTCCGTTACCCAACAACGGCACACCGACTTCGAATTTATGTCCATTGATCAATAAGGTCAACGTCAGTGAAAGCCCACCATTCCCAGCGTCAACATCCGTCGTATCGCGCCTCCAGGACGCCATATGTCACAATACTGTAGTGCGTTTATAGGATTCCAACCCTTTCCCCGCCTGACTAGTGAGCTGTCAAAGGAAATTGTGCCTGAGTAGTTGCAAGGTATCGCGCTTTATTGTTAGAACATGCCTAAAGATAGGTGAAACAGAGGTTGATGCACATACGATCGGTTGCACATGCGTATACAACTCATTCCCTGTAGCCTATGCGTATCTTGTTACTTGAGTGAGGTAGGCAACCCCAAGGCGTGGATTTCTCTGCCAAACTGCTAGGGAGGAGGTGTTGGTGCGCCGGCAGGGAAAATCGTAAAAGGAAAGAATCGCACCAGATATGAGAGGACCCGCGAGGAAAAGTAAAAGCGTACCGGGGCTCTTTGTGAAGGAAACGAAGGTTCGCGGGGCAACACTGAAGGGGGGATGCGGAAAATACCCTCCACACGTCGCACAGTCCAGCTCAAGCCCAGTGAGCCCTGCAGCACTCACTGAAAGGAGGGAGGAAGAGACAGTGAAAGAGATATGCGCCTACGCCGACATCACATTCGCTACCCACCATCCACTGCGCTATAGTTTCCGCCGAAGAAACTACTAACAGGGTTTTCAGGGCTCTGACAGTGTAACTCGGTAAGCGGATAAGCTGACAAAACCAGCTGCCTATACTTCATTGCCACGTCGACAGCAGAGGCGCAGCCATCTATAACATCTACACTGGTAGAGAAACGCAACTTTGTAAGCGTGTCCCTGCGCTCAGCGTCATCTACACTCCTAAATGGCCCACTCTCCAACCGCAGGTAAGAGTCTGCCAGTCGTTCTGCAAGCATCGACATCGTCTCGCCATCATTCACAGTGACAAGGATTAACTGATGCCGTGCAGGCGAGGCATACATGAGGATTTTCACAATGCTGGGATCATCCGAGTGTTTGAGATTGTCCTGCAAAGCGGCAATGAACGTCATGCTACTGGTACGTGGCCCCTCCTCAACCGACGAGTACACAGCAGCCACAGCGGCGGAAACGTCGCCGCTGTCAAACGAACTGCTGCTGTATTCACCGCTATCATCGTATTCGTCACTCTCGATACAGGCGGACGAGACATCGCCAGCTATCTGTTCCTCAATCATTGAGGTGTCAGTGTCTACGGTGCCTGCCTCACTGAGTGCGGTAGCGACGATAGAACTCAACGTGTTCGCCCTGCCCGAAGGCATGTCCGCGCTCTGTTCAGGGTTCGAAGCATTCGCCGTCACCGCAGCGGCACTGGACAACGAGATGTTGCATTCACGGCAGACACGTTGTAGTTCAGTGTCGTGCAAAAGTGGGATGTGTACGTAGGTATTTGAGCACGACGTGCAAAACACACCGCCACATGAACGACAGTGGTGACGCCTCCTGAACAAGGTAAACGCCACATCACAGCTGCCACACGTAACTGTTGCACTGTCAGGCTTCCACACACCAGAAAGGGTTCTCTCATCGGCCATCTGCGGCGCTACGGCTTCGCTATTACCTTGGCGCACGCAAATGCGAAGCGGGGGAGAAGGAAACACAAACGGTAGGAAGAGGGGTGGCCAACTAGTATGCAACACTCGTAGATAGCGGCGCGACCGTAGGCGACGAGTGAAGACAGAATCAGAAGTATTGTAGTGCCGGAAACGCGTACTGCACCACGCAAGCCTCGCCGTTCCGTGCACACACAGCTGGCAATGAGACAAGTACAGAGCACATTTCGGCACCACAAGGCTGCCAGAGTGATGGGTGCGGCAGGTTTTTATTCAGGAAGCGGGGGTAGCCATGAAATGTCACCACCAAAGGTTGGGGGGTTCTCATCGTCTTCACTTCCACTAAGAGAGTCCTCCTGCAACGGTCCGCGCAACTTCGCGGGGATTCCTGAGCACCACAATCCTTGGAACAGTTTAGCATCGTCAGAAAGAGTCCCAGCACATCGCTGTTCCCCCAACACGTTGGTAGTAGCGGCGGCCAAGGACTCGTCCGCCCCAAACCCCTGCGCAGTGCCGAAAGGCTCGTGTCCCTGCACGTGGTGACCCCCGTAGGTCCTACTGTATACATTTCTCGGTGCATCGAAGGTCTCGAGTGTCACGGGCGGCTGACAGAAGTCAGGCAGCGTTACCTCCTGGGAGTCGGCGCTGCCTTTCTTCGGGGACGTGTCGTGATCGTTGCTCGCCGGCTTTGCCATGCTAAGCGAAAACTCGGGCAGGCGTTCCATACTATAGTTCCTCGAGAGGAAAACAAACGGGCTGCGGAGGCTCTCGTAACCAAATGATGGCGCAACCAGCAGTTGCTCGGGGGCTGACTCAGCACGCGACACGTCCCTGAGGGGCACCGTCAGACCCTCCTCCGCGAGGCGAGCAACCTCCACCACCACCCGGCAGCTGCCGTCCGTCGGCAAGACACGGGTCTTGGATAGAGACAGGTATGTACGGAGTACCTCTAACCGCTTGCGCACCCGTATCTCGTGCAGCATCATTCGAAATAGAGAAAGAAGAGGTGAGACAAGAGCGACGCTTCCTTCGAAGGATCCTGCCACCGTGGATTGTACAGTGTCACTGGGCAACAGAGGCGCCAAGGGCTCCTGAGACTCGTATGAAAGATAGCGGTGCCAACAGCCAGCTCGCCTCTCCACACCATCTATTTGCTTCCGCAGTCTCAGAAGCTCCTCGTACCTTGAACGCTTCTCCGCTATTACCCGCAGTTCCTCTGGTGTGGGCAATGACACACCCTTGTGCGCAAGGACCCTTACAGCCCTTTCCCGCTCCGCGACACGACGCTGGCGCACTCTATTGGCAAGGAGGGCTCTCATTGCCTTCCCATAGTCGCAGCTATCTGACCCTTCCGGGAAGGACGCTTCCTCCACACCCTTCATCCGCTTGCTCCCCGGAGGTGTGTCACCCTGTAGCACTGAGGCCATAGATAGAGACTTCACGCGAGGGATATAAGGGCAAGCAGAAGTGTGAGAAAAGAAAACCCGCAAGCAGGAGGACAACCATATGTGGTAATAAACAAGACAGGAAGAAATAGCTCAGCTGACAGTGGTCAAGATTCAACCTAATCATCCACAACATACCACTGGGGAAGGTCACCGAGGGTTATTTAATATTATGTGCGTAAGACGGCCCCCAAGGATCCGAAGTATGAGCAGTGCGAAGCAGCCATAGGGCAAACGGCGGACATGTCGATTGCCTTCACACGCACATCCATAATGGTGCGACAGAAAATTACCATTCAACCAGCGGGGGATGGGGAAATCAGATCGGCGCACAAGGCTGGATGCGCTCATGATGAGAGCGCACGCACATGTCGCATTGCTATACTTAAGTTAACAGAAAAGCACTAAGACACGGCTCCATAGAACGGAATAATCACCCAAAAAAACGCCTGGCTCTCATGCAGTCTGAAAAAGAGCATTGGAGGCTCCTAACCCAACGAAGGATCAGTTGGAAAGGAGCGCGTTCACCCCAGGCAATACTACAGTACACGACATCGCGCCAAAGTGAAATCTAAAAAAAACTCACTTTATGGCCCAAAGTACAACGTGTCCCATCAGTCGGTCGGTTTCCTTGTTGTGAGGGTCGCTACTTTGTGGTTGTTGCCGCCGGAAGTATCAACGCCGGTTCTTGAGGGAAGGCCGCTAAACATGGGCAGTGCCGCAGTGAGGGCAACCTTGTTTACTCTGGGCCGCACCTGGGGAGGAATATGATGTTTCAAGATGTCCCGCTCCTTGCGCTTGCGTCCGTGAATACTGTCCACAAGCACACGCGCCATCTCCGATGGCTTCTGCCGCTTGGACTTCTTTCGCTTCACGCGCTGTTTCCCCCTTCGTCCTGGCATCGTGTTACTGCCACACGGTTGAGCCCTATCACGACTACTTTCTTCAACGTATCCCAGTAAATGGAAGATGGAGCAAAGAAAAGGTAAATTAATGCAGAGAGCGTGGTAGTACAGGATGAAGCTCGGAGAAAGGCGGAGAAAAAGTAGGAGACAGAAGAGGGCGGAGAAATGGTTCGAATCAGCCGTAAATGGAACAATATAGATAAGGGGTACATGTTAACAGGATCTTTTTTTTTTAAAAGACGACGAAGAAAACACCAATAATATACAAAGAAAAATAACAACAGGAACGCACATAGAATTTAACGCAAGGTTTTTCCTTATTTTCTTATGTGTAGCAAAAGGAATAAAAAGAAAGGTGGGCAGTGAAGTCACTTTACATACCATTGGAAGGCGTTTTCGAGAGCCACATGAATAAAATAATAACGACAATATCAATAGCATAACAATAATAACAATATAGCAGTGTCGTCAGACTCGATTGTACAACGGGGGGAGGAAACGTTAGCGCGGCGCATTCGCTATATAAATGAATCCAGGTAGATTTATGCCCGACTAATTCCGGGGGGTGGGTGGGTGGAGGCGGGAAGCTACAGTCCTCCGGGTATCGCATCGGAAGGGTTATCAGTCACCACAAGAGGGAGAAGAGGATCCCATGCAAGAAGACCACGAGACCCCGTAACTCGCTTAACCCGATGAACAGCGGTGATCCAACACAGAGCCGAAGTGCACGGAAGCTTCATTAAACCTTCCGTACACTCCTTGCATAACCGCCCATGCTTGCAACGCTCGCACCTCATAACACGGTCCCGGATTTGGCTTTCCAGGGTGGCTCTGGCCTCCCTGCCCAGTCTAACGTATGCGCTGTCACTTTCAGCGACGCGTTTCCTGTATTTGGGGTGCACAAGCCGCCTCTCCCGGTAGCACTCCTCCCCATGTAGTCCATGCTCCTCGATTTCCTCATCATCGTAAACAAATATGTGCCAAAGGTTCAAGTAACTGCTTATATTTTCCAAAAATAAATTCCATTCTCCCCCAAAACACCTCATAGCCTTTTTATACGAGGGCAACTCCCTTGCTGCATTCTGCAGATGTGATGACGCAAGAGAGGCATGTACAGGTTCACACCACAGGATCATGGATACATCTTCGACAAGGCGCATCACCACAGGTAGGAGGTAATACGGTTCCGGTGGTTCAGGGAACTTACGGAAGAATACAAACGCCCTTTCGGGGAGCTCATGTATCTGCATGGCGGACTCCACGGGCGGTTCGCCGGGGATAAGAGCACCGAGATAGTGGAATATTTCGTCAATTTCAAGGAACGCCAAATAACACACTCCAGGCTCGTCCGGCAACTTTCCCGTCACGGACATTGCAAAGTGAAGGGTGAAGTACGTAAGACCCCTCTGAGTATGGGACTGGAGTCGAGGGATTGTTAAGGATCTGCGACAATCCTCATCTGCTCCGTTACCCAACAACGGCACACCGACTTCGAATTTATGTCCATTGATCAATAAGGTCAACGTCAGTGAAAGCCCACCATTCCCAGCGTCAACATCCGTCGTATCGCGCCTCCAGGACGCCATATGTCACAATACTGTAGTGCGTTTATAGGATTCCAACCCTTTCCCCGCCTGACTAGTGAGCTGTCAAAGGAAATTGTGCCTGAGTAGTTGCAAGGTATCGCGCTTTATTGTTATTTTAGAGAAAAGACGTGTGTAAGACTTGTTAACGTTGTATTTAGTTTTAGTAATGATATGTTGTGTTGCAAAGACCTTTTTTTAAAAAAATAGCTTTGTTAATGTTGAAATATTTAACGTGCAGTATAGTGACTGCTATTGTTTTTGTGATGTTTATGTTATTTGTATCTTCTTGGCAAATTTTCCCAAAACATGGCCATACAGCGAAGATTAGCTCTCGTTTGTAATACTAGAGATGTGTAGATGAAGGCGAAGAAGACTCCTCCAATAAATCCCCAGTTACGTATTTCAATAGCACCCTTTTCCCTCGTCTCAAAATACCGAGGGCCAATGTATTCATCGTATGCGCACTTTGCAAGATATGGTACACCGATATAAAATGTGGGAACGGACTTGCTTGTTGGTATGTAACTCTTCGGGAAAATAAGGCTAAGAGCCGCAAAGCCAGCAAATGCTCCATTTGATGTGTCAGCGCAGTCGAATCGCGTGTTTGCTTTCCTCTTGTTGAGCTGTGTGCTAAACAAATAGGCGAAACCGCTGAAAAGACCTGAGCCAAGATATATTGCAACCGCTGACCTCCACCCAATGATTTCAGTGATGGGCTTAACGAGAAGCCACGACAAAAAAGAGTTAATGACTGCATCCATTGTTTTATGGACATAAATACAGGAGAGTGGATTGGGGAAAAAACTGGATGACTTTGTCAGAAAAACGTCTCTCATTAGTAACGGCTTTCGACTACTTAACATGACAGCATTATTGGCATAGCTTCCCTTATGATACGTTAGGAAAAATGTCTGGTCAGTTGTCAAAGCCATTGCGAAGAAAATGGCCGCATTATTTGTCCCCATAGACATTTGGAGATGTCAACGATACACTAATAGTTAGCACGAGATTTGCGTCTCACCTTTCCCGCCCTCGTCGCACGGCGTGGGAAGAAAAGTGCTTTAAGCAGTAAACGCAACGCGCACTGTTAAATGAGTGCAAAATACCTTCTTCAAGTATTCACAACCACAAAGGCGGGCGGCTAAAGGCACGAGAAAAAGGCAAAGGCGTGTGAACAAGCCAGTCGGCACGATGCCGTTGACCAGGAGAGAGGCCAGTGTGGGTGCACAAGCACCAAAATAAACATATTTCTCCTTTGTTTTTTTTTTTCTTGTTCGAGAAATCGTGTTGGTGAACACAGTTTGGTTCAAACGTACCGTTAAAATAACTTAAGATTGACACGAAGGAGGGCATACACCACTACGCGTACTGGCAGATTGATGAATTTAGTTGTGCTCACACCAAAGAAACACTGCTAACAAAGATACTGACATGGAGCTGGAAACTTTCGCTTGAAACAAGGAATATCGTGCGTCTGTGTGCGAGAGCTGCTGAACATCAACAACAGCAAAAAAAAAAAAGAAAAAAAAACGACTATCTGCTCGCTGACACTGACGCATTACATAATTCAGAACACGACATCGCGGAACGTTGGTGAACTGACAAACGAGGTGTGAGGTGGGAAAAGAAAAAGTAATACTGAAAGTAAATAGTAAACATAATTAAGTAAAAAAAAGCGATACAGACTAAACATCACCAGTAGTCCTTTTTTTCTTTTCATTTTTTTTTAATCATAAAACGAGAATTCTCATTTGATCCCCAACAAACCAAGGAACCCCTATTCCTTTCTTATTACTGTCCCTGTGCCATCGTTGTGCTCATATGCACGGTAACCTGAACATCGGACTGAATGCTCCAGAAGGAGGGGAGAGGACAACAACCCTTTCCCACCCCTTCTTCAACCTTCGACTATACTGCGGTTGTGACGAGATCCACTAATATTTATTTCCATTGTTGCTTGCTTTGTAGAATGCATTCGCCCGTTTTGCCGTTATTCTTCAGTGCTTAGTTAAACACCGCTCTCCGTGTGTTCTTCCTCTATTCGGCACAGACCTATACCGAGAATGAAAGAAATAAAGAAAGCACACACACGCACAAATGTTTTCTTCTTTTCTTCCTCTTCGCACACCCCAATCGGAACTCTCGTGAAGCAGCTTCCGGCCGTCCTTTGCAGATGCACCACTTAGGCGGAGGTCCTTAATTACTCGTTCAATATCTTTTCCTTGTCCGTGTCGCTCTTTCTTCTCCCTCCTCTTCCAAACTCAGTTGCATTAATCTAATTGGGCGGTCAAATGTCATATCCTTCTTCGCATTACAGCCGTGAACGTGTAAGGTGTGTGTTAACGAACTCCAACTGCTCAATGGCCTCCTGCGGGGACAAATTGAAGTGAATTAATGAGAATATGGGCGTTTCTTCAAAAATACCATCGTCCGACCGGCGAATTTTGACGATGCCCTGGAGCGATGCCACATCACAAACAGTGAGCACCTCCACTACTTTCGCTGCTACAATATCTGTGATTCGAAGCGCTGCAAGCATTGTGTTTCCTGTTCCGATAAAATCATCTACAATGATCACACGCGAACGTGGAGGAATGCTGTCGTTCCTTATGGAGCGAGACATGGGCAGATAACCAAGACTCTCGTCTTCAGGTATGAAGGACGAGGGAAACCGCTTCGTTACGCGTGCAGCAACGAAGGGGATATTGAGCGCCACTGCCAACGGAGCCCCAATTATATAACCGCGAGCCTCCACACCAATTACATGCGTCGGGCCCTCAGCACCCATGGTCGAATAACGATTCTTGAGAAACTCAATAACCTTTTTGAAGAGCACCGGCTGCTCTGTAAGGCTGCTAATGTCGTACACATGAGCATGGTGGGTGTTGGATGCGTCGGCTTCCCCAAAGACGTGGGCGTGTAGTTCCTTGGCTAGAGGGTGCGAATTAGCCAGGGTAAAGTGGTGTGGCGTGCACTCCACAACATCCGTGTCGTACTGGGGCATCGTCACGAGTAGTGCAGATATGTCTTACTAAAAATGCAGTTGCTTAATTCTTCATGCACATATAAAGCGTATGTAAATGAACAAAAGAGTGAATGAGGGTAACTTATCCGCGCCCGACAAGGGACTGTAAGGCATCCTCGCGTGTAGGTGAAGGAATGAGGAGGAAACAACCCGCAGCAGCTCCCTGGAAACCTCTGACGACGGATGCGTGAAAATTAGCGCCTTACAGCATAGTCAAAATAAGTGGAAATAAGGAAGAACACTCCGAACGGTTATAACGACTGGGGATGGAGATGTACAAAGGCGAGGAGAACGACAACGTCAACAACGTAAAAGGAGGAGAAAAAAAATAAAATCAAATTAAAATAGTGAAAGGAGATAAAGAGATACCCTAGTAAGTAGCGAAAATAATGTTATACCAAGAAATACGGACAAGACATCTTCCCTTTGTCGAATTCAACACCTGCTACATCTGCTACGCAATAGAATAAAATATGTGACTCCGTGTCTCCTGAGCACTACAACAGTAGACAGTACAGATACCTGTAGTGACACATGCGTCATTCGTTCCCAGCATAAGTAAACAAACCTATCGTGGTTGTCCTTATGGCTGAAACGCACCGTTTCTTCCATTTTTTTTCTTTTTGTTTTCTCCCTCACTTACTGCCTTTTGTACCCATCCCCAACGTTTCTGTTTTGCTTTGCCCCTGGTTCACCCGTACACCGGTAAATATCATGCTCAATTTATTTATTCATATCAATATGAAAGAGTCCTTTGAGGAATACTACCAACACATGATACAGACTAAATCAGTTTCTTGGCTTCGGCACAGGTTATGGTTCGTGGTCCAGTGTATCCAGGCACGTCACCACAGTTCTCTTCAGTCAATGCGCTTTCATCCACCAGGGTAACAAAAGGAACCTTGCTGTACCGTCCGCCTGCGTACGTGTGGGATGGCTCTGAACCCTTCAAGAAAGTCAGCCCGAGAACAGCCGCGACCTCAACAACGGTAGCACCGCAGGCATCGCAGAGTTGCAGACCAGAGAGCACCGTCCCTCCCGTTGCGATAACGTCATCGATTAAAACAACACGGGAGTCCTTGTTTAAAACTCCAGAACGGATCGTCATGAATTCCTCCGTTTCTGCCGCATATTCCTTTTGGTACGGCTCACTCTTGATTAGAATACCCGCGCTTTTGTTCGTCTTGCGGACGAGCACAAAAGACGCATTAAGCTCCACGGCAATCATTGTCCCGAAGAGGAACCCGCGGGAGTCAAATCCCAAAACATGCGTGATCGGCTGTGGAAGCTTCTTGTAGCGCTCAACAAAAAAGTCTCGAATGGCACGCATAACATCCGGATTTTCAGTAAGAGACCCCACCTCAGCGAAGCGTGGGACGTCGTGAGGTGAAAATTTGGGGGAGTACCACCTGTACGCCTTGGCAACCTTCTCACGAAGGGGCGAATCCTTCGACAGAGTGAAATAGTTTGGGGAAAGTTCCTCCAGAGACATTGTAGGTTATTGGATTTGTTTTTTTTTAGTGTGTGTACTCCGGAACGTAAAATGCACAATAAGACTACGTGTAATACGTGATTCCTCCACCCAAAAAGTTTCCTCTGCTACTTCCCTCAGATGTTAGGATCCTAAAGATAGTTTAACTTTGTTTTTTTTATTCTTCTTTTAGTTGTTGTTCTTGTTATTGTCTTCAATGGAAAGCCAAACAAGACAGTTGAGATCAAATGTTACGGCACACGATGAGAAGGACGAAAGCCGGGAAGCATTGCGTAACGCATTCATGCTGGTAGTATACGTCCTCGGCCGTAGAGCATGCGCCACAGTGGGAAGATAGAAGAAAAGACGAATAGTTAACAAGAATAACCAAAATAAAATGTTAAAAAATGAACCACCCACGTCACCGGGGCCTCTGGCTGCGCTTTAAAATAATCATCTGCGCGCTACATTCGTCCGTGGCAGCGCTGCACTCGCTGATGCTCCAAATTCAGAACGAAGTCGACGTTTGCGTCAGAGATAATTTCACGACCCAAACTGGCTGCGTGTGCTCGCATCATCGTAGCGGCCATCGCAAAAGAGTTATTATGTATGAATGGGTCCCGATTATTCCAGTGCGGTTCCGAATGAGAAAAGGCAAGGAGTCTGTCAGAGAGTCGAGATGCCATGCCATGTTCTTCCTGCTCAAACCGACGGGGAACTCGCCGAACCTGGGTAAAGTAATCGCGTACCTCATCTGCGTTAATTCTATTAAGATCGCCGCCTCTGTTGCCAGTTCTGGAATCCACGGGACGGAAACAGCTAATCGCAGAAACTAATTTCATCTGCAACCCTAGACGTCGAAAGGACGAGAAAGTTTAGATCCACAGGAATTTCATGTGTTTGGTACGGGTACTCCAACAGAAGCACTTGCTTGTGTATGGCAGCAAATAGAGCATCCTGCACAGCGTCGCCTGCTGAGTCAACAGCTCGACTATCCAGCGTAACGTGTGAGCCGTTCGCTAACTGAAGAATGCCTGCTTTCAAAATATTAGTTGAGCCATCCTGCTCGACGTTATGCTGAGGGAAGAGTCCAACAGCTTAGACGAATCCAGCAGCACCTCAGCCACTGGGGAAACATTGCGTATGTGCGACGACCACGCGGCAAGGTCGATGATATCACCCTCCACACGAAGCGGCAAGTCGCCAATTGGAACTCCGCCTTCGTGAGTCGTTACCCGCGCGCAGAGATGCAGCAGGAGGTACTCCGCGAGAAGACAATCCCCCGCACACACGACTTCCTTCAAATATTGCAGCACCAGAGGTCGCCTAGTTTCAAAGTATGAACAGTTCAGAGGATGCACAGGTTCTGCGTAGACATTCTGCCACGACAGGCACGTCATCCGTGGGAGAACCCCGGGGGGGAGTTGCTCGCTATGCCATGCCCCAAAGCATTCAAATTCATCTACTTCAGTGCATTCCATAGCTGAAGAAGAAACTAGCGAAGATTCATCGATAAAACCATAGAAATCAACCACATCGTTTAGTCGTATCTGCTCCTTTTGGTCATTGGAACTAAATATCACAGTCACAATACAAGCTGTGTGCAGTGTCCCCCTGAGAGGTGGGTGCGGCAGATTAAGTTGTTGATAAAGAGGCATGCTTGCTGTAGTCCCTGACAGTGTTCCATCGCACAATTTGTCGCCTTCCTGACATCGAAGTCTCACACAACGCCCTTCAGACATCCCTTCATTGTCCCTGCCTTCGCCTTGACCGGGAACCCCGGGTGGTGTTCGTTCGCGACGCTTGCGGCTGACAATACGGTTTTGATTAGAGGCCACGCTGCATGTAGGAATCTGTCCCTCACAACTCACGCATGCTGCCGCACCCTGTCCTCGCATGCCTTCCTCATAACTCGGATTGTCGGTGTCATAAAAGTGTACGTTACCGGGAACAGGAATGACGTAGAGCTGAACAGCTTCAAGCATCTCGCATTCGTCCGCTGCCTCGTGCTTGAAAAAATTAACTGAGGAGGCGCGATAAAGTGTAATATTTGGATCCATCTCCTGAATCATGCCCCGGCAACGGCACATCCGTCCAGTGGAATTCTGAACGTCACCCATTGGGAAAACGTTGTATAATAAACCCAACACTTCTTCCTTAGAGAAAACTGAGCGGAAGTAATTATGCACGTAAGAGAGTGCCGCCAATGTCCCTCCCAGCTCAGCACCCTTTTGCCGAATGAGAGCACCTACCTCCGCCCGGTCATATGCCGCCTGCATCGTCCTCTGTTTGTAAGGAGAAAGGGGAATACGCATGAACCAATAATCATTTTGGAGAAAATTAAACGTCATATTTCAATGAAATGCATGGTTGAAGGAGATTGTGGATGAAAGGGGGGAAACAGGGCAAAACGATTAAAAAAAACATAAGGAAGGAACCAACGATTCCTCCACCATCATCAGAGAAGAACCCTGAGACATATCTCTCTACACACCATTCGACATATATATATATATTTACGTGCGTATGCGTAATTGACTCTCATCCCGTTCTTTTTCTTCTTCTTCTTCAGGGAAATGGAAGAAAAAATACAACGGAAGAACAAAAAGAACTCTCACATTGTGAAGTTTTTTTAAAAATAATATGAAGGGACGCGGAGACGATATTAAAATGATGATGATGATAATAATAATATATAATATATATATTCGGGGGGGGGAAAGAAAAAAAACAAGAAGAAATGTACACGGAAGTAATACCACAGTTTCGGGGAATTATAACTGAGTAATGAGAGCATTTCTCAATCGAGAGAAACGCTGGCGGACTCGCGGATCTTTGCAGCACCGTTCACGTACTCAATCACACGCGATACAAACATCTCGTCACCGCGTTGAAACGGCTGATACCGCTTCAGCAATGCCTCCATAAGTTTGACTCCCTCTAGGAATGCCCCTTTCCACATGAACAGTTCATCCATCACTTCCTCATCACGCTGCCTGAGCACAAACGCCAGTTTTGCATCGTTCACGGACTTGAGCATGGCCAAGTTTTCCGTGTTTTCCCTTTGAGTACGGTCTGCCTTTATTTTGTAGTAATCAAACATGGCCACGAGGTCTTCACGCTTTTCGCTCAATATTTTCAATTCCTGTGCCTCCAGCAGACGGCGCGCTCGGAGACTACGAAGCTCCAGGTGAGATGAGCTTAGTTGAAGCGCGAGCTCCTTCAGCTCATGGTAGACGTCGCACATATACTCATCTTTACTAATCGCGGCTTCAATGCAGCACCCCACCTCCTGGGTGCGGGACTTTTCACTATGTTGCATGACGCGCTCTCTTTCCGCCATGTGCCTCTGTACTATACTGAGAAATTCCTCTCGTTCATGCAACACTAACTCGTCGCGATAGTGCAAGAGATACTTCCACAGGCGACACTCAGCCTGAGCTAAACGGCACTCCTTTCTAGACTCATTTAGCACGCTCTCCAGTGTTACCAAACGACTGCATTCCTTTTCATGGCGGTGTGCCTCTTTCTGTGCAACGTAGAGGCTGGTTACCAGATTTTGAATAGCCTTTTCTTGTTTGGACTCCTGTTCTTTAGCTGACAGTTTCTCTGCAACAAGTCTTTCCTGTGTTACTCTGAGTGATTCTTGCAAATGCGAAATGTCCTTGTCGTATTTCTGCTGCAATTCCAGTACCTTTTGATCCAATAGCTGCACCTGATGTCTCATGCATTCGGCCTCTTTGATTAGGTAAAAGGACTTCCTTTGGTTAATTTCACGCTCCGCTTCCTGCGACATCTCTGATTCCGCCGAACGCTTCTTTAACTCGTCAATGATATACGACAATTGCCGCTCCCTTGCAAGAGCCTCTTGCATTTCATTGCTGCGCATGCTCTGCAGCGCAGCGAACTTATCCCTGATTGACCTTCGAACCCTCTCAGACAAGTTCGCTTCCTCGCTATTCCCGACCTCCCGCAAGGGGATTTCCTTCAGTAGACAATCTTCAGATTGCTTCATTGTCTTCACTAAAACGTAGGCAACCCACCAGTTGCGCTCAGCCAAACTGCCCCTTATCCTTCCGGTCCCTATCTGTCCTACACTTAAGCCATATTCACCCCCCATCCCGAAAAGAACGTTAAGGAACAGTAAGGAAGAGTTTCAAATTAAGCATTGTGTGATACGATAAAATAAGAGTGGCACACAGTTTCTTTTTTTTTTTTATCAGGAGAACCGCACGGGCACAGCTAAATAGCATGACGATATCGACGGAACATTCATTCGTCGGTTTTCCTTGATGTTAAGTCACCGGTCGGCGTTATGTCCGCTCCACACGATACGTTTGCAATAATTACCTTCGGAACACCCCCGTGACCTTTACAATCCGCAAAGACGAGGGAATACGTGGGTTAAGATACAACGAACCCCGTGTTCTCACGGAGAGGGAAAGTTCCAGTGAAGAGGAGTACCACGCTAACCTACGCAGAGCGCAAAAGTGAACCGGACAATGGCAGAGCAATATCAAAAAGGCACGCACATCGATAGCCCCACCCACCCATTCGCCACCGAGCAACGGATTTTCTCTTGTCATTGTACAGCAATATTTCACAGGACTCCGCCTCTTCCCATGCAGCATAGTTCCTGCAGTAGTCCCTCGCGGGGAAGGAGTCAAAATCACAGCAACTTTCTTTCACAATAAAGCGGTGTCCCCCGCCCGAATATATTCGTACATCATAGACTTCCGGAGGAGCTCACGCATCGTTACAACTTATAACCAAACAGCCCCACCATACCTACCCTAAAAGCAGAGAATGTATGAAACAACAACAGGGAAAAAACAAGGAACCAAATCAGTCCATAATTTGTCGCCCAAACTGCACAGTCAATAAGCACAGACATCCACAGTGCGCAAAGGGTGCCACTGCTGAAGGAAGAGACAACACAGGTACACTGCGCGAATGCAAAGTAAATTATAACATCCTCAGAAACAAAAGGAAAAAAAGAAAAGAAAATCAATCAGTCCTGCTAACAAACGGAGATCATGGTGGAAGACGAGCGTAGAGAAGAACAGAACACTCCACCACATCAACCCCAAGAAAATCCTAAATCATGCGGGCGAGGAGGCGGTTGATGAGCGTGTCACGGTTGCCATAGTCGCCGCCCTCAACAAAGTGGCGACGCTTCTGACGCATGCCACCAGCAGGAGGTGCAAGCTTGAAGGGCCACATACCGTTTGTCACAGTACGGAAGTGTTTGCCACAGGTGTAGATCTGGTTGACAAGATCTTCGGCGCAGACGATGTCCTTGTTATCGTACTTGTCCTTGATCATCTGGTTGTTGGTGATCTTCACACGCTGGCCGTTGATCTTCAAGTGGCCACGCTTGTACACCATCGCACGAACTGTGCGCAGCGAGGGATAGCCGTAGGCAATGTATGGCTCCACAGCGCGGATCATGTTCTCCATAGGCTTGTTCAAACGCACGAAGACCGTGTTGAAGATCTGGCGGAGGCGCAGGAGCTGCAGGATCTTGCGCTGCTTCGGAGGAACCTTCGCAATACCGCGGATACGCGTCACTACAGCCACCTTCGGCTTAGCCTCAAGGTAGTAGCTACCGTGCAGTTTTGCGTGGCGGCGCAACCCAGCGAGCCTCTTCTCGGTGGAGCGGTACTGGCGTGAGTACTTCAGTCCACGAGCGTAGGCCAACTTCTTCAACGAGGCCGCCGCAGCCTTGTTAGCGGCGATTGCCTTCTTGAAGTTCTCCGTCTGCTGCTGCTTGAAAGCGGCGCGCTTGATGGCGGACTCAGGTGCAGGTACGGCCTTGGCGGGCATTACTTCTTTACCTTCTGTCAGCAGGGTACCTGTGAATGAGAGTGGGGATTTGTATATCATTATCATAGCAGCGCATCACTCAGGCGTTGTGCTCAACAGAAGCTGATAAGCACAGGAAGCAACCCAGCTCAAAGAAGGCTGGATAAAGAAAAAAAAACAAAATCAGCGAAAACCACTGGAGCCTGTAGAAGAATCAGGACAATTTGTAACTAATTCATCCATGCCCAATGAAACAATAAAAAAAGCAAAACAAAGTAATAATGCACAGCTCCCTACATAGCCATATTCCATATCAACCCCAAGAAAATCCTAAATCATGCGAGCGAGGAGGCGGTTGATGAGCGTGTCACGGTTGCCATAGTCACCGCCCTCAACAAAGTGGCGACGCTTCTGACGCATGCCACCAGCAGGAGGTGCAAGCTTGAAGGGCCACATACCGTTTGTCACAGTACGGAAGTGTTTGCCACAGGTGTAGATCTGGTTGACAAGATCCTCGGCGCAGACGATGTCCTTGTTATCGTACTTGTCCTTGATCATCTGGTTGTTGGTGATCTTCACACGCTGGCCGTTGATCTTCAAGTGGCCACGCTTGTACACCATCGCACGAACTGTGCGCAGCGAGGGATAGCCGTAGGCAATGTATGGCTCCACAGCGCGGATCATGTTCTCCATAGGCTTGTTCAAACGCACGAAGACCGTGTTGAAGATCTGGCGGAGGCGCAGGAGCTGCAGGATCTTGCGCTGCTTCGGAGGAACCTTCGCAATACCGCGGATACGCGTCACTACAGCCACCTTCGGCTTAGCCTCAAGGTAGTAGCTACCGTGCAGTTTTGCGTGGCGGCGCAACCCAGCGAGCCTCTTCTCGGTGGAGCGGTACTGGCGTGAGTACTTCAGTCCACGAGCGTAGGCCAACTTCTTCAACGAGGCCGCCGCAGCCTTGTTAGCGGCGATTGCCTTCTTGAAGTTCTCCGTCTGCTGCTGCTTGAAAGCGGCGCGCTTGATGGCGGACTCAGGTGCAGGTACGGCCTTGGCGGGCATTACTTCTTTACCTTCTGTCAGCAGGGTACCTGTGAATGAGAGTGGGGATTTGTATATCATTATCATAGCAGCGCATCACTCAGGCGTTGTGCTCAACAGAAGCTGATAAGCACAGGAAGCAACCCAGCTCAAAGAAGGCTGGATAAAAAAAAAAAACAAAATCAGCGAAAACCACTGGAGCCTGTAGAAGAATCAGGACAATTTGTAACTAATTCATCCATGCCCAATGAAACAATAAAAAAAGCAAAACAAAGTAATAATGCACAGCTCCCTACATAGCCATATTCCATATCAACCCCAAGAAAATCCTAAATCATGCGAGCGAGGAGGCGGTTGATGAGCGTGTCACGGTTGCCATAGTCACCGCCCTCAACAAAGTGGCGACGCTTCTGACGCATGCCACCAGCAGGAGGTGCAAGCTTGAAGGGCCACATACCGTTTGTCACAGTACGGAAGTGTTTGCCACAGGTGTAGATCTGGTTGACAAGATCCTCGGCGCAGACGATGTCCTTGTTATCGTACTTGTCCTTGATCATCTGGTTGTTGGTGATCTTCACACGCTGGCCGTTGATCTTCAGTGGCCACGCTTGTACACCATCGCACGAACTGTGCGCAGCGAGGGATAGCCGTAGGCAATGTATGGCTCCACAGCGCGGATCATGTTCTCCATAGGCTTGTTCAAACGCACGAAGACCGTGTTGAAGATCTGGCGGAGGCGCAGGAGCTGCAGGATCTTGCGCTGCTTCGGAGGAACCTTCGCAATACCGCGGATACGCGTCACTACAGCCACCTTCGGCTTAGCCTCAAGGTAGTAGCTACCGTGCAGTTTTGCGTGGCGGCGCAACCCAGCGAGCCTCTTCTCGGTGGAGCGGTACTGGCGGAGTACTTCAGTCCACGAGCGTAGGCCAACTTCTTCAACGAGGCCGCCGCAGCCTTGTTAGCGCGATTGCCTTCTTGAAGTTCTCCGTCTGCTGCTGCTTGAAAGCGGCGCGCTTGATGGCGGACTCAGGTGCAGGTACGGCCTTGGCGGGCATTGGTTTAGCTGTAGACCGTGCTTGGATCATGTAAAAATAGCAAGCAGTAAACAGAATGAAAAGAGACGTGGCATAGTAACAGAGATGATATTTGGCTTTAAAAAAACAACGGTGATAGTTAAAACCATACACCAGCTGGGAGGCGTGGGATGGGATTAGGGCATACAATTCAGGGGTCTTAATGTTGTGCGAATGAAAGGAAAGAGAGAGAGATCACGTACGTGTGTTAAACCTGTTTTAATCCTATGTCGCTGTACTTGGACATCGCTTGGAGAAAATAGCAATGATGACAAAAAAAAAAGAAATGGAATGTATAAAGAAGAGAAATTAGTAGTTTATATTCAATTGCTTACAATATGTACATCAATAAATACAACTACAGGGTCAAAATAATTATCGATATGTGTAATCGCAGCCAAACCGATGGATAATTTCATGGATGCGGTACGCCTAATCATTCAACCCCTACTTTCACGATATTAATTCGTGTGTGAGTGTGATGGTAATGATTTGTTAGTTCTCGACAGGCCACTCCACGATTACGGCCAGCTACCAGAATTAACCGATTATAGCCCAGTGACGAAGAACACGTTGGGGAGCCAAAATACGCGTGGTTCACATCAAACTTAGCAAATGAAAAGTTTCCTGCGCTTCCTTCTTTAGGATTCGCTACCGCAAAACCGAAGGAAAACTTGTTTGCACTGCACAAATGATCTCATCAACCGGTGTGATCGTCCAAGGGAAAACAATACGGCCTGCCATCAAGCCAAACAATACACCAGTAGGATTAGAGAGAGATAAAGAAAAAGAAAAAAAAACGCACTTGTCAAAGCACAAAGCGCGCACACAAATATTCTCTTTAGGAAGTAAACACCCCGGTATTATAAAATAAAACAGCTTCACTGTGAACATAAGTCTAACAATACAACACCCAAATATGCATACACATATGTAAACCATAGTGCTTTTACCGCAGAGGACACCGCATCAGTGTTTCGTCTTAAACAACTTATGTAAAGAACGTATCACTGCACAAAGAAAATAATTCGCCTACACAGCAAAGTGGGTGAATGTGAGAAAGCAAGGAGGTGAGAGAGAAGCAATGAACCCGGTGCATGAGCCCTGTGAAGCCCCCCTGGCACGAAACTCAGGTACACCACACAGTATTCAAATACTGATTTTTTTTTAATGTCTCATACTCAACACGCACACACACCAAAAAAATGTTGTAGCAATATCTACTGCAGTTATTGTGACCTTTTACGCACTTGAGACTGCTGCTTCGCTACTCCTTGTTTTCTTCCTTAATTCTTTCTGCGCTAGTAGGTCGCTTGCCATTTCGTCCGAGCACTCCTGTACCTCCACCACCTCGGGTATCCAGTGCATGAGCATACGCTCAATACCGTTCTTCAGCGTTGCACCTGACGACGGGCACGATTTACACGCGCCCTCTAGAAGCACAAATACTGTGCCGTCGTCCATGTCAATGTAGCGTACATTGCCGCCATCTGATTGGAGAAGCGGGCGTATGCGCGTAGATAGAAGCTCCTTCACTGCCAGTACCACTTCGTCGTCATCTTCCTCGGGTTCCGTGTCGTTATTATTGTCGGCGAAACATGCCTCACCCTCCTCAGAAAGAACAGCCATGCCACTTTCTGCAAACTCAATAATACATTCCCGTATCCTCGGAACTAATTCATCCCATCCAACATGGGAGGCCTTGCCAAGCGTGATGTACTCATCCGCCACAAACACAGACACCACGCCCTCAATACCGAAGAGCATCTCCGCCAACGGTGACTTGAAGGCGTGTTGGGAATCAGGAAGCTCCAGTGACCGACCAGGGGGGAGGAACGAGAGCTCCATGGAATAAAAACGAAGGCAGTTGGGATTGGGTGTTTCACTACTCTCAACTACTACAGGTTTCTGGCCAGTTGCTCCTAAACACATGCTTCTACACACTGTGCCTAATACGCCAGGGCGAGATTCCACTGAACGGCGCATCATACAGCGCCTCAACAGTGGCAGCCTGCGGTTCAGAACACAGCACAAAGGCAGTGCCCTCGCGAGTAAGTATCGCATCGCAGTTACGGTATTCCTTTCGCGTTGTATGGAAAAAAAAAGACAAAAAAGAGGGTTAAAAGCCGGTATCGGTACTGCTGCAACAACAACAACAAAATGAAGATACTAATGATAACAGCACACACACAAAAGAAGGTAATAATAACAGTAACGATAAATATTGGACCGCAGCGCATCGCATGCGTAAGTTGGTGTCACATAGTTTACAACCCATGCACAGATAAGCACGGTCACCTCTTGTTATTTGCTTCAATTGGTTGTCACATCGTGTCAACCCGAACCGGTCAACAAAGCAGTGCGACTCCTACAAGGCCACACGAGCCGATGCATTTTCTCGAATAAATGCCGCCACTTCTTCGCTATCTATAAAGTTATCCATTAATTGTAGCTCGTCCAGCTCCGCACATGGGAATAGCAAAGTTGCTGCCACGAACCCGAGCTGACCCAGCTGCTCACCGATGGTATGGCTGCTAGAAAAAACGCTAACCTTGCCACCACCCTGTTTGACGAAATGAACTAGCGAAAGATAAAAGTGACGGATTGTAGGGCTCTCAGAGCGGAATACAGAGTCACTCACCATAAGATACTCCACAGCGCCGATGAGTGCCGCGTGGTACACCACCTGCGATGTGTACACGCAGCGATCCGGGTCGTGGTCCATGGTTTCCTGAAACTTCTGCCACACCTTGATCTCATCCCTGCACCTTGTGGACTCCATCACGCCCGAAACATTCGGGTTGGCAAGGGCCTCGCGGAGGGCATCGTTGGTGCTATCCTTAACTTTTATTAGCAAAACCTTTGAAAGATTCTTATGCAGACTTCGCGAGGCTGCGGCCTCTGAATGAGCGGTAGAGGCAACCAAATAAGCCTTAAACTCTTCTCGCAGATGCCCTTGGGAACATATGAGCAGCAGCTTAATTCTGTCGAAGTCAATGTGTGTACAAAGCGCTTCAAACACTTGTCTATAAAAGCGCTGAAGACTCTTGTCTCTTGCAGTGCCGTCGTTTCTACGTTTCTTTGCGATAGAAACATCAATTTTTGCTTTTGTGTACATAAAGGAAGGAGTGATCAACAATATCGACGCGGTACCACTATTCATCAACACCGCTGCAGTATCTACTCGGGACTCATTGTCGCACGCCTCCTTCAACCGCTGGGCGAAGATATCATTCCACTCGTCCTTGACAATCAAAACCTCCTGCGGTGGAAATGCATGGATTGACAAGGTGTGATGTGCTCCCAATTTAACATAGTCGCTCTCCCTTATGTTAACACCCTGAATGCGCAGCTCTTCCGGGGAGAACTCCGTGCTTTGCACCTCCAGCTGCAACGCGATAGTTCGCATTACTGAGGACTGCACTGCAATTGAGGACTCCTTCACTACCTTGCGCCGTGTGGTCGTTCGCACCTGGTCACCGCGGAGCACCAGGTTGAAAAGATGCCACAAATCCTCACTAGTACTCACGAGCACCTTCACCTCTACTAAGCCGTCCACCGTCACAGACTTTTTCAGCAACCGCATTGCACTCGAATGTTTGTGTAACGATTGCCCACTACTGAAGATAAAAATAACCACAGACAAGGCACAAGTGGGAAAAAATATTACGACCCCTTAAACAGACGAACACCAACTTTCCTTCCCTACGCCGAAACATGCACAACAAAAGAATAACAATAACAAAAACAACAGTAATAATAAAGTGAGTGATGAGAGGAGGGACAAGAGTGTGGTTATCATGGACACCCGTTGTAAATAACTATAAATTACAAAAATGTGTATTATTGTTGCAGCTGTGTGCCTTCAAGGTAAATTAAAAAAAGAATTGATATTTATACCATTGACCGAGTGAAAAAAAAATACATGTGTAAACAACTAGTGGGAAAAGACACAACACAAGAGAATAAGGGTAGTCAATATGTGGAAAAAAAAATAGAAAAAAGGAACAAAAAAATGGGCAAATACAAAAAGGCGAGACGCGGCCCCAAGAGACACGGCCAGTAAGGTACAGAGGTAAGTAATTGTGCCTTTCACCACGGGTGAAACTAAAACACACACGCACACACACACACAAAAGCAACAAGTGACATAACTGTATATAAAATAGTCCAATAAAAGGTAACACAGAGAGAAAAGTGAAAAACAAAAAGAAAAAAGAATGCAGCTTCAGTAGTGAAAAGAGCAAACACAGAAAACCATTCCTGTTGGCCGTTTCTGTTACTGCTGTCAAAATTGACAAAAAAAAATATAAAAATATGTACGTATCAGACGATGAACTATGGAAATAAAACAATCCCTTGAATGCGCTCATCAGATAAGCAACGATCCGCGACGCCGAGAAGTTCCTTTACACGCGCCCCACATTCTGCTAACTTAACACCGCCAATCACAAGTGACACTTCTGGCGGGATTCTCCTACGCAACATGTTAGCGAACAAACTCTCCGTGGCACCACCACCGGAGCTTCTGTTCCCCAACTTTTTACGCGTTTTGGGCGCTGGCACCTGCCCAGCAAGTTGGTGAATGCGCCGTAGCAGTGGCCCGTGGAACAAACAAAATGTATCTTCTTCGCCGCGGCTGAAGGCAAGGTGGGACTGCGCTATCGGGTTGCGCTCCAAGTACGATTTGCGGAGGGACGAACCCTGATCCAAATACACAAACGTTGGATGGTTGGGATGCAGGAGGAAGTCCTTGTCCCCTGTTGAACGCAACAGCCCACCACCTACAACAAAGTTGTTTTTCACGGGCGACCGGTCCCCGTTGCCAAGGACGAAGTCAAACACACAGAGGGCTGCGAGGTGAAGCAGGGTTGGGTGTGGAGGCGTATGGTGAGCGGGTAGCACGCCACCCCTCAACCCCCTCGTGGTGGCCTTAAGATTGAAGTACTGAAACCATGAATTATTAAACCGCACGTGGAAAATTTTCATGGCCGTATCTGAAAGGTGTACCACATCGGCTATTTTAAGCTGCATTGAGACCAGCGCACACTTTTCTCCCTGTTTGTCTCCGCGTACAAACCTCTTATTTCGTTTCAGAAAAAGAAAAAAATCCTTTTCAATCCATTCCTCATAGTTGACAACTCCCGAGGAGTTGAGAAACTCCTCATTTGTTTCCACAACATTCTTGTATTTTCTCACAGAATCCCGTATCATGCGAAGTGGCACACAGCCCAGGCCGGTAGGCGGCACCCGGTGGATGAAGAGCAGGCGGTCCACATTAAATGCAAACACTTCATTGGCTGCTTCGAGCCTGAATAAGTTTTGCGGAACTTTCACCACCACCTCCAGGGGGTGTTCGATACTGTAAGTTTCATTCACCGTAAGGGGCCTGAAGATTGCTCTGAACTTTATGGTGCGTTGGTCAAATGTCTGCCTGATAGGAACCAGCTCTAACCAGTTGGAAGCGTTGGTGAAATACCGAATGCATTGGGCATCATAAAGGGGATTAAACGGAACGGAAAGCGTATCACAACCCGTCAGCTTTCTCACCGCACGATGTCTCGCATACCGGGCTCTTAACTCGTCCATTGTTAGATTTAACTGCCGGAGCCTCTGCGTCTTAGCGTTCGTAATGCTCAACTCCTCAATAGTTCCCTCGCTGCTCTGCGTCATCGCAGGCCCCCAATGCTCACGGCTAACCACCTTTTGCAGTAAGCCATCCACACCACCGCTGAAGCCCCAGAGTGAATAATTTTCTACGAGTAATAGCATCCTTGGAGAAATACCTATGCCACTCGTGATTTGGGTCTCGTCCCCCTCTTCCCTGCGGTGGAGGCAATGCCTGTCAACACCATTGCGGAAGATGCAGCAAAATACAAATAACACGCCCACAAGTGGCAGCAGCCGCACAGGAGAAGCGATGAGCCGGTTAACGTGCCTGGTGGGGAATAATGAATAATACCTCAAGCCGTTCTTCCTCATGTTACTGCGTCGTCTCGTGAACTGAGCTAGCCCCGTCACTCTTCACTGGAGTAGAAGACAGAAGCAAAGAGATGTGTGCAGATGTACCAAGCCTCGTAGCCTGGAGGCGTGCCTTTACTCTCCTGACGGAAGGGAAGGGAAAGTAAGACGCGACATTAAAAGCAAGGAGGGAAAAAATGTTACTGACGAAACTGAGGAAGCAAGAGAGCTGCCGTACCGTAAAATAGCGGCAGGGGTACCACGACTGTATGCGTATTATGGAGTAAGCTTGAAAAAGTGGTGAGCGGCATGCACAATATTGCGCCAAGAAAGGGAATGAAAGGCAACAAACGCCCAAGAGGGCCACTTGCTCTCAAAACAAAACAAGAAAAACTTTTTTACAGATTTGAATTTAAATCCAAAATTTGTACACAGCTCACTGTTCATGTCTTTCTCTTAACATATTTAAAGTTTATATATGTTTATATATATATATATATATATATTTTTTATATATATATATATATTAGGTAGGTAGATAGATATAGATATTGCTTGAATCACTTGTGAATACATGCACTTATGTGCAATGTTGCGCTGATGTATACACTGTCTCTTGTCATCTTCAGTGGTACAGCACCGATCGCGGGCCAACACGCCCGTACATAAGTTACCACTACAAACCTTTCATGTCCCCCAGTCCACGTTCAAATTTCTTCCTTCCCTCACGAACGGCTTCATCAAGCTTTTCACCAAGACCCAGTGCTTCTGCAAAGGAGCGAACAGATACCTGGCAATCACCTGGGAAAAAAATGTCACGTAGCACAGCTTGTTCACCACTGTTCTCAAATACATACTGACTGTAGCCGTCACTGCTATCGCTACTGTCGTACTCATCACCGCTATCGTCCCTGTTGTGCCCATCATTACCCGCATTTGCCTGTTGAGAATGAGGAACTTTGAGAACATCGGTGGGAAAACGAAACATCCTCCCCCCAACGCGTTCATAGTTGAAGAGCACGCGTGGTATATCAGGGCGCACTGAAATCGCAAGCTGTGCGAAAGGATGCACCTGAAGGGATGTCCCCATGATGAGCAATAGATCTGCCTCTACAATACGCTCAACCGCATGGAAAAACGACTTGGGCAGGCTCTCCCCAAAGAAAACAACATCAGGCTTTACCACACCACCACAGTCACTGCAGCGAGGCACCTTACCAGCTCTAGACTCGGCCTTCGCTACACTAACATCGTATTTAGAGCGACACTCCACGCACGATGCGGAGGAAAAAGAACCGTGAGCTTCCACGAGCAAATGCTCCGGCACCCCACAGGCCCGCTCCAGCCCATCGATATTCTGCGTGAAGCAACACAGTAGGCAGCCCTCCTTAGCGAGTAGACTGATGAAATGGTGCACTGTAGTGGGGCAGTACCTGCCGGGCCACAGTCCATATCTGCGAGTATGTTGTAGAATACCTCAGGCTGCTGGCGGAGCAGCTCGAGGGTGAACGCATCTGTTGGGGAGCGGAGGTTATATTTGCCCAGTTTTGCATACAAGCCGACGTTTGGGGAACGAAAATCTGGGATCCCGGCTGAAACACTGATCCCTGCACCCGCCATAACAACTATTTTCGAAATATTGTTTTTCTTTATATACTGCGCTAGCCCCTCAAAAGTTGGCTCCGCAACAACGTGCCTAATTTCTTGTGTAGAATCACCCATTGTTAAGTATATTAAAAGTTCCTCTCTCTCTCTCCTCCCCGGCCCGTCTTTTCACTCCCTTATTTCAGCGTTCCTGAAACGGGATGCTCGTCTTACCGCCTTCGCAAAGAGAACACAACAACGTGTTACAACACGTGGGTACAGAACGCATCCGTCATATCGGCGCGGCAAGGTAGCAGGAATGAGTAGGAAGTTTAAAGGGGTTAGGGTAAGAAAGGAGAATGGCTGAAGAAGACACACAACAAGATGGGGGAAAAGCAACACGTAAACCCTCAAAGAAAAGTATGACAAAGAAAAAGAAGAGGAAAGGAGCTCATTAACTATCCACGCATCACAACTCATCCATAACACAGAGAGAAAGAAAAAAGGAGGAAAAGAGCAGTTTATGAAATACCCTCATCATCGCCTGCTCTTCGCTCCGGGCCTAATTGGCGCCCAGCCACATGACAAGACAACACACCCGTGGTGGCGCCAGGGGTTTTCATCCAAGAAAGCGGTTCATGGTGCGCGGTTTATCCATGTCGCTGTTCAAACACTGGGATCAAAAACCCTAACCGTCGAAAACGTGTATGTCCCCCGTTCACTGCCTTACACGTATTTCTCTCAACTGCTGCACCACTAAACCCATAGCGAAGTATGAGAATTTGAGTTCGTTAACCGCCCAAAAACGGCAGTACACCATTCTCAATGACATCTTCATTGTGATCAAGACACCAAGCGTGAATAACATCAGCTTTTTGTTCCATAATGAACCCGGCACATCCACCTTTGCACACCTCCAGTATTTCGTACATAAATGCTGGCGGAGCCCACCGATCGCCCTCCACGCAGTAAAACACCATACGCTCTCCACTGGTTCTGAACACTTCCCTGTCGAGTTCGCCAACATGCTGTAACTCCTCACGGGCCATACATAAACAGTTAATGAGCGCGGTCACGTTGCGATGCTTCACGCATTGATCCACCAACGCAGGTGGGAGTGACGGGGTTTGGCGACGAATAATAAAAGAAATAACGAATTTAGGCAGAACGCTGAGAAGTACCCACACTGCACTGGTAAACACAAGGTAGAACTGAAAATTAGCACATAAAAAAGCCATCCACCTGCCGTTGGGTGCGTCCTTAATCCTTAACAGGACCCCACAGAGGGAGAAGCAACGACGAATGCACGCAAAATAGGGTAACACCTTCGTTGCAATGAAGGCTCCGATGCTGTGTCCTCCAATGTAGATATGTTCCCCATAAAGTTTCTTTGCCCTCGACTGCAGTACCCTGCCTAAAAACTCCTTTGCGTTATATATCTGGTCCCTCAAGTTGAACACCTTTCCATTGTTATGGTCCACTGTGGTGTGGCCGGAGTAGCCCATCACAAGCAGGTCAACGCCACGCGCTGACAGGAGTTCTACAAATTTTTCGTAAAACTGAACTATACCCGGGTTTCCTGGAAAAAGAATAAACAGTTTCTTGTTACTGGTAAGTGGGCGGTCTGTCGCCTCCCCCTTCGGTTCACTACACAAGTAGGCGAGGAGGTTAGGGCAGCTCTGAAGCACCTCAATAACGGGAGAGGGCCACGGCCCCCACCTCCACGTCACAACCGAGTGAGTCCCAGCCATTTATATCCGACCGCTAACCCTAGCCATACAGAACCAGACGTGCATATGTACATATGTATTCATAAAGGCTGTTGTATTAAAGTACGCGGTAAATCACGAGGAGCCGTCATAAAGTTCGCAGAGATGCGCAGGATTCAGAAGCACTCCCAACTCTTCGTACATTAACACATGAGAAACCAAAAGCAACTAGGAGTTCCACTTTTTTTTGTTTTACAAATAATTAAATATACACCGTGCTCTCATGTACAACAGCTACACCCAGCAACACAAGACAAAATCAATCAAATACGATCAAAAGCACAAACCAACACAGCAAATCGTGAGCGAACGTATATTGATTCTCCAGATCCACTGCACGCGCTGAGGTTGGTTCGCCATTATCCCAAAGAGTATTGCCCTCATGTACCGAACCCGGTGTCATAACACCGTAGTAGATTTAGTGTGACGATAGGCACTACACAATGCGTAACATACAAAAGAGGCATTCGATTTCCTCGAGAAATTATCACACCCAAATCTGGGGCTAATCATGGGAACCATTTCCAACCCACATCAATTACCTAACACTCAAACACACGCACGTTTTCGATACAGTCCCAGCACGAAATACATCGTGCCAGAGTGCGGTTAGTCCGTATCTTTCTTCACTACCGCTTAATTTACTCCGTCTCAGTCCTTTGCAGGACACGTTTATTACACCGCAACGGAAAGACTCGTGAGCCGCCCAGCGGAACTCAAAGTTCCTCATGCGAGCTGTGGCTCGCTCGCCCGCACAGGCTGACACACCTCGTGCCGCAATGCGACGTCGTTGTCATTTCGGTGTGTGTATGTGTGTGGGCGCTCAGGTCTTCAACAGCGGACGCATCAGAGAGCCAACTGAAGTGGTGACAACTTAAATTAACATGACGCTATGGTGTTGCTACTTGTGATTTCACAGGGAATGAGAAGAAAGTAAAGGAAAGAAAGAAGCGTGAAGAGGTGACAAATGTAAGACATACTTGAGGTATACACAAGAGCGTACAACTTCTGGATTACCGCCACAGCAGTTGTAGAGCAAAACCATCACCATCCTGCGACTACAGAGCTGGGACATATTTCCTTTTTATATTTTCTTGTTTAAGATGTTACACATATCGCTGGCACACAGACACGCAAACAAACAAAGCATGTGTATTGCAAACATCACCAGCATTCTATGGGCACTGGTCGTGGTAATGAAGCGGGTATACGAGCAAGTGTCTTCCTTCTTAGCTTCTCTTGTAGCTACGGTTCAGCGAATATCTAACCTTAACCTTGCACATTCCTCCAAACAATGCACCAACACGAATTCAGGGTAATAAAAGAGAAATCAGAAAACATCAGCAACGAAAACAGTACCCTCGTGTAACCCTAACACTTGGCTGCTCTACAATCCCCCCTTTTCTCTTTATCTTTATTTTACCGTATTGCGCGCATTATCCGCCTTCTTTCTTTATCGATATGCATGTTAATTATTTCCCACTTCTGTTTCTCCTTGGAGAGATACACAATTCTACACACAACAACTCCTCCTTCCCCTGAAGCCCACAGTCTCTCATCACTGAGTCGCCCAGCAGGCATAGCAACACACGCAGCCCTCCAGACATTAATCACCGCAAGCAACAAAAGGTCCAGGAGACACAAATGACATCACCAGTAACTCCCAACACCACTTTCAATGGTCCTATTTTTTTTCCTCCTCCGTCGATCTGATAGGACGATTGGACACACGAATGCCTGGCTGCTGTATGAATAATTTGTTCAGATATTCCAACGTCCCCTTATCCGTCTCGCTGTCACGCAGCCATATTTCTACACGCAAGGACTCGGGGTACACTGTGCCGGGTTTGTGTGCAATGCGAACCACATCCGCACATGTGGCATCGCCCGTAGCAGTGCGGAGGTTCTCGCCCATGACGGCCGCCAGCACAAGTGGTACGGCGTGGTCTGCTTGCGCTCTGGTGCGAGTAAAGATACACACGCGCACGCCCTCCGGGAAGTTTTCAAAGAATGGCTCTGTCTTATTCCTTGCAAAGACGAGGTTGTCATCAGGAGGAAGCAGTGTGAGCGGAGAGAAGGCGTTTACCGTAGCAAAAAGCTCCTCCGCGGTTGTTACCCAATCCAATTCTACGCTCTTCTGGTGCTCCTCAAAGTCCCTCTCAATGTTCTTCTTCCGTTTAACAACAGGGAAGTACGAAACGAACCAGCGGTCCTTCAGTGGATGGGGCTTCATTTGAGCGTCAGCCTCCATTTCTACGCACCCGTGTCGTGTACAATCTTTAGTTATTTGAGCTAACCCTAAACCGTCAACACTGAGACGAGTAGCGTACACTTACCGACCTGCGTGTACAAGATAGCCAATACTAAATGAAGGCAGAAACAGAGGGAGGGGGAAATATGCCAACGTAAATCAACCACTCGTACCAGACGGCGCAGCAAATAGAACAAATCACAGAAACCGAAAGCAATAGTAAAAGTACTGAAGACATTGATAGTGTACACCTCCACTTCCCGCCTGAATAAAAAAATAAAAATCATAAGTAAGCTTTCATTGCCATTTTAATGACTTTCTCAACTCTGTTATTCATCACTTCATCCGCTTTCCTATGCTGTGCTGATATTATTATTATTGGTACTATCTTTTTACTAAGGAAAAGGATTATTCTTTATCAAGTCACAAAGCGATTTTTTCCTCTCCATTCGTTGGGAGCAAAACAAAGGGGGCAAGAATGCAAGAAATTAAAGGAGACGAAAAAACAACACCAAAAGTCTCCGTACCAAAGTAAACAAAAAGGAAGTGAGACAGCCATCAATAACAATAATAATAGTGATAACTGGCACTCCTGTCCAATGGTATACCAAACCTGAATAATGAAGAATGTTACACCGAACTAACTTGTCATTCGTGCCCTGCTTGTAGAGCACGGCAACTTAGTTCAAACAACGCAGCGGGGATCGTGCCCCGCCGCGCCGCGCGCGTTTACAGCTCCCGTACAGGTACTGAAAGCCTCCTCCCCTGCAGCACGTTTCTTATGCACTCACCGTGACCTCGAATCACCTTTTCATCATCGGTGGCGCTCTCCCCGACACTCTCGCGGTAGGTTCGCATCGCTTCGGCCATTTGAAGTAGTGCCTCGCAGTCAGGTCCGTCGAACTCTATCACGGAAGAAGAAATATTTAATAGCATCGCAGCCGCGGCTGCCTTAGCCATGCTATGCGGTGTATGCCTGAACACATCAGCACAGAGCCCACACGCAATGCCCAGAGAGACACGGGGGTACACTGCGAGGAAGTAATACCCGACGAGGTGTAAAGTAGCTACCTGCACCGCTGGGGGATGCGCTGGCCCGCATAATTCCTTCAGAACATTATACAGGGGAAAACCATGAACTCGTCGGCAGTAATCGTCAATATTGCGCAGTGTGCGCCCTTCCGTATCGTAGTCGCAAAAGCCAAGCAAAACGTCCAGTAACCGAACTTTTAAGAGACCCACACGATCCCGATGCCCAGAACCATATCCAAAGGAGTTTGTCGGTGAAGATGAGTCCTTCTTATCGCACAGGAGATGGCAAATGAGAAGCTTGGCAACAAATGATGAGTCGGTTGAATCAAGCCGAGCAAGAGCCCACCACACAATTATTTGTATCGTGGCAACTGCCGCACATGTGTCGTCAACCTCTGTCAGCACACGAATGAGTACGGGAAACCCCTTTTGCACCACTGCCATCAAGGGATCGCCATCAGGAATTTTCCTTTTACACACATCAGCGATAGAATCCTCTGCCATGCGAGATAATGCAAGTAAATGCACAACCAGTGATCCCACCGATCGCGTTTCAAGACATCTCTCAATCTCCCCCACAAGGCGTCGATACTCATTGGCGGTGAAACTTTCGCTGTCAGGGGCAACATTGTTATTCCTCACACCAACGGTGCCTTCCATGGTGCCGTCTCCATCACGACTGTTTCCACTATCGTCACAGCACTGCTGCATCGCATCCAATGCAGCTTCCAGAGCTCGCTCAGCGGCAGCAGCAACATCGTCGGAACCTGGTTCCGCGGCGTCGCGGAGTGATCTCAACACTGCCAATAGCCGCTCAGCATGCCGAAGCAAGGTGTAAGCCGCTTTCTGTCGCGCAGCCGTTGTCACATGCTGCGCTAGAATTGAAGAAATCACATCGACACAAAAAACCTTTGGGATAAGAAGGGCTGACCATTGCCAACAAACGGGAGAAATTGTTGCAATCGCCCTCAACACATCACACACTCGGTCGAGTGTGACGGTGGACCCAAACACGGCCTCAGCATCCATATCCAAACATATGGACTCCACTAACCGCGCCAACAGCACCTCACTCACCTTTTCAGGGTCCTCTCCACTTGCATCCCCATCTCTGTCCACCGGTATGTCATTACTGCTGCTGGCCACTGTGGTTGTAAATAAAAAATTCAATGGGGCTACCGTGCCCCCAAACTCTTTCATCGAGTGAGGTGCAAAACTATACCCTTTGCCGACAGCTCTGCCAGTGGAAATGTCACAAGCTACTGCGCGCTGTTGACATTCCTCGGCTGCTGCAAGGAGTACGTTACAACAAACTGCGGCCGGCGTTCCCTTTTGTTTCAACATCAGCTCCAGACCTCGTATGCGTCGGGGTTCGGATGATCCTATGAGCGGCTCAGCATAGACAACTCCTGCAACCCTGTCAACAACTATGGAACCTCGAACGGGCGTCAGTGCACCGCAAACAAAAATACGTGCCATCTCGTCATACCTCTCCCCAACGCGCCACAGAGCGTTCAACAAATGGTCCAAGACAAGACGATGTTGCGATGGAAGGGAGTCGTAAATACCCAGCAGCTCCAACAGTCCCGGGGCAACAGGCGGAAGTGCCAAAAGCAGTGCTAAGGGTGAGGGGCCAAGCGTAGAGCCTTTTGCAAGAGCACTGAAGCGGTGAAGGGCCTGCAAAATACTATCCACTCCCGCAGGCGCGCCATTAGCCGAATTGCTTCCAGGAGGGGTTTGAACGATACGCAGCGCAAGAGGGTTGAAGGCTGGTGAGAAGAAATACTTGTTATAAAGATAGAAACGCTTATAGTGACACTTGAAAAGAGCCTCGTTCTCACTCGGAGGTGGTAACTGTGACACAGTGTTCATTATAGTTGCCAGGCACATGTGCAATCGCTCCTCCAATGTTTCCGGTTTAATCAGCGACTTCTCCTCAAGCCCTTTCCGTCGTCTTAGAAATTCAGGAAGCTGAGGCTCCACCTTCTCCGGTTGTGGATTCGCATGGCACCCTGCAATACGTACCAGCTGTGAGGCAAGCAAGCGAGTCTGCTCTTCAAATGTTACCTTTTTACAATACTCCATAATAACATCCGGTCCCGACCCCTGTTGATGAGGGTCACGACATTCTTTTCGTTCCCTCCGTAGCCACGCGTGGCCTAGTGGGCTTGTGAAGAGAGCGGCAATGTGTTTAGCAGCATGTGAGCTCATGGAGTCGTCAACTTTGTCATCGAGTAGCATCACATCAAGCAGCGCACGAACACCATCATCAAGAGCAAGCACAATACCATTCAGAAGGCTTGATACTACTTTTTTCCTGGACTGAAAGCGTGAGGAGGAGAAAAGCCCTTCGCTCACGTGATTTTCAGAGACCTCATCGCTTCGATTTGGGCCAGTCTCCAAAAGGAGCGGATATATTCCGCGTACCACATTTGATGTTCTGCAAACTCTCGAAAAGCACAGGTAAAGCAGCAACTCCAAACAGTATCGTCTCGCAATAACATCCACGTAGAACGCGGACCGAGGCACCGTTGACAACACCTGCCTTGGCATCGCCTGAACAGGGACCTCCATTCCATCCATCGCAACCTCGCCCACCAGCAATAAGAGCGCTGCGAAAACCTCCTGTAGGTAATATCTCTCAACAAGATACCGGGCGCTGCATTGTGTTTGAGTAGTGTAAGATCCCACCGTATGCAACGGCTGAAGGAACTGAGTGACTAAGCTAGTAACCGAGTTAAATATGGCTATCTCAAGCCTTGGAGCATCGTCAATGAAGGCCTTACGAAGGTTTTCTCTCAGCTCCTCTGCTTTGGCGCCCATCTCACTAAGCTGTGCTAGTGAAATCTTGTCCTCATACCCGTTTGCCATTTGCTCTAGTGACAGGCACACGGCAAAGGTTACTTGACTATTCAGCGCCTCAAGCAAATCATAAAAAATGAAAACGCCAAAGGGGAAAGGTAAGGAAAATAAGATAGTATAACCTTTTTTTCTTTTTCATAGAAAAAAGAGAAAAAGGCAGTAATAATAATGTTTCTCACACCAACGACATAGGCAGTGAATATATCCCCGCGTAAAAACGCCCTCTGCCACTTTTTAATCGTATGCCCGACAGCAATTTTCCTTTTTTTCAAAAAAGAAAAGTGGAGAGCAAAAGACATGCGTATAGGAGCAGGTTAGCAAAACATGAATAAAATTCATGTGTACACAGTGGTCTCGGCTTCAGTGTAGCACACAACATTTAATGACTTCATCGACGCAACCGACACCATTAGGAACTACCGATCACGGTGTCGCTGCAGAAGCACTACACGCGTTGACATTGTCCACAGCCATAATCCGCTGCATGCCCTCGACCCACGCTTTCGAAGTGGGCTGAAGCTCTGCCACAGTCCACAGCTTGCCTTCCTTCTCATCAGAAGGTGAACAGTCCCGCACGGTTAACGCCAACAGCTCTTCCCCATGACCATCCTGCGAAAGAACGGTGGAAAGCACTTTCCATTGCATAAAATTCAACGCCGGATTGTCTGGAGGAAGGGTGAAGGCCTGATGACGGCACACCATCACAGCGTTGTAACATTTATCCTTTCGGAGCCACTGGGCAGATGTGTAAACGTCACGAACAAGACGTGGAAACGCAGCAAACGCGGTCAGCGGTATGTTTGTCGGCTCCCGTTTAACAAGGTATTCGAGGATCCCTTTCTCTTCACACCAATTAGAAGGGATAAAAGCACTTGAGAACTTCCGAAGCCCATCAGCAGAGTGACGCCCTGCCGCAACTAACTCCAAGAACGACGCCAAGCACTGGAGGGGCCAGACGAACATACCTGTGAGGAAGGTACATGCCACACCTTTTTCTACGCTGAAAAAGTCATAATTGAGGTTCCAACGTATCTTGTGTGCAACATCAATACAAGCAGACCCAAACGCCAACTGGTTCGAGAACAAAAAGTTAAAGCGATCAACCAACTCTTCATAGGGAGAGCGTTGTTGCTGCTTCTGATTCTCTTTCTCGAAGCTGTTTGCGTTATCCTCTTCTTCTTCCTCTTCCTTGTCTTCATCGTCACGCAAATCAATCAGTGGTAATGTGGGCCGGCTTCCCTCAAGTATAGGCACCAGAACATTCACGATCACTTCGTAACACTCTTCTGCATCCTCAACACCAACGCAGTCGATCGTCCCATCGCGCACACGGCGCAACGCCTTCAGTGCGATGTCCCGAACGGTCGAGCAGGCGGCGTAATTGGGAAAAATAGCACGGGTTCCAACTGTGGCAGAGCCACGAAGCAGGTACCAATCCGCGTCCTCCTTTTCCTCTATGACACACAGAACCTGATCCCGCCAATGCGCACTCGTAGCACTCCAAACAAGGCGCATCACACACTCACGAGCACTCCCCCGAGTAGCCTCAAATGCCGCCCGCTTTCTTGCCACTCTTTGGCGCAGCTCTACTATGTGTTGCATGTGCTCAGCCGCCTCGCTCTCAGATCTCGGCTCCTCAGAAAGGCGATCAAAGAGTTCCTCGTCTCGGTCCAACAAATTCCACACTGTGAGACGTAGGTACGGTGAAAGATACTGCAGTGACCCAAAGGTATCGAGATGCCTCCCCAGAATAACAAGCGTGCGGAATTGCAGCTCCTCGTCAACAAGCACATCCTCCATGCCAAACAATGTTGCACGCTTCGGATGAGAAAATATGCGAGTTTCTTCGAGTGGTGGGCGGCGCCGCCTGGGTTCAATTAACTGAACTCGTGTGTTTACCTCTGCATGCGGGTGAGGAATGGGAAAGCGAACGACTCGGCCAACACGTGGCTGCAAGTGTTGTTCCTCAGAGCGCCGGTCGCCCTCATACCGTCGCAGCACACCCAGCTGATTAGAGGTACGGTACTGATATGAATAGCATTGCACATCGGCAAGTTTGCGGATGTTCGCCTGCAGTTGTGCTTCATCGCAACTGTCCTCCTCCGGAAAGCCGAAGGAGGTGAGCGTTGCAAGGAAGTGGCGACACAACTCACCGGCCGACATGCTGGACTCTGCGAGTGAAGTGAGGCTAGTCCACAGGTCATCCATCTGTGAGTTAAAATACTCATCTAAACACTCCGTATCGGATACATTGGCTCTGGAAGGCTCCAGTTCCCAAAACGTATTAATTCGCGAACGCAAATCATTTAAAAGCGACCGTCTTTTTTCCAACGAACGCTCCATTGCGATGCAACCGCAAGTATAGTGGAGCTGCTTCAACATGCACATATAAAGGGTCATGCCTACATTGTTCCAAATACATGTTCCCAATTGCAACATTTCACACCCCACATCTTCCGGACCTTCGGGTTCTCCCTCCTCCTCCTCCTCTTCCTCCTCGTACCCCTCCACTTCAGCATTGTCTAGAGCCTCCTCCTGGTCGCTAGCAGGTTCGGATTTATATTCCATATCATCGTTGTCTTCAGTGACTATGTTGTCCCCATTTTTCTCACCATCGTTGTTCTCCTGCTCTCCAGGATCGACAACGCTCTCATTTAACGGTACTGAAGAAGATCTCGGTCTTTTGCCCATAGGCCGGAAAGTCCAGGACCCTAATTCTGCAGATTGTTTTTTTTTCTTTTTAGATTTGTTCTGATCCTTTTGTGGACCCCTTCCGCCTACCTAGAGACAGAAGCAGATGAGGAAACACACCTTCCTCTCCAACACCTTGCAACAGTTTTCGTCGCATACAAAAATACGACGGGAGGGGAAAGCGTTCGAAATGGAGAGAAAAAAACTAAAGGATAGGGGAAGACATAATAACACCTCCGCACATCTAAGTATATTTAGCCTTTTTTTACGTGAGCGATTCCCAAAGCGAGTAAATGCCGTCTTTCCTTCCACTGATTCATACGTTGAGGAGATAAGCCGCGGAGCACCCCTGGTCCACAGCAACTTCCATGGCGATACCGCACTCCGTCTTCGCACATAATGTGCTTTTATTTTCTTTGTTTTTTTTTTTAAAGAAAAAAAGAAATCGAGTGGAGCAGGTTCCAAACAAAGAAATAAGGATTATCGTCTCGAAAAACCAGCATACCCCGTGTAGTACCCCGCACTAAAGCACAACATAGCTCAGACAGTTTCTCCAACCCATTTCCCCCATCGGTGCCCGGCAATGCTATATGTAATCGGGGTTGGAATCCCTCACGTCTTGAATCAGTCGAAGAGGAACGCCGCGGAAGTCAAACTCTTCTACAAGTGTATTTTTCACCATCTCTTGAAGTGCCTTTGGTAACTTATTTGCCTCGTCCTTTGTTTGAAGTTGCAAAAGGAAGGTTGGTGGTCGTGTGTTTACCTGTGTTATGCGTCCAATGCGGGCTACGTGGTACGGAATAATAACAGACTTCTCCATTTTGCGCCAAAGCCGCGTTAGTTCAGCGCGGCGAACTCGTTTGTTCCACTTATCGTATAACTCCAGCGCCTGGTCCATCAGAAGCGTGAGGTTGAGCCCAGTGTGAGCTGAAACAACAACAGCATTGCTGTACTTCACCTCCCGGACCTGACGCTTAATCTTGAAGTCAATGGCTTCGGCGGTAGCACTCTGGTCAAGCACAGCATCCCACTTGTTCGCACAGAGCAGAAACGGCCTTCCCTCAGCCGCTATGGAATGCAGCACGGCCATGTCATACTTATTGGGGTGACCCTCAGTTGCGTCAAATACCACAATCACGACGTGTGCAAAGCGAATTTCGTTGACGGTTAATTCATGGATGCGGCCAAGAAATTCGCGATCAGCGCGGTAGCGGTGCCGCGACAAACCAGCGGTATCAATCAACTTAATTTTACGCCCCTTGTAGGTACACGGAAGTTCGACCGGATCGCGTGTGCAATTCTTTTCCTCCACCGCGCGATTACGCTCAAACCCAACGAGACGGTTGATTAAGCTGGACTTACCACTATTGGTTCTCCCCACAATGGCAATGCGAATGAAACGCTCGCTACAGTTGCGATCCCTAATCTCTTCCATCGCAGCTTCATCACCTTGCATCGCAAGGTCCTCAATATCCCAATCATTCTCCACCTTGTGCATGGCGTGAATGTGATACAGGGGCTCCAGCACAGCAGCAAGCATCTCCATTCCTGATTTGCGACGTGCAGAAAATGGAATCGCATTGCCCAGACCAAGGGCATTATAACGTTCGAGCACTGCATCCTCCTCCTGCTCTTCCACGAGATCCATCTTATTCACCAGCAACACCACGGGCATTTGCTTAAGGTGAAGGTACTGCATGAGATTCAACTCTTCAGGACGAATGTCCTCATCAACAGCCGTCACAAAAATAACCGCATCCGCAGTTTCGACTGTTCGGAAGGCCTCTTCTACAAGTCGCCCCTGGACCATGCCAGGCGTATCAATGATGGTAAAATGCATCCCTTCGAGTTGAGCGTACCCTTCCACCGAATCACGGGTGATGCCATCAAAGTCCCGCACAATGTTCCTCCTACCGGGCATTGTAGGTTCCACACGTAGCAGGTTGAACAACGACGATTTCCCACCGTTCATACGGCCCACAATAGCAACACGCATTCGCTGGTCCCCAAGCAACTTTACCACTGGCCGCCATCCTGCAACACGACGGCGCTGCTCCTCCGTCCTGTTAGTTTCATGAAGCGCCGGTGATATATCATTGAGAATCGAACCAGACCGGCCCATTTGTGCCTGCCAGTCCACCTGAAGCCTGTTACAGACTTGCCGCGTGCGAGGCAGGGAAAAAGAATTCCGCAGCCCGGTCTCAGCAGCGGACGAATTTCCCCGGGTAGTCGTGGGGTCGTTGTGCTCTGCCACCAATGCACTGGGTGCCAGGGGCAGGCTGCTGCGGCAGAGTAGGCGTAGCAGTGGAAACCGCCTCATGAAACAACAGGTGGCTTCTTAAACGAAATTTTTATAAAACATTTCCCGAACGCAAGCAACCATTACAAGGAGGAACTCAAAAGAATGTGAATGAAGCATACCACAATAACTAAATTCTCGAGAGAGTGGTAAAGTTAGGGGAAGGTGTCATTTCTCCCAGTATCTCAAATTATCTCCATCTATCCGCATCCCGTTACACAATCAAACGTAAAAACAAATGAACAAAATACGCCGAGAGTCAAGACTAATAACAAACCAGAAAAGAAAACCAACAACACGATGCAACATGCCATTAGGGGCTCCGCCGTGTCCGGTGTTAAGTACGATCTCCGTGACTACAACAAGCATTCTTCAACAATCCTGAGCACTTCATCATTATGAGCTTCATCGCGATAAGTATCTACAAGATTTCTTACTTCGTCAAGCTCCATTGGATGACTTGACTTAACCAACTTCAGTAAGTCAGTGTCCACTGTGGCTTTCTTCAGCTGTCCACGCACTACCGCACGGAGACAGCGAGAGTCACATGGGTCGTAGCATTCATTCTCTATAAACACGCGGACAGCCTCCGTCCTTTCCCGCTCACAAAGTGTAAGGAAGAGGTGTTTAAGGTGGTGTTCCTCTATCGCACGCTCTCGGTTCGTTATGCTATTAAAAAATATTTCGAGTGGAACTGGGTAATCGTAAAGCACCGCGGTCGCTATCAACAGCGTAAGTTGGTCATCATTTGCTAATTTAACCAATGCGGTAACTATGTCTGTGTCACAGTTTAGAACAATCGCCTCAACAAAAATATTATCCTCTAAAGATCCAGGGATGGGGCCATCGCTGGGTCTGCTGAGCAGCATACGAAGCCCATTCATGTCCTGGTTGTACATACATTTGCGGATCTGCGCTGAAATCGACAACTGTTGACCCATACGATCCCGAATATGCTCCTCAATGTGCTTCTGCTGTCTTTTTTTTCTTTTATAGCTAACTAAATCACACGCGCGTCCGGAGAGCCAACGCTTGTGGTGGTAAGCTCCCTTCTTATGCCCTAACGCTGCTCCAAGAGAGGCAGATAATTAAAAAAAAGGAATAATAAAAATAATATGCAAACAGGGAATTAACGTTAAGAAGGGCTCGGCCTGCCACGGCAATGGGCTGCTGTCAATTCGAACGGCGTCGTAACATCCGTCATCAACAAGCGCATACACGCGGAGTAGGCAAAAATAACGCCGTCAGTAGTTATCATCAGTTTGTATACACGCTGTTTACCCACGCTTCTCAACCACAGAAACCAGTTAGTGGCAGTAGTTTACGTTTACCCGTGAGAGGAGTGTTGGGATGGAGGCAATGAGCACACCATACTTCGACGTATTGTCATAAAGGTCAAAAAGTGGCGCCGCCACGAGCTCTTCATCACCACACGCCCTCGTGAGAAGCATGTGGGGAGGCATATGAACAAGAAATATGGTGCGTATTTCCTTCACATCATTCTCTGCGACGTGGGCGGGAATATAGGGATACATCAGAGGGTCAAAATGAGGCCTGTACCAACGGGCCAATACCTCTCCCACGCGAAATGACGAGGAGGACACAGCAGCAGAGGCCCCCGCAGAGTGAGATCCACTGATATCAACGACTGTTTCACTTTGCTTCTCCTCTGACCCATGTGACGGAGGAGGGCACTTTGATTCATTAAGTAAGTCCCTCCCTAATTTACGGAGGAGACACAGTTCCTCCTGCTCACCGACCCTGCAGCGGCCACCCGGGAGTCTGTATACAGCCGTGTTGTTTATGTTTGTTGGCGGCAGAACGCGGGAACGAGAAGCCGTCTTTACGCTGTGTCGTAGCAACAGCACGTGCGGGTGGTCGTGTGCGTGAACAAGAAGTACACCCTCAACTGAGTGCACGCGTTGCTGTTCTCGACACCGGATCTTCAGACTCATAAGTTTTTCCATGGGCGTCTTAATTCGCCTCTCATTAGTCGTAGTTGTACCGCCAGCGTCACGGCGTTTTCCAGTTCCGCTACCACCCGCGCCACCACTATTCGCTTCGTTGCTATTATTACCGCCGCCGCCGCTGCCACTAGCGCCGCCTGCTTTGTTGCCGCGTACAACCACCTGCATGACGCTCACAACTGAGGGATCCTGCAGCAGATAACCATCAAAAGGAAAAACATCTATTTTTGCCTTCAGCGCCATTCACACTGCCCTCAGGCTTGTTTTTATAAAGGTGAAACTACAAGAGAAAAAAGTATCAGCCGGGAAATGAAACGCTAAAATTGCCTACAACGACTGTTTGCCTATCACGGATATTCAATGCCTCTTGCTATTTTAAACGTAGCCGTTTTCCTTTTCCTGTGAACAAAACAGATGAATCTTCCTTTAAAAGGCACAGCTGGCACCTTTAAGTCTGTTTTCCTCCCGTTCAGCCTGAAAAGCGCAGAGATCCAGGAACCACGACCTCATGGCGAGGAGAGGGAAGGGGAAGAAATGCGAAAGAAAGGTTCATCCACAAAGGTGGGGGAGGGAGAAAGGGAAGAAGAATAAAGCAAGAAGTAGCAATAATGAAATGATTTTATCCTTTTTTTTTTGAGGAAAAGGGAAAAAGGAAAAACTGACAGGCGCCAGCTACCGTCCCTTGAGCACGGGAAACTCCGTGAGGCAATACACTGTGTAGAGTTCATGTATGAGTAAGACTAGGGAAAGGAAAGAAAGAAACAGTTACGACTATAAGCATTAATAGGACGAATCACACAAATATATTTATGTGTACGGTTAAAACCCCGCATATCCAACTTTACTTACTATGGGAAAAAAATTGCGAGTTCCAGTGAGGCCTACCATGGGGCAAGACGCTCCTTACACCTCATGCCGTGTCTTCAATCCCCAACTGCGTTATACGTGAAAACCTGCTGAGGTATGCAAACCATAAGTCTCCACGATGCTCACACTCAACAAACATCAACTCCTGAGGAAAACGGGAAAAAAAAATATGAGAGCATCACTCCCTCCACACCCTCCGCCTTGCTCATCTCTACTTCACCCTCAAACACGCCTTCCTTTCTTTATCACTCTCAAAGGATAAAGTTCTGTGTTTGGCAGCTGTGCCTTTTGGCACCGCCGTGATACAAATTAGCAATGCGATCTACTACCTCGGTGAGGTTTATCACCTCCGCAACACGGTTGTCACCCACGCGTCGAATCTTCACTACACACTCCAGAGGTATGTCTATTTTGTAGGCGTTCTGGGGAGCAATGACTTTGCCATTTTCACTAGCAAAGTAGGAGTAAAGGCCTTGCAGTAAAGGAAGATGCGAGACAACGAGGACCGGGTGGGCGCTGGCCTGAATCTCATGTATGAGTGGTTCAAGGCGAGCGTTAAATACCTGGTGCGTGCACTCACCATTAGGCCATGCCGTGAGGTAAGGATCCTCAAGTATATTCTTAAGCGTCCCGGGCATCGTACAACAAACATCAGACAGTAGCATGCCATCACAATCTCCGTGGTTCGTGTCGTCAAGAGCTGGGAGGTACGAAACTCGGCAGTTAAGCTGCGCACCGTCCAAGGCAGACGTCAGATACGAATCGTTTGGCAGTATACTGCAGCTTTCGAAGTACTGTATTGTTTCTGTACAGCGCACGGCACAACTGCTCATGACCACAAAGTGCTCCGATTGTTGCTCCTTGCGGAAATACTCGTAAATTGCCTTGCTGTATGCCTTACCTCGCTCCGTAAGATGTGAGTTTCCACCAATGCGCTGGTCGACAAGATCGACATATTCCCCAGAGCGTGTGAGATAAATATTGTTGGGAAGTGGATTCAAGTTGTGCAACATATACGCCAACCGTGAGGGCATCCAACCAGATACGTTGTTGAGCGAAAACACCTCACCATCCTGAATGCGAATATATGTAAGATCCTTGTCTACAACAGGATCCAGTGATGTATAAACCGCCTCAAGTTGTTCCATCTTCTCGTAGTATTCTTCTACAAACCTATCAGAGGCACCAGTGGTCATTTCTTTTGCGAAAAGAACATTCTGTCGAATGCGTTCAGAAACGGTGTTAATAACCTCAACAAACACAATCCGACATGGCTGGATGAGGCCGGTCTCCATAATAGCATTAAACAGCACCGCGCGGCGGGTGGTTGTTACGTTACTCCCAGCAAGAACCGCCACACCACCTTCATCGGGTGAGGTTAACTGCGTCATGTCGTGCGCTATCGCCGCTGCGAGTCGGCGCTCCATTTCCATGGTGAGACTCGTGTCTGGGGCTGTGATGCACTCCTGCACAAATTGACGAACGTAGTCATCGTAGGTAAAAATAGAGCTTTGTAGTCCATTCCACTGAAAGAAGCGTTGTATCTGACGAGCCGTGTAGGTCTTCCCGCGCGCCGGAAGGCCCACCATTATCACAATAAGACTTCCCGTCATCGGACGTGGGATTCCAGAGAAGTCCGGGTGCGATGCAGCTACGGAGGGGTCCCCAATGACACTTGTGCCGCAGCATGCGCCCTGCCCATGGTGGTCGCCGGCGCTAGTGGTCTCAACTCCACTGTGATTCATTAGCAATTTCACTATTTCAGCATTCTCGCTCTTTGCTGCGAGTTCCATCGCTGTTTTACCTTCCCTGTCCGTTAACGCCGTGTCGGAGCCGAACTCTAGCAGTAGACTAACAACCGATATGTGACCCATAAAGCAGGCGAGATGCAACGGGGTTCGGCCCTGGTAGTCGACGCAGTTACAATCTGCCCCTCCGTTAAGGAGAATGCGTGCCCCAACGGCATCCCCGGATGCGCAGAGCTGGCACAACTCCGTAGCAAGCATGTGTGCTATAGTGTTACTTAGCGACTCGTCATTCATCTCCTTTTTGGGCGGTAGGGCTTCTGCATTCTCAGCCGAGTAGAGCGTATTCAAACGGCTATCAATCCGCGCAATCTCCTCTTGTATGGCTGCCATACGATTAAAAGCCGTCTGCACCGGTGGTAGGTCCGGGCATGCCGGACAACTCGCCGGTGGTTGCGATAAAAACATGGATAAATACTGTTAACTAATGTATAGCTACAAGCACAAGAGGAAGATGCATGGAACGCATAGAGAAACCGAGAGGAGGACAAAGAACAACAACAACAACAGCAACAGAAGAACTTTAAAGGACAGTAGTCGGTAGTGACAAGAAAGAATGAAGAAAAGCCGGGGATATGAGTCGACTGAAGTGAGGTCATCTTCCGTCAGTATCGGCAGTCAGAAGCGGTGTTCCAATCAATGTCGCCATGGAAGAAGCAAAGAGCAGAGAGATGGATGCCTCATGTGGGAGCCAACAAACAGAGACCACAGGAAAGAAAGAGTGTGTGTCGATATCTATAATTTGATGAACAAGTTCCTGTACAGTCCTTCAGACTCCAATATTACCATAGTAACAAGATGAGAAAAGTGGCAGGGGTAAACTAGTGGGGAAGCCATTAAAACGGGGAAGGAGAAAAAATTAGCCTCACTTCAACCCATCATAGACGAAGGTTCCTCTTAAATACTGTGAGCGTATTCCTCAGTAACATCGTAATGGTCATCGGTCCAACACCACCAGGCACGGGCGTAATGAAGGCAGCGCGTTGCCTAGCGACGTCAAAACACACATCACCTACCAGTCGATAACCCAACGCCTTTGAAGGATCATCAACAGGTGTCGTACCAACATCAATCACTGCAGCTCCAGGCTTTATCCACTCACCCTTCACAAAACCTGGCTTACCAACCGCTGCCACCACAATATCCGACGAACCCACAACATCTGCAATGTCATCAATGTGAGAGGCGGAGTGCACCACAGTGACCGTCGCGTCATGCCTCAATAAAAGTGCCGCCACTGGAAACCCAACAATATCGCTGCGGCCCAACACAGCCACACGCTTCCCATGGAGCTGTATACCACTGTGCTTCAATAACTCCACTACGGCAGCTGCCGTACACGGCACAACGACTGGCGTTCTCTCCTTGCTGTGTAGCTGCCCCATATTTACCGGAAGCAAGCAATCAACGTCTTTGTCCGGGCAAATTTTCGAGAGCGCAGCAATCTTATCAATGTGCGGTGGGAGCGGCAGTTGTAGAATGATGCCGTGACATGATTTCTCCTCGCTCAAACTGGCCACTCTCCTCTCGAGTTCTTCCTGTGAAACATCAGCAGGGAGCTCCACGTTAAAAGTGCGAAAGCCGCACGCCAATGCAGATCTCCGCTTTAGTCGTACGTACGTAAGCGAGTCTTTGCGTTTACCACATATAATCGCAGAGAGCCCGGGCCGTTTTCCACGGTAACAGCGTTCTAACATGGCCACTTCTGCCGCCAGTTTCATTTGGATTGCTTTAGCCATCGCCCTCCCGTCAATAACCAACGCTCCGGGCATCGAGCGCCGGGAAAGAAACGGCAAGAGCAAGCAGAAGGCGTTATGAATGAGTCGATGCGGAACAGCCCAGAGGATTATGAGAAAACCAAGGGATCCAATGAAACTGGGAAGCGGCGACAACTAATATTGCCTCCACAGTGGGAAGGGAGCGCACGGTCAGACGTTACGCACGTATGGCACACACACACACCCTCTGGCTACCTTAATGGAATATCTGCTCCCCTGCTGACGTCTAAGGAAACCCTCCCCACTGCAATATATGTATACGTAAATATATATGCCTTCCGTACTATTTTCTGAGGTATAATTAGCAAATAAAGGATGGGAAGGAAGCAACACAAGTTCCTAAATGATGCGTACCTCCGGGAGGCGCTCACGTACAGCCAAAACAAAACAAAATACCACGAGGGCTGGGAACACACTCCGAGTGCATCAAAAAAAAAGATAGAGGAGCATTTACGGCATTAAATAACAAAAGAAGAAAAGGGTCAATGGCATGACCCGCATGAAGCCCAAATAATGCACGCGTAGTCATAGCCATTCCCCTCTCTCTTTCTCTCGCTCCACAGGAGAAAAAAAAGCAAGTGTGTACAGAGAGAAAGCCAAAGGCAGTGCAAAAATATATATATATATATCTATGAATCACAGTATGCGCGACCGCATAAATAATTTTTTAAAAAAGAAAAGTGGGAAGAGAGACGAATATCAGAGAATGCTTGTAATATTTACTGCAGTGTCTATAAGTTGGTCATGCCTGCCCAGAAATATACGAGAAACACAACCGCTATATGTTGTAATGTTGGTGTATTTATCTAAGAGTTCCATGAACCCCCGCTCAATCACAATAGAGGGAGAGAAAAAGATACCGCGCGAAGGACGGTTGTTCGCACAACGTACAACATAAGTGAGGGGATGTAAGAGAAAACAAAAAAAAAACTCGTTTCATCCCTCATCACAGCGGTGAACTGGTGCGAAGAGCATTGCGATTATAACGTTGGATAATGCCATGTACCAATTAGCAGAAAAACAAAAACAAAATGAAAAATATCGTGTAAGCCCACGGTGCGAGCAAAGGATTCCCCAATGGGAAGCACTCCACAGCCACCCGTCCGCACACTCAACACACGACGGTAAACACAAGGGCCAAAAGAAGAAGAAATGCGCAAAATAAATAATATATAAGAAAACGTGTTAATAACTGGCCAGTGTATCTATCTATGCGCGCAGAAACTGCCGACTTGGTCCCGTCCCAGTTGCAGGCGCCAACACAATCTCTATGGGATACTCCCTTCCCTCCTTCCGCACACTGCCATCACCAAGCACGCAGCACGTGGTGGTAAGATGTGTGAAAAGAGGATTGGAAAGTGAAAAAAAAGAGGGGACGAAAAGAAAATGAAGGAAAAAATGTTGATTAAGATAATTAAACACGGTGGAGAAACGCTCGTAACTAGCAGAAACAGCACATCGCGCCCCCACAAAAGAAGTAAAAATAAAAAAATATAAAGCAGGGAGTGTAGAAAAAAAGAGTAAAACCCGTGTGTGTGTGTGTGATTCTATCGAAAAATAGGACTTCGCCGCCCCACGACTCACGTGCTCTATAAAAATGCAGTATAATAATAACTATTATATCAATAGAAAGGGATTTTTTTTAGAGAAGAAAAAAGAAAAACAAAAACAAAACAGAAAATAAATGCGTGATTGGACACGCAAACTAACAAGAGAAGGAATGAAATGTATATATCACAAAAAAGAAATGTAAGCCACCAAATGATATTAATCGATAGCATTTGAAGCAATAACGTGGGAGAGGGACGAAGGAAAAAAGGAAAAAAATGTAGAGGAGGGGGGGATTTAAAGAACTTAAAAATAAGGAAGGGCAAAAGAAAACAAACAAAAAAAGAAAGGATGTAAATAATATATATATATCAAGTGATTTGCATTTGAGGCTGTATTAAATTTTATCGGTCCCCTCAGGCAATCGTGCTGAATGCATCGGGCCACAGAATACTTCTACACTTCGCCAAAGCAACCTAGTTTTAACAAGGAACATGAACCCTTGCGGCCCGCGTTGCTGTCGCATGTTAAGGCGTCATTGATAATAGGAAGAAGCGCAAGGACCTCTTCACTGGGACAGCCTGTTCCAATGCCAAACTTGAGGCGCGTCATGTACACGGCAGCCGTAGCTAGCGCAGACAAATTATAAGATTTGTATTGCACACGAATGGCGAGCGCTACGAGAATATACGTAAGGTAAGAACGCTGTCTCGCACATGCAAAAGGCTCCTGCTGCCAGAGAAGTCCGAGGCCTACGCTACTGAGCGTTGCCAAGACAACATTGCAATCCAAAACCTCGAACACATGATCTGTCACGGAGATCAGTACGTCTTCGTTGTACGTCATACCGTCGCGCCGCATGGCCTTCTTAACAGAAAAAAGATTTCTTTCCTCCACCTTCGAAGCGAGCAGCAGAACAGCGCAGGCCACGACGTAATAGTAGTCGGGTTTAATGTTCATCTTCTGTGAGTATCTATCCAATATGGATGCAGCCAGAAAAAATGTCTCCAGCTGTAGACCCTGAGATAATGAGGCAAACAACATCCACTCCACAAGCCCCTCACGTGCATGTGGAGGTATGGAGGATTGCCTTGCGGTAGCCACCCCTTCGTCCCCCATCGCAATCAAGTCATTCAGCGTCAGGTTATAATACGTTCCATCAAAGGTGACCCTGTGACCAATGGGAACCGGGATATCCATCACAACCTGACAAAGCTTATCAAGACTGGAGCCGTACGTGCTAAGGGCATTCTCCACGTACCTCCTCCCGTATGGTCCCAGTTTCTGCGCATAGTCTTGCAGAAAGGTCAGCGTATCAGGTTCTCGTAACAGGAGGGATAGCCTAAGCCATTCCTTGAAGTCTTGCAGTGGAAGCTCAAACCCCTTGCACAGAATCCGCCGACGCATGTTCAGTACGTACGAAATGCAGTGACTTAGCGGCTGATTTGAGGTGGAGAAATCTATCAACTGTCGTACTGACTCTGTGGCAGCGCCCCGAAGGTAGTAGAAGATCTCTTGCAGCTTATCCCTAAACCGCTCCGCATTGTTAGCATACATAAGCTCAACGTTGCTGAGAGCACTACACAGCGCCTTCTGCAGTTCGTTGCAAGTCAGTCCACCACCAGACGCTACAGAGCACTTAACTCCCGCAAATTCAGCCACATTCTCCTCCTTTCGTTTGCTTCCATTTCTCAACTTGGCGCTCCGCAGATGTGTTGGAATGTGCAACGTAAGGTTCTTGCAGTCTAATTGAGGGGGAATGTTGACATCCATTTCCCAAAGTAGGCAATCGCTACTCTCCGCAAAACTGGAACTCATCTCTGCCTGCTGCATAGTTAGACGACGCTTCTGTATTGAGACTGCCTTCGGTGTCCTATGGGGCGGGGGGCTACGCACTTGAGAAATTACCTGGTCTATTGGTAATACTCAACGTATCCTTCGAGGGAAAATAATAAAATATCTGTCGCTTTATTATTCACCCTGATGATACCGTGCGCAATAGTTTCACTTGTGCAACGCGGTCTGTACTCTGTTCTGTTGTTTATAAATGTGAGCGTATGTATGTATATATATAGTTACTTGTATCTATTTGTTTGTTAAGAAAGACAGCCTCTGATCCAGTCTCTCTCTCTATATATATTTATATGCACAGATTATCCACCTCCGTGTGTTTGGGGCGACTTCTTTACCGGCCCTCTCTCTTTTTCTCTCTGAGCTACTGGGTTGCAGACAGGCTGTGTAACGTGTAGATCTAAACAGACGCAGAGCACAATGGTACTGGGCGGTCGCTAACTCAGAGGAATGAAAGGGAGAGAGACAATAATAATAATGACTAAGTGAACAATTGGACGGAATGAAGGGAAAAAAACAATTGACACCAAATGATCATAGCAATAAACCACTCATGCATCCACACGTGGTACAGGGTCAAAAGTAACAAAACGAAACAACGAAAAGAAAGACAGGGAAAAGCAATATGGAGCTAATACGAAGCGAAATGCACTAACAGCATGCAAATGCGCCGTATAGTGTGCGTATAGCAACAGAGAACAACAGCAAAAGAAAGAAAGAAAAAAAGAAGTCCCCCAAAGAAGGCACTAATCAAACTGCGTATCACCCGCGTGACAAGCTTCTGGCAAGAGGGACTATAATGACTCATTGCCAATGCTATTCACCCTCAACTACGGCTGCGAGAGATCGGATATGCTGCAGGATCTGTTGATTTGTCACAGTGAAGTTACCAGCAGACGGTCCTGAGGAACTGTTGGATGTGTCTGCCTTCGCGACACACTCGTAGAACCTCGTGTTCCACAACAACACTTCCGTGCAAACTTGTGCTAGGAGTTCCTCTCGGCGCTCTTCAGTGCCCATCAGTGAGCGAACATTTATGCACAATTCCTTGAGCACGCTCTTCCACTTGTGATGAAACACCTCCGCAACGGCGATTACATCAATTTGTTCGTCTTCCTCTAAAGCCCGATGAATTAATGGGAAGTGATACCGCACGATTTCCAAGACGAGATCACCTCGCAATGTTTTTTCAAGTTCAACCAGCGCCGGATACTCTGCACCGAAGATTGCTGTGTCACCATTAGGGCAGGCGGCTAGCCACTCACTGACAACATAATGGACGTTATTCAACAAGAAAGAAAGGTTGCGTTGATGTTGTGTGTCTGGATCGCAAAGGGTTATCTCTAAAAGACTCGTACTAATATTGCGCAGCAGCCGCTCAACCTCAACTCGGAGGAATGAGAGATTCCCTGCAAGTACTGCAAAGCGGGAGGTGCTGTCCGCCATGTCACTGGCTCGCTCCGCCTCAATAGCACGCCAGGCAAACTGCTGCATTTCCTCAAAGCTAATGTCGTCCTTCGCGGCAGTGTCACTACCACTAGCAGCGCACGCGTCAGTGCTGCTTCCTTGCTCATGTACAGACGTAGATGCCAAAGGATTGGCACGGGTGAAGCCGCTTTCTGTTGGGTTGAAACCGCACCCATTGGTAATGGCAACAAGTGAGATGGTGAAGGCCGTGTAATGCTTCGTCAACGGATGGACACGCGCCACCCAGTCGCTAACGCCCTGAGTATCTTTTGGCTGCAATAACATCTGCGCCAGCGCCGTCACATTACATGAGCGCAGAGCACGCACCTGACGCTCAAACGTTTGCTGGAACGAGGGCCAGAGCTGCAACAGTAACGAATCATAGAAGCCCTCCAGGCAACTAATGCGCCGCACATCTTTCATTAGTGAGTTAAAATCATGGCACAGGCGTATCATCAGCAGCAAACCATAACAGTCACTGCAGCAAACAGAATTAACCGTGGCCTGTGGATACTGATCATGCAAGCCGCGCCACACACTGTCACCCCTGCCGCTATCCTGCGCAAGGAGGACCTCGGCTACATAATCCACAATGAACTGCATGGTTGGTTTAAATACTTCCACGAAAACGGACATATCACCGGAGAAAAATGTGTAAGTGAATATAAATTCATGTGTGACAGCATCGCAAATTAGTCTGTTCATTGAACGGAATGTTTCTTCATACGAGTGCAAACGCCATTTTGCCTGCTCAACCGCCGGCACAAGCGGTGGATCTAAAATATTGCGGAGAATGGCTAACCGATCACCCAGTACGAAAGGTGAGTTTGCACCAGGTCTCTCCTCATCGGTAATCAAAGGAAGCTCATACGCCCATGGAATTGTTGGGCCCTTGTCGGAAACAGTTCTGTCTGCATTAGAACCGGAATCCTCCATGGCGTTTAGCGTCATAACATAGTCGCAAATACGCTCCAAATACAACTTAGACATAATGTCACAATACTCATTTCGAAGCTCACCATGTAGCGTCCTAACGATATAATACGACTTCATCGCTGGTGAATCCGGATTGCCTTGCTCAGATCCATTCGTCACGTCGGAAGGAGCGAGAAGGACGAGGGCCTCGTCAATTAGATAAGAACAAAATGCATATGGCTTTAATATGTGATCCTGCTGAATCGACACATTAGTATTTTTCCTACTTAACAAGGCAATTTTCTTTGACAGGTAGCGCTTTGCCTTTATGCAGGCGTGCACGGTGAGTCGGGTGAGCAACTCAAGCTGCTCAGAATACACTTTGCACTCCTTTAGGGATAATTGCCCCACTTGGCCGCTACTGCCACTACCCCCGCTAGATGTCGTGCTGGCCGCAATGCAATCAGTTCTACAACCGCTTCTGGTTTCTTTCGTCAATGAGATGCTAGTCTCTTTCTGACATCGCCTAAGGGTTGTCAGCAGCTGTTTTACACTAACTTTGAAATCTGTGCCCAGCCCCTCCCCAGTTTCTTGCATGAGTGAACGCACCACTTGGGGCGGTACAACCATGCGCTCCGCAACGGCCCACAGGACACGCTCAGTTGAGGCAGCGTTTCCGAGTTGAAGCGTAACTCGATGGAGCCGTGTGCGTACATCGTCGATTTCCTTTCGCGTAGATTCGAGGTTGTCGATAAACCGACGCAGAATTTCGGCAATGTCCTCCAGTGATCCGCTGCAGTCTTGCAGCAGGTAATGCAGTGTGCCTATCGTATCGTCGGCAAGAAATGTCTGCACAAAACTGTCACACACAGTTCGCATGGAGCAATGATCGTCAATGGCATCCACGCCTCCCACAACATATCCGTCATCACCTTTGCTATTACCGCTGGCGTCAGTACCGTCTTTCTTCTTTATGTACGACTCAATGAAGGCGTTGTCAAGATCAACTGACGCGAGCTCCTTCCACTCAGCGTCCGTCAGCATTTTATGTTTTGATGATTTATAGCCACGCAGCAAGTGCCTTTATTTCCGCACTTTCCTCGTTTTCTTATAATTTTGTTGTTCTCGTAGCGCTTTCCTTTTTTTTTATTATCCCCCTACACGCACACCTCCCTTCCTTCTCTTGCACCGTAGTTTGTTGGTGATTCCAAGGATACTCGTGGCACGTGCACTAATGTGAAACTCCCCACCCACCTTAAAACACGGGCGAAGAATATGTATATATATATATATATATGTGTGTGTGTATGTGCCAATTACTGTGTATTGGTAAACCCACGTGAATTCAAAACAGGGAAGAGAAAGGGAGAACCCAAAACTAAATATCGACAATATGAATGCGACAAGTCCCACTGCGGGTGAGTAAGCAACCAGGTTAAAGAGAATAGGTATGTAAGTGCAGTCAACATAGGGCATCAGTCACGTAACAGCAAGCCATAAAAGGCAGCAAAAAAAAAACGATAAAGAAGAATATACGCATGTGGTACTTGACCCGTTAATCGGATGGTAAAAAGCTTTTCGAGGAGTTATAAGGGCAACCAGGCACCATCGCATATGAGAAGTGATAGTGTAACAATAAGATACATGAACACAGTGACGCATACGTGCAGTTGTTGTCTTGCATCATTCGCACTTGAACCGCTCACCACCATATCAACTACAAACGGCGATGCTGCACCTTCCATATCCCTTGCACTGACGCCATCACAGACGCTTACCCGATGCTGGCATTTGGAAAGGCCGCCCCAACAGTTGCAATAACGGCTTCGTCAACTGCCTGAGCCGTGTTTATCGCTTGCTGGCAAACCAACCGCTGCGATACCTGCGACCACATTCCGGCCTGGGCACGCGAGGCCGTTACATTACAATGAGAAGACAAAATTTTCGTGAATGCCGAAGTGGCGGGTGGGTGTGGCGCCTGCAAAAGTGCCAATGTGGCTTCAAATTGTACGATTCCCCGGCCTCTTGTGACGGAACGCGTGCGCTCAACAAGATATAGAGTTCCAGGTGCAGAGGGAAGCTCATCCACGTCGTCTGCATCGTATACATGAAAGCCGAAGTAGCGCCGTAAGAAGGTGGTGCAGAAAAGCCGCTCACCGGATGAACCCTCCAAAAAAAGTGAAGGCCACGTGACTGACCTATCAAGCAGTGACGCCTCCAGCTCTGGTGCAGTGAGCAGGCGACGCGCGCACGACATGAGGGCACTTAGCAACTGAAACGGCAGCCACTCGTCGACATGAAAACAACCGTGGAACAAGTCAACCAACTCGCTTTCGGGCGACGCGAGACTGATGTACTTGAAAGTGATACCGCTCATATAGCTAAGTCGGCATTCCACCCTGCCCTCGTAGCCCACATGACTCTTGAGGCTTGTTTTAATTAATTGTTGCAAGGTGTTGTACATATTGTCGTGTTTGGTGGAATTGATTCTAGCTTGTGGTAGAGCAAGCTTCCCTTCAGCACTCGTACGAGAGCTGTTGGCATTCTCTTTGAAGCCACATCCAGCCGGCCGCGGGGGGTCCACCATCAGCTGCGCATTTAATGTCCCGTGCAATGCTCTGTAAAATAGGCACATTACATCTCGCCTGCCATCGTGTTTACCGCACTAAAGTGGGTAAACTCCAAGTGTTTTGGCGTTTGCAGCTCGAATAGGCTCGACGGCAGCCGCAGGGTAATGGTCCACCCACTCTTTCCGTGGGTAGCTGTGAGGGCATCGCCTTCCGGTGGTAGAGGACTTGTGAAATGCGAACCACATTCTTTGTAAATTTCTCTGATACTCAAAATGCGCATCCGACCTTCGTCCCATCGCCGGGGGATGTCGGGAAGCCCCAGCTCGCTGCGGTAGTATCTGTGAATAGAAAAAATAAGAGGAAACCTTTTCTTAAGCGCCACCACTCGGATAACTACAGGAGAGTCACTACTGGAATTGCTCCCATTCTTTGGAAACCCTTTCACAGTTAAGGTGTCACTGGCTGCGTCGTATTCATGTACAACGTGTGAGAAACCGCGCTGTTCCGCCAACATTCGTTGATAGCACGCAATTGTAGTGTTAGCGCAATGGCCGAGCGAATTCGTGGGAGCATCAACGGCTCTTGTGCACGATTCTGTCCCTACTACATCCATCTGATTCACACCGTACGTTTTGCAGCATACCCGCAGCAGCTCTTCCAGCGCCGCCATTCGGGAACTGCCGACTGCGGTGTGCAGGACCACCATTTTTTCCGTGCCGCCAGATGTCTGGGAGGAATCCACAAGATCCCCACGGTACTTACGTCCGTCAGCGGCGTCCTTAGGGCCGTTGTCGCATTCAACGCATCGAAATAATGGCTGTTGCAGGCCACTCACATTGGATAGAAAAAAATGTAAACGCCGTAAAATATCAACAACTGACAGCAACAATGGAAATTGGCGCTCCAAAAACAGTTTGCACAACTTATCCCGCGAAGCACCAGATACTGAAATGTCGCTCACCGTGACAAGGTCTATAGTCACATCAGTAGTTATTTGAAGACTCAGTGAGGCTTTTGACTCATCAATCAGAAAGACATCACTGCTCTGTAAAAACCAAGAAACAAAGCGCCTGTGTGTGTACGAGGCACTCTTCATAACCTCCCCTGCTGGGAAGGAGGCCTCCTCCACAGTAGGAGCCACAACCGACCAGCGGCTGGCGTATCGTGCCAGGCAGTTTCGGACCTCAAGAAGCAAATTTTCCTTGTCGAGCATCGCCTCTTCCACCACCACTTCTCCTGAAAACATTTTCAATATAAATGGTTTCTTGTCACTCTTCTGCTCGCCTCCGTTAGCGGTACTCTTCTTGCTCTCGGTCGAGTAGATGCGTGGGTATTATGTTCAATCACGTAGTGAAACAGGGGATCATGCTGCGTGATAGACAAAATAATGCCTCGTGTTAGGCGCCACCTATTAAAGAAACATGGTGGAAGTCGCCGTGTTGGTAATTTTGATGAATCCTGCGTTAGTTGCTGTGCCCACTCATAAATTTTATAACTTATAACCTCTTGTCCCAGTACGTTTGAGAAGCGAAGTATGAAAAAGGCGCCAGGAAGAAGCGGGACGGGCAGGCGCATCTTCCGCAGATACGGCGGGTCCTTGACCGCCGACGTATTCCCCATCGCGTGCCAAACCAGGTTCAACGGCGCGCGTAAGCTGTCACTCAAGCTAAGCGGAACAAACGTGGCCCCTTCACTCCACCGCGATCGTTTTATAAGTCGTGTAATACCCTTTAGGGAATCCATCTCCTTGAACACAAAAAGAAGGCGACCTGCGCTGTCGTAATATTCAACCGAATTATTGGCAAATTTGCCTGTCGACACACCCAACTTCTTTAGTGTTGCCTCAACGTCAAGAATCTGCAGCGTTACAGAACGGCAGTCTCCTAGATGGCTTCCATCAACTAATTTTTCGCTTCTGTTTTGTAAAGAACGCGACTCGTCGTCTGGCTGACGCTGTTCCGATCTCTGGTTGGTAGTGTTGTCCATGGGGCTCACTTCCATTCCGTTCGACGACAGAGGCATTGCTAAGTACCATGGCGTAAGCACTAAGCCGGCCTCCTGCAGTGAATTAAAACAACCACTCACCGCAGCAACTCGCCACCAGGCGCAGCCGCTACACAAAAGTCGAACTTAACTTCTCCAACCAAGGCCGGTATCGTCATCTTGCTTCCAAACTCAAGAGGTAAGCATTCCAGTAAATAGTCATGGAGGCTAAACGGTCTCAAATAGCGTGGCATCATTGGAACAGTTGTCACTCGGCCCCTCTCACTAAGCCACACATCCACGACGAGCCTGCCACAGCTCCTAATGTAGTCTTCAGCTCGTGCAGGACACCACCGCCCGCACAAAATTTCACCGCTCACTTGCAGGAGCACAGCTTGAAGCAGTGGCTCCGACCACAGTGAACGGTTGATTTGCGTAACGCTCGAAAAATTCGTGAGGCCTGGCCGAGAAATAATGAGTCCTTCTTCAAAGAGCTTTGAAACGGCCGCGTTGTCTAGCACTTTCTTATGTGAAATGCTATTGTAATCTCCATGAACAAGGTTGTTTTTATCCCTCAGCGGCACCAGGGGGATACACCGCCCTTCCGTGTTGCTCAAATCATCACGCAGAGTCCAGGAAGCGGCAATGGCGGCACTCCCTCCGCAGAGCTCCACATTTTTACATCTCATGTGGCAAAATTCTACATGGCTGCTGAAAGATTTGGACGTTCCTGCTGTGGTAACATTTGCCCATGAAAAAACTAAATTAAGTTCGCTTTCGGAGGCACTAACGTACTGGCGCTCCTTAGACTCTGCGTCCCGCTGCACAATGTCAAGTGCCATGTTGAGTACGTTTTCCAGCGATTTTCCCGTGCGCACATCGCCAAGATGACGTTCCTGTGGATGTGGTTCCCATGCGTCAGTTCTATAAATTGAGCAACAAACGGGGTTCGCAGGCTCCAGTGTTACTCCCCCACCACCCGAGCAGCTGTGTAACGATTCCATTTGAGGCTGACCTTCCGGATTAGATAAAAGCAACCGCACTTGAAGACCAAGACGTGGGAGAAGTGCCCTGACACTGTGGCCTCCTTGAAACACTGGCGCACAATGTCACAGCCCTTTATCGCGTCCCCTTCGCCGCACTTTTGCAGGCATTGAACAGCCTGACGCTTCACACGTTCCGCAACCAGATCAGAGGAGTCCCACTGACGCTATGCACAATAACAATTTCGATGTTCGCATCAATAAACCAGCTTAGAGACCCATCGATGAGTGGCTTCTTCACTGGTACGAGATCAAGAAGTACGTTCTGTGAGCCCAGCGCACGCCGAAATTGTGCTTCAACTGTGGGGAGTGAGCAAAATAAGGGGGAAATCCGACCAAACATCACACATATATGTGTGTCGTTTTCCTTCGGTTATTTCTCCCTTTCTAAATTCAATTATTACCTTTTAACAGTAATATAATCCGAAAACTTCTAATACAATCGTGAATGCGAGTCTCGCGGTGTGTGTGTATGTGAATGTGATGAACTGAGTGTTTCGTTCTTGTAATTACCTCGTGCTTTAGTTACCTGTGAATGTATGGAGGGCTACCGTCCTCTCCACTGAGTCCCCCCTCAGGCTATTAAGTGCCAACAATTACACAGCCACATACATTACAGCAATATTTTTTTAAAAAAAAAAGAAAAAAGAAATGGAAAAAGAGGGTCTGATCGAATTGAATCAGAGCAAATGAGCACATTAATGAAAATGGTAGTAACACCACAAACAAGAATATCGCAGAAACATATTGAGGAAAATATACTCACCGCTCGCAGGAGCTACATCACAAAGAAGTGAAAATAACAATAAGTACAATGCAGCCCTGAAACAGAATTTCGGACTAGCCAAAACCTCGTTTGCGAACACTAAAAACTTATTAGTGCTCCAGAGGGGAAGATGCCAGTGCTGAATACATCGATTATCCGCCGCTGTCAAGGTCCCTGTGCACTCCAACAATCCCCAACTTTCTGTTATGCAACAGGCACTGCTGCTCGTCCAAACAGACACATATACACAGGCCTGCACAGAGTGCTCAATATTGCAAATATTTACGCCGTGGGATTCCTGGAGCCGCAGCAAACAGACTCACTCCGAACCATTGCTCCACCACACTTGTTCAATGTCAAAGAACTTTTCGTACGGTATGTTCTCCAGAACCTCACGTGCACCATTTATCGTCTTCGCCTTTTCAAAGTCCCGAGCTGCCTCGTCGTAGAGACCCATTGCTTTGTAGCCAAGCGAACGGCGAAGGAAAATGGTGGGGTCGTTTTGATTATTCTGTAAAACAAAATTGAGGTCCTCCAACATACCTCTGGTGTCTTTAAGCCTCTGCCGCGCCCTGGCCCGCTCGTCATAGTAAAGCGGAGGTGGATTGTCGTGGCTCGTAATAGCTTTCGTGAGGAATTTCTCCGCCTCATCCACCTTCGTACCAGAGCACAGGTACGCGACGCCGAGGGCGTAACAGTAATCCGGACAATCGCTAAGCCCCGGCTGCAGCGCCGACGCCTTGATCAACGCTTCAGCAGCACCGTGAAAGTCGCGCAGAGCATACTTTGAGCGGCCCTGCAGGTAGTATGACTCCGCGCTCTCGTGACCTAGCTCTGTGATGGAGGCCAAATCCTCAAGAACGGCACTATAATCACCAAGAGAAAAGAAACACTCTGCACGCTGAAGGAGATAACAGTGATTCTTGTCGTTAAGTGCCACCGCCTCGTTGGCATACTCCAGCGCCTCCTTGTCCTTTCCTAACTTGCGGAGAACAGCAGAGAGATTGTTCAGAGCCTCGGGGCGCCGCGTTTTGTGCTCGAAAATACATACCTGAAGATCCTCATAGGCACCTTGCACGTCACCACACAGAAGTAGTGCTGTACCTCTTCTAAAGTACAACAGTGGATTCCCTGGAGAAAGGTCGATACACCGCGTGAAGGACGTGGCTGCGAGATCGTAGTACTTGATTTCACAGTAAACTAGGCCAATCCACTCGTGCACGGTGGCGTCTTCTTCCTCTAGCTCTAGCACCCGGAAGAAGCATTCGAGAGCGTCGAAATAATTTGCTTGCAAATAGTGCAACAATCCTAAATGCATTAACGCCGTGCGTAGTTTAGGGTTCAATCGAATAGCTAGAATAAGAGCTTCCTTTGCTCCCTCGTACTCCTCAGAAGCCACATGCACCAACGCCTTTGAGTAATATAGCGGTGCATAAGACGGATCCAATTCAACAGCCCGCACAATGTCTGTCATTGCAGGGGAGTAGAGTCCGAGCATGAATCCAATATTGGCACGAAAGAAATAACACCGCGCATTTTGTCCATCCTTTCTTACGGCATATTCCATCAGCTTGAACGCTTCGGAGAAAAGCCCTAATTGGAAGCAACACAGAGCAGCGTTTGTATGATACTCACCGACAGCAACATCTAACTCTATTGCACGATCAAAGTTCAAACGAGCAGCTTCGTATTCCCCCCGTAAGAAATGCGCTATGCCAAGTAAATTATGCAAAGCGGGTGTTTCTTGTATTTCGAACCCCCTGGATAACACCGCTATCGCTCCAGCGGTGTCCCCACCATCCAACTTACAGGCACCAAGGGATGTGAGAGCGCGGAACCGGGTGCCCTCTGTCATGCGTCCTGTCACCTTTTCGCTCAGGGATGCAGCGATAAACTGCCGTGCAAGGTGCTTCAATCCCTGAACTGAATACAAAAGACCCAGCTCGTACAACCATGTGCCATTGTCCGGCTCCACATCTGCTGCCCTTGAAAAATCAATGATACCTTCGCCGTTTTTATTGAGTTTCCGATACACCGCAGCACGACTACCGTAGGCTGCTGCTAGTCGGCGACGATCAATACCGTATTCCTCCAATTGAATTATTATGGTAAGATCCGCCAATGCAAGTTGGTACTTGCCTATACGCGCAGCAAGGTGTGCACGCTGCATAAGGGCAGCGATGAAGAAAGGTTTTACCTCGATCACATGTGTGAGGTGTTTGATGACTTCCTCGATCTGTTCTTGGGTATCTGTTTTAAGTGTCCTTGCCTTTTCCATGTGCTCCCGTGCGAGACGCTCACGCGTCTCTACCGTTAGGACAATAGGCCCACTCACCATCTTCTCTGGAGCTCCTCACAGCACTAACACCGGCTTCAATGGTCCCAATCACTCCGTACTTGAAGGGGATTTGCAATATGGTAAAAATATGTAGCACCTTAACTGCTGCCACGGTCTAAGGAAAACCCCCGTGACCACCACCCTGTGTGGCCTCAAATGGTCACTGAGTGACAAAAGGACATCAGTGGCAACAAGAAATGGAAAAAAATGTGTTTCAAGAAGGGAATACATTGTAGCAACAGTTCTTGAGAAAGTGGTGAGGCAGCATATTTCCTCTTCTGTATTTGTTTTATTGTCAATATATAACCTTTTTCACACCTTCGCACTACCCAAACTTCGCCTACCAGCATCCCATCCCCTTCAAGAATGCCTCAGTAGCAGCCACATCTTAGGCGCCACTGAGAGACAGGTTGGTATGGGACCACCAAAGTGCAACATGGACGTGCTGCAGCGGGGGAGAAAGAAAAAAAAAGAGGCTTTACACAGTTGTAAGCTCCTAGATCAAAGTGCCCAAGTGACTCGTGCACAGGGCAAACAGGAAGACATAGAAGTTGGCACCACCTTCCCACACACGGTTAATCACTGCTTACCGCCTCCTTTAACGCCTTCGGTCTCAATCCCGATCTCGGTCCCGTTCAAAATGTCGCAGATCCGCTCGCTTAACGCCAAGCACAGATTTTTCTGGTGCAGTTGTGGGCAGGAAGCGTTCCATGCACTGCGCTGCCCTAAGAAACTCCTGCTTCACCAGCTGAAATTTTGCGGGATGCAAGTGACGACCGAGGTTTAACCCACCTGTTCCCACATCCTCGTAGGGATCCTCAATGCAGAAGTTATAGCTAAACGTTCCCTTTTTGTTCTGAGGGAAGTTCCATCCAATATCAGTCCGCTTGCTTCGGCGATTGCGGTTAAGGCTCACAACCTCCTTTTCGTAATCAAAGTAGTGGGCATAAAATATAAAAAAACTGTGCAGCAGTCTCCCCAACTCCACCGGATCGCAGTCGTAGAGTGGTGAGAAATCTGGGTAGCGCGGGAGATGTGCTGGGTGGGGAAGTGACCAGGGATCCACCCACTTCACCTGTCGCGTCACCAGCAAGTAGTAAATAAACATTACAGTCACAGCATAGGATGTTAACATCGCCGCCGACCCAGCACCAACATTAGTGGCCTTGCCCCATGCCTTCACCGCCATCGCAGCGTGTCGAGCGGCGCTGGGGCCGTTGTGCAGATAATGACGGATAAGATAGCTGTTCTTCACGCCATATCCAACAAAGGAAATATCCCATCGGTACATGAATACTTCCGGCACAAAGCGCGGGTCAAGGACGTCACGTGTATAGTCTTCCCGCATGCCGCGAGTCATTATTTTGCCATCGGGGAAGAATCCTATAGCCTCAATCATCTGCTCCTTGGATGAACACTGGATGGCGATACGACACCCATACGTCGTGCGGTCCACCCAAATGCCCTCAACATTCTCACGACCCATTTTTTCTGCGATATACTCCATATCATTATCACCAATGCACTGATTGCGCACATCAAGAAGTGCAGTGCGAGCTTTTCTGTCCTCTTCCTCGCTCAAAGGCGTGTACCTGGCACGTGCCACTTTCTCATCGTTGGCAAAACGCAGTTTGACAACAGGTGTTCGCGCCTCAGTGAGGCCCAGTAGATTGTTGCGGAGGTAATGAGGTACATACCGTTTGATGACAGTCCATAATTTGTCAGTTCGCTTTGCCTGTACCTCGTGAGACGGGTACGGATCGTCAAACATGCAAGCGAGATCCAAATCGCTACCCCACTCCATCTGGCCGTAGGTCACCATGGAACCGCAACAGTATACCTTCGCATCGGGAGTCCACTTATCCGCAAGGCCCTGCAACTGCTGCTGAGCACGAATCGCCGTGCGAAACATATGTTCTGGCCCAACACGACGGTTGTTCTCCGCCATAATGGCTTTTCCCCACGCTGCGTAGTGGTCAGGTGATGGATTTAGTTTAGTATATGAAGCCGTTGCAATCTGTTGGTGCCAAATACGCGACGAGCGTACGCGATTCCACACTGTCGTACGCATCGTATCGTAATCAGTCCCCAAACACGCTTCTGTTGTGAATGGAGAGCTGTGCAGCCGCCCAATGTTCCCTCCGCCACTTCTGGGGGCAGCAACGTCACCCGCGGCACCAGAGCCCTTTGGCCTACTTCCTATTAAGCTGAAGACGTGAGGAATAGGAAGCAACTAGTTACGTTATACGTATTAACGGGAAGGGTTACGTACTCTCGTAAATATAAACAGAGATAATGGTGTCCCGAAGGAAATTCTTTCTCACATGTGAGAAGTTTTATATAAGTTCACTCCACCGGCAACACAGTAAGCCGGTCACTGGGTCCCACTTAATGATCTCTTTCCACTCACATTACTGGACGCGTATTCGTCGCCTTACGGCGAGCAGCGTTAAAGTGGCCGCGGCCACCACGAGTTGACCTCCAGTTCTCCGGCCACTTTTTTGAGTTCCTCGGCCGTTGCGTGCCCTGAGAAGGTGGAAAGAAATCCCTCTCACCCCATAACCCTCGCTTAGCGAACTGTGCCTCTGCCATCAAAGACCGAAGTCTGACGTTTGGGACGAGGTCAGTGTCCACGACCCACGCCCAGCCACTGCGAACCATCTCCTCCTGCACGCTAATTGTAACATTAGCAACACAATGAAAAGGTTCGGCAGTCCAGAACGGCGGTGGAACAGCTGATTTCTGGAAGAAAGACTTGTCACCGCGTGATACAGTGCCAATGCTCCGGTTCAAAAAAACGTCTGCAATGAAGCCGCCAACTTCATCCACTGAAGTAACGTTACACAGCACTCTTTGTGGTACTCCATCTACAGGGAACAGCACACTTCTCAAGTGCATGCGGGCGTTTTGACCATAAGGCTCGTGTAACTCGGGCATACCAACAGAACGTAGGCGCACGCGAACCAACATCCCCTCCAATGTCGTGCCGTAAAATGTAATGCCATCTGCTACAAACTGTGGGTTTATAGAAAGATGATGCCCGACGCGCTGCTCCACAACGGATGTCCTCAGTTGGAATACCACTGCTAAAAATAAAACTACAAAACTAGCGACCCACAAACATGGTACAGGGCTCCAAATCCCCGCAGCCGGGGGTGCAGTTGTGATGTGGCCCCCGCTGCACGGCGCTGGCCGCTGGGCGCTCCGCGAGTCAGCATTGCTCATCACATAAGTGAACCCACTATCTAGTTCTCAACCGCGCCACACCTCAATATGTACAAGTGACAAACGGGGGAGGAGAACGACTAGGTGGCAGCAGAGGTGCAGCACAACACGGATTCCTACTACAATAAAAAGTAGCAGCAATCATGTCATCAACAAAATCACGCCAACAAATGTACATCCACACGCACAAAAAAAAAACGGTAAACCGATCATGTGTACAGAAGCAGAGAAAGAGATGGAAAACGAAAGTATAGCTAATCAGAACTTGTCCTTAAACTTTATGGGCGCTTATAATGCTCGGTCCACCAACTTCCTTCACAAAAGAAAACTTCCCGCGTTGTACCAACAAGTAAAAAAACGCGTGAGAACGACAAAAAGACATCAAACACCTCGCAATCCGCATACACGCCCACAAAAGCTCTACCGCCACTACACTACCTTTGTGTGACTATTTGGCATCACACAAGGCACGACAAATGCAGTCTTCGCGATTGTGGCGGTTCGTGCGGCCACAACGCCACGTGAGGCTCACACGATCACTACGGGGAAGTGGTGGTGTGCGATCGCTGACAACATCCTCCCGTTTCTCAGAAATGCAATGCGTCCAGCAATATCTGGCTTCACCCGTCATCAAAAGCAAACTGCACGGCGCCGCGAGGACATTGAGGGGTGCAACGGTTTCTGGCGGCCTGTCATGGCGGCTAAATTCTATCACAGTGTGCGACCCCAATGACACGATTGCTACACAATCATCAAAAGCCGAGTGGCTGTCAACGTGGTGCGCGATGCCGGGGGCAGACTTGCCTTTTGTGTCGGTGTAGTTGTAAAAATTAACCGTCAGCTGGTCAAACGTAGGCGCATGCGGTACTAAAGGATAGTTGAGTACCTTTACCCTTGAGTCTTCGTTGCGCATTCGGCGGATCATCCAATCATAAAAGCTCGGTTTCGGGTTTGTATCCACTCCTGCAGCACCAACAAGGTTAATACCATAATAGAACCGCCTGTTAAAGTGTGCTACATCACGGCGGGCAAGTTTTTCTATAGCATACGCGCTAGCTCCCTCTCCCTTCAGCTCCTTCCAAATAGTATTGTGCTCCAATGGCGTAAGGAAGTTGGAAATGATATACAAGCCACGAATCTGAGGCACTGCAACACACTCGACACTGCGAGCCTTATCAATGTTTTTCACTGAGTAGTTAGATTCTACGTCATCACTGCTGTGGGGTGCAAGGTTAGTTGAGTTCTCATGGCCCATCGAGTCACACATACTTCGCTGCAGAATGTTGTTAATGACTGCCATATCTGCTCCTATCGTAGGCGGTTGAAACACAGCACTGAGGGCCCGGAGCACTGCGTCTCCTTTACAAGAAAGTAGGTAGATCATTGGGGCCCCACTGTTCGATGGCAGGCCACCTTTCCACAAGCTGTGATCTGAAACAGGAACGATGCACACATAGCCCGTGGGGCCACCATTAACAGTTGCCACCTCCATGAATTTCTCCTTGAGTGGGTGGAATACGTCTGCCACAGAACCATTTCCAAATATCAAAGTGAAAGGTAGTTTGGAGCTATAGAAGAGCTCTAAAGCAGCATCTGGCAATGTGGTATTGGCTCTCAACGCCTGCCGTATATGGAACGGTGATGATCCCGTTTGTATCCCACAGTTCAACGCAATAAGTCCAAGCGGCTGATAACTTCCGGGCACCACAATATAGTTCTCAATAGGTGAAATATATGTTGCTACTCGGAGAAGACACCGACGGCAACGGAACCTCACTCTGGTAAGCTCCCTAGGGGATCCCAGCACCTCCTCTACCTTAACAACATCATTGTGCGTCGCTGTCATTGAAGTTAAGGCGCCTTAAACTATATATGTATGTATTTCCCCCTTGGTGCACACCGAAGTGATATTGGTAAACAAACACGTCCCGGCGAGCAGAAGAAGCTTTACCCGTAAATTATCCCAGCTATTTGCATGCCCACACTAACTTTCCTACTGCGGCCCTTTTCTTTTTTTTTTCTTTTCTTGTAAACCTTCAGACCTACTTAAATATACGGCAAGTGTAACAGCTGCATACAGTGCAAACATCATTTTTTTTTTTTTGAGGCAGCTTATAAAACTTCCCTCAGGAGAAAATGAATAAATGAAACCTCACAGGGTTTCGCCCACTATCATCGGAGGAGAGTAAACGCAAAACATTCACACTATACAAGACAATAGAAGAGCAGAAAACAAAACCAAACATAACCGCATGCCAGCTCAAAAGAAATGCCCTGAACGTAACGCTAATTTTGGCACTTTGTGCACAAACAAATTTCACATAGTGTGCAATACCACACGCGCTTACGAGTTACGGCATCCTCGCGACGTAAAACATTTTCCCCGCACTTATGGCAAAGCACGAGCGACTCCCACTGGGTGCGGGGAATACGGCGATAGATCTCGTTTAGCGTCCCGGCAAAGCGCCCGGCGCGGTTGCACAAGGGACAATTCATTGGTTTCCGCTGAGTCTGCATGGCCTCATTGTAGTAATTATGGGAAACCCCCGACCGGAATATCGGATCGTCCTTCCCCATCGCCTCGTTGAATTAACAGTACTAACTACCACTACAACAAAGTAGCTTTATTTATATCGTTGGAGTATAATGTTGAGGTAACGGGAAGTAACATAGTAACTCAAATGGTTGACAACATATCAGCTCCAATCCGTTCAGACTGTTCAACGGAGAAAAACACAAAGGCATGGGGAGTATGTGTGTGTATGGGAGAGAAGCATGAGGCAAACATGAGCCGATAGGTCGCATGACCCCCCCCTTCCGGCGATCAAGCCTCCCTCGATCTTATTGCCACGTGTTGAAAATACGAACCACAATTGCAGGGGAAACAAATAGCAGGTGAGAAGGAAGGAGAAGACCCTACTCACTTCCACCACCGTCGCCGCTCTGTAACAACGTTTCACAGGCAAACCTCGCAGATGAAACACGCTTATTCGATTGCAGCATCTGGACGCCACGGTAATAATCGGAGCGCAGGCGGCACTCCTCCTCGGGTGTTGACGCGACGTAAAGCCACCCGTCATCCACTTCTTTACTCGCTGGGGCTTCACGAACAAACTCAGTCGAATCCGCGTCCTCGTTCCTGCCATCGCCCTCTTCCTCTTTGTGCGACATTTTCGCTGGTATTTCGTCCATTTCACCATCCTCACTACGCTGACGTTTTATGCCGAACTTTTCGGCAGTGCTCGTGCAACTGTTTTTCGTAGTGGAAGACGTGCTTAAGTTGCTTTTCACAGGTTTCTTCACTGCAAGTAGGCCCCAGTTGTGCACACGCAGCGAACGCAGAAATAAGGTCATTTCTGAGCACACCGGATGGGGCTCCAGGACGGCGGGATGAAACTCCTTCATCTCACCTAAGTGAGAGTCTTCCTCCACACAAGACGGACGTGTTATGCGCCGCTGTGCATCGCGAGCACTAAGCATTGTTCCCAAAGCTGGCACGCGGTTCAGGTCGAGATCGACAATATCCGCTGCGATATTTGCGAAAGTAAACAAACCGGCTTTCTGTGACACCTCCCCCCTCCATTCGTCCTCAAGAGGGTGGAATCGATCACTTGCACGGAGGCGTGCCTTTCGGTCATACAAACCGTAAAAGGATTGAAAAAGTAGTAAATATGGGCTCGGTGCCAGTGGGCAGTTGGCTTGCCACTCCCGTGAAAGTACCTCTTCAAAAAGAGTTTCTCTGGCACCACGCAACACAGCGAGCGTCAATCCGACAATTTTACGAATCATATTGAACAGGAATGATCTCCCCTCAATTTGAAACACAACAAAGGGCAGCGGTGCTCCATCAAAATGTAGCTTTCCCAGAGTCCTCGTTTCCGCTGCCGTTCCGCTTCCCGATTCAGCGGTCTCCAAGAAGGCGTCGTACTCCTTGATTGTTGGGCCAACCTCTCCTTGCTTCAGCAAAAATAATCGCGTGGCAATCTCGCATCGTATAACACTCCGGACAGCGGTGTTGTCATCAGGCAAAATTATTTTCTTATTCCATCCGCCGCCACCACCACCCCGTTCATTAATCGATACAGAAAAGTTGTGAAAGAAATGAGTCCCCACAATGTGACGAAGCAACAGGTCGTTTCCTCGCGACACAACGTCCCCAAGCACTGAAAGAAATGTTCCTGCTTCCTCCTTACCGGGGCAAAAGTCAACAAAGTCGCGTCCCAGAGCACGGTGCTGCAAAAGCTCGTTTGATCCGGGGAACTTGGTATAGAATTCTTCCCAAGATGTGCATGGCGACATAAGTGCGTACGCTGGGATCATGTAGCGGTACACTCGCCTATCGCAGCAGAATCGGGGAACGAAGTCACCCATCAGCTGCGTTGCATGGGCGACACGAACAGTCGATGGAAGCAGCGCATTCAGCTTCTGCGGCAGGCAACGGCACCCACCAGCACTCTCCAACCTGCCGTTATCTACGAATAAGCAAATGAGATTTCTCACGGCATGCACACCGCGGTCTGTGCGACATGAACGAGCAAAGCGATGCGCATCACCACTCACTCGACCACGGTGCAAACCATCCACAATCCCTGCATCCTTCAGTGCCTGAATTAAAACACCCTCCACTGTGTGATGTGTTGGTGCGTGCGTCTGCAGCTGTAAACCTCGATAAGAAGTACCACAATACATCACGCATAATCCAATTAGCGTGTGATTTTCAGGAGCCTTGCGAAGACAAGCTCGTCGGGCGTTGAATGGTTTCCACCGCCCCATTACACGTGCCTGCTGTGTCGTACTCCTAACGCGTCAACAGGGTGGTGACGTGTTTAAGATGCGGTCGCACTGCCCGGGAAAATATCCTAGCGGCTAGGAGATAGCTGCAAAACTGTTTTCTTTTGTTATAATGATATATATACATATATGTATATATATAATGAGAGAAAATAAATAATAAAGCGTGTGTGCACCATGCTTCAACTTCAAATAGTAGCAAAAGAATATTATAACAAAATGCCTGAACCGGGGGAAGGGTAAGAGAAAGAGATATGAACGTTAAGACAGTTACGACAACGCTGAAGGCTACGCTGAATGCACAAAGGACGCCCAGTGTCAACGACAGAGCCATGTTTCAGATAACAAGTACGTCCACAACGCGTATGGCAATGGGTACCACCCACCAGCGGGATAGATAGTGTTGTGGAAACACCTGCCCACACACACACATATTGGCAGCGAGCGGTAAAAAGAAGATACCGAACGCTACATACCGCGATATTCCCACCGTAACGTCACGTCGAACGCTGAAGCTCCGCTGCCTTATCTGCTTGCTTCATAATTGCACCGATAACGCCAACTACTGCAGTCACCGTCTGACTGACGTTGGCTCCACTCCTGTCACCCGATGCCGTGATAAAGCACTGTCCTTTATCCTCTGCCAAAGAAAGCATTGGGTCTATTGGTATGGAGCCTAGAAACTCCACCTCGTACGCCTCAGCGAGCCTTTTTCCACCGCCAGTGGAGAATATGTCCGTACAATGAGAGCAATGCGGACACGCAAAACCGGACATATTCTCCACGATGCCCAGGCACCGCAGCCCCAATTTGTGGCAGAGCGACAGCTCTTTCTTCACATCATCAGTTGCGACGTCCTGAGGAGTCGTAACAATTACTGCTCCCGTCATGCTGAAGGGCTTCAACATTTCGCAAAGCGTCAAGTGCTCGTCACTGGTCCCTGGTGGTGTGTCAATGACAAGATAATCCAGCGCCCCCCAGTGCACGTCTGTTAGAAACTGTCGTATCATTGCATCTTTCTTCGGCCCGCGCCACACAACAGCGTCCCTCTCGCTTGGAAGGAGAAACGCAATGGACATAATTTTGATGTCCCCGACTTCAGGAGCATCCTCATCCTCCCGTGGCTGTCCGTTACGCAGTGAAACTGGTTCCCACCCGTTCTCGCCGCGGTAGATGTCTCTTCCAACAACACCACATATTGTGGGCACGCTAGGACCGCAAATATCAACATCCAGCAGCCCAACGCTCTTCCCATGAACATTTGCCAATGCAAATGCAAGCTGACAGGCCACCGTTGACTTTCCCACTCCGCCCTTCCCGCTTAGCACGAGAATGATGTGCTTGACGTTAGCGAGGGATGTAGACACATGGCTTCCTTCCTGATCACTCATATTAATTCGCTATCCGACGTACGGTTGCTATTACTAAACTCCCAACAGTAACGATGTGCGTATAGCCCTTGAAAAAGAAAAATGAAAAACCGGTTTGCACTACGTTTAAATACTCAGCATTCTCCGTGCGTGTAGGAATGTGCAATGAGAATATACGAATAATATTTGGAGGGAATCCGACCGCCAGCAAATGGTCACAGAGACACCACAACGACTTACACGCATGCATCACATGGTGTCGCACGTCTTCCACGATTCATTTAAACTACGCTAAACTGCTTTTCACCTGTGGAGGCAACATACAAATACACACCAAAGCCTCCATAGGGGTTCCGCGGTCCACTTTTTTTCCTGTAACACCGCGGTCCCTCACGGCCAGGAAAACATTCACCCACATTATTCAGCAATCCTGCCGGTGCTGCGCATCCTTTCCATCATCGTCATCCGTCCCCTTAGCAGCGTCCTGCACAACCTGCCACAGCTCCTGCATCTGCTTTCCAAGTGTGATCGGATTTGCAAGATCAAGCACGTAGTGACGCACCTCATGACCCTCAGCTGCCAGGCGGAGTAGTTCCCTCTCAGGCCGGCTGCGCAAATGGTGGAGAACGCTGGAGACGCTGTTCATACCGGAGGCGTACATCGCCAATAGTACGACAGCCGTCACACCCAGGAGTGCGTACAACGTGCCCCACATTAGCGCGCGCCACGCCAGCAGCACGTGAGCCGGCGATGGGGTTTGCAGTCCATCCGTCGTCCCAGCGCATTCGTAACGCTCCTCGTCCATTATTTCTTCCGCAGTATCGCTATCTGGCCACAGCGGTGCCTCGCATAGCGCCGAGCACCCAGTGGGGTTGCTACCAGACGGCGGCGGCCTAACATACAGCGCCTCTAGCTCCCTTGCAGTGGGTAACTGCTGGTGAAGCTCTTTACGCGTTGCAATCATTTCCGCAACCTCACGCGCCGTCGGTATATTTGACTCGTTCACTTGACATGGCTGCAATTTAAATGAGGGTGAGCTCGTAAACAACTTGTGATTGGCATTGTTGGTGACCGTGGCAGACGTTCTCCACATTATACAAAGCGATGAGACGGTGGCCAACGGCTTCAGTTGCTCCCCGCACGTCGCAGCAGCAGCACAGGTCCTCATTTGGAGCATCACCACCCGCCACCTTGCGTGCGGTGCAGAAAGGTGGGAAGAAATGCAGCAGAAGAAAGAGAGAAAGAGGATAGGAGGGAAAGAGGCATTGGGCTTAAGTGAGGTTTAAATGGCGAGAAGGATGGCTCTGCACTTTGCTCGCCAATTGATAGTATGATTGCAAATTCAGTAGTAGCGACGCGATAATGAGGAAGAAGCCAACGGTGTGGAAGGCTGTGTGAAGGAGGTGTATCGGGGTAATACACACGTAAGAAATTATCGTAGCCCTACTTCTCACTCGTCACACCTCGCGAGCAAATAGGTGGAACCTAGTGTAAGGACGTAAAACCAACAGCGACCTAAACATAACGTTTCGCAGAAGCAACAAAATCCTGTGACATGAAAACTAACGCCACATGGTTACGCCTTCATGCAGCTGCTTTTCAGGTAAAGCGAAATAAAATTAAAATAAAATAAAATAAAAGTAGGACGGAGAAGTAAAAAGTGCGCTCCGGGGGTGGGTTGAAAACTCAACAACACAAGTACAGGACCCACTGAGATAAAAAGAAGGGGGAACAAAAGCAGTAACAAAAACTGGCGGACGAACAACGGTGGGTTCGCTAAAGATCTCCATGATCACAAGCATCGTTCTCAACCCAGACCGCAAACAACATGAAGATACGTAAACACTCTCAATGAGATAGGGATATTTTTCTAGCGATAAGCCGCGCCACTTTCATGACATTGTTTCTTGTCGGTGTAAAGCAGTCTGCCCATTCCGATTCCGCACTACCATTCACAACACTGAAATAGTCGCTGTATGGCAGGAAAAACGTGCGAGGACTTGGGTGTTGGCGAACGAGTTTCGTTTGCTTCTCCAGATTGTCATTCATTGACCAATATAACGGGAACAATTCCTTATAGGGTTTGCAGCTCAAACCACAATCTGCTTTTCTCTCATTTACATAAGACTGCTTCGTTGATATATTAAAGGTGTCACTGCCGCCCACAGCGGAGTGACTTGCACACTGAAACGGAATTCCCATAGGAACAGCAACGTATGATACGCTGCCTAGCAAGCTCCTATATTGTTTCTTCTCGCGTATGGAACGACTAAGGCTCCGGCGAACATGTGACTGTATATCCATCAATTTGTGTGGAATGTTGTCTGCTTCCCCCAGCGTAGGCCACGAGGAATTTCCCCTTAAATTCACAATGACTATTACTACCAAATGTGAAAGAGCACAGTAATCGTTGTGGTGTTCCTTCGAATGTCGCTTTCGGTAGTAAAGGTCGTCCAGCACTCGTCGGGTCTCTGTGAGATTCCTCAAGGCGTCCTGGAAGGAAATTGCCTTTGCAACCCCTTCCAGCACGTCTTGTGCCCTGGACACAGTCACGGTGTCGTAACTGTGAAAAACATGAAAGGTATTGTGAGGGTCAACACATTGCGAGGGGTTTCGCTGAGACAACCCAACTGCCTTCCGAAGAGGTACGAATAATTTGTCCACAAAGAGGCTGGCGTTGACACCGCCTACTGTGGCGTCGCCAACCGTGTCGCGCAGAGCGGCTGACAGGAATGGAGCAATTGACACCGGCTCCACTTTACCATTTTTTTTCCACCACTTGTGTCACCCAAATCAACTTCAAGAACATGTAACAGCAGTTCGGTAAGTTTGGGCGCCCGCAACCGCAACCATTCTGAGCTTTTGCAACCGACGCAGGAAGAACCACATCATCACAGTACGCATTCGTTGGTTCTCTCAGGCAAGTCCTGTAGTTATTACCAGCGCACCTGGAGATAAAATGGTTCTTGCACTTCATCAAATCGGCAAAACAACAGATCAGAAATAAAACAACCATCGATATCGCCTCTACCCAGCGAGTCAGCCACGGTGCCTCATTCACAGTAAAAGCAGTAGTGGCACTCGTTATTTTCCTCCTTTCCATGGTTCTACCACTGGGACTGAAAATACGCGCCCACGTTTAAAGGCCCGCAGAGAGTACAGTGGCGTCTCGCCTTCTCCTTCTCCCCACCAATGGTAAGCCGGCAGCACCTTCCCTTGGCGCCACGGCAGCAATGGCGCAGCGGACCCCTCTCACTTAATGTGAAGAGCAAAAACGCCACGCGAAAGTAACAACCCTCCAAACCCTAAAGAGTATCCCTTCCCACCCACCCACGGCTTACAATTTTGCAAGGAACGCACACACACACAAAAGCAGGGGATGAAGTAAATTTTATAGGCTCTCTCAAGGAGGAAGGAGGATTTGAGAAACAATGGAAACAGAAAAATGTTCAGTAAAAGAGGAAGAGAAGGGGATATGTGGCATCTGGTGATGGATGACGGGTAACTCCGTGGGTTTAGATGAGAAACAAGATCGAAGAAGTCCTCAAAGGAAAAAGAGATCCGCATCTTCTCCCTTTCATCGTCGTAGGCACTGTTAGTGTCCATCACACCGCCAACAACAAAGTATCACACCCAACACACATAGCAGCCCCCACACCGCGTTTTACACACAGAAAAAAACTCCCTAGTCATAATGGTAAAAATAATAATATCCACAAATGGCTTTATGCGCTTTGAAACAAAAGGAAGCTACAATGGCACACAGACGACACTAATAAGCTTTTTTGCAAAACTTTTCCCTTACGAACACTAGCGTAGGAAGAAAGGGTGTGGAGAAAAACAAAATAAAATATGAAATACCTCCTTCTGCTTTAATAAGTACACGCACCTATGCCACCGCCGCCACGTTCCGCTCACAGAGAATAAAACAAACAACACAAGCAGACGCATGCCAATGGACATCTCGCCCCCTCCCACACACACTACTCCTTCCCTACGTACAACAATTTTTCTTTACTCTTTCTTTCTTTCTTCTTTCTTCCCAACAATCGCTAAGTCTAAAAAGAAAAAATACCCTAAGAAAACAACATCAAGAACGCAAGCATGAGCGCGAACAATCCAATAGCTTCAGTCAGCGCGAAACCAAGAATGGCGTAGTTAAAGAGCATCTTGGTCAAGTTTGGCTGCCGAGCGCAGGCCACCAGCAGGTTTCCGAAGATTGTTCCGATTCCAAGGCCAACACCAGCAAGAGCGATAGCAGCAAGGCCGGTGCCAACGTAGTGGAGGCCTTGAACTGAGATGGCCACTGTGGAGGCCTGACGAATGGCAACAGCGTTGCACATTGCAATAGCGGGCTTCGCTGGCACCATCAACGGAGCCTTTGCAGCAAATGCAGCACGGCGGACGGTTGACTGAATTGCGAGACGGCGCATCATTTTCGAAAGTGTAATTTGAACTTTGGGTGTCTGATTTTTCCTACCTGGCTTTACAACAGTTGTTCCCTGAATTTTCTTTCGTTTGAATTGAGGAGCTGCATTTTTGTTGTAGGAAAATGGAAAGAATCGGAGGGATGATGAGTTCAGTACAGAAAAAACGATAAGTAAACGGGGCCACTACATTATGAAAGTACATGTAGATGTCTCAAACACAACTGGGGGAGAAAACAAATATCGGGCTCTGCATCGGTATTCTTGCTACATTGCATGTTAACATGTTGCTTGCTCGTGGTAGCATAGGGAAGAGTGCCACCTTCACGATAACTGTGGAAAATGCAAAGCAAATTGAAGAGGTTTTATTTTTTTTTTAAACGAAGGGGAACAGTAATTATATTAATCTAAAACAGCTCCCATCATCCGATCCCTCCTACACACCTTCATCGCCCATATAGGTACCTAAGACACGATGCAGGCACCAAATACGTCACGCAGACGAGCGGCATGTGGGGAGTTGGCGCCCAGCTGCCCATCGCCCAAAAGCTCGAGAAGCATCTCCGTAGGATCACGTGATGCCTCACCCGCATCCCCCTCCCCCAGGTCCTGCTGGAACCCCACTGGCGGAGTGAGAACTCCTTCAATAGCCTTCTGCGCCATGGCTCTGTCACTTGTACCGATCAACTGATGTAATAGTGCATGTTCAGCACTCAATACCTGCTGCAAAAGGCAAACCAGTAGGTCTGTCACCAGCTTACTGGGGGATACGTCAAACAATAGCACAACACCTTCCACAAAGGAGGAAGCATTTGGGTGGCGTGAGAGACCATGTGCAATTGCATCCAGAGAGGCGGCCTGATAGTTGTCAGTGATTTTACACGGTAAGAGAGACCACGCGAGAAGAACAGATAGCTGCGTAGTAAAAGTCTCAGACTGTACAGAGTCGACATTAAGAAAACTTTCAAGAAACGCACTCACCATATAAGAACGCAAGGTGGAATTGCCTCGCTGCAGTATCACCGCCAGCAGAGCAAAATATGCATCGGCAATAGCTCCATTCTCTGTCTCAGTAAGCTCCTTCATTGCATGATCCACCAGCGCAGGACATGTGTGCTTCTCCGGTTCCGGACACAGCAGTAGAAGCACGTAGACACACCGAACAACAATATGTCGCGCGGCTATTTCACGTGTCATGTTTTCCAAGCAAAGCATTAGGGCGTCATGTGTCGTCTGAAGCCACAGGTTGGCAGCGTTACACATGGAAAGTAGCAATTCCCACGCGCTTTCCTCCACCCACATCCTCAGTGGTCCGTATGGTTGAGTGCATGGAACAACAACCTGAGCGAATAACGTCCAGATGCGTTCCTCCAGCTCGGGTGCTGCAATACTCACGCAGCTACTTACGCACTCCAAAAGCATATCTAAGGAGTGAGCATGCAACCTCCCTTTATCAATGTCAACGCCGTCCTCGTCATCGCATTCACAACCCGCTTCTTCACCCACCATAGCACCCTGTGCAGCACCAACCGCGCGGTACACCGCTGGAAGAATCATATTCAAGAGTAATTCTCCACTACCTACGTGAAGGAGGCGCTGCATGATCATTCCATTAACAAGACCGACCAAATGCTCTACAGTAGCTGGTGAGTGTAACTGAGATAACAGGCGTTGAATTGCCACGAGAATGCTGTTAACGCGTTCAGGTGGAACCTCCTCAACCCTAAAGTGTGGATCCTCCATGAAGTTTCCTATGGAACGTAACGCCACTAGCTGCAAGACCAAATGAGATGAGGGCCCCAGAAGAGACGCTAAAACCCTATGAACCTCGCAACGGGCTGCGAGACTCTGCACAGACTCGCACCACATGCCCACGACCCATATAACCCGTCGCACCACGAAGGGAGATGAAGAAGCATGATAAACATCATCAACAGCCCCACCAGCAGCAGCAGTCACCATGATGGGTAGCAGTTTCCCTGTGAGGAAATCCATGTAGATTGTGGGGTCTAGCTCCGCCGACATGGTATAACAGCATGTACCAATAACATGCAATGCCGCCGTCACCTGCTCGACACTGCCGTCGACCAGCAAAGAGTTAGCCATCTCCCATGTCAAGTGTAAACTCCTCTGGGCACAAATGCTGGATCCTGTAAGGAGCAGAATCAACTCCTCTGCGCATGGGGTGACATGTTCCGTATCATCCGTCACCCTTACCAGTTCAGCCGCGCAGCGCTCTGGAACCAAGTCCCAGTTGCGCAACGATTCGCTATCCGCTTGATCTGCAAGAAAGTGAAAAATACGACTCACAATGCGTTTTAGTAGAACTTGCGAATTTGCCAGCGAAGTAATACACTCCGCCACGAATGAGTTGGAGTCCTCTGCCATCAACAAGTCAGCGAATACATTCATGGCACGACATACAAGTTTTTCGGTGACAACGATGTCAATCGGGCTCTCCATAATGGCTACCAGAAGGGAAAACAGGGAAGTATCATCCACGCCATCATCCGATTCACAAACGAAAAACGTTAGTGGAAGGCTACTCATCTCACTAACAAAAACTTTCACCATCTTCAGCTGAATCTTAACTGCATACTCCATCAAGCGCTGTCCTTTCTGTATATATTCCAGGGGCTGGCCTGTTGCAGAGACAACTCGCGCGAGCCGCCACGTGATCTCTAGGAGGTATGGGTAAAAGCCAACCTCAAATGAACCGGCACCAAAAACCCGTAGAGCACACTTCAACAGATAAAGCAGAGGTGTGTAGAAGGTTGAATAGTCCCACGACGCACTCGTTGCTAGCATGTTTGACATGGTTGGCACGAGCGACCTGCATAATGTGTGAAATATGCCTCCAACACGTTTCTTTTCCATTTCCTTTAGTATCATGTGAAGCGTAAGAAGCAACTGCGATGCGGAGCCTATTGAGCTCGACGATAAATTGGAAACTGAGTGTACAGTGGACTCTGCCAACATATTTACGGTACGCTCTAATGGGCGTGGAAGAGTCCCACGCTCGCCACGTAAACTACATTTCCTCAACATAACGCCTAAAATTACAGCAAATTTTCGCGCAAGAGTTAGTGAAGGGAACACCTCGCGTAGCACCAACTGCAAGTATCGGTCAATCATATCCTCTTGCATATCCCTGGAAACACTGCTAGACCAGGAATTTTCGACAAATTCAAGCGTAGTAGAGGCGACAAAAAACCGCTCTGCAGCGTCGGCAACAGAAGAAGAAACCCTTTCCCATGTAAACGTGAGAAAGGCACGTGGATCGCTTTCTTGAATCTGGCGCAGCTCCGCAGTGGCTCTTTTGCGCTCCTCGTTATTAGTGGACGTGCGTAGAACCCCCAGTAAAGTGTCCATATATGCGATATACTAACTCTAATGAAAAAAGGGGGGAAAATGAATAATTAAATGAAGATGCATTAGAGGAAGCAATTTGCGTGAGTAAGCGAGGTCAAAGCTCCATCTTGAACGAGCGCTCCAGTAATGCCCGGACTACTAAAGCCCTAAAAAAACAAGAAGAAATTACAGTTATTCAAATTGTTTAGGCCGCACAGTCCGTAAGGGCTCCCTGTTTACGAAACACAAACACAACTGTACCGAATGTGCACTCAAACAAAAAATGGGGGAAACCATCTTGAGTGCACGGGGAATGAAAAGAGAAGCCTTTAGCAAGAAAAAGGTAATTAAGCCATGATCCTCTCCTACAGCCACGGTCATTTGGCCCCAAAGCACACATGTCCAAAGGTTCGCATCACAGTTTCGAGTATAAACACATGCATGCCCGGCCTTCTCATGCACAGGGTTAGCACAGCCTTGATTATCTTGTCCGACCAACGTCACCATATGGAAAGAGGAATTATGTGCCAATGCAATGAGGAGTAAGAACCCGAAAAACGCGCATCGACATTCTTTATTTCAAACAAAGTTGCCAATGCACTCATCGATTTGCTGTGTTAGGCGTAGCATCATCTCTTGAGACTGGACATCAAGCGGCTGAAAACCTGTCAACCCGTAACCATCCACTACCTCCATCACAGATCTGCTAAACTGGTACAGTCGGCCTCCATCCTCCTGCAGGTCAATAGCCTCCACCTCCATGTCATCCTTTGCTGCTAGGGACGGGTCCTCACGGGCATCCAATTTCTCCGACCCAGTAGGATGCAACATTGCCAGTCGCTGCTGGCGTCGTCTCTGTCTGAGCTGCCTTTTCCACAGCCTATCAAAGTCCTCCGCCATAAAACTCGAGGCACGAAGGTATACTTCGCCTTCTTCCATGTCATCCGGCGAAAGCGTGTCCCATTTGCTGAACACATTTATGTGTGGCAACTCGTGGTCAATCATCGTCGTTATGCTAAGCAAGCAACTTGAGACGTAAGTTGCAATATCACGTGTGGAAACTGCTGCATCTACGAGGTGCACCGTGCAGAGAGTGCAGCACAGTCGTTTCTGTAATGCGCGAAAGAGGGCATGCATCACTGAAGAACCCAGGTAGAACTCTACCTGCCCGGGGCAGTCGATAATGAGGTATGGGGCGCGCAGGTTAGCAGAACCACCATTCGTAGCGGAGACATCCTTAAATCGACGCTTTACAGCCTCTTCAATGCTTTCTATTATCCAATCAATGCTTTGCTCCATTAAAGAAGCACAAAGCAGATAACTGCCGTTTGGGCCTAACTCCTCCAACTCCATAACACGTGCATGCGACACTACCTCACGTATATCGACGTCGCATGGGTATGGAAAAATGTCTTCATTGGCAGGATCCAGGTTCAGCAACGCAACAGGCCGCGTGGGGTCGTATACGCTAAGAAACTGCCGTTTTCCCTCGCAGTACGTAGTCTTTCCACTGCCCGGTGGGCCACAGACTAATTCTCCAAACATATGAGTCTAGGGGTATCTTACTTTCGCCACCGCTACACGCATTCAATACGTGTGTGAATAGTTTAGTGTCCTCCACCTGATTCTCTTAGCACTATTACAAGTAATGCAAGAGAAAGATATAGGGGCAAGATTTACGTGTAGCAATGCAGATTAAGTGTAGGTGCGCACGACCGAACGGGAAAAAAAGAACCCAACCCCCTAACCAAATATGAATTGTTACAACAGATCGTTAGTCGCGCAGACCAACGATAATACTCAGAGAAGCACACGAACACGCATAAAACAGCGGAATAGGGAGGAGATCATCATAAGTAACCAAGCCACATTGTCCAAAACAGGGCATACACCTGGCAAGTGTATGGCCTCCCCTCTCAAAATGGAGAACAGAAACGCTTGTGAGAGCACATAATGTTACCCACCCCCATTGGGTTTAAAACTTTTACACATATTTCGTAGGTGATGGAGAGATGCTGCTCGGGGGAAAGCATACACAGTGGGGGAATAGCTCTCCTTCGGCATGCTCCTTTTTTCTTCCTACCAGGCGCTCACATACAAGGCCCTGGTAGCCATAACATTCAAAGTACAATGGGATTGCCAATGTAAATATTGGTTTCTGATTCCCACAAATGTTGATCATGCGGGTCGCCGCGGGTTGAGGGTGCGATTTTTTTCCACATCAACTCTCCTTTCGGTTTGTTCTCCGTCGAAAACCCAAATGCATCTCTCAACACGCCCTCAATAGTGTGGCGCTCAGCGTTATAATTTAGAAGAACCGCTAATTTTGAATATGTCTCAGAAAGTTTAGGCTTCACACGCGACGCAAAGGTTGTCGCCGCCACAGCACAGTTAGTATGCGGCTCAATTGGGTTCATAATATACAGTTTTCCATCCGGCGGCTTGGAAAATGTCCGCTTGTTGGTGTAGTCTATTCCCGTGTTGGAGAAGTCAAAATTATAAGCGTAGTATCGAAGTAAGGCAACGAGCCTAATAGCGTAGCTGTTCTCAAACTCTTGCGGATACTCTTTTGACTTATCTCCATGCAAGAACCACAAGACCATCATAGCAATGGGAAACGAACCAAGGCCACCTTTGCTTGGGTCGTTCAGCTGCCAATTAGCGACAAGCGCCTTCACCAGGAGAATAAGGCCACGAGCTAGGCGGTACTCCGGCTTCTTGAATTCGTTGCAAAGAAACTGAGAAGTCAGTAGGCCGCTTCCCTGGAACGATAAATCAACCTTCATTCCACAGCAGTGAACAGCCTTAATTATAGGAACCCGTGTTCTCGTAATTGATAAAAGATTCAAAAACCGATAGGACTTACGCATACCCTTCGCCACAGTGCGCAGCATTGGAGTAACCTTTTTCCGTTGATCATATTGGCCAGCTGTACGGTCACAAAACCCTGCTAAGAGCTCCGTACTGCGGTTACTGTCCGACTTGAGCCCGTCAACTCTCGTCGCACTTCCGATCCCTCTACCACCATCCGTATCTGACAATGACGACACTACCGCAACAGCAAAGTCCATATCACTACTCGGAATGCAGAGGCCCGTCGCCCAGCTACCAAACAACTTGGCCTGGAGACCTAAGCGAGAAAGGGTCCGCGATAAGTCAAGCAGGACTCTGCGTGACTTATCATATGCGCCTTTATCAGGCAAAATAGTTTGTAATAGGTCCAGCAGGGCCCTGTCCAAAGGAAGATCTTTCGACTGGCCCGTCGTGTCCCTGCCCGTGGAACCCTGTCCTTCGGGATCTTTCAACCGATCGTAACGACTCCTTTTGGCATCTCTCCCCTCATCCTTGGGAATATAAGAACTACTTTCAGCCAATTCTATTTTCGAAAGGGAGGTGCAGTGAGCATTCCTAGTGTGCTTCCTTGTTGGTGCAGATGAAGCTGCAGATGGAGTCGCTGACACGGTTCCCTCGGAGGTGTAGGGATCGCTCCCATCAGCCAAGCACTGCTCCGCGCCAACCTTCATATGCCCGATCACGCCAACAGTCTTCTAGTAGTAGCTAAATCTAGTAAAGCAGGTTCGCGCAAAAATCCTCCGTATCTCTGCAGCGCAACGCCACAGTCTGCAAGTGGAACAATAGAATGTAGTTTGTGAAAGAGTGTAATAGCAATGCAAATGAAGCACCGGTAGTAGTCTGATGGATTAAGACACATGTGATGAGGAGGGAAACAATATAAAGATGACGTGGAAGAATGGAAAGGAGAAGAAGAGGGAAAAAAGCACTCCTTTCGAAAATCCGCACACATGGTCAGAGAATGTACATAGACATCGAGCACCCAAATCGCAGAGGAAAATACTCCGCTGTCGCCTATTTCCTACATCATCCACCTCTTTCAACGTCCAACTCCCGGGCTTTGCGCGGTAGTGGCATTCTACTCACTGTACAGAGAATCAGATAGACAAATCACTTCGACGGAGCATCCCACTGGTTGTGCTCTGAATTATTATCATTGAGCCGATCTTCTATCAGTGAATCAATTTTCTTTTGCACTGTGCGGTTGATTTTATTCCCGTGAAGATTAAGTGACACCATACGGTAGTTGCGTTGTATTGCTTCTATCAGATTGCAGGCGCTCCATTCGCCAATTTCATTACGAGAGAGGTTTAGCATGGAGATGGAAAGACCATTTATGATACTGTTTGCAATCGAAACGGACGCCTCATCATCCAGCTTGTTGTCACTTAGATTTACGTCGGTGATTGTCGAGCTAGTTGCAATTAGGTTTGCTACCCGCATTCCCCCAGTTGGGCCTAACTGACATGAACTGAGGTCTAATACAGAGAGTGCGGTCACTTGAGACAAAATAAGCGACTGCGAAATCTCCTCGCCCCCAACACTACCAATTGGATTACCAGCGAGGGACAGCGACAAAAGAGAACCGTTTTGTCCAAGACCCTCCTGTGCAAGGGTCCTGATCCCAACTGCAGTGATGACATTAAGCCGCAGGTCTAACCGCTCCAGTGTGCTGTTTTCGCTCAGCATCTCCGCAAGTTGGACAGCAGCTTCGTCCGTAGCATTGTTGTTCCCCAGAGTAAGTTGTTTTAAAGAGCGGTTCCTCCTGACAGCCAACGCGATCACTGCAACACCGGAAGGTCCCAAGTAATTTCCATAAAGTTGCACACATTTCAACGGTGAATCAGGGATTTCAAGTAACTTGGCAATACTCTTAGCACCACCGGGTCCAATCTCGTTGAGCGAGAGGTCAAGCGAAGTGAGAAAGGTATTCTTTTCTAATGCACGGAAAACAAGCATGGCACCTTCCTCGCCAAGCTTGTTTGAAGCGAGCCCCAGCCGAACCAACGTCATAGACGATGAAACTGCCTTTAGCAACTTGTTGACGCACTTGGCATTGAGTCCGTTGCCACGAATGTCAAGTAGTCGTAGATTCACTGAAATGTTCACCGTGTCCGAAAGTGCGTCACAACCTTCCCTACCAATATCGTTGAAGCACAATAAAACTTCCTGCACAGCTGACGCGCTTAATGCGGATATAATCTTCTCTGATGACGTCGGGCCAAGTTCATTATCCGATAGATGTACAGTCTTTACCAATTGGCCTCCTTCTCCCTCAGCGATAACGTAGCAAATGTTTTCCAATTCCTCTTTTGTTATGTGCTTCCACACAATCTCAATATTTAGCTCTCGTGAGCCAGTGCTATCGAAAATGGTTCTCGTGGAGGGAGTCGAACCGACGGTAAGCCGCTTACCTCCTCTCAAACCATATATTTTGTTAATGCGATTCGCAAACATCACAGAACAACGGGACAAAATATGGAAATAAAATGGAATAAAAGTGATACCTCAAACACGACTAATATCTTGAATTTGCTTTCTACCTCAAGGCTAAATGCTACACGATGGTCGAGAAGCGGTTGAAGGGCGCTAGAAGGAAATGCATTGGTGAGAAAAAGAAAAGAAAAAAGAAACGGTACAAATTCATTTGAAGTAGAGGAACACTTCCTGTTCACAGAAAACCACCAGCACATACGTCAAAACACACTCATACTACAGCGGAAATCACTGATGGTATGCGTTGATTTATTTCCCTTAGGTTGTGGCTGCTTTCACCGATGTCATCAACAAAAGAATTGTTGCCTGTGGGTGACGAGTACCATAAGAAAACCAGTACACACGTCGATGTGCACCTAGCCATACACGCAGAAACAAAACACAATAGCGTATTCACAACATAAAATCACGCGATATATACAAGCAAGTAAGCAATGGTGGAGGATATGCTCTATGAAAAGTCAGATCAAACACAGGTTGTGACACAACCAATAAAAGGGGGTCTGAGGGGAAAAAAAAATCACGCTGTGTGGCGCCGAAGTGATATGTTTTTATTTAAGTTAATGTTTTTCAGCAAATTTGCACATAGCGCTACAAGAGCTACATGCGTAAAACGCACACAGAAACTTATTTTTTTTCAAAAAAAAAAAAAGAGCACATATACAATTATCCCGGCTGCTTTCATTGTCGAATGCCTCTCCCCACATACACCCACGGTAACCCGTCCCTTTTAATTTTAAGCAAGCAAACAAATCCTTGAGAAATAAATTACATCGAAAAAAGATTAGAAAAGAAAACCAGTGATTAGCTATCGCATTTCTTCTGTCACACTCAATTCTTTCTAAGATCCATACAGCCAACGTTCCAATCAATAATTTCAGCAAATATTATATAACGTTCCATGTCAGGTAAAAAAGAAAAAAGAAAAACATAGAAAAGAGAAAACTAAACATTTCAGGAACCGCCTAGCGTACCCACATGGGCCTCTAACATGGTGTAGAGCGCACCATCAACCTCCTTAGCAACATCCAAAACGCTTCCATAAACAGCATGCACGTGCCGGAAGCTTTCCCCAGTCGTGTTCGCTGGCTGTTGGCAGAACCATTGAACAACAGATTTTTGGTTGTTTATAACTGCTTGCATCAGACCGTTAGTCCCGTTGCTCTGTACTTTGTTGAGGGAATCAATAACACCAAGGCTCCATAACTTCTTAACTATATCCAACTTACCCGCCGCGCACGCGGCCGAGAATAGAGTTTGACCATCAGGCCCCTCCGCATCCCAAAATCCAGAGGAAAAACAGTTCTGATTTTTTACCGTTTCCAACAATGTAAGCGCCTCATTCAAATGAGTGCTCAATGACTCAGTAATCAGCACGGACTTCACCGCACCATGAAACATGGAACAAACATCTTGGCTAAGTTTTTTATCTGTTATGCACTTAATCCCCTGTATCGCAGATTGTAAATAAACTATTTTGTCGCACTGAGAGGAACATATTGCATTAAATAGTCTCTTCCAGTTGTCGGCAAGCATATGATTTACACACACGCTTTTCATAGCGAGGTCAAACGCCTTCCCGTTATCGTGGAATATACATTGAAGAAGAAAATCTTTGTCCATGAGCTGCTTAGCAATACACGAAAGCTCCACGTGTTGAAGTATCGACTCCTCCAGCGGTTCTTTACTTTCCTGGGAACGATTTAAAGGACCATCCCCTGTAACAAGCAAAAACACTGCATCGCATACAGCACCACAGCACTCCTCACTTTTCAGGCTGATGTGTCCAGTATTCGTTTCGCTTGTTATGGTCAGCAAGCAATTCAAAACCTTCGCCTTCGCTGCTTCGAGATCGGCCGTTCCCCTGGCGCTTGCATCAGCAGCAGCATTCGATCGGTATACCTGGCAGAGCCCCTGCAGTGCCTCGGTTAGCATCAATTCCTTGCTTGGATTGACGGATGAGTTCATCGCTACCCCACTTTTCGGGGAGTTGGTATTATTATCCGATTCCTCATCTATGAAGCAAGCCGTTGAAGTGGGCCACACACGGTTACCCGCAGTGCCATCAAAACTTGGCTTCCTCGCTGTACGTGTTGCAGATGATACAGCACCTTTGCTCGCCCTGCTAGAATTGCTGAAGCGGCGGGCAGAAGCGGCCCGTCCAAAGGATGCTTTCAGCGACGAGTTATAATTTGGTGTCGATCTTCGTTCAGTAACATCGTCACTGAACACCTCAGCATTGGGTTGACCATCATCCTTGACACTCAGTACAAAAGAGGCTCTCCTACTCATTTTCTGCCGCAAGTCCCTTGTTGATCGGTACATGCTACGCCTGCGACCCAAAGGAAGCATTTCACCTTTCGATACCGCATCGGACATTGCGCTCCGAGGTCTAAACCCGATGACAGAATCCTTTCGCTTCAGAGGTGATGCAGTTAACGTAGGGGATACGGGGGCAACTAGAGTACTTTCTATCTTTGACTTCCTCCGCCCCTTCGTGCGAAACGCATTGCACATGGACGTAGTTGTATCAAAGAAGTAATTAAGCGCATTTTCTGCCTGGAAAAGGTCCGCTAGACTCATGGCGTCGCCGCGGTCAGCATCAGACGCAGCTCCACACTGCGAGTCGTCATCTGAAGAAAAGAAAAGGGAATACTCGTCATCTTCATTATCACGGTTACGGTCGCGATTAGAACCTTGATAGCGATTCTGGCAAACTCTATCAGAACTTAGCTTATCTTTATTATCTGAAGCCGACCTAACCGACAGTGTTTTCAAAACTTCATCGCACAACCGAATAGGCTGAATTGGAACTTTCCGGGCCACTTCAACCAGCGGAAACATCCGGTAGTTCTCCTCATCCAACTGGGATCCGACTACATGCTTCGTCGGTAACGACGAGTACGACTTATAAAAGAGAAGCTTAATCAGTTGCACATGAAGAAATCCTGAACCGCTACTTAACTCGTATCTCCATGGAGCAGAACGGCAACATTCTTGGTGGGTAAGCAACCTCTTCCTGATTTGTCCGCTTATATTTTTCTCACTCGGTCGCTGTACCGGTTTGAAGAACAAGTAAATAACAAACATCAGCGGCTCAAATGCAAACAATATCACGTGCGGCACAAGCAGAAAAGCCGTACTGACAACGTCAATGGAATACAGCGCTAGCCAAGTTCCCCACTCCTCCATAGGTTCATCGTACGACGGAAGAAGCCAAAGGTGTGACGTGAAGGGAACGAATGCAATTAGAAAGAATAAGTAGAATAAAAACGTATAAAAGTGCGATGTGAACAGAAAATTGTTCCCCAATAATGTTATCTGCAGTGCGTTTGTGGCATTCACAAGCGCCATTCCACGCATCGCGAAGACGAAGCGGTTCCATGGGTTGTTCTCAAAGAATAGGTCCTGTAAGATCGTATGTGTCAGGCTTCGCTTCAACAGACTGGCTGCAATAGCGTAGGTAAACACCACTGCTGGGTACGCTAGGGACAATAGGGAAGGAAGCTGTACACGCACAGCAATTTCCTTCACATCCTCCGAAAACGTGAAAAGCTGCGGCAAGTTGAGAAAAAGCGTGCCCAGGTAGATAAGCAAGTTGGCGAAAAGTAACAAATGTGTGACCATAACACGCTTCGTCAGAATGTATTCGGTACCAGGGAAGCAGCGAATGGGAATAAGGCCACGGTAGTTAAAGTAGTAAAGGCCATCCTTCCTCAATATATAACTGTAAAGTGATTTTACCTCAACGGCATGGGGAAACGCCTCCATGGCATTTGACGCACTATCGGCTGCTTCCGGAATGTGGTGATTGGCGTACAAGGCAAGAGTCAGGCAATTTTGCGCCAGTGCGGAGCGGGGATAGCGCTGTGCAAGATTCAATGCACGGTCCAAGAAACCGTCAACGTGGCAAAAGGTAGCATATTTAGACATTGATAAGGCTCCTAAGCGAAGATAGGGGTAAAAACCTCGTATGCGATCGACCCATTCAGCACACAGACGTATTATCATCTCGCCCAATGCATCGCCATCCCCACCAATTAAAAAGCGATCACTCCCAAACGCCGCTTTACCACCACTTGTCATAACATCCATAAGAGTGCCCATTGCACGTTCACCAATACGACAACCAAGGGCGTACACAAGCGGAGGAGCACACTCTGTAAAGGCAAACTCCACAGATCCAATGATTTCCTCAGCACAACCTACGGCATAGACAATATATACCCAGGCTTCCACGTACTCATTCTTTGCGAATTTTCGATAAGCGAGGTCCGTATAGAGGGGAAGCATCTGCTTAATTGAGCCACAAATAGGAACCTGTTTCTCGTTTAGAAGCCGTGCGACCGGCGACTTCGTGCTCACTTTCACCCCTTGCGAGGTAAAACCTCCGAAGAAGGCAGGAGACAAGGCGATATATAGCTGTCGGAGTGGAGAGAGCGGGTATTTTCGTATTGTTTCCGAGTCTTCCATGGCTGTGCAGGCTACAACAATGAGATCCAACATCCATTCTCCAACAATAGTTGAGTTACAGAATTTGATAGCCTCTTCTATTATTTCGATCGCAGATTCCATCAGACCAAGCTGAACAAAAGTTAGCGCGTGAACATATTCGCACAGTGAAAGTAAATATCTCTTCTGCGCCGATGTTCCATCGAATAATAGTATATGGTCAACGACCTCTGGTATCGGTACAAGATACGCGGCTATGCTATTGCCAACCATCGCTACATATCGGTCCGTGTGTCGCATGAGTGCAACCACCTCCTTGGAAGCAAGTGTTCGCTCTCCTATTTCCACCAAGGACATAATGAACATAAACCGCACCATCACGCGAGCATTATCATCGAAGACAACTCCCCCATCTTCCATCAGCAGGAATTCTCTGGCCTTGGTAATGACGGTTCGGAAGCGCCGAGTCCTCCACGCACAGACAATAGTAATAAACAGTATTTCATTTTGGCTACAGTGAGTAAGTAAGATATCTGTCAGACGAGTGGCGTCTAGTGCTTCGCACGTGTTGGGATTACATATGCTTGCTTTCCTTCCTGTGGCTTTCGCTTCTGAGCCCTGTTTTTTGGTACTCGCTGGCGATTTAGCATCAACGCGACCGACAGAAGACAGTGCAAAGAAACTGTGAAACCAAGCAACACGTGGTGTCACGTAGCCTCCCTCATGCAAAAACAGGGCAATGATGAACCATCTGTGTACAAGATCCCAATCAACAATATCACACGCTTCTACCGCGGCAGCTTGAATCTCCTCAGGAGTCAAATCCAGATTTCCTTCAATATCTTTCAAACAAATGCTGCCCCTTGTTGCATAACACACCACAATTGTGCCCAGCCTTTTTAGTGATGCATAGTCGTTTTGGTGCATTTCCTTCATCCGCTCGCTCATGACAATGCCACCTGCAATTACAAACGCTTCTATCGACTTAACCGCATTGGAAATTTCCCCACGCATTACAAAAACTGCCGCGGAACAAAGAAGATCGTTGTGCTCGGTACTTAGAGCATACGCGTCTTCGTAGTTTCCAACTGAGAGGCTCACCCACGCCTTGGGACAGTGCATAACCTCACGTATGGATTGACCAGACACACACACATTTTTCGGGGCATCTGCACGGGTACGGCTTTTGGCAGGAAAGCCTTCGTCCTTCTCCATGTAAATACGTAGCACACAATTCTGAAAGTATGAATAAGCTCAATGTGTTCCTACTATCGATTTTCCTTATAAAAGTCGCTCAAAGAAAAAAATTATCTACGCTTTCCCCTCTGAGTATTTTTACCTTACAAGTCTGGCGAACACACTAATTACTATATATGTATTAACCGTCAGACTCAACACGTGTTTTTCTCCCTGTCCCGCAGAAAAAAAATCAAATTCAAGAAGAAGCTGTCCAAGAAGGGAATTGTCGCTACTGTGGTGATATTATGGCAATATGGTAATAGGAAGGCAGAAGATGCAGAAATAGTCACTCTTTAAGGGCATTGAGAAAATTCTTCTGAGAGAACACTGCGCGAAACAGATAGGCAGAGTAAAGGAAAGACAATCACACGTTCAGTTGTCAGCAAGAGGGTAAGAAAAAAATAAACCATTTGTAATAATTATATATATGCTCATCGCATACCCCCGGAAAACGCAAAGGAAAAAATAACTGATGATAAGCAAGTCGCTGCTTATGATCACACGCGTTAGAATACCGTCTATACCATTAAAAGAAACAAAATAAATTTAAAGAAAATGTTATATGTCTATATGCAACGGAGAACAATACCCATGTTATTTTTCACCGTATCGTAATCCCCACAAATATTACGCACATCTACAGAATTCGACCGGTTGCTTTCACTCACGGTCTTAACAAAGGCACAAGTTGCATCTATGCCATCGCTGAAGAACAGTCGCCGCGATGTACGACAAATATCTGCCGGCGAAAGCATGGATATTTTAGATGGTTCCTCCCGTATTATTGAAAGAACCTGATTTAATGACCGATCCACATTTCCATTTATACCAAGGGTACCTGCATCTATCACTGCAGTCTGATGTTGCTTCCTCATCCACAACTGTATGTGTTCCCCAGAGCTCATTGTCTGCTGTACCGCAGCGCTGCAATGGGGAATGAGTGTCCTTGAAAGTGAAGGGCACGTGTGAGTGCAGGCAAGCACATCATCAAAAAAAACACCAACAAGTGTACGCCATTCAGAACACGCCACAGTGCCACACTTTGCATCATTGAGCTTGGCTAGTGGTGCTGCTGCTGAAAAGCAGCCAGAAATTGCACCATATTGACCCATAATCATCAAAGCCTCACGGAGCACCACCAGGATGCTATGAATATCCTTGAGATGCTTTCGAATAGCCTCAGGTGAAGAGGGTATTGCGAGAATCAGAAAAGCGTCTGCCACTCCTTGAACCATTGACACAAGCGCACTGACGGCGTCACAGCTGTCCCCACCACGCTTAATGAAACGGCATCGCTGCATCTTGACCTTGAGGTAATGAATTACCTCATGCAGTATTCCACTCAGGGAAGACTCATTACTCACATCCCCCAGACCAAACCATGGGTCTAACTGCCATTCAAGTTTAACCTCCATTGAAGGCTGCAGACCACCAACACCAGCCGCATCATCAATACAAAGAGAATCTGAGGTATCACACGCAGAGCCAGAGTCGACATTAAAAAAGGTCAGTCCTGTGTAGCGGATGAGACGTGCCACATTCGATGGATCATCGAGCGACAAGCATGTAGTCGTCGGAGTACTTAAAAAATACGAGCGCAATATGCCACCTTTTTCTGACTTTTTATCTCTTGCCTCTGTTGTGCCCCCTCCCCTGAGCGGGTTGCTGAAGAGAAGTGATATCTGCAATTCTGAGGATCCAAGTCTATTAGACGTTTCTGAGAGAACGGAAAAAAAGTTAACCCGACTCTGCTCTCCTCCAGATAATGGGGAGTGTGTCTCATCAATTAGTATTCTCTGCGGTGGCTGCCCTGTAAGTGGGAGAAAATATAGAGCGGTAACACAGCTTCTTTTGTCCTTCCCAAGTAGGAGAAACCCACAAAGTGATTTACCCATCCATGAGACGTCACATAGAACTAAGTTGGGTGGCAATGGCACGTGAGTAACTGATGTTGTCGTCGTACACGCGTTAATATTCAACCCAAGACCGACAATAAAGCAGACATTAAGCCCTCCGCTACAACAAGCATAAGCGACCCGTTGGGACTCATGCACACGACTGGGGAAGCCACATTGTATCGTGGTAAATACGGTAAGATATTGGCTCCCGGTAAACTGGTTGGCACGCCAGATGAAAAATCTACCGCTTGCCTGATGGAAGTAGAAGCCTTCCATCGCTCAATGACACCTAGTGGATTTTGTAAGCCACCCAGCATGCCGCACTGTTGAGGCAGGCAAACAGCCCATACACAAGAAGATGTTTCAGCCTCACTAGCAACATTAACGTGAAATATCAATACCACTGCGTGGTCAGTGAGAAGTATTACCTCGGTGTCCAGTCCGCCTAATACCGGAGATTCGACTTGTCTCAAGGCCTTTCTTGCCCTCGCACAGACAACCCGCTGAGCCGATTCCTCTCTGAGCATGTCAACAAATGGGCTGGGAATGCAAAGTCTGGTAGGCTTAAAAGACGCGCAACCATGGTCCCCTTTCACGGCATAAGAAAAACATGGCACGGTAAAATCGTGATCAGGTATATGGTGTCCAAGCAATAACAGCAAGCTCCCATCACGACTTAACACGACATGCCGCACGCCTTCAGGCGGCGTAAGAAGCTTCGCATGATATACTATAGTTGGTTCCTCTTTCACGGCTTTAAAAACTGGTCTTACAATAAGCAACTTAATATCAGTGCTCGCTGTACGAAGAAGCATGGCAACTGTTGGGAGCTGCCGCAAGGTCAGGCATGCATGGTCCTTCTGCTTCTCATTTGACGAAGTGCCTTCGCTGAAGTCGTAGTTCATCACCCACCCAGCCTCAATAGAACCACCCAACACGTCTGCTGCGTTAACGCATGGAAGGCGAAAAAAATTCGGGTTGTTGGCCTTTTCGCATGCCCCAGGTACCTTGAAATGCGCCAATTCACCTGAGCCACGCTTGAATATTAAATCCACATTTCTTGTAATCGTGCAATTGCTCCAGTATGCCGAACAACTGAGAGGGTCCGGATGTAGTGCGGAGGCTATGTTTGTAGATTGCAGTAGTATGCGCGACGGAAGCCGCTCAGTACAGTGCAAGTGAAACATAAGTCAATGAATAGATACACTTGAACGTGTTTCTATGGGTCAATCAATCTTTATATATTATCTGAATAATTAAGAGTACAACAAAACCTGTGATACTTTTCACCCTATGGAATTTCTATGAGATTGGAGGGCGTGGCTTTTCCTTAATGACCCGCGCAGAATAAATCAGAGGGACCCGTCGATAAAAGCCCCTGCTGGTTATTTATTTGAGTGCTGATGACAGCCAATAGTTGCAGAAGGGTGAAGTAGAAGTAGTATTCGTAGGAAATAAGGCGGTAGTTAAAATGGGAGAAAGATGGTGAGAAGAAAACACAAAGCAATGGGTGGAGCTATTCAGCAATTAAATGACATTAGAATATATCACCGAAAAGCCAAAATTCACGAAAACTAGCTTGCAGCTCCGAACTGCCCTTACATCACAGACAACAAATGTTCTGGCGAATGCAAACACGTGCGAGGAACCACAGCTTGTTTCGCATATGTTACGCCCTCGTCTCCCCTTTAATAATAATAATAAATTAAGTTAGGGAGGACAATATTCTATGATTCACCCGCAGTCACCATTGGGATACAAAATAAAGCTATAATTCAGCCCCTGAGCTACCATCCCTCCCTTTTGTAAGACGATCGTACAGGCACGCATTGACTGGAAAAGGTTCATCCAATGACGACGAATAATAAATGCTGCGATCGACCAAATGGGCCAACACATTCGCCTCTGCAAGGCTTGCGGACATAAAGAGGTAGACGACAGACTCCGGATGAGTAAAATTACGCAGCTCGACTGTCTCATCAGTTACTGGATAAAGGAAAACCCCAACAGTGGTTAATCCCTGAGACTCCTCAGCACTCATGATGTGCTCCATCACATCATCAACTCTCACTACATCCAAAGAAACTGGTGACGAACTCAATAATGAAGCTGGAACCACAGAAGGGAGAATAACCTTTCTGCAACCGTACTTCACCGCAGCAATAAGAAGAAAATTAACCTCATGTACGGAAGGCTCCCCAGTCATGGCAAGAACAACATCACCTTTGGGGGTATGCTGCCTAGTATAAAGCGGACCAGGATGTTGGGCCTCTAAGGGAACAGAACCTGACTCATCTGAGGACGGAGACAGTGTCAGCTTCAGTGCATCACCTGTTGCAGACCCCTCAAGTGATAAATCCCTTGACGTGGGCACCGTATGTGGATACGTGTTACCTTCTGAAGGCTCATGCTTGTTGTCGTGAACATTTCTAGATGAGGGTGAGCCAAGAGCCGGGGGTGCACCACGTGGTGTTTCCAAACGGCTATTATTAATATCCTTTGTTATTCCAATCTCAGAGTTGGTAAACATATCATTCAAACCCGACAAATTGGACGAATCGAAGTTATCTGACACGATCTCTTTCCTATAGCTCTGGGATCCTACTGTACCGTAATCCATTCCCCCATCTTCTTCATAAGCATGAGAAGCCTGGCTTCGCGAAACTACACAGCGAGCAACTGTTAAAGCAGCCAACGAAAACAACGGAAGAAAAAAAGAAAGAGGTAACATCGGTCCCAAAGGTCCCCAGCACGTTGATGCAGTGCCATCACTAGGTACGGTCCGCAGAATATTTACACCATCCAACCATTTCTTTTTCTGCAAATCTGCAAGACAAGGGATTCCACTCCATTGGAGAGCACTTTTAATAACGTTTTCGACAAACGGGGGCAGCCCAAGTCGAGCGCGTTGCAGACACTCGGGCATGGCATAATAACCTTTCGGGAGAGCATAAATGTTTTCAACGTTCAGCGAACAACTTTCCACCACACGTCGGGACGTGGCCACTCGAACAGTGTGGGCCACACGACCAAAGGTCGTTACGAAACTGGGCTCTGATAGCACTAGCGAAAAGAACACCAATGGCTTCCGTAAAAAGACGAATAAAGATTTTACTCTTTGAACTGCCTCATTATCAATGTAATAACCCATAAGTGTGGAACTCAGTTCTTCAGAGTTTGGTGACTGAGAAGACAAATCCTCGTAGTAAAATGACGTAGGGGTACGAGTCTCGTAGGTCCTGCTCTGATACCCGCTGGTGTACTCGTAGCCCTCTTCTTCGTCTGTTACTGAGCCAGCCGCTGGGTCAGCCTCATGACTGGTCGCAAGAGACGTGGTCACCGACACGTGCGTTCTTCTGGATTCCACCGACAGATCCTCTTCCACAGTGACAGAATAAACGGAGGAGCTGTTTCCAGTGTAATCACCAGAGTCACTAACATTACTCATCGCCCCTCTTCAGCCGATATTCTGCTCGTGTAACAAAAAAATTCTATGTCAAATAACACTTGGCCTCTATAACTTTCTACTCTCCTCTGCTAATCAGCACTACACAAAATCTATTCGCGTCGCCGTGAGGGTTAGACAAGTGATACAAAGGGCAGTTAAAAGCAGCAAAATTCTTCCTAATGTTCAATTGAGAAATAAGTACTTCAATTTTTAATTGGGGGAAGAAGCTCCAGAACAAGACAGTAGTGGCATCTTCACAGTAGCAACGTTAAACAGTAACCAGTAACAATAAACGCAAATTTCAGAAAGCCAGCGATCATGCAACACATGCATGCAGAAATTATACACTCAACATCAGAGCAGCCTTTTAAAAAAAAAAAAAACGCTCTTCAAAAGCAAAAAATAAGGTTTTGTATCGCAACGTGGTTTCAAAGTTGCTAGCTCCAACTCGGTGACCGGGACCGACTCACACTGGTTTCACTTGAAGAATGTCTCTTCCTAATTGAAGGACTTGGGGTCGAAGAGCGCGAGGGGCGCCTCCTCCGTGGAGTGCTTGAGTGCCTCGCACGCCGCCCTCCGCGACCCCTATGACCATCCTTGCTGATAGAATCTTTTCTACGCCTCTTCCGCTTATCTCTACTAGCGCTACGAGTACGGTGTCTAACACGCCTACATCCCGACGCAAATGACCGCGACGAACCCTTTCTTGTATCATGAGCGATTTTAGCAAAAGAAACATTTATACGATTACCATCGATAATAGATCCATGGAGATGAACGTAAACCAGTTTGGTATCCTCGTTTGTGTAGCCCATTATTTCAGCACGTCCAGTAGGGCATTCCTGCCAAAGAACAGGTTTAGGCATAATGACACGCCTCACTCTTGCAAACGGTTCAATCAACTCGCGCAAGTGAGCATCCGTGATGCTTGTGGGTAGGTTAGAAAGTCGTGCAACAATCTCCTCCGACATCTCGAGTTATTATTTTCTTCTCGAGGGAAAGACACGTAAAATGCTTTTCCTCTCTCCTTTCACATAAAAGAATTGACGAACCAGATTATCAAGCTTGTTAGCGGGGCAAGCGAAGACAACGACCAACAAGGGGTCGATAAATGTATGTCTCTTTAAAAGACATACAACTGTGGAGTGAGGAAAGGAGTGATAACGGCTACATTAAAACTCCAACGTTATAATAATAGTAACTATTTATGAATACAAAAAACAATAACTACTACCAACAAATGAAACGTATATTTTCAACAACAACAACATACATAATGTTAGGTCTTGATTCATCTTCAAACACGCCTGTGGCCCAAGGTCAGCGATAGCACGCCTGTGTTTTTGCCAGCAACTCCCGATATACTTCACATGAGCGTATTTGGTCAAGAAGTGATAAAAGTCCGCCCACAAAATGACCTTGGGAACGACAGCCAATGAGGGTCAGCATACAGCACCCATCGAGTGTCTGTACGACAACATTGTCATAATACTGGAAACTAATGTAACTTGGAAGACCAAGATCCAATTGATCCATATTCTGAAAGCAACGTGCACCACTGATTGCGACATTGCTTTCCATGACATTGTCACAAACACCGTATGCCTCTTCCGATGAACTACCTACCACCTCTTCATGCTCCACGCTCCCGAGACACGCTACAGTTGTATCCCCTCGAGTGTCTGACACTATAACCTGTGTCAGGAGCCCCATTTTAATGAGTTCATTAAAATATTGCTCAATGGCCGTACCAGGAGCACTGGTGCCGTTACCATATTCCATGCACTACAACAGCTTTCTTTGGGATATGAAGGTGACGCGCACAGTCTCTGTCCGGCAAAACTTCAATTAGTATTACTTTTGATGAAAACCAACTGACATTAATATTATAATAAAAATGGCACGATAAGTATGGTTGTTAAAGAATTGGGCCTCACGTAGAAGTATTTTTTTTTTAAAAAAAAGAAGAATAAACTTGATTTAAAGAGTATGACGTCAAATAACAATAACATATATATATATATATATATATATATATACAAATCATCAACACTAAAACACAATTTCCTCGTCCACTACTTCGTTAACACGAATATCTGCCCTTTCGTAAGAGACCGTGTGCGGTTCCTTAATGTGATTTACTTCGGTATGTTCGCCCTTCAAAGGAACAGATCTAAGGTAATAATTGAACAGCGTGTGATGCGCCGCCTCGTTCATCGCCTCCATCACATTCTCCCCCTTACCTTCACCAATGCAACGCTTCCCAGAATAAAGTCTACAAACAGTATACTCAACTTGTCTAAACTGTTGGCTATTGTAAAGTGTTGCATAAGAATTTGTCTCGTGTACTTCTGTTATTTTTCTAATTATCTGGTCAACGTCTATCGGTGAAGAGGCTAACGAAGGCGGAACGTTGGGATCATACCGAAGTATAATCTGTGCCTCTCGAAGTGAATTTTGTGTGCGAATACAATTGAGCACGATGGGTGGTGCTTCTTTGTCATGCCTAGCAACGTGATAGTCATCAAAAATATCATCTCTGAGACTCTGTATTGCATGTGTACCACCACTCGATGAAAACTGCTCTCTACGGTTATCAGCCCTTCTGTTAAGGGGATGTTCATTTCCACTTGCAATGTCAAACTCATCACTCGTAAGTTGGTTAATTCTCGTCAACTCACATTGGATATCACCTAAAAGTAAAGCACAACTATCCACATACTCTTTGGGCGCACGAAGGCTCTCCTCACTCCTTGCAATGATTTCCAAAAGCTGTTTAATCTTGTCGTGTGCATTATCTAGTATTTTTTTGGCATTTATAAATGCGCTTAGTTGGCTGCAGAATAACTTTTTGATGAGTGGAATAACCTGAACAGCGTCACCAGATTTCTCAGCCATCTCTACGAAGGCAATATAAGCAAATATGTTCCCTCGTATCCACTCCATTCGGGGAAGTAGATCATCTCGTTGTACAGGAAATTGTTTTAACCTCTTATTTGCAGACTGAAGAACTCCCCTCCAGTACCAACGTCTCTGCTGTGCAACCCCTTTTTCTATACGTTGGAGGTGAATAGCTGCTTTACACTTCGCAACACTCAATCGCTCAGTAAGAACATTGAGCTCCCGCCACATGCCAATCTCACCGTTAACACCGCAAATATCAGCAAACCCAGTACGAAGTGCAACCCTACCGCAAGCCATAAGTCCGCAGCATTCATGGATAAGTTGTTGCATATGTTTTGAGCGAAGTCTCGGAAACTGGTGTTGGGCCATATTTGAAATTGTAGCCTCAACTAGCGATTTCCCCCTCAGTGCTAAAGTACCATGAGTTGGAGAGTCGAGAGGAGTAGCATCCAGAAGCCTCCATAGTGAATCAATTTCTCTACTTATCACTCCCTTTTCTGTGACATCAATCTCACTAGAATGATTCACCAGATCCCTGTCTTCTGATAGACCAATATCAAAAATGGAGGAAGCCCGCCCAGAGTCCCCGTATAGTGGTTTTCCACTAACTTTGTGCTCCGCCATTTGTACCAAATCCTGTAACCTATGTAAATATTTGGGAACGAGGGCCCGGGTTTCGGCGAAGAGTCCCTCTTTTTCACACGTTTCCATCATCAATCGAAACACCTCTCCAACGCTACGCTCAGAAGGAATAGAAGCTAGGCTAATTACTCCTCGACGTTCAACATGCCTTTTCAGTCGTTTTTCTTTTAAATATTTCTCATGTAAAGGATTTTGAGATCGACGGCTACTATGCACATCAGATGGATTAACCGGCATTACCAGTCTCCGAGGTCGAAATCGAGGTCGATAGGGTGAACATTTGTCACCCATTTTCGCCTCGGCTCTTAGAAATATCATATTTTTCAACATTTACTCTGATTAGCTATCGCTAATTACTGGGAAGGGGAAAGTGAAAATTACGGTACACCTAGTAACAATAAAAGTAAGGCAAAGTCAGAGATCTTTGTGGTACAGCTTCGGCTCAATTATGAGGAGCCTAGTTTGGAACACCAATATAAATGGCCCCTTGGTCGGCATTCCTAAATATGTCAATATTAAAACAACCAAACTTGAAAAATTTCCCACTATCTCGTTTAGATATAATGAATCAAGCTGTAAAGTATAAATACAAATTAAGAAGTATACAAATTATGACTGCTTACCTCATCCATTATTCGGCCCTACGCGCCCAGGAAACACATGATGTAACATTAGTGCGAGTTGTTAACACTCAATACGAGTTGTCAGCATCGCATTAGTGCTACATAGTTCAGCTTAAATGGGAGAACACAGAACATGTTAACAACGAAAACCCTATTAACGACGACACCTAGTTTTTAATGGCACTTAAATTTTAACCTTAAGCCAGGGGGGAATTCAAATGAAATACACAACGCAACTGGCCGCGGGCGGCGAAGACCAAACATCTCAGGGCGATCCTAGGTAGGGAAGAATACCCACAAGGCATTCATCTGTATCGTCTTTACACAAAAGTGTCACGAAAAAGATACGGCGGCGTAGCGACATACAATAGATCTTAAACGAATCTATTTCCTAAGTGAAAAAATAATGCATTACGAGCCAGTCGAAAAATAAGCAATCAAAAAAAGCACCTCGTGTTATCTAGTGGCCAACTAAGAAATGAGGACAAACCACCACAGAAAAAAAACTACTGTCACGACGCACAACGCATACACGTGCTGCCCACTCCCACGTAGAGTTAAAATAACCCCCTTACCCTCCCACCACAAAAAGGGGACAACGGCCTACCTAAAGACTCATGCTCAATCCGAGGGCCACCGACTATAAATTCCCATTGGGGTAGGGGGCAACGTTTGTAAAGAGTTTAAAAAGACTCTCCCCAGTGCGAAACCAACCCAAGCGTGGCTCAGAGAGTGATCTTGTGGCCCTTGTCCCGCTCATAGGGGTGACTATGGGTGTGCCCCGCACGCCACATCCTCCCCCGCAACGCCTCCACAACACAGCAACAGTGAGTCCCCAGCCACCAGCGACGAAGCACATGACGGCTGACCTTCCCTCCCGTCCCCTTCGGGTCATTCTCTCCCAACAGGGAACTCCCTATACGGGGGAGGGAATCCTGGGGCAAAACCATCATTAAGGAGGGAAAGCGGGCGGCCTTTTCTTCGAGCGGGTTATGTTATTCTTAATCACAGCGGTAGCAGTTATTTGAACATCAGGGAAGTTAAACAAAGCCATAGAGAAGCGCACCATCTCCTTGGGGTTCCCCATGTTCAACGCTGAACATCCCAATCCTGTTGCCTCCCTTAGTTCTCTTTTCCTCCCTTAGGGCTTTCACGGTGTGGCATTTACATGTTTGTGGAGTTTTCCCTGTGCACCGGTGTAAAGTATTTCCATTTCCTCCTTTGGCACCTGGTGCGCAATGCGTGTGTGCAGGGCAAGCCGTAGGCTACACGTGTACATCCCCCAGCATCCCGAGCAGCTGACTCCCGCTCCTCCCATCCCCCATTCCACCCCTATAGCAACCAGTGCTTCACACGTTATCGAGCACTTCCTCCTAAGGCGTACCTTCAGAGCGGATTTCCGCACACACCTCTGTCAGGACTGCTACGTTGGAACTCATTTGGAGTGCCACGTTGTTTTATGACCGCTCTAAGCGCCCCCTATTCATTCGCATCAACTCTCCCCAGGACAGACTTCCTCGTCACACCCGCATCTCGATGCCCTGTTGGGCTTGCGACCACCCCGAAACTTGCGCATTCCGAGGAGGCTGTGTGAGTTGGTGTCGGTCAGGGCGTACGAAGGAGTGCAAACGAAGGGGTGACACTCCTCTGCTTTGGGAAGAGGGTGCTCTACTCGTCGGAAACCACTTGTGTCATGACAGGCGGGGTTCCCTTTCGAAGAAGTGTCTCCCGAACAAGCCAAAAGACGAACAAGTCACCATGCACTCCTACAGCCGACATCTCTCACTTCAGGTAGGAGACTCCTTGGACCTCCACCACGCTCCACACGCAAAGGGTTGGGGTTGCCTCACACGACGACACCGCTATTTAGGAGCAGGACACGCCTGCGGTGCAAATAATTATCACACCCATGCTGAGGGTACCGATGAGTACTGGCTCATCCTGGAGAACCAGTGACTTTGCGAAGCACGAAGTAGCCTAGCTACCACAGCTCAGCTCCACAAGACGTTTCCTAGAGGTTGACCTCCAAGTTTTCTGTCTCTTTGTTCCCCCTACTAAGGACCGCCAAGCTGCCGCAGTATCCAGAGAACCATCAACCAAAATGCCATTAAATTTATTTGTTTTTCATAGAAGACGATACTTCCCCAATGTTAGTGATAAACGCCTCATTGTGGCGTCAGGGTCTTGTACCCAGGGATGTTTATTTCATACATGAGCCACGCTTTACCACGCAAAAACACTGGCCTATCGACCACTGGAACCGCTTTTGTGGAACCAGGGCGCACGGAACTCGTACCTTTTGTGGAGAAGGGTGTTACAGCTCAAATCGACCAGCGGAGATGTGGTTGCTATGTGTTCCGCTGTCGAGGACTCTGTGTAAGGGGAATCCACTGAGGTCGCGCACGTGCCGCTAACCGCAGGACCAGGAGCGACTTCAGAGAGTGAGACGCCACAGAAACTAATGGAGAGGCAGCGGGTTGCAATGGATACCGTCCCCCCGAACCGACGTGCGAGTCATGGCCACCGTCCACTGGAAAAGATGGTGGAAAACCACCTCCACCGAAGGGGGTTTTAGTGGGTAAGTGGCCTCGTCCTCCGAGGCTGAGTCTCACATTACTATGTTGTGAAGCGTGGTGTGCGTAAACGCATCATTTTCTCTTCGCTAGTGTAGGGTGACTACTTTGGTCGTTAATATGCGCAATGAAGAAAAAAGCTTCTTTGGTGCAGCAGGCCACCTCATCGTGGTACCAGGGTCCAGTACCCTTCATTGAAGAAGCTAAGTGCCAGCTACGCTTTCGAGTTAATTTTTTGCGAAGTTGGCTGCTAGTTAAAGGGCCGGAAGGGTATAACTTAAAATCTAACCGCAGTCCACCGTGCGAGTTGTAATAGCTACAACTCTGTCAAATGTCATGAGCGCTCACCTGCGCCATCCCAACCGACAATGTGCCTTGCAAGAAGCACTGCGTAAGAAGTTGCTGTTGTGTGGTGATGTGGAATCAAATCCCTGGACCTCTTACAACACTTGAACTAAACGTTCAGTCACTGACAAAGACCAAACTTTCTTCCCTGCTGTCCAGGGGGTCGGATATTATTATAGTGCAAGAAACGTGGAAATCGGCGAAGGAAATTTCGTCTATGAAGACATACCCTTACATTATGTACTCACGTAGGGACGAGCGGCGCAGTTACAATTATGGTAAGGAATACACTGAAGTCAAGACAAGCTATTATGAAAATTATGAATATGATACTAATACCGAAGCGGTGTTTGTGGAAGTAATATTACGAAACGGTAATAATTTGTATATCGCTAGTGTCTACTTCCTCCACCAGCAGCTGTCACGTCAACTTTGCACAACTTGTGCTACCGTGCCTGCGTCTTCTCCCTTTCTCCTATGTGGTGATTTCAATTCACATCATCCACTACGGGTATTGGAGGAGGTTGAGGCACCGTGGGTACAGCACAAAAGCTCATGGACATCACTCTTGATGCGAACCTTCCCTCGCAAACGAGCTGGGTTTTACGTTCGCCAGAGGTCCTACTGAGCGCTCGTGCATTGACTTGACCTTTCAAAGGGTTCTAACTGTTGAATGTTGGACAGCGCGTGTTATCATCCACAGTGATCATTTTTTGATAAATTTTCCGTGAGGGCTTCTCACCGCAATGAGATCCCCCAGCGGCGCCTGTTAGGCGAAGACATTTCTACAGCTGGAAAAAGTGTGGCTGGATTCTTTTAGGAGCACAATGGACTCTCGGCTCACAAAACTCGATCATACAAACATTCATCGGAACATAAAGGCCTTTACGGACTGTTATTATACCGCACTAAGACGACACTGCCCGCGCGGTATGATAAAGGATGGTCCCATTTTCTGGGACCGTGAGATCATAGAGGCCGAACGTTACGTGGAGACATTGAAATCAATATACATGAATATGCCATCTTCAGCGCAATTGGCGGCGCTGAATGAGGCTAAGGACAAATTCACGGACACCGTCAGGCAGAGATTGAACACTACTCTTCGACACCGGCTGGGGAAACTGTCCCCTGGAGAACACCTCTCCTGGAAGTACATCTCGTCGCGGAATGGGGCTACCATCCCTCTTGCAGACTCCCTTCTTCTAAGTGTAGGAAACAAGCAGCTTAGTAACTCGCGTCACATTGCGAGCGCATTTAATCGCAAATTCTTCCTCCTATTCAAGATAGGTCAAAGTTACTTAAGTTCACCGTCAGAAAGTCTTTAAAAGAGGCAAGAAGTGTTCGCCTCTCTTCTTCCGCTCTTTCTCTAGGTTTTTCACCTCATTTCTCTTATCTTCCCTCATTAGGCATACATATAGGTCTTCCTTTTGATGCTGCTTCTTTCCCCACCCTCTCCTCTCTAACTACACTCTCCTTTCTTAACGCCCCATTCCGCTTGGCGGAGCTACCTTCAGCCCTGAGGAATACCCCTTGTGGAAAGGCCTCTGGTCCGGATGGGACTTCTGCCGAAACATTTGGACATTTCTCTGAAAAGACAGTGAGATATCTTTTGAGGTGCATTAACCCAAGCTGATTAACAGGAGTTGTTCCCGTTCAGTGGAGACGCGCAACTGTTATCCCACTACTCAAGCTTGGGAAACGGCCGGATGATACCAACTCGTATAGGTTTATTGGCCTTACATCGGTTATATGTGAGATAGCTGAGAGAATGGTTCTGCGACGATTATTATGGGTATGGACTCCCCATTCCCACCAGTATGCGTACAGGAAAATGCATACGACGACAATGTAATTGGCGTAATTAGTAGATACTGTTGAGCATAACCGAAATCACTATTTCGATGTCCGTCTCCCTAAAAAGAGCGGCATTGGCAACCAAGTGCAGTACAGACCGCATCGCACATTGTTGGTTCTCATTGGTTTCAATCAAGCTTTTGACTCAACCGGCCACCATGTGCTGAGCAAGAGGCTTGCACTTATTCCTGGATTTTATTGTAAGAGGTGGCTCCGAAACTTACTATGTGATCGACCTGCACGGATCAGAGTCGGTAATCACAAGAGTGCTCAAAGACCGGTACTAAGAGGAGTTCCTCAGGGCTCCGTAGTGGGACCATACCTGTTTTCCCTCTACATGCACCCGCTCCTCAACTTGCTGAATACGGACTCGGGGATATCGGCTGACATGTATGCTGCTGACTTATCCATTACCATAAAGGGCCGATCTCGTGAAGATGCCGTCCTGAAGGCTAATTCTTTTCTGGACAAACTGCGTCGATGGACGCCAGAAAATGGTCTACAGGTTAACCCGTTAAAGTTTGAAGCCGCGTGGTTTACGATGTCAGCACACACTGAAGATGATAAGGGGCTAGGGGGAATCTTCCACTTCTTTTCAACGGTCATGAGATACCCATCTCGACTATGGGATCCACACACCTGCCAAAGCTGCTGGGAGTACCCCTAGACACACGTATGAATTTCAATTCTGCTGCTACTTCTCAATGCGCGGCCACTTCGACCCGAATCGCACAACCGAAAAGTGTGGCGTACAAGAAGGCTGGTCCGCTTCCGCATGACATGCGTACTTTTGTCATTGGTTGCGGAGTGTCCAAGCTCTTATATGGAAGTGAGATGATTTGGGCGTTAGCTGACGACTCAGCAAAGAATACGATGATGAGGACATATGCGAGCCTAGCCAGAATAGTAAGTGGTGCATTATCGACGACTGACCCGGAATCTGCGCTCCTGGAGGAGAATATGACGCCGTTACACATTCTTGCATTGAGGGCGCGCTTTGCTTTATTTGAGCGCGTTCGATCATGCCAAAAAGAATGGGTTCGGCGTCCGCCTCCAGAGCCCCCCGCGTAAAGGTTTTCGCATATCACCGACATCGCGAGAGGCGATGTATTTACTGGTCGACGATTAACCGAAGAATATGGGGTCAACCGAAACAGCGTTAGGGAAAGGAGATTCTTCAAGTCTGCTGTCCCTCCATGGTCAGTTTCCCATGCGAGCAGAGTGACGCTTGGGCTTACTGTGGAATACGACACATCTTTCACACACGAATATGCAATCCGCTCAGCAAAGAGTAGGGTCAGACAACATGAGATCGGTAAGTACAGCCATTTTCAGTGGCTGATTGCAACAGATGGAGGTGTTCAATCACCCATGCCGGCCGGTGTCGGGCTATTGTTTAAATCAGTTTCGCATCCCGTACTGATGAAGCAAGTCAGCGTAAACCGTGGATCGGTATCAAGCAGTTACAGGGCAGAGTCCGTGGCGATGCTATTGGCTCTGGATAGGTTGGTTATGCCAATGCCTAACGTCGAACATAAGACGTTACTCATTGTCATAGATAGCCAATCCCTCCTGAATGCGTTAAGCAAAGGTCCGCTAAGTCAATCTGACTACACGGAGGATGCGATATGGACTAGACTTATTGGGCTCACACTGCACGGACGGTTGATTCACTTTCAATTCTGTCACAGTCATTGTGGAGTAGTAGTAAATGAGATGGCAGACGAATATGCAACTCAATGCATGGAGAATGGTCACTTCACCGAACCCCCAATCAAACCACTGTGGCACACCGATCTTGAAGCTCTCATTACCAGACAACTCAAGAAGCGGTGGCCGTCTCATTGAGAATGACACGCATCGCTACAAACCATGTGGAGCGAAACCGTCGGACCTTAGTGGACTGGACCTTATAAATGTTACGAAGTTAGACAGGTTAGAAATGGTTCAGTTGGCGAGATATCGTTGTGGAGAATCAGAATATTTCGGACGTATATTTTGGAGTTTGAGTGACTGTTTGCCGACATGCAGGTTTTGCAGCTGTACACCCTTCTCTTCCGGAAGAAGGCCTGGATGCATTCACCAACACAGCACAAGAGAAGGCGGAGAGGCCAAGGGCAAATAAGAACCGGAGACGAGAACCCTGTCCATACTGCGGTGCTGTCTTTGCTGGATTTACAAAAGTAAAGTAACACTGCAAAACACGTCATAGTGATCAGCCAAAACCCGCCGAACAACTTCAATGTTATTTTTGCTGTGGTGAGCACTTCAACAGAAGTGATGCGCTGCACAGAATGAGGTGGAAGCAAAATCCACACTACATTCGGTTAAATAACAGCAGGACTAGAAGAAAGTCACACATGCCGGATGTACAACTCCCGACGACGTTAGTTGACGTGGGAAATATGGAAACGCTTTACCACGTTCTGCATGAATGCAATGAAGCGCGAAAAACACTTCAGGCAACGGGTATACTGGATGAACTAAAAGGAAAGTATACCTCATGGGTGCTACTACAAGCAAAAAATTACTGACGCTGCTACATACATTGTTTGGCGTTGTTTGGGGGGAGGAGGAGGGTGGCGGCGCGCGCAGATGAGATTAGGGGAAAAAAACTTGCTTTTAGCACTACTTAACTGCCCCCACAACAGCAAACGGCTTGCGTAACCATGAAAATAGAGGTACGAGGGTAATAATTATTTTTCTTTTTGTGTGTTATTTGTGGTACGTCAAATGATCAGTAAGAAAGTTCTTATCGACATCTCTCGGTGATGGTTGCGTCAACAACATCACTGGAAGACATTAAAGCTGGAAACCTTTGCCCCCTTGAGGTCACCAGAAAATAACATGATGAGAGAAGCATGAAAAACGTTTCAAATAAATAATTTCCACATCTATTCCAGTCCGTGATACCATCAACGCGGTCCGACCCCTGAAAAGGCTTCCACACACACACACACACAGAGAAAAGAGGGCATCCGCTAAGGAAGCTTAATATTGCCATTCTGCGACTACTACTTTACTCCTTTTCCGCCTTCAGGTGTTGTCAAATTATGTTTGTTTACTCTTCCGGTATCGGTTCCACGGAATGTGGTTGTTGTTGAAGAGTAATCGTGAGCTGGTGCGGTGGAGGAGCATGATCTTTTACTCCCAATATTACCCCATTACTCGGATCTCCAATCTACCACTCGCCTGCGAACTCCGCACACATTCTTGTAACGCTAAATTAAATTCGGTACGGCTATTTCCGTGGGAAGAAGGCAAAAAAAAACACAAGGCGAGGTTTAAAAGGGTTAAAATACCCTATTACAAAACTGAGTAGAACACATTGAAGGAACGAGGAAAATTTACGTAATAAGAAGAGATGTACAGTTTTCAGTGCGCAAAACAGTGACGTGCTTTCAACCTGGGGAAGTCCCAAAGGATACAGTCAATTTCGTAGTGCAGGAAAAGTCTTAGATGAGCAACTACTCCCGAAATGCTGTAGGTGCTGTTGCCTTGTTGGCCAGTGCCCCTGCTGTTAGCCCCAGTTATGCATGCGTCACCAGCGTAGCCCCCAAGCCTAACTCACGTGTCGCACGCGCGCACACCTCATCAGCGGACCGTGAATGATACTGCAGCTTAGTTAGGTAGGCTACTTCTGCATAGACATATAAGTCTAACAGATGGTCGGTTATCCTCTTTGCTATTCCCCGCGTCTGCTTGCAAACGTTCAATGACTCCTGCCCGCCTCCTCCTTGCGGCAGATCATCGGGTGGCTTTATCTCTTCATTTTCCCTCGCCCGCTTGAAGGAGCCTACTTCGTTTGCCTCAAACAACATGGTATCAGCGACAGAAAGAAAAAAGCTATTTGTGGTGCTTTCGTGTGGTATTTTGCAGCGTTAACCCTGTTTTATTAAGTGGAGATGGGAAAATGTGAAGAAGGGGTAACAACAGTTTCTCATCCGACGAATCAAAATTACTTAAAAGAATTTTTCACAGCACATTTCCAAAAAAAAAATGTCAACGCCTATTTCTCACGATACCCTCTAACTGTTACGAGAGAGCGCAGCCCCGGGGCCAAGTCACTCCCTCCCCACAAGCTGTGTTGTGCAGTCCATCCACCGGCAGCGACTTGGGATGGTGACAGAAGGACCGACACCCTCGCGCCAACACCCCAAGAGGACGAGCACGGCATACGTTCATTACAGGATTTTTGCCTGCAGTTGGGGAGTAGAACTAACACAAGGTAACACAGGAGTTTTCACTGAACTTCTTGTAAGACCGTAGATTTGCCGCCAGGACCGTGACGTCACTATACCATTTTTAAGTATTCTGTGTGCCACAATCAATTTGTGAAATGTGATTGTTTCCTCCACTTCTCCCCTCGGTTACGCGTCGGTCAATAGAAACCCTTCAGCGCTGGCGGTGCTTTACCTTCCAAAAGCCGATTCTTGGACAAGCAAAGACTCCTGATACGACAACGGTGATGAGTGAGGCTACGTGTGTCACCCAGAACCCACACTTGTGTAAAAGACCTCATCCACAGCCTTAATATTTAAAGAAATAACTGCCCCGGGTCAGTTAATGTGCTATACAGTACCAAAGAGGAAATCGCACGGAAACAATAATCTCCTCCACCATCCCACACACGCGCTAAAAAAAACCATTCCTAAATTTACCCGTCGCCCTACTCACGCTACTTCATATTCGGAAAATGCTTACGTCTTTATGGTGGGAAAGCCGGGTGGATTGCGATGGACAACCACCCACGGACCTTCCACCAAATCCTACAGGGGCCAGCCAGGCCAACACAACGTGGTGTAGATCCGTAGGGAACAATGCAATAGGGATGACATTCTTTAACTAACAAAAATGGATGTATCTGACACCCTTAACGTATGTTAAAGCCTCTGAATTCGTAGCTGCGAGTTGATAACAACGGGTATCACGATGCATCATGGCACAAACACCGTGCCCCTAAAGTAGTTGGCCACCGACCCTGCGCAACCACACCGACGATCGTCACAATTGCACCTTTCTCTTTTCCTTTCTACTGTCGTTGACCCAGCGGTTTTGGGCAAAGCGAAAGGAACCAAGCCCTATCACGGACTTACAAGCACACGGAGAATAACGATGTTTCTACTTCATTAGCGTAAATGCTTCTGCGCCGAATATATTTGTATTCGCACTCTGACTCAACTCCACGCGAAGAATACTCCTAGTTATGTTTCGGACTCCCCTCGCTGTTGCTCGGCCCAACTGATATTTGTTTAAAAAGCGTTCCGTAGTTCTGACAGGTTTCCACTTCCCTACAACACAACCGTGGGGCACGAGGCCGCCTTGCAATTTACTCACCTCCTCACCGAGTTTCCTGTTTGTGGCCTTTACGCCGATGGCTGGCGCGCGGAAGTGCTGAAACGACATTCCTAGCGGAGTCAACCGCTTCTTTGACGAGACAGGAATGATTTGTTTTTTACTTCTATTCAGGGGAAATGGCGCCAAACTACTGCAACCGCAACAACGTAAGAAAACTGAAAGCGCACACTCCTCACCTTGGAAGGGATGGAGCCTTGAAACAGGTGTACCGTGCGGGACGTTGGACACGAGAATCACCACAGGGTGTTTCATTGCCATGTCATCAAAACAACATCCGTACCAACCAGGCGGCAGGCCACGCTCCTAATTATAGGACCCGTTGAGCGAGAGCGTTTGGGCGATTCTCGCCATCCTACACAGGAGTCTTCATGTGCCCACTGAAAAACGGCCGCTCAAATCTCACAAACTTCCCCGAAAAATATGCCGTGCGCGGTGAAAGGTCACCCCCATCAAATCACCTTGCACCCTTTTGTGCAGTGGAGGCCAAAGCACTGTAAACTTTGTGCATGCCTCCCCTAAAGTATATGACAACGGAAATTCCCACACCTGTGCTCTGTTCTCTGGTGAAGAGGTTCCAAGTTAGTGAGAATGCTGGCGCGCCATCGCATTTGGTGGACTGCGAAGCTCCCCAAACCGTTCAGACAACCAATGGCGTCGCAGAGCAGCCACCAGCACCTACACAGAAACGCAAAGAATAGACGACAGCTGCCAAGAAGGTGGCAGTGTCTCACACTTCTGCATGGATGTGAAAAGGGAAATACGGGACTCACCACCGCGCCGCGGCAATGGGAAACTAAACCACTGAGATCGCTTGCAGCGGAGGTCGTGATTTAGTTCTAAATCCAGTTCTCGGTACTGATCGCATGTATTTCTTCCATTGCAAATGCCGGTGCTTCACGATAAATGGGATGCACGCAGTACGTGAGGATTTGCATTCCTCCTTGAGTAGGTGTAAAAATGGACAACTACTAATCCCATTCGCCACAGTGCAGTGCTGAAGTCTGGGCTCGAAAGCCGATTAATCGTCTCACCACGCGAATAAACCTGAGGATGATGGAAACAATGATTTTTTTTTAAAAAAAAGAACAACACTGAAGCCTTAATGCGCCAAACCATGGGCTGCATATCGCGCGGCCACTGGCTACCAGAGAGGCGATCGATACTCTTCAGCATTTCTCCTCCCGATCACGCCACGTGGGGGGAACGCAATGACTAAATGGAGCAAAGTCATCCGCATACAGGCCCAGATTCAATATTCGCGACGCCAGGGGAAACCTTCTCTGGTGGATCACTTGTCACACATTCGGAGCTTGAGAATTTCTGTGCATGAAACTGAAAAAATGAACTGTTGGTTCCTGCGTGCGCTAGCGTTACAAATCAGAGCGATGAAGCACAACATTCAATTATTTAAAGAAATCGCATATGTACACTCAATGGTAGTAATGCTCGGCCCAACTGACACGCGATTTGCCCGCGTGTGGAGGAGAGGCTGGGTTAACACAAGCGCCTGAATGCAGGTGCTGTTGGGCAGTTGCGGTCAGGCTTCACCACTGGCCTTGGACTCTGCTCCTTTTTGCCCAGCCTTTTGCTGAGCCTGCCTACACTTGTTCTCTGCAGCAAATTTGGATTTTTCCAACCTATGCAACTCTCGCTTGTGTGACGCCAGAGCGGCGCGCCACGTGACTGTCTCCTTGTCAAGTGCGATACGAGTATACGTGACATTTCTTTTCTCTTCTTCCAGTTGCGAGATTCTCGTTTCCGTCTCTTCATAGTGCTTCTTAGCCTCCTGCTCGCTCGTCTCCACGAAGTTGAGCCTTTCGAGGTTAGGCACTGCTTCGCTACACCGCATCACCTTCTCCTCCAGACTAGCTTTCCGCTCCTCCAAAGCCTGGCGCTCTTGTCTTGCTGTCGTCAACTTGGCCTCGAGCGTCTCAACGTCATTCGCGGCCTGGCGGTAGGAGCGTATTATGGATTCAACGTACTCCTGTCGCCGCACGCAGTCACTCTCGTAGGACGAACTGGATTCATCAAACTCTTTCTTTCGCTGTGCCACTTCTTCGGTGAGGCGCCGATTTTCTTCCATCAATTCAATGGCATGCTGCTTGTGCTCGTCACTTTCTGCACGGACCTCATCGAAATTCTTAGTATATTTCTCCCTTATGGAATTGCGATAAGCCTCCATCGCTTTAGCAGCTCTCACGGCAGTCGCGCCTCGCCTCTCTATGTCCTCCCGAAAAAACAAGCACTTTTTCTCTTTTTTCTCCTTGTTCACCGCTTCCCGGAGAATGCTCGCGTTTAGCTCATCTACAGCCTTGCTAATCGCCGTGATCTTTTTCTTGATGGAGGCTACATTCGACTCCAACTTCTTCACCCTCTGTATTTCTGCCTGGAGAAGACCCTGCACAAACGTGTTTCCCTTTGTGGAGAGGAGCTCTAGCACTGCCGCGCGGGCATCCACTTCGAGTTGTTCCTTGTCCCGGATGCTGTGCAAGGACTCAAGAGGTCCTTCACTCTCAGGTTCCTTTGGTGCCGTGTCACACACGCTGGATTCGTCCACGGTGTTCCTTGGGAATTCAGACATGGTGGCAAACGGTAACTCTACTTGCTGCCTCGCTTAGGACAAAGTAACTGCAGTCAAAAAGTCAGTGATCGTCGTTGAGGAAAGTTGTGAAACGCTACACCTACAAAAAAAAACAACAGAAGAGATAATATCGACGATGAATAAAAAATACGGCATTGATCGATGTTTTTTTTTCTCTTTGTTAACATCCAGAACAAAATGAATGTAAACGTACGCCAGTGAAAGTGATCACCTAACCCTGGTATGCCAAAGGTCTGCGTGCCCATACCCGCACATTAATTTTCGTGCTCGGTTTCGTACGCTCACTGCCCAACTTGTGCGAAATGGCATAACATTTACGTGCGGAAGGTGTGATCTCTAACCCTATTGATTCATTTTTTCCACACTATGCCAGGGAAACAGACTCCGTGCCCTGCTTCACGCAAGGATGGACTCTGAAGCGCCCTTGCTGGCATTGACCACTCGTTCGCAGTACCACACAACAGCCCAGCTAATGAGACCCTTGAGAACAAACATCACGCACACGTAGAACAAGAAACCCATGAAAAACTCCCATGAACGGAAGTATGTTATACAGAACCATGCGTCAAGGTATGTTATGAACCGCCGTGTGCGTCCAGCGTGACCGCGACGCAGCGCATCCGACACTAACGAATATGTCTCCCACCGCGGTTGGATCGGAGGTCGGCGCGAGCGCATCTCGTAGTAGCAGTTGTATACAACCCTCCAATCAAACGGTGTCATGTTGAGATAGACACGCATGAGGGACTCGTAAATTGTGACTGTCAAGTGTTTACCGTTGCGCTCTCGTGAAATGCGATCGAATACCTCAATGGCCTTCTTCCACTTCGGTGGGTTTTCCATCGAAAGGGAACTAATGTACATTTCATAGTTCTTTGTGTTAGGAGATTGACCTCGCTGTAGCATCTCCTCAAAAAACTTCTGGCAGGTCCCCGGCATGTCTCGCTGAATGCACATATGCATGAGTGTAGCATACGTATTTGCCGTTGGGTTCATTCGATTACGTATCATTTGCTGATAAATCTCAATGCTTTCCTGCATTTGCCCCCCGTCCATTAGTTTGGATAGCGCGACTTCGTTCGTCTTGGCGTCAGGCCGAAGCCCTCCGCACTGCGCCCCACGAAGGGCTGCAAGCACCAGGGCGTGGTCCTTAGGTTCCAACTGCTGAATGTAGCGGCGCAGCTGCAGGTTGCTGGCCGTGCGCGCGAGAACGGAGCGCCGGAAGGTCTCCTGTACCTCCTGTGCCGTTGATGCGGCCACATGGAGGCCGCCTAGTGCGGTTACCTCCCGCTCCCCGCCGTTCTTCCACAGCACTGAGGAAGAGCTGGGAGGTGATGACTGCAATGCGTCACCCGATGCATGACTCACATCATCTTCCCGGATACTCGCCTCTTGGGCAAGTGCAGATATCTTCGGTGGCGAAATAATAGTAGTTTCCTTCCGAGTGCAGCACCTCCGTGAGCAGTACACCAATGACGCGCTCCTGGTATAGTAGCGGTGGTAGAACATCATTAACTCACCGAGACGCGCAGGTATTCGGGGGGAAAAGTGGGGACCACACCCGCTATTAGATGCAGGGCTACCACGGTGGTCCACACGAAAACAAGTAGAGCACGTTTACAACAGCCCAGTAACAGCTGCAGAACCCACCACCTGACGTGTGTGTATGGGGTTAGGGTTTAGTTCTTCACCGTGTGTTGCAGAACAGATGATGAAAAGAAAAGAGTAACGAAGAAAAAATAAGCAAAACACAAACACCAGCAGCACACAAACAATAAAGAAAGCAACCACGCAGTAATGTAAGTAGAAGTTGCTGCCTTCCAAGGTGCACTGGAGACAGCGGATAGACATACGTGCTGGAAAAGCAGAAATTGAAAAAAAAGTCTCACTGTTAATAATAATAATAATAATAGTAATAATAATCATAATAATATTCAAGCTTAATACCCATTTTCTTTTAATGCAGTCAGCACGCGACAAACATCCCCACCTTAGTTCTGAATAACGCCAAGAAGCGAGTCCTCGTTGTAGAGAAAGAGCTCCTCTCCCTCCAGTTTCACACTGCTGCCGCCAAACTCGGGGAGCAGCACAATATCGTTGACCTTCACACTTGGCGTCCAGTCCTTGGTCGCAGCGGCAACTGCGACAACAGTGCCCTCGTTGACTTTACCGGCAACCTGCTCGGGGATCAGCACGCCTGCCTTCGTCTGTTTTGCCGCCATCGTGCGCCTGACCAGCACACGGGAGCCCAGTGGCTGCAGTGTCTTGAGTGTGGGCGCAGAAATACGGAACATATTTGTATGCCTTGTTTGTCAGTGAAAGCACGTGTCCTTTACGAGTACCCTTGTCTTTGTTTTTCTTCAGTTGGCTATTTGCTGGCTTTGCTCGATTAGTTTGTAGAAGGGAAGTAACAACGAAGTAGTGCATAAATATTTTTTATTCATAAGGTTACTCGCGAGGGTGTATACAGGTACGGCGACATGATGGAGGAAAGTTCATCGACTGTAGGTACTCCCGTTGTACCTACGAGAAGAGAGATCTAGATGCGAACATAACGAGCAATTTCATTGAGTTACCCATGATTTTTAATAATCCCCAATTATTAAGACTATGTGGGAACAGTTAGCTGCTCATCAAAATCAATTAGCGGACCAACATCAAGATGGGAATATGCGAGCACACACAGCGGAGATGCCACTAGCAAAACACTGACATCGTTCCAACTGATGAGACAAACACATCACCACCGTTCGCTTTTATGCCTTTCAAAACAAACAACAAATCAGTCAAGCGGTTGTGCCTGCTCCCCTTCGAGGAAATGAGCGCATCGTCCTGGAAAAATAGCATGACTGCAAGAGCAGCGTGATCAGCAGGGATTTCTTTAACGTAATCAATACGGAACCGTCGGATCAGCAGATCACTCTCTAGCGTATCCACACCATCGTCTAGAAGCTGAGGGAAAACAGTTGTGTCATCAGCAACAGCGGACCGAAAAGTGTTGATGATCATTTGGATTGCAGCGACCTGGTTCACGTGCCTGTTGAAATCGATATCTGTTTCCCTGAGTTGAAACTCACGATAATGCATGACTTTCTGCGATACGTTGATTGAATGTGTAGGAATGGAACATTGGAATTCTTCCTGAGAGCGGGCTGCAACAAGGTCGGAGTGCTCCACAAGTTGCTTCACATCAATACGTTGCAGTCGTGGGAGACTCGAAGCTGTCTTATTCTTTTCCAATAAGGCTCGCATTGTCTCACCATGTGGGACCGGGATGGCGACAGGCCTCCGAGTTACCGAAGAAACTGACACAACCACCAGATTGAATGTACCCAATAGAGCCCGGTCGTTTTCTTCACCTGCTTTGTATTTGTAAATCTTCCCATGCACTCCGTAGCTGCTCGTGCCAACATAAGAAACCCAGAACTGTGCAGAGAAAAAAAGGGACGCTGCCGTCCCTTGCTTGTCGAAAGTCGGAACCGACTCTGCGAGTTCCAACTCTACCCCGGCAAAGAATACGGTTACCTCGTCGACAATAGGCAGCTGTCCACCAGAGGCCCCCTCTGCTTGGTGCAGGGTGGCGCGCGCAGGGTTGCAGGAACACCAACCATGCTCCCTGGCAAAACGCATGCCAAAGTTCGCGAGACGATTCAACGTGGTAACGTCAACTTTGTTGTGCTGTAAGGGAGCAAAGGGACTAATTGGAATATGGGACACCACTGCCGAGCCATCGTCCCTGTCGGAAAACATATCACAACCTGCTGTAAATTCTGCTGGATGTGTTACTGCAATGTGTGAGGCCAAACTCAACAATGGAACTTTTCCATGTGAACACTACAAAAAACGTAGGAAAGGCTGTAACGTACACAACGGAACATAAGTAAGGGAGCATGTGGCAGTCAATCACCATGGAACTTGGTCTATCGTTGCAGTTCAGGCATCTCTTTCCCTTCTGAAACTTATACCGTTGTAATCCATCAAAATGTCTTGATATTACGAAGTAAAAATAAACAAAGTGATAAAATTTAATAATAATCGACAGGATAATCACACTTATGATATCCCTTTGTTCATCACCAAGGCTTCACCTCACTCCTTAACAATGCAGCGCCAACCAAGACAGACGGCGGATTGGGTGAATGACGGATGACCATCCACGAGAGGGAAGGTAAGCACGCGACAAACATCCCCACCTTAGTTCTGAATAACGCCAAGAAGCGAGTCCTCGTTGTAGAGAAAGAGCTCCTCTCCCTCCAGTTTCACACTGCTGCCGCCAAACTCGGGGAGCAGCACAATATCGTTGACCTTCACACTTGGCGTCCAGTCCTTGGTCGCAGCGGCAACTGCGACAACAGTGCCCTCGTTGACTTTACCGGCAACCTGCTCGGGGATCAGCACGCCTGCCTTCGTCTGTTTTGCCGCCATCGTGCGCCTGACCAGCACACGGGAGCCCAGTGGCTGCAGTGTCTTGAGTGTGGGCGCAGAAATACGGAACATATTTGTATGCCTTGTTTGTCAGTGAAAGCACGTGTCCTTTACGAGTACCCTTGTCTTGAATCCGTTTGTTAACTAAGAATTCTCGTTGCTCTGATAAATTTGAGCGAAGAAATTGTGCGTATTACTTTCTTGAAGTCTCTTGCTCTCGATAAGTCTTACTTTGACACACATTTGCAAATGGGGTGGGGTAAAAAGGAACATAAACATGGATAACGAAATTGAAAACACGGTTGCCTGGCTTGTGCACTCTCCCCAGAGGGTGGAGATGAGAGAACAAGGAGTAGAGGGGGAAGACAACATAAATGAGACAAAAAAGAAAAGCGGACGACTTTCCGACGAAAATTGTAACAGTACCATACAAAAAATGTGAGCCAAACATTTCTTATATAATTGAGAAGTAGCAGAATGGCTTGACTGGTGTATATCCTTCTTATTTTTGCGCGCTGCTTGAGGATCGCCGCGGCACCGCCTGGGCCAGAATTATGCTTCACATGTCTGTTGTTCCTTTTCTCTATTTACATGATGTGTAATGTCAGGAAGATACATGATTTGTGGTAAAGACTCCTTGTTTTCGTGGAGAAATTTGATCAACTCGTATTGAATCTTCTGTGCAAAGCCTTTTTGCATCTTTGTGAGATCGTCCAGATATGCCTCACGGGTGTTGGCACTGATGCTCGACGTCATTTCCATTCTCGCTAGTGCGTTTTTCTTCATGTTAATGGTGTCCTCGTGCTGCTGCATTGTCTCCCGCAACTGCTGGTAAAACTCAATAAACCTGTCATAGAATATAATCTGTAGCTTAGGGAGGCGCAGGTACTCCATCAGGTTCAAGCCGCTGTTCTCAACAACCAGGCTCATCTCGCTTCCCAGAGAACTCTTCATGGGGCTGTCTCCACTGCTGCAGGTACGTTCCCTGGTAGAAGGATCAGCCTGCGCCTCGTTATAACGGTAGACAAGGTTCAGTAATGAGTGGGGCAAGCCAATGAGGCACACGTAATTGTGCATCTCTGGGCTACCATTGCCAAAGTACACTACCGCATCAATAAGTCGCGTCTGCTTATTTAAGTAAATCACAAGAAGGTTTTGCTCCTTCTTGTCTTGATCTTTTTCATCGGCTACGGGGGTCATTATCTGATGGAGCACAGCTATATCATCCACAAAGGGCTTATTATCTTTTACACAGGAGTAGTGCAGCCGAAGGCATTTGGTTGTGTCAAAGAAGACGCATCTGGAGCTGAAGAAAACATAATTTCCGGGGAGGCGAATGCGGCTGGATATGGGCGTGGTGTACACGGGGAGTTTTTGCCGCTGCTCGAGCTGATTCTGCTTCGCAATTTCGTGGGCGTTATTTCCGTTTGACGAGGGGTTGACATCGGCACCGTAGTTGGCACTACGACTGCCGTTCTCGTCCAGGACTTTGCTGTACAGTTCGTTGTGAGCAGCATGCAATTCATCTTCTTTGGCTGTGCACGACCGAAGGTTAGGTGTGGAGAACTCGTCGAACCCAAGCGTGCCAAGAATGACATCTGCCAAATTTGTTCCCACGTCTCTGGCATTAAACTCATCGAACGCGTTTGTTGTCCCATAGCGACGTGTGAACATAGCTACCGGCCCACTCGCATATACACACGGGTTCGTAGTTAAGTAGTTAGACTCCACCGTAACACGACCATCAAAGACAATCGAACGTCTGTTCAACGTTGATAGTACGTTGCTGTCAATATCCTTGTCTTCACAGCAAACGATGAGGCTGCAGTTTATTTCCACAGCGCTACGGGCATCGGTGCCTCCCTCGCCGTCGTTAGAAGCGGTCCCGCCAGCAACCGGTGAGATGACAACTGTGGTCAATGAGTTGCCATCCTCATCATATTCCAATCGAGTGATTTTATATCCATGAAGCGTATTAGTACCCAACGAGTTCCACATCCTCGTCACACACTCAAAGGCATCCTGATCAAAGAATGGGTTTGTCACCTCAGGACTCACTACAACGACACGTTGTGGAGAGAAGCCCAGATTAATGATAGATGTGGCAATCGCAAATGCGTCTAAACCAGACCCGTACACAATAACGTTGCTGATATTCTGCGGATTTCGGTCCAGTTCATAGAGAGATTGCTGAAGTTTATCCACAGCCAACGACCCAGAGAGTGGGAGAACTCCTGAAGGCACAGCAGCCCGTGCCAGCTGCTTCTGCCCCGTAGGGTTGACAAGATTGCTTATAGAGAGTGGTACACCAAACTGCCTCCCTGTTGTCAGAACAACATAATCGTACGGCTCATAGATACTGTCGTCAATGACAACAAAGCGCTGAGTCGTTTCAATATCAACGACTGACCCGTGAATAATACGGAAGGGATTCCCTACAGTAAGTGCCATGTGTTCCCGTTCAAGCAGTTCCATCCCATCCGCACCCCACAAATGCTGCAACTGATTCGGGTGTTTGGGCATACCGTCCGTTGAGACGAGCACAAGGTTCGTGAAGCATATGTATGGTACGCTGATAAGACGGTAAAGAAAAGTCAGTCCAGTGGTTCCAGCCCCTACCACAACAATGCGTGTGTGCACGTACTTTTTACGATCCCCAAGAACTCGGCGCGTGGCAGCGAAAAGACATCCCAGCGCGGCAGCATCTTCATCGTCTACATCCTCTTGAATATTCTGTCCTAAGCGCCCAATGCCCTCATGGCGGCGAGTCTTTTCCAAAACACGTCGGGGTTGAATGCGTAGTAGCTGTTGAAGCAATGGGTTGAAAGGTATGGTATCTCTACCCTCTAGTACCAGGGCCATCTCACAGTCTGCGCGCCTCAACAGCTCTCTAACAAAGAAGGGAATGTGGCTGCGGTACACCGGTCTCACGTAAAAACTGCGGATGAGTAGGCCCCTCACATCATTTCGGAAGAACTTCTTCCGGCCCTCCTCCGGACTGAGCGTAACATCCGTTTCCTTGTAGTCATGAGCAGTCTTGGTGTAGTAATTAACAATTTTGTCAATGTTGTAGTTTGCGCGTAGCTTGTACATTTCTTCAATCGAAACCTTCCGCGCAGACGCGACACCAATTACATGCGAGGACATCTTCTCGTTCCCTCCCCGTGTAATAGCGAAGCTCGTGGTAAATGACATGACGACAACATCTGACACTACTTCCTCAGGCGCGCATTCTTCCCCAGAGACAAGTTGCATGTCCTCCATAAGCATTGAGATCTGATGCTGAGAGAGCTCACCATGGGGTTCGTCAAGAAATGACTTCACGGCAATTTTGTCGTCTCCTTTCTTGATTGGAATCGCTGTGACTCGATCCTCGGTATACTTGCAGTTCACCCATAGGCCGTCAGGCGGCGGGACCATTTCACCTTCAGAGTTCCTCGGGTGGTACTTGCGGAGCGGAACGTGATCAAAGCACCACAGAAAGGGTGGTTTCTCCGTTTTGTACGGCAGCGTAATGATGACATATTCAACAAACGGAAATTCTTTGTAAATTATTGGCAAGAAACTTCCTGCACGTAGCTCATATGCAGGATCGATGTAAAAGAACTTAATCCGTACTAGGTTCGGCGTGGCACCAGACTTCGCGCCGTCCAGTTGGCCATATATGGGACGAAACTTCCCATACGGTTCCGTGTAGTACTGTCGCGAAACAACCTGCTGGTCTTCAAAAGACGCCTCAAGGCACATAATCCCTACCACGTGGTGCGTCGCGTTGTCTTCCGCCACAATCACTTTGCTGTACTCAGTCTGGTCTTTCAGAAGTTCATCCAAATAAAACTCCTCGGGCAGTGATGTGATGAGTCCTTCCCCACAAAGGATCCTGACAACAAAGTCGTCATAATCCTCCACTATACCCAGGCGTAAAATCAGTTGCGGTACAATAGCAGCAGCCTTTACGTGTAGAAGGGTACCTTCATAAGGCGAATCTGTCATTGGTATCTCACGGAAGCCAACGTTATGCAGCACTGGGTAAGAACAGCCCGGCGGGCAGTACACCAGCAAGTTTTTCACTGCTGGGAGGTTATCGAGTGCCGTGTGCAACATGCGCTGAAGAATCACCTCTGCTGAGTACCCGAAAAGTAGCAGCTTTCTTCGCAGGTCCAATTCCTCTTTGGTGGGATTAGGCGAGTCTGATCTAAGGGCAGTGGACGGGGGCGCAAGTAGTGCCTTGACCCATAGTGTGTTGTAGGGCGCAATGGGGTGACCTCTGTCACTATGACTGCTCGGTACATCCGGCACCATATTCTCCCAAGAGTTACCTGGAATCGATGGTGTGTACGGGACATCATCAAGGCATATAAATCCAACTATTTTACCTGCGGTGTTGGATACGGCCGATATGGAGATGACAGAATTTTCAATTAAGGATGCAAAGTCGGATTCGGTTTTCCACGGAAACAGGGTAGAAGGTGGGGCGCACTGTGCAACACCTGGGGTGCGCCTCAGCTGTGCGATTTCATCCCTGTCTCTTGTGTGACTGCGACGGAATACCAGTGGCAATTTACTTCCAGACGGTGCTGCGGGGCCTCTTGCCTCCATTTGTCCAACACGCCCTCACAACACTTTGGTAACTAATCCTTTCCTACTTTCCCCAAATCTTCTTCTACACAGCACCTGCTTGTGCGCGCCTGCCTTGTGTTCAATAGATATTTGTTACCGTGACGCACACCCTTCTGCTCAGACAACTTCCAGCGCTCGGTGCCCTCCACTTTGTATGGAAGGAATCCGGAGAAGTGTACACTAGCAGAGATGAAAGGAGAGAAAAAGTAACCACATGGTTAACGCGCGGTGCACACATGGCAGAGAGGATATGTAAAAGATAAAAAAAAAACTATTTAACAAAGGTTCAATGACAAACGGAATAACGATGACTCCGTCTCAGTCCTTTGCAGGACACGTTTATTACACCGCAACGGAAAGACTCGTGAGCCGCCCAGCGGAACTCAAAGTTCCTCATGCGAGCTGTGGCTCGCTCGCCCGCACAGGCAGACACACTTCGTGCCGCAATGCGACGTCGTTGTCATTTCGGTGTGTGTGTGTGGGCGCTCAGGTCTTCAACAGCGGACGCATCAGAGAGCCAACTGAAGTGGTGACAACTTAAATTAACATGACGCTATGGTGTTGCTACTTGTGATTTCACAGGGAATGAGAAGAAAGTAAAGGAAAGAAAGAAGCGTGAAGAGGTGACAAGTGTAAGACATACTTGAGGTATACACAAGAGCATACAACTTCTGGATTACCGCCACAGCAGTGGTAGAGCAAAACCATCACCATCCTGCGACTACAGAGCTGGGACATTTGACCATAACCCTCTCCATTTTGCTTCACTGAATGGTCTCCAAAGCTTTCTTTTCCCTCCACTTTTTTATCACATTATTTCCTTGCCGCATTTCCCCCCTTTCTTTCAGAAGCAAATAAAAAAGAAACAAGCAAAGGACTCTAGCTACTCTCCTTGCGTTTATTTATTTATTTATTCTTTTTTGCCTTATTCATTTACTACACACAGCTTCATCTGTTGCGCATGTTAAGTGCAAGGAGTTAAAAAGGAATATGTAATTGGGATACTCACCTGAGGAGGGAGTGAAAACTACTGTCTCAAGCAAAAGTACTTACTGGCCCTGGATAGAGGAGAGGATGTTGAGGCGAATCGTCAGCGAGTCTCTCTTCACCCCCGTCAGGCGCCCAGCCAGCAACCGAGTGACACGTTTATGCTCCTTTTCGATATACTCGTGACCCTCCTCAAGAACCTTCGTCGCGAGGCGGATATAGTGCATCGCTCCCTCGCCCAACTCCCGCTCAGAAATGGCATTTTGCACCTCAGCAAGAATACGTTCCCTCTCTTCTTTGCTCTTTCCGGGCTGCACCATATCCTTCATCAAGCCTGTGACTTTCTCACTTACACCCACCGTGCTCTCAAAATCGCCAGAAGCTGTTCGTTTCTTCCCCGTCTTCTCGTTCACGAATTTCAGCATGGCATCCAGGCTGCGGTCCCCTTCGTAGGGAACTGACTCCTTCTTTCCCTTGGGAAGAAAGACAAGGGTGGGGTACCCCTCGACCTTATAGCGCTTAGCGAGCTCGGAGTTTGTTGTGTCATCAGCATCAACGTTGGCGATTATGAGGTCCTTCTCGTTTTGGTATACCTTGGCGAGTTGTTCAAAGAAAGGATGAAGGCGTTTGCAGTGTCCACACCAGGGAGCGTAGAAAAGAACAAAGGCGTCCTTTTGAGCATCCAGTGCCACATTGTCGAAGTTGGAAGCGCTCAGCTCCAGGACGTACTTGGCCTCGCGTGGAATAAAAATGTTGAGCCCTTTGATGCGGTTGTTCAGGAAAGAAACCATCGCCTTCGCCTCGCGTGCTTCTTCGTATTTGTCAGGCTTTTGCGAACCAGCAGGAAAGAAGAGGAGCGTGGGGTACCCACTTACGTCGAAACGCGTGGCAAGCTCCTTCTGCTCCGTTGCATCCACTTTTCCTATTAGCACCTTGTCCTTTGCGGAGGCGGCTGCGAGCCCAAGCTTGGCGTATTCAGGAACGAGGTTTTGGCAGTGGCCACACCACGGCGCGTAGAACTCAACGAGTGCCGCAACATCCTTTCCAACCTTGGCATCGAAGTCGCTGGTAGTCAGCTCAACAACCCCCTCTAGGGCAGCACCCGGTTCGTTGCCTGCACGCGCGACACAGGCGAGACAAGCTAAAGCAAGAATTCCCGCCACAAGAGCGTTTTTGCGAGCTGAGAACGAGGTGAACATTGTTACCGTTGGGATACGAATTCCTTAAGTAGCCTGCTAGTCACTACGTTTCCAGGTGTCAGTGATATATATATATATAGAGAGAGATTTCTATTCCTGTTTACAAGCCTTAATTTCTCGTCCAGAAGCAGGGAAAGAAAACAGCTGGATACACAAACTTTTAGCGACTTGGTTTTGTTGCCTTTAAAATTATGTATTTACGATGCGTATTTGCTTGCTTACTTTCGTCCTTGTTTGATCAAAATTCGTATGAGCGCAAACACAAACAGAGTGGTGATTTAAATTACGAAACAATGAGTGGTAAAGGCTTCAATGAGCACACAACGAAGTGACTCAGGCACACACAATACAGAGGGCGAAGTTGTATCCCTAGGAATTAATGCCGCCCTCCGCTGCCACCGGGCACTGGCACCCACCCTGTTAGGGCGAATTCGTGGCTAGCCGGCTATAGAGAGGGAAACGGAAAATAAAAAATGGTTCCTTTCTTATCTTAAGAAGTGCACACACGCACAGGGAGTGACACGATTTTCTCCCTCCTCTCGTTCACCACTTGGTATGTTCGTGGAACCATATGTGGGAACCACAGTTATGAAATTAACCGGAAGGGGAAGGAGAGAAAAGTGTGCCTTCTCCGCTCCTGAGGTACGGCCATTGAGGTGACAAAGGACAGTGTAACACCATTTCGAGATGTACTTTACCCCACCCACCCACCTCTCCCTGCCCCTCTCGCTCTCCCCTTGCCACAGAAGATCTTCCCCAGCTTCAAAATACCTCCACAGTTCACGTAACTTATACAACCAAGGAAATACAAAAGAAGATCACTTGGGGGGCATGTGTCGCGCTCACTTTTGCTTCTTCTCCCGTGTCGATACCGCAGGCTGTCCTTTTGTGTACTGCTGCCGTCCCAGGTCCGTGTCCCCACCACTTATCGCCTGCTTACGCGCCTTTTGAAGCTCTCGCATTGACTTCTTCTGCTCTTCTGGCATCATTTGCATGACACCCACCAGTCCCATAGAAACAAACATCATGAGAATCATTGGGTTCCCCAATATGCTCCATACACTATACTGTTCGCGTGGCACGTAGTACTCGTGCATACCGGTGTACGGTATAATTACCGGCGACGATTCCTCAACCCCTGTCCCTTGTAGTTGCTGGAGAATCGCCTCGTTCACATAGGTGCGTATCAGTGGCCGTGTGTTCCCGTGGGATGTTTTTTGAGTCACGTCCACGCGCACTGTTGGGTAGATGTGATCGGCGTACTCCGCTTGGAGGTGGTATGTGCCGTACGGGATGTCGTGCAGTACAAAGGAGCCGTCTACTTGCGTCGGAACGCGGAAGGTGTACTGAGCATTGCTAAGAACCACCTCACCTCCCTGGATATGCCATAGTGGTTTGTAAAGATCCTGTTGGTCGGTAAAGCTGTGATGCAGCGAGAGCCGACCGTAATATGAAACATCAACGTCATGTGAGTCCCTTTTCACACTCTCCGCCGTGGCTGTGACACCAAGAAGTGCCAGACCCGTGATTACGTATAAAATCATCGACAACTCTGCGGGTTATTAGTTTCACTACGGACGCTACCACTTGTTCTCTAGCCGTATCTATCCGGCTGCAGTACCTGAAACTTTCACTGAGAACCCCTCCGTCAGCCCAATCGTAGCGAGCGCAATCCCGATACGCTCCAAGGAAAGTTGTAACAGTTGTTTCCTCTTATTCGTCCTCACCTTCTCTTTTAAAACAAATGTATATCTATCCACTTTCTTTCACCTCTTCGTGAGACGTTTCAAGAAGTGTATAATGGTTCTAGAGAGCGAAGAAAAGGGAGAGGTGTTAAACAGAAAATGGCAGTTGTTACGGAGTACGTCAGTCTTCGTGAGGCCAGCACATCCTGACTGAGTACAAATCAAATGTATTTGCGCGCGTTGGGTGGAAGAGAAATATATATCTTTTGTTTTTTTCTTTAATATAAAAAAACATTATAAATATTGACGCACCACATTGAATAACTGAATAATATATATATAGTGGAAAGTCAAAGAAACCGCTCGCATGGAAGTGTGTGTGTGTGGGGTAATCGGCGACATGATTGAGGCATCTGTAAACAAAGTCAAAATAAATAAATAAATAAATGGTAAATTGGTAAATACTGTCACCGCAAAAGTAGGAGAAAAAGATGCCGTAAACGTAGCGAACGCAGTGCTACCGGTAGATATAAGCAATAAGTAGTAGTAGTAGTAGTAGTAGTAATAGTAAGAAACGTTAAGTTAATAAGAGAAAAATGATTTTAAAATTCCGATGAAAGAATAAGTGAATAGAAAAGAAGAGACCCGAAGGATACAACACCGAGCAGTCCATACAACCTTGTTTCTCGGCTGCTGTTCTCTCCCAATAAATATAACATATTTCACTACTACACTCGTTGCTTCTTCCTTTTTTTTCTTCTTCTTCTTTTTCTGTCCTTGTCACGCTTCCCTTCGTGACACCCTACTTTTGACTAACCCCTAACCTGAAAGAAGAGTTACACGATAATATTATTGCCCTCAGCCGAAGGAAGGAGTCATTAAAAGGGGAAAAAAATAACTGAGGGAAGGAAGGAGGGACACAAATAACAAATAAAAAACACTCACTCATACCAAGAAGAGCAACAAGACGACGATGATACTACACGTAAGCATCATTACCAACACAGTCCTCTTGGCTCTCCCTGAGTCTTCAGTCTCACTAACAGTTCCCGCCGTCGAGCCCATTACTACTGGGATGCCTGTCACCGCATCCCCTGGTTTGGCTGGTGTCGGCTGTCCTCCTTGCGCAGGAATGTGACCTTCGCGCATCTGCGTGCCGCCCCCAGGGGTTTGCTTCGTAGGGTTCTCGTCATCGTCATTCATCGTCAGCAGCTGCAACTCATGCGGTGGCTCAAGGAATGCAGCGCCCCCACTTGTTGACCATTTTGGCACCATCACATCCCCCTCGGCGCTACCGGAGGGCACTGCAGCACGCCGCGACGTTATTTTCAAGCGTAGCTCGTTCGCCTTCGCAAGGTCACGCTCCCATACGTATGTCTTCTCCCTCCGCCTCTGAATTTCATTTTGATCTACGAAAAACAGTCCCGGTCGATCAGTAATGGCATCCAGCGCAATGCGCATTGTCTCCAGGCTTCCACTTCCGGCATCGATCGCCTCGATAACTTCATCTTCAACAGTCGCTGTTGGGTTCAGCTGCTCTTGTAACTTTTGGGAAGCAATGTGCAGTTTGTCCATCATTACATCCATCTCCGTCTCCAACTTGTACCATGAGTTATCGTTCATGTCGTGATTTTCCTCACCAACTATATTGGTCAGCATTTCACTGGCTTGAGAGGTAATGGTCAGCTAGGAAACTGGTACAACAAAAAAAAAGTAAAATAAATGATCAACACGGAGAAAGGCAGCCGCGAGATGGCTTGAGAGGCACCATTTAACGCCAAGGACTGTTCGGTTTACCGATGGTACAACAGCCGTTGGCCCACTGCCCCCCTCCCCTGCCAACTCACTGCGATTACACTCGCATTAAATGGGTGAAGGAGAGAGGAAGAGCCAGAACTCTTTCTCCTTCTCAGTGAAATTAAACGTGGGTGTGTCCCCAAGCGCGAAACGGCGAAGGAGAACAAATGCATTTTTTTTTAAAAAAAAGAGAGGAGGATGAAGTGCCAGAGGTCCGCCATCCCGTACTGCCAATAGGTACACGAGCGGAGCAAAGACGGTTTGAGGAGCAGCATTGGCCAGCAGGCCTTCGTGCGCAGAAACCCCAATTTTGCATGAACAAATGGCGTTGGGAAGATGTAACAGCACATCGTCGATAACCAACGGGCACCTAACGATAACTATCGCATACGGTGAAGATATGGTGCTTGGCCACACTGCAAGTGCGTGGAAGGAAATACAAATGAAGAGTTACGGCTCTTCCCTACTTCCGCCTTGAGCTCATCTGCCACCTACACACGAAGAAAACTTAGAGGCCAAATGGGTATTGCTGCAATCAACAAAGCAGCATGCAGGAAGATTATCACAGCCATCAAAGTCACAGAGGTCAAAGTCACAACGATCAAAGATCACTGCCGGCTTTGCAGTACCTCTACCCATACCCGACGATGATGCCACCGCCTTCCGCAAGGTGGAAGATGAGCCCACGGATGAAATTCGAAATGATACGCTGGCGAAACGAAATGAACATTTCTCAAAACGAACACTCCCCGAGCACCTCAGTTCCTTCAAGACACAACCATCGAACAAGCAGTCTTTAAACTCACAGTTATGAATGGCTGACGCGTAAAAGAGGCTCCGCGAGAAGTCAACGCGCTCCGCATGTATCGAAAGAAGTGATAGAGTGGAAAAATCACACCGACTCATGCACTTTCCCTCAATGCGCATGCCACGCAAAGCCCCATCGGTGATAATAGCCTTCAAGTCAGTGCCAGCCAGCAGTAGTTGCGATGCTACATTGATTGAATCCGACGCGTCACTGCTAATCAAGGCACACATCGCCCCGGATAATGCTGCAGAGATGCACTGCGGGTTCTCTGATTCCTCATCGTGGCCTAACTGTCGAACCGCTTCTACAAGCGCCGTGGCCCCCATCTTCGAGTCACTGTTTACTTTTATTCGCTCGTCAGGAAAGGATGCCCCAGGCTGGATTGGGGGGTTCATTATCATATTCATTAATTCATCCGTGGCGATATTTGCATCACAACCCTCTTCCTCCGATTTCCCACCAGTGGGCCAATCCAAGCAGCTGCTGCTGCCCTTTAAGGACACTGACATAGCACTCGCCTCGTCAGCAAAAAGGGCCTCTGATAGCCGAACAAACATCCGTGCCTCGCTCTCTGTGAAATGCACAGTCCTGCGACACACTGCCAGCCGCCTACCGAGGAACCACGTGGCAGTGTTTGGGCCCACAGCCCCCACGTACAAGGGCCGGCGAAGCAAGCAATGCTTCATACCTTTTCCTCAAGAAGATCTTTTTGGCTGCCAAAGCTTTGGCTATATTCCCCGCACACTCCCGCAAAGCGGGCGGTGGTGCGACTAAGTGTGTGTTGTGCTCACAAACACGGTGGAGCTGGTTATAGCACGTGCGGAAAGGAGGCGGGGAAGGGAGTTTAGGTCTTAACTGAAGCACCAAAGGTAAAAGAGCGCCTGACATGGACACCGAGACGATCGGGAGAGGGGGTGAGGCAACGCATTCAATAAAGATTAAATCAGATCCGTCCATACGTCATTGAAAACCTCATGGGTCAATTCACCAAATAAGGGTGCCTTTCCCCTTGCACACAAGCACAAATACGCAGTTTCAGGACCCGTTTAAGACTACTTTTTTTTTTTTTTAAAGCCATGGACAAATAAATAAGCAGGTGTCTGAAGCGTCGTATTCATTAACAACACAACAACAAAAAGGAAAAAAAGAAAAAAAAACAGTTAAGAAGAAGAAAATAGTAAAGGTTGGAAGATGACCTACGACATCCTCCGTAAAAGAGATACCATTTGAGTTGTAGCGTTAGGAGCCAACTCGGATCACCAAAACAAAACCCGCCCCCATGTCCTTCACCCATTCACATTGACATGCCGGTTAACATGGAGGTGCTCCAGTGGGACAGGAACCCGTCAAACGACAACCGGCAATGAAGCAAACACCGGACGCATTTACCAAAAAGAAAAAAAAGTGTGTAGCAACACTTAGTTGCCACTCCGCTAATCCGTTGCAATGGACCATCGATGGTACCAGTGCACACCGCAAGATGAATTATTAAAATCTGTACACATAAATATAAAATTGTGTGTGTGTGTGTGTGCGGGCGGCATGAGTGAGTTTACACCACTTCTGTGCCACGATGGCAAAACGAAGATCGTAAGGGAAAAACCAAAGGAAAAAGAAAAAAATCAGAAAAGCAGCTAGTGCTACGTTGTTGAAACACTGAATGCAGTGAACGCAGCTGTGTAGATAATAAAAATGAGCGGAGTGGGAAAAGCAGCAGTAAGTTTCGCAAACAATTTTATGAAGGAAAGAACAAAAACATACAAAGAAGGCCGATGGTACTCTGTTCTTCCACTTTGATACTTTTTCCCTTCAAATAAAGTAATGATACTCATCAAGTGGGAACACCATCATTTCTGCCAGTGCTGCTAAAACAGACATAAAAGGAAAAAGAGGAAAGAGATATAAAAAGAAAAAAAAACATAAAAACCGTATCCGCATATACAAACATATCCATGTGTATGCTTGTATGTGTGAATAAGGGATGGGGGTGTAGTTAGTTACGGTACAGCAAATTACAGAACAAGGCTCCTATTGGTCTGTTAAAGGCGTTCCGTACACGGGCAAAACTTAGGTGAAAGGAACATAAAACGCCGCAAAGGCAGCATAAACACAGTTGAAAAAAAAAAGATAATCAGCAGAAACAACCACCCGCTCTCCTACTCCTTTTACGCTCTTGGCCCCATTACCATATTAGGGGCCGCGAACCATCTCGTACATCTGCTTTTGAATTCCAATTCTTATTTTATCCATTGGCATCATTTCGCCGTCAACCATGATGTTTCCCTCAATGGCCTCAAGCTCAACAGCCCGCGCTTTCACGTAGCTCACAACGGGGAGGCACACATGGCCCCCTTTCTCCAACCTTGTGAAGACGTCTAGGAAGTCACGACGACCCACTTTCTTCGATTTTTCCATAACAAATGCAATATCAATCGAGCCGTCGTTTAGGTGAGCGTACGGCGTCATCCTCACATCTGCTGAAGCATCCGGAACGTTGCTAATAAACACACAAATAAACTTACCTTCAAGTTCCACCCAGGGGTGTCCATCGTCTTTGAAGTCCACCGCCTGTTTTTTTTGTGGCTGCACTCGGTGGCTGGGGTTGTTTCTACCGGGTACACAAGCTTCCCTTTCCATACCTTCCCCTCTTCGTTCCTGTTCATCACCTACCTCAGCAACGTCATCATTTCTACAATCAAAATGGGAATTTGGGGCGGCGGTCGAGTTGATATTGGGCACAGTATCTTCTCCCCCTCCATGCTGCACGCAATGTGGACATTGATTAGTGAATGTGCATATTGGGTATTCTTCAACGGTGGGTGGCGGGTCGGACAGGTCTATTTTCTGCAGCTGTTGTCCTCGCTCACCCGTCCACGGAAGGTACCTTAGGCGGCACGGATACTTCCGCAGGCCTCTTAGCAGCAAATACGCTGCATATACCGTGAAACGACTGTTTCCCAAACATCGAAGTTTCTCTGACCCGCGATCAATCTCGTTCACAACACCAAATGTGCTGGACAGGCAAGCAATGCGTCTAATATACTCATCATCACCTTTTGTTGGTTCTGATTTCCTGTTTACTACTTGCGGTGCATCAATTGAATTCACACGATCCCTGCGTTTTCCTCTTTCTACCTTGTTCTTCGTGGCATATTTTCCATTTCTCACGCAGTCCGCTGTTTTGTACTCTACAAACATCATTTTCTTTAGACAAGTGTGCAGGTGGACTAGCGCGAGCACGCTAGTTTTGATGTCGATGACATTAAGCGACCGTGCCAAACCGCAGCCACTGCCAGTCGGAACTGTCGCAATGAGTGGTAATGTCGCATATCGTGGTGCCACCTGTTCCGCTGGAGGATCTGAAATTAGAAGACTTGACAAGGCACTCTCGCGGACGCTCTGCATCTTTCCATCAGCAACATCCTCTTGCCCACTGCTTAACGTGGTGACACGCTGCTGACCCATGTAGGTTTCCGTGTAACCCACTGAAGCTTCCCCTGCGGTGGAAGGTGAGGCCTTGGTAAGGTTTTTGGGGCACTCCACTGCCACTTCCACCTTCCCCTCCTCGGCGAGGGCAGCCTCCTGTCGTGTAGACAAACCGTTGATAATCTCATGAAGCGTGCCATCTCCGCCTACGGCAACAATAACATGCCGTGCATCAATATCGTTTTTGAGATCCGCTACATAATCCTCTGCATTACGTGCATGTTTCGTTATTATGACCTGGATCTGGTGCCTTGAAAAGCGCAGAATCTGTAAAACGTAACGCTTGAAAATACTCAGAGAATTACCATTGCCGGACTTGGGATTAAGAAAAAACAAAAGCTTTCTATATCCGCGAGGATACACACAGGACAAGAGCATGGAAAGAAATTCATGCAATTCATCCCGGTGAGTCGGATCGGCCACTGACTGGAGTTTTACGGTAGATAGCTTCCTACCTCTTGTCTTCATGTAGTACAAAAAATATGTATTTTCTCCGTATTGTACCTCATCCACTGCTTTTGAACACGGCAAGACCGGTGTCGAAGAGAGCGAGGTGTCACAAAAGATGGGGTTTCTGCAGCAGTTATCATTTGACATGAATTGCCCTTTACAATCACACTCACCCGTGTCAGCGGTAAGAGACCACAAGGGTCCCTCTTTCGTGGATGAATCGTTAGACCCACCCTTCTTAAGGAGGGTGGACAACTTACACATTCTCCTCTTATCTCCCTTCATAATGGCCTCTTTGGCGTCCTCGATGTTCACAATGCTCCATACAGGAATGCTCACTACAGATGCTGTCCCTTTTTTTTCCTTATGTATCTGGAGACACTGTGCTTCACATGAAAACTTAAGGGTTACATCATATTTATCGAACGTCGCACGTGCAGAAGCGTCCCTGCCGCTTATTCGGGAGGACATATCGTCCCTGCTCGACTGGCAAAGTGTGAAATCCGAGGCCACATTTGCAAAAGGGGCCGATCTCATTGAAAGGAACCTATGGGTTACGTGTGTGTGACCTCGGCAATCTTTTTTTCAATTTATTTATTAATAAAATGAATTCAAAAATGTCAACGCGCACGACAGAATTCAATGAAAAGCGGCTTTTCCTTTTTTTCCCCTCTCTTTCCTCCTCTTTGCCGCTTCTCCGCAGAGGTCTTTTCCTTAGAGAGCGCACTGAACACCTAGATCCTCTTGAAGACGCCTAGCAGTACCATGACAGAATGAAACGGGTTGAGAGTAATAACAGCGACACGTAACAGTTCGAAAAGCACGCACCACAAAAGCCTGCACCTGATAACTACAGCGATAAAGCGCGTACTCCGCCAGTTGCAAAAAAAAAATAAATAATTAAACTACATAAAATAGAGGGAAGGGCTTTGAGGCATTAATGAAGGAGACACTCATACACCCAACACACAAGCTGTAAAACCATAATACACAACACGGTACACATTATAAAGACCCACTTTATGTAGGGTCCCCGTGTGCGACACCGTGTACAAAAAGCCATGGAAACATACCAACGGTCTACGTGAGGAGCGAAGGATGGCACCTAACACAAAATCATACATCACCGTTACACGTTGCCCATCCGTCGCAGTATCACTACTCCCCATTTTTTTGCTCATCGATTCTACGCACTATAGTCTTGAGCCGTCGCACTAGAAAGATTTCACCGGGACTCTTGTTAATGATTAACTCGCACGTCTCTCGCATCTTCAGAGAAAAATACGCCGCATAGCCATGATACAGAAGCAGTAGTGCAATAACGCACCCGGCGCATTCAGTCAGCAACCTCACCACCGCACTGGAGGGTGCCTCACGAGAAAGACCCTCCATGAGATTGCTTAACACTTGACATATATTTCCATTATCGAGCTCACTCATGAGTAGTATCACGTGATTATTCAGAACAATACCGCTGGAAGACATGGTGTTTATATCGTCCACTTCATTGCTAACCACCCAAATGCTGTCAAAGAAGTCGTCTTTCGCTTGGGAAACATCGGGTAGATTACTCACACCGCAGCTCTTTAAAGCGCCATATAACAATTCGTAAAGCAGTTTTGTTAAGCCAAGCAACGCAAAATGATCTTCCGCGTTACTCTTCATACATCCCACAAGTATGCTACCAATACCGTAGGACACCATGATGTCCATGTACCGTACGTGCTCGTGCACCACACAGCTCAGGGCAAATGACGTCTGCCGCAAGACATGTGACTCATTCCTATGCGCACTCAGCACCTCGATGGCCAAGTCAATGCCATCGTACTGCACAAAGAGCTTGATAGCCTCCGACCTAACGAGTGAGTCGGCATCCATCACATTGCAAAGGCAGCAGAAACCCCAGTGCTGGATGGAGACATGATAGGAGTATTCATCCATTATATGAAGCAACGTTAAGATGCCTTCACAACGGAAGATAGCCTCACGGTTAAGTTGGTACAGCGAAGCACGCGCTAGAGCGATCACGGCAGCCGATAATACTTCCGCGTTGTCTGCGTATTCGTCCACGATTTCCAGCAATATTCCAATAACACCGATTGAAGCTGCTTCCGGAAGATCCTTCGTATACTCCTTGCTTGCAAGTTCCTCGAGGCATTTTTGGTCACTTGTGGCGAATGTGAAAATGAATACAGGATGTGTGCAATGCTTTGAAAATCTGTGTAAAATTCCTTCCAAACATCATCACATAGAGGAGGATCATGCAAAGGCGAGACCTTCTTGACCTGCATCGCATCATCAAATTGCGGGAGCCGGAAACTCTCAGGAGAGTCTGTCCGATGACCCATCTGTGTGCTCAACCTCAGACTTCCTCGGCCCATGTAAAATGATCCCTGAGATGCACCGCCGTTTTTTTCCGCATAGACACTACACTCGTCCACACTGTGCCGTGTTTCGGCAATTGGGAGCCGGCATATTCCAAGTACCATTGATTGGAAGAGATCGCGAACGATGAAACTAGCAAAGATACCATAGGCACTGAACCCCCTTTGGTGTTGTATTCCTATAAAGTTCCCCTGCATGTCAAAAATAGGGCCTCCGCTACTGTACTCACTGTGAATATCGTCAAAATCGTACCGACACGATTCCTTTCCTACAGCATTAACCGTTAGTACCACATAACGCCGCTCCCAACCGTTGATATGAGAAATAATTAAGTGTGTATCCCCCACCTTCACTGGTGGAAGACGTGAAAGTAACAGGGGTAGCGGAAGAGGCCTAACTGGGTTTAATTCTTCTCCATCCGTCAAACACCTCCAGCTTCTAACCATCCTGGCTGCGCCGAACGTGGCCGACACTGGGAGCATGCTGAGGGATCCGCTGGGCACACAGGATCTCGGTTGTTGGCATGAAGAGGAAGTGGAAAAATTCACGTCAAGGTACTTTGCTGGGTAGTTTTTCCCTGCGTTGTGCACATCTCTGTTACTACTTCCCTGGGGAGAGGTGGAGGCGCCGTGGTTCAACGAGCTCATATCACATATTGTAAAAGAGCAACCCAACTCTCGCTCAAAGTCGGAAAGATTATTAAAGCCTACCTCCGCAAACGTGTAGGGGCCACAAGCGGATCCGTCTTCATCCTCTGGATTGCAGCGTACTCCGCGCACTGGCGGGAGAGGTGTCTTTGGGCGCACCATCGGCGGTTCTGCTACCGGGGTACGAAAGAAGACCTCGCCGGGCTGCACGGGCACCTCCACTGGAGAAATTGTGCGGCCGATTCGGGCACTCGTCCCAACCACCGGTTGCTCTAAAAACGTTACCGTTGCACCCTGCGCGTCTTCCCTGGTTGGAAAGACAAAAGACGTAGTGAGAAGCACGCCTGCGTGCTCCCGACACCTCCCAGTTGGCTCCATCTGAACAATGCCTTTGCTGTTCCCACGATCACCATCTAAAAAGACTATATGCTGCTGCCGGTGCCGCGGCAGGCCAATGAGTACTGCGGAACCCCTCCCATCAGACACGCGGCAGACGGCGTGTGTAAAGTCGGTTACCTTTTCTATCACAGACCACCCTGCTAGGGAGCGCTGGATCCGGCTGCCTCTTTGACGTTCGTCATCGGCAAGGATTTTCCTACCATTGGGGTCCATTTCCCCTGTTCACCTGAAGTTAACCGCTGTTTGTGTACCCGTATGGATGGAAAGAGGAAGTGAGTGACGCTACCGTTCCCTTGTAGAAATGTACCGGGCAACACGCGTAATACGGGAAATGGACACAGTAAACCACTGAGTTAGCAGAGCACCAAAAAATTTTCACACTATTGAAATGGGGGTAATATGACCATCTGGGGATAGAACGGTGAACGTGTGCGTGAGGAAAAATGAAAGTAACAACAAAAAGAAGAGCTAAGTACCGATAAATAATGAATGACACACATAGAACGCAAACAAATGCGCGCACACATTCACATTTGTGTGTATGTCCTTCTATGGGAGCACATTGTATACACTCCATCTGAAAGGTCAACGCTAGACCCATATACATCATTTTTTTTTTCTTTTCCTTTCTCTTCAGTTAATTTCTTTTCCCCATGGCAATGTTCGCCATATTTTCCGCACATACATATGGTGCGGGGACAGGGGGCTCAGATTCGTTGGAAAAGACACACAAGTACCTAATACTAAGCGAGGGAATCCCTCCAGATCATCATTTATAAGTGCACCGCTAAGCGATTGCCATACGAAAGGTCCCTAACACCACTCTTGCATCGCCTTAGAAAATCGATGACGGAAGTACACCATTTTCTTTGCTTTGGTCTTAAAATGATGCACTGATAGCAAGTATGGCGGGTTTATAGGTGGGGTGAGTAAAACAAATAACAGATCATAGTACTAGTGAAGGAAAAGAGCCCCTTTCCTCAATAACAACGCACAAAATGGACGTAGTCATGTGCGTACTCACCGCCAGACAGACACTAGAGAAAAGCATTTCATGACCAAACTACACACACAACAATTCGCCACCCTAACGGCGACTACACCGTCGGGCTCCAAGCAAACCCATAACATTTGCCAGGAGTCACACCATAAGAGAAAAAAACACGCACAAAAAAAATACATATATATATAACAAATAAGAATGCAGCAACTAAAATGATGAAAGTAATAAGGATGAGAGAAGCAAGAGCAAATATCATAACCTCAGTATAACAGCCATGGGGTCAATGAACTACACAACGCATACACTTCAGGCACACCCAACCACAAACACGAGCCGTCGTAAGCCTGGCCACTAGTAGATACAAGAAAGCATTGTAGACTTGTCCACCGGAGTGTTTGTGCGGCAATAAGGGCACATAACGACCTCCCCTCCTCCTCCTCCTCCTCTCACCGAGGGTTCTGGCCTTTTTGCCAGCGCCTTCATGGCGCGATATGAAATTACGTGACCACAGTTAAGCAACTGCGCGGGGTTAAAGCCCGCTTCTGCACTTATGGTGAGCGGTGTTGACAACATTTTACACTTCTCCGCACTCAAACCATGCACACACACATCGATGCAGCGCCGACGCACCACCGGACAGTAGCACATAGTCTTTTGGAACACGGGTTGCCATTCAAGACATGAATTCATCAACCTCACCGGGTTTGATGAAAAGAGCATGCGCCCTCCATACATGTAAGGAGTGTGGGTGTGGCACTACAATGCAACCTATCCTGCTGCAATAAAATGGTGTCTGCGTATGGAAGCTCAATGATAATAGCGGACTGCCCACCCGGCGGTTTCGGCGCAGCATTTGCTTCTTGTGTTTGACTGCCATTCCCGTTTCCACTGAGAGTAACAGTGTCCGTTTCCGTCATTGAACGACCAGTATTCCGCCCACCTGCCATCCCTCGCACCATGCTAATGAATCCATTCAGTACTGACCGTCGTGAACCGTCGCTCCCGTTGTTAGTGAGTTGTGGCGACGCCACCTGCTGCTGTCGTGATGGAGGGAGGCGGAATTGGGTGCCCTGAAGCGATTCACCCCTACTTGCGTACCGTGATGATGGGCTGCCTTCAACCCTCTTAATGAGACCCATCTCGAAGTGGTCATCGAGGTTATGCAACATTGATTTGCTAAGCGGATACATGAACCGGTAGAGCAGGCCCTCTGGAAAAGCAGGTGTTGCGAGATTCGAATCCACCTGAATCGTTTGGTTATCTTCACGCACAAAAAGTGCTTCAAGCTGGTTCAACTTCCCTACTTGATCAAGGAGGTTCATTAGAACACTTTCTCGCCACACGAGGGGCGCGGAGGTTATGGGAACAGCAGGCGAGACCCCATCCTCTTCGCAGGGGTCACCCACAACGCCAGTCACGACACCAACGTCACAGCCCACATCCTTCACACCACCCCAAAGATGAAGAAAAGGTGCAACACACCACAGTAGCCGATCCTGCGCCTGCCGTTCCTTGGCAGAGTCCCCTTTCGTCTCTACCTCCTCATTCAGCTGTTTCTCTTCACTCCCCATGAAAGCGGCATGTAACCGAGAGCCACGATGATGTGACGAAAAGACAACAACAAAGAAGGCGCGGGATCTTCCTTGCTCTTCGATTGCCTCTTATTCGCAGTTTCCGCATGGAACCACAGAAACTCCCTCTCCGCTGCAAGTCGCCACACCACTAATGGATGGCGGCACATCGCCAAAACAAACGCAGCGGCTCGTTGCAACGACGTGGAACTCACATCACTATTATCACAATGTAGGGCAGCAGACTTCGATAGCTCTTTCCGCCCATTCGATATAATCAACGCCAACCGCTGCAGGGCAGTCACGACCATCAGGTCTGACAGCAGGACCCTGAGCCGCTGCATCACAAACGCTGTGAGCCGAGCCTCCCCCCGGTTGTGCATCAATGTCGTTTTGTCAGACTCGACTTTCCCCCGCGAACACGGCGCATGCTCCCGTCCGCTTTCATGTTCAGAATCCAGCGGCGGCTCCACGAGTTCGCTGTATTCCTCTTCCTCATGATCCTCGTCCTGCGTCAACTCCTCATTTTCATCTTCCGTCTCGGAAAACCCACCGCCAGAAACAAGGCCACTTTCCTGTTCTTGATCCTCGTCACCCCTCTCCTCTACGGTTCTGTGGATGAGTTCACGCACAGCTACGAAATAGCTGGCTTCGTCTGCGTACTCCTGCTCTTCATCTTGCATCATCTCGGTCGCCACGTATCTACTAAAAGTAGGTACACTACCACCAATACCACTCTCATCATCCTCCTCATTAACCTGCGAAGAAAATTGGGAGGCAGTACTTCTGTTGAACGGGACCGTATCGCTGGAATCATGTGCTTCCTGATGCGGAACCGTATTGTGTGTTGCTGCCTCCTCCGCTCCTCGCTCGTAAACATCGCAAGACAAGCTGCCCGAGCGCGCTACGCCAGCCTTTGCATATGGTGGAGCTCCCTCATTTTCTGTCTTTATCAATTCTGCTAACCCTTCCGCAACCGTCAAGGGCCGTTGTAAGCCACGGGTGGATAAGGTACAAAGACCCACAATTTCCACAATCCACTTAATGGTATGCGGATACGCATCCACTACCATCTCAAGCAAGTCTCCATCGCCTTCTTGCAGCGGGGGTGGTTGCTGTAAACCACGGCGAATCTCTTGCGGTATAGCAACGCACGTTGGTATATTGTCACCAGAAGCTCCGTCAACACACGGGACGGCCATCCTTTCATAACATCCAAGTGCCATCTCCATCCCTGCTGTTAAAGGAATACCATCGTACCGTAGCTGATGCAGGACCAAATCATCAACTACAGGCTTCAATCCTGGTCTGCAGCCGTGTTGGGCAGATCCATGTGTACCTCTTTGCGAGCCAGCCAACTGTGTGTGTGATGACCTTGAAAAAACATCCTGTGTCCACGGTGCTTGAGTGTTGTTTTCTCGGAGTCCATCAGCTGGATGTACAGGAGCGCTAGCTGGGTGTGTGAGAACAGCACGCATGCCCCCAAAGGGTTCAACTTCAGCCCTTGAAATACTGCGAAGCTCTAAGGGGTCCCATCGAACAAGTCGGGAAAGGTAGTGGCGAACGTCACTGTGACAAACACCACCGGTAACAGACATTGGCTTTTCCGCGGTGCCGTCACTGGTGACAGTTGCGCTCAACCTGAGAAAATGTTCAGGAAACATCTTTTGATACGCTTTGTGAATTTGTGTGAAAACCTCCGCCTGACTACGTATGGACCTCAGGCGCTCGTTGATGAGCTCGTCACACGCGTCAACTTCCTTTTGAAGGTCCTGAATGGAGTTTGTCACTGTCCTCGCCGTGGAATTGCCATCCTTTCCATTTTCGTCCACGTCTCTGGATACCGCATCAAGATTGCGAAGCAGCTCAGCGGCAGTGCGGAACTTACCCTCCAGTTGCAGAAGGTAGTTCTGTAAGGTACTATTTTGGCAACTCTCTGGCAGTGCGTCCGGCATCTCCTGCTGCTCCATCTACGCTGGGATGGTGAATTAAAAAAACGATGCTTCGCCCTTTCTTTCTGGTTCTTTCCTTCTTCAGTTCCTTCCTCTTCCTCCTAGCTTCTGCCAGCACCAACAGCAGAAAAAAATTGACGAGAAGGCGAAAGAAAACTACCAAATCGCGGGAAAGCGCGACGTAGCGTTTCCGATGAATATACGTTTCGCTCGAACCAATCGGCTCGACTTGTCCCTTCTCCAGTGAAGCTCCGCTCCCCGGTCGCTTCCGCCCAACGATGAAAGTACGGCTACCTGTGCTAGTGTGTAGGCTTGCTCTACGGGCGTAAACCCCGCTTTCGCACCCCCCTTGCACCTAACAGAAACCCGACGCACTGCAAACCTTGGCAGCCGGCGACAACGCACCCACAGATAACTGAAAGGAGTGTTGCAACACAGTGAATAAATCCACAGACCAGCCAATCAAATTCTACAGCTCACGACGAAACTAGTAGGGGACCTTGTTATGTAATGGAGAGGGGAATGAGTGGTGAGGGAACGTAGTGATAAAAGGGAAGTAGCACACGGGAAGGAGTAAAAAGGAAAACAGGTGAGTTGACGTAAAGGGATACCGAAGGAATAGCAGTAAACTGAATAGCCAGTACTATGTGGCGTGGGGGGATTGACCCTTACTTTGCGCCGCTTGTTGCATGCAACATCGCGACAGCATTGCTGTCGTTTTACTTTATGACGCGTCCCGCAACCGATGGCAACGGTTCCCGACCTATTCGGATAAAATTTGTCTTATTAACAAAAGTAAATTGAGCGGAAACTCCCTATAACACGCCTTCTTACCCTTTTAAACACATGACAGGTTCAGCGCACCGCAGATGAGATTGATACGTACAAAGCGAAGTGGGAGAGCTCTCACCTGATAGAGGAAGGGGGAAGGGTGTGCCACCCCCGTGTGATAAGGACTTTATATACGACGGTGATCAATCGAACAAAAAAAAAAAAACAGAAGGAAAAGTGTCGATCTTCATTTGCTCTTACTTCCCATCATACTAGCTTTCTTTCTTTTTTTTTTCTGCTGCCCGGGCGCTGGTTTACGTAGAACAAAACAAATAAATCCAAAAGAGCTCCTGCTTTGCGGGAGGGGAGATAGTGAAAGAAAATATTTTACGATGGTGCAGTGCGAACCCCGTGGTAAGGAATGACAGGTGATGGAAAAAGAATGTAAAGCAAAATTCAATAAAAATAGCCAGGCTGAGTAGCTAAGGAGAAAAACAACACTCAAAAGTGAATGGTATCTCTCCATACTTTTCTTCCTTGCCTTCACTCCTATGCCATACTTTGCGCACCGCTCGTTCCTAACAGTTCCACGTGAAAGAACTGTTTCTTCTTCCTCTCCTTTAACCCTTCTTTCACCCCCCACTGTGTGTCCGTTGCAGCCGCACGGCCGCCGGACAAAGGCGAGTGCAGTGCTGAAGGCAGTCAGGGTGGGTGTGGTAGGGAGTGAGGAGCTTGAACCGGAACAATGTATAGAATTAAAACAAAAGCCGATGGAAGTAAGACGGGAACGAATAGGAAGCTATCCGTTGCCGCTGTCACTGCTTCATTGCTTCATTGCCGCACCCTTCTCAAGTACATACATGTGTTCGGTAGGCAATGGGAACAATATGGAAGAAGGAAAAAATAAAAATAAATAGAAAAAGAAAAAAAAGGAAGCGAAAAATAAGGCGATTAAATATGAAGTGTCTGCGTTCATAACGGGGAGTAATCACAATGGAGTTAAGTACTCAAGGCTGATGAAAGCCGCGCTTTATAATGTGGATAGGGCGATCTCGAATTGCGTAGTGCACCGCTGACACAGCACTAGGTGGCAGTGGATCCTTTTCCATGAGCACAATTGCGTGCTCCACCCCGGCAAACACTCTCACACCTCGATACCCCTCTTCCCGGAGACATTTCGTTGATAAACCGGCGGCATACTGTTTGTATCTAAAAATGACTCGCTGACATAGACGCCTTTCTCGTCTTCCATCACTCCTGAAAACCTGAACTCGCGTGATTGCAAGAGAACGAGCGCAAAATATTTTCCCAATGCGGCCTCCATCACGCCATCAAGGACATGCGTTGGGAGAAGCACGCGACTGCCTGAGGTGGAAAGTTGACCTCGACCATTAGCGCCCCACACGTAGAGTTTGCCATCGTCAGTGATCGCAAAACTCCCAAAGGCACCGCAACCAATCTTCGTAGCGAAAGGTGAAAATTCCACCTTGACAGGGGTACTACGATCCTCTTCACCACCATAACCAAGTCGCCCACAGGCCCCAATACCCCACGCATAAATATCCCCCGCAGCATCCAATGCTAAGGAATGCCACGCCCCAGTAGCCAACGCGACAATGTTGGAGAGGTTTGGCACTTTTACAGGCAACAAAATGCTGGCAATGCTATCTGGACCCAGAGACTCCATCACGAGGCTGCTTGGAATGTCCGAGGGAAGGGGCAGGTCACCCAGTCCGCAGCATTCGATACAACCCCAGCTGTACACGCACCCAGAGGCGCTCAGCGCTAGGGCAAAAAAACAGCCACAAACAACTTGAACAATCATCTTGTCGGCAAGCCATTTAACTTCCTGAGGTTCGCTTATGCGTGAGTTTTCCGCTGGATTTACACCAATCCCGCATTGACCGTATACGTTGCTACCCCACGTAAAGACACGCTGAGTGTCGCTGAGTGCTGCAGCAAAACATATACCAGCGCTGACCTGCATAATAGCAGTGGAACTAAGACTCGTTATTTTGGTTGCATGGCGCACTACAGGTACCTTTTCGTGCGTGAAATCTTTAACCCGAGAGATATCTATGCCAAGCTGTCCCCAACCGCCCAATCCCATGGCATAACACGAACCGCGCCGATTAAGCATTATGGAGAAACCCTGCCCTAGCGCTGCATCCAAAAGACCTTCTTTTACACCGATGACCGTTACGGCGCTGTGCACACCGCGGTGTGGTAACCCCATGATGTGCATATAGAGACTCTTTGGCACGCTAAGAGAGAAGTTGTGGCATGCTCCGCTTGTGAGCCATAGCGAGGTGTAGTTATCCATGATAAATGCACCACGGACCATCCGCAGACCATGCCCCAGACCTACACCCACACCCAAACCTGTGCCAAACGCAACAACTTCCCCTGTCTCTAGGAGGAGCAACGTGTGATGGCGCCCACACGTCGCGGATATCACCCTCTGGTGAGAGGGAACCTGCAGCTGACGGCACGTTTTCACCATTGCCTCCCCTAGGACCCCACATTGCCCGCCTTGGTTGTCGCCGCAGGCGTATGCTAAACCGCTTTTGGTTACCAAACACGTGTGAAAGCTTCCGCATGCGACGTCAGCCACGTTGTATTTAAGCGCCTTGATTTCCTTTGGTGTAAAAACATCTTTCTCATCGCCGTGCCCAAGACGACCATTTTTCCCACATCCCCAACTGTACACTCTGCCTTCGTGGTCAATAGCAAAGGCATGCCACGGTCCCATCCGTATGTGGCTCAACGATTTAGAAGTCAGGGATTCAATTTTAATAGGATTCAGCACCACCTTCCTTTCTTCACCCTCAACAGTCACCTTGTCAAGGGAACAGTTTGATACCTTTTTCCAATATGACTCCTCCTCTCCCAGGAGTAGCGTATAACCCCAACCATACACATCGCCAGTCTCAGTAAGTGCTAACACAGTGTAATTACCGCACTCAACTTGGACAATCTTTTCCCGTGTCACGAACCGCTTGTGTGGTGTCGTGCAGGAGGGAGAGCCCACCTGTGGAGTGCACTGCGCATAGTTGTTAGCCCCCCAGAGTAGCACTTCACCCTTGTGGGAAAGTGCGGCGAAAAATCCGTGACTCCCTTTCACGTCAACGATCATGTCATTCCAATTGAACTGACGGAGGTCTATTTGAGACAAGGAGATCGGGACGCCTTGTTCAGTAACTGTTATCACTGGCATTGTTTGCGGATCCGGGATACCAAGTTCGCCCCACAATCCACCGCCCATCGTAACAACAGAGCCGTGTGCACCCAGCCACACAGACGACATGCTGGAGCACCCAATACGGAGCGGTTTGTCTAAACCACCAACAACAAGCGGTGTGAAGATGTTATTGCGGGTTCCAGTGCCCAGCTCCCCGTTCCGGCACATACCCCACCCAAGAACCACGCCGTCCTCGTTAATGAACCGGTGCATCAACGAGCGTACTTCTTCTGTAGCGTCGTGCATGTCCATGAAGGCGATAGCCAATGGGACCACCTTGCTTTGGGTCGAGACGGCAACCATGTTGTTGATGTAGTGATGGCTGACCGTGCTATTACTCTTACCCTTTCACTCTACAGAAACACGTACGAATAGGTATGAAGAGGTAAATTTTTATGTTAATGAACATAAGCATAATATTTTTAATTTTGTAATGTTCTTTGTTGTTGATGTTGTTATTTATTCTGTACTCTCCCAGAGATTCAGGACGTTTGCTCCTGCATCTGTGCTAGTAAATGCATTTGGACCACCACTCTTCTCCAGCCTCGCTGTTTTCTACATTACCTGCAGGCGCTGCATTCGGTGAAATGAAAGTAAATACACAACACACTACCTTGATGGTGTGCACGTAAACAGTCAAATGCAGTACGTATGTGAAAAGCCAGGCAAGTGAGGAGTATGTTGTGATGAATCCGGGATACGATGATGGGATGGCGAAGTGATGTATCAAAGCGCTTTTGGGGACCGCGGAGAGGCTACACCACACCTCGTCACCAAGAGATCGGTTGGTTAAGACAACAATAACAACAACAGCGCTCAAAACAGAACAGCAAAACAGGAAAAAATGAAATCATAAGTATCTTTTGTCACACGTTGTGCACAAAATTGCATCCGTGACACAGCTCGTGTTCACCTTTCATTCCTATTAAGTACAATTGCTCGTGGTGATAATAAACCCATTGCGATGCAGTGAACAGCAAGCTTCGCGAGCATCGACGGGCGCGGCAATAGTTTTGGGTTTGCAGAAACACATGAAGCCATTGCAACACAAAAAAATACTTCGTCACAATTCGGTTTCTCTCGATACATGCGCATCATTTGGGAAGAAGCACGTTGAACGTGCGTTAGCCTATTCTGCTTCTCTGATCACACACGCCCTTGGTTATGACATTCTCTTCTCGCACACGTACCCCTTCTGGTTGCTTTCCTATAAGTACCCTGCACTCTGTAGCAATCTTTAGTGTACAGTTGATTGACGTTGCTGTTGTAGCAGTTTAATCTACTCCTGTCTTTTTCGACAGGCGTGTCGGGGCAATTTGTATGTCGATACAACGTGATTCACCACTCTCGTTGTACACGTTGACTTGAAACGTTCCTCGCATCACGCCCGTGGATCCCCGTAGACTCACTCCACTTTCGTACAAGTGCGACTCACCCGGCGCCAAGAGGGGAAAATTACCCACCACACCGGGTCCAACCACCTCCACAACAGTCCCGCTCTCCTCGTCAAAAAATACCCAATGCCGGGAAAACAACTGAACATACCACTTCTTTTCGTTTTTCTCCGGTCCATAGTTCCGGATAAACACAAAATAACGAAAGACATGTGTTCTCCCGGCGGTGCCATTGACATCGTAACCTTTCATCTCCTTGCCTTCATCCGCCGAGTGCACCGGCATGTGCTTATTATAGCTGCATAGGTCTCCACCGGCTCCTGAAAACACGTACTCCGTCCGAAGCTCAACCTCAACGTGGTCCGTAATGGTAACTGTTTTCGTTGGAATAGCGTCACGCATAGTGAAATAATCCTCACTCGTAAGTATGTCCCTCTTGGCAACGGGGTACCCCTCCGCCTCAATCCTTCCGAGTGCTGAAGCGGCCATACAAATCATAGCATCCGTCATCAGAGGAAAATTGAAGCTGATACGCGTTGTTTTGGGGTACATTGGTTCAGGCGGCAAAATGTAACGATATGGGGGCATTTGGCCCTGATTCTTGCATGTGATGATACGGCGGAAGAACTTAGGCAGCATGCGACTTACGGACCTTTGAATGTATACCACACCCTCATCAACACTGAAGTCGCTGTCAATTTGATCGTCATCTTGTATCTCACTCTCGGCTTCCATGTCCTCTTCCTTGCTTATAGGGACTTCAGCGACCTCTTCGCTCGGGCGACTTCCCTCAATTTCCTCAATAGCTTTTGTGCCACTCTCAGAATGTTTTTCAACCGTTTCGAAATATGTGGGTGCTGTTGCCGGAGTCTCTTTCATTGATTTGGCTGAAGAGCCCTGAGTCATCAGACATTCCCCTGGGTCCACTTTGTTGTTGTTGCGCCTGCACTCGGCAGAAACCGCCTCAGACAGCTCGGCAAGTCGTCGCAGCGAGTCAAAACTCGCTGACAAGCGGTGAACATACTCTTCCTTTGGCAGCCCAGCCACATAAGGACGAGAAAACATGGTCCGAGCCACCTGCATGGGTGTGTGGCCGTACCCGGCTGCAGCAAAGTCATCCATGTCCAACATGAGCCCAAACACGGCAAAACAGAGTTCTCTTTGCTTGTCGTACTTCACTGAGCTTTTACGCAGGTGTTTTAATACCTGCCTATACGCATGGCACACAACAGACATATCCTTAAAACCTTGTAAGCCCTTCTTTCCCAGCACCCCTTCCCTTCCCCGAAGAAATATCTCTTCTGTGGAGGGCTAGCGGTAATGTTGCGGGCGGGGCCGAGGTCTGAGTTGGCAGACCCGCCGATATACGAAATATTGAAGATGCCTCTTGTGTCTTTCCTCGTCAAGAGCGTGCTGCTCTCCCTTTCAAACCGATAACGGAGAATACATATGCATATGTACATATAATAGAGAAAATGAGGTGGAAGAAAAAGGATGAAAGGGATAGCCAAGAGAAGGTGGGGGTACTAAGTGGGAGGACAGGCCTTCAAGAATACTCGAAGGCGCAGTGTCAGGTGAAGGGAAGAAACGGTCGCTGCACACAATGGTACACGTCCCCAACCTGAAATCCTTCGCAGTCGCTTTTTCTTTTCTAGAATCATTTTTTTCCGCACACTTTGAGCAAGTGGGGAGAGTATATGCTACATTGATTACCAGATAGGGTTAGGTATTAAAATGGTGAAGAACACTTTCGGGAAAAAGAAAGGTGGAAGGGAAAATGCCAAGAGTTTATAAGAAGAAAAAGGAGACACCGTAAAGTTGTCTGGGTCACGTGCAACCCAAAAGCGACAAAACCAAATAGAAATAATTAATGGGCGACACAAGCTTTATTTTAGCTGCCACCTTAAAGTGATTTGAAACGAGCAACAAATATGCGGAAATTCGGTCACTGGCACGACCTACACGAAGGTACACTCTAATCGTTTGCACGTAGGATGAGTCAACAAGTGGCTCGCTTGAATAACGAACGCATGTAACAAGGCATCATTCAAGGATATTGCACGATGTTTTTTTTTTTGGAAAAAGCCCCACTTACCCTGACAGCAATGGAAAAGGGACTCAAGTACGGCAGTCAAGAATAATTGTCTGCCTTACCTGCGTCCTGAATGAGTTAGTTACTTCCAACTTTATCCTTCATATACGTTTGCCGTGTCTAGCTTTCTAAAAAAGAGTTCTTCAATCATTTTGTTAGCCACAGAATCACAACTTCATGTGCAGCACGTGGACGGCTACTCAGCATTGCGCTGGTGTTTAAAAGGGGTCTGGCTAGGTGTCTACTTCTCTTTAACGAGAGAAGACCGATTAGAGATGTCAGTAGCCCTCGTTCCGCGCACAATCGCTGCCACGTGTTGTCGAGCGGACCTCAGTGACGATGTAGGCGGTCTCTCCCGTTCTACCAACAGAAAAACACTATCGTAGCCATGAAAGCAACGCACAACGTGTGGGTCTGTGCTGGGTGGGATTCTGTCACTCTGTTCGTTGTGCGAAACTTTCAGTATCTGCTGCGTGAAAGTTCTAACAAACACCTCACGCTTTTCTTGCTGCACGCAACCACAAACATGACTTGTACCATCCTCCTTAACATACACACCACATTTTCCGGTAAACGCGGCGTCACGCACATCTGAGGCTACAAAAGTTGGAAATAGCACATGTGGAAAATCCGCTCGCCTTCCAGCGTCTTCATTGATGGTTTTCCGTCCCGGAGCGAGTTGGCTGCTGTTTATGGCTCCCTGCAACGCACCACACTGGCCGCTGGTGTTCAGTCCCCAGACGTAAAGATCACCAACATCGGTAATGACGAAGGTGTTTACTTGACCGCAGAACAGCTGCCTCACGGGGTGCACAAAGTTCAATGCCACCGGCGTCGGAACCATTACCCCAGCGGCCCCACCATTACCAACGGGACCATTTCCCCAAGCATAGATAGTGTGATCATATGAAAGGGCAGCAGCGTGCCTGTCACCCGCCGCTACGGCAGATATGTCTTGCAGAGATGCAAGACGCTTCGGACATAAGAAAAACTTTTCAATTCCGGTACCATGGCCACAAAAAGCAGCCTCGCCCCACGTATACACCTCCCCGCATTGTGTGAGGGCCACCACAAATGTTCCACCACACGCTACTTGAATCACCTGTGAGAGTGTCTTCACAACGGAAATTTCCTTGGGAGTGAAAACGGATTCGCCCAGTTCTACAGCAAGACCGTGCCCAAGCTGCCCATGTGTGTTCCATCCCCAACTATACAAGGCACCGGAGGAGCCGATGGCAATGGCAAAGCTGAACCCACAATCAACGGCACACACATCCTCAAAGTCAGGCACAACTACTCTGCGAAACAGATTTCTTTGCGCTGGTGTATCATCGCCGCTCCCCAACTGCCCATTACTCCCACAGCCAATAGCAAATGCCTCACCTGTTTCAGCTAATATGACCGCAAAATCCTTTCCAATGCAGAGGCTACGCAGTCCATGACGCTTAACCATTTCGTTAAGTTTTGACATGTTATCATCCACCGGTGATCCCTGGGGCGTTTGAACAGCGGTTAGTGTCATTGTTCGAAGTGTACCAGACGCGATGGCATGCAGGTCACCGCTCGCCACTGACATGATCAGAAAGTTTTGTAATATTCTTCGCGGCACACTGAACCGCGCGCCAAACCCCACTCCAACGCCAGACGAACGAACGCTCCCGCATGCCATAAGGTCACCATCTTCAAGCAGGATGCAGGTGTGCTCCCGTCCACAGGAAACAACTATGGCGCGCTTGGGTAGCGGGACGACTTCAGGCAAGAGACGAGGTTGTTGGCCCTTCAGACCCAATTGGCCAAAAGAATTTTCGCCAAAAACATACACCTGACCGTGTTTTGTAAGAACTGCAGTATGGAAACAGCCACAGCTGGCGTCTACAATCACGTGGCTGCTTAGGGCATCAATGACACGCATTCTTTCCTCATTCTTGTTGTCACCGTGTCCAAGTCGTCCGTTGCGCTCCATGCCCCATGAGTACACCGCTCCACTGGAGGTTATAGCGAGACAATGGAAAGGCCCTGCTCGAAGTGCTACAACTTTCTTATTGAAGGGTTTGAATAAATTAATGGTCTTTGCACACTTTTGATTGTTGGGTGCGTCTGCATCCCTGAGTTGGTCCTTCGCTACTTTCGTGGCGAGCATGGTGGACACTCCCCAGGTACCTACACTTCCACATGAGAATGCTATCGCTGCGTAGAAGCTACCGCAGGCCACGTCAACAACTTCGCTGTATTGCCCTGGGATGTCTACAGCGACTGGAGTAGAAACAGTTAGGGATCCCTCCATCAAACATTGACCAAATGAATTCTGCCCCCACAAATACATTCGCCTACTCTGCAGGCCAATAGCCGCTGCAAAGGCAGAACCGGCAGTTAACTTACATATGTGGTCGCCACTCCGCAAGGGCACACGGAATAAGCGATACTTCCCTTCACCGTGCCTCACAACACTAGATGACCTCAGCTCCTTTGATTTCCCGGCACCCAACTGACTCCAATCGTCGTTGCCACAACTAAAAACTTTGTTATCAGCCGTCAAGAAGTAGCACGAATATGCACCACAACTAAACGATAACACAGGCACGGGAATGGCCATCCTGGTTGGTATCAATGTGTACGACCCTTGCGGAGGATCCCAACTATTTGACGGCGAACTCAATTGCAACTTCTTTCCTGTCTTTACTGATGCAACATTTCCCCAAGTGAACACAACCCCCTTTGAGAGATACCGGTTAAATAGCGGATGGCACTGTTTCTCAATTGCCTGCAACGGATCGTCCTCCTCGGATTTTGCCAAGTCAGGTTCCTCAGATGTATCTTGAGCTTGCGGGTGCTCCTCCACATCTTTAAGTGTGACATTGTTACGCACCGGAAGCTTTGCCTCGCAACCTTCGCCAAATTGACGTGCAAAGAGCATAATAGGCGCTGGGAACTGCGGTGGCATCCATCCTCCGTGTGTCGAAGGTAATTTATCATCATGAAGCGGATTCTTATCAAACGGCACGAACGACGGGACCGCTGGAAGCTCCCGCCATTGCCTGGTGGCACCGTAAAGATTGTTATGGGCGTCGCTCCGGCTACCGTCGGCACCACGCATGCCCCTTCCCTGCTGTGCACCAGCTACGTCCCGCGCCATGGAATACCTGAAATGATTAACCGTAGCACGCGAGGGAAAGGAGCCAGAGGACTCCGTATCGTGAACACTTGCTGTTGATTGCCCCTGATAATGCTCTCTCGGATCTTCTTGGCTCTCCGCTAAAGCGATATGCGATTGCAATGTCAAAATTTCTGATACACGAACGCGAAGAAGTCGCGCCGCTGTCGCCGCAAAACGGGCAATGTGTGTGTTCATCAGCGATTGACCGGAGAAGTAGTAATCCAAGTTCATCGTGCGGAAGCCGCTTACTCCTGTCTCAACCAGAATTTGACGCAACAGAACGGACTCACTGCCACTTTGTGACAAAATAGCATTAAATATTTTCATAATAATATAGCACTTTTCCTTATTAGCGGCGCTTCCGTGAACATTTTCCTTCGACCGACGCCCTTCAGTAATGAGCACATCAACAAGTTTGTGGAACATTAGTTCCCTGTCCTCGCCTATTGACACCCCACCATGTGTCTCGATGAGCGCGAGAATCTGTGACAGAGCGCCCTGATCACCCCTCAAAAATAGTTCAACCAACGGTTGCATCTCAAGAGCGAACTAAACAATTGTACGCAAACCCAAGCCACTACACAGCAGACAGTGAGCTAAAGGAAAGACACCAGAGCAGTGCTTATGGAAAGCGGAGAGGGGGGGAGCGCTTACACCACAGCCTTCCCCGCTCCTCTGATCCGTAACCCTTCGCTAAAACTATTTCTCACTATGGATGGTATGCGACGGTTGCGGCGGGGATAATTCCTTTCCAAAAGGTTGTCGCACCCTCCTGCTTCCCTTCCCTACAAGAAACCACGTACGAGATAAAGCAACAGAACAAATTGAAGTGGGAAAGATGCCACAAAAATAAAATTCCTCCCAAAAGGGCAATGTAGCAAATGTTGTTGCTACCCATTTACAACTGCAGTCCTCAACATGTTTGCTGCCATCCAAGCAGTGAGCGCATGTCTCAGTGGCACGTCGCCAGCTTCCCCAGCCACTCCGCGTAGGACTCTGCACCGCTGGGAAGTGGGCACACCTCCGCCTCTTCGCACCGGGCCACTTCAATACCACGCAGTCCTTGTCCCTCCTTCGTACTAGCGGTAAGCCGTACCTCTTTCCCTTTCTCACGATTCGAGTTCATTGTGTCTGCAGCCAGAATGCAACTACGGTAGTCCTCAAACTTCACGAACGCGGTTCCCATGAAACGACCATCCCTGGGATTACGTACAAAGCGCACATCACTCACTTCGCCAAACTGAGAAAAAACAGTAGCCAAATCTCCCTCTGAAGGGACACCAAATGCGACACCATCACCACCACTACTCGTATTAGCTTTACCGGGGCCACCAGAGCACTCAAGGTGACGAATGACAATCCAGGAGGACTTCCCCAGTAACTTGTGGTAAGCCTCGCTGTAGGCACCAGAGTTACCTTCTTTGAACCGCTGCATGCGGAATCTCAGGCCGCGCCTGAGATTTTTCAATCGTAATCAAGAGAGTATAATCAATGACAAACGGGGGGAAGAAATTTGATGTCGACAGCATCAGCTGAAATGGAGTCAGCTGCTCAAATATACAACATTGTAAGGCAACTGACTATTTCTTCCTATCTTACACAAGGCATCGGCCGGCTACCGTAACACCACCACTTCGCAGCAGTGAGGCGCGCAGGCAAATACATCAATACAAATATCACTGCAACCCCCAATGTAAACAAAAAGAACTCTCCAACACTATGAACATGGACTTATTTACTACCGAAACCAACCAAACCGCACATCTATGCCCTGAACAACAACAACAGAACACAACTTCTTGGCGTTGACTGTTTTGTTTTAAAGTCAATCCAATACTCTTGTGGCGAGGTTTGCCCTTGGCCGTGCGGGCCCTACTTACAACTGAGTGATGTGCGCCATGTAAATACCACGTTTACACACACACACACAGCACTTCAATCAAACCTCGAATACACACATGAACAAGCGGAGATTGAATGCAAAAGGTAGCGGGGCAGTAACGTCAGGCCTGCAGGTGGAAAAGAACAATAACTAACTGAGTCACTCACTTCACGTCCTACGCTGTACAATGGGTGAAACCTAAAGAGCACTACTTTCTGGGCCGCGCGGCTGAAAAATCACCACCAAACCCCACGTCAACCCGCGAGAGTCGTTCGTACCGCTGCTGCGTGCGCAGTTCCGATATACGTCTCATGCGCCGTATGACAAAACCGCTAATAATATACAGAACCACCATAGAGAGCTGGAACAATACAAATGGGAGACTACTGAACTGCACACTGCCACTGTTACCTGGACACTCAGCACCACCACCACCACTGGTACCACCACCGCCGGCGCTAGCGGGAATGGCATAACTGGTTTGTAGATCAGTGCTAATCATGGTGTGACCCTGACGCAGCCTGCTGCCGCAGCAGTTGCAGCACTGCAATCAAATTCCTACACACCGGGCGCGCCACTCGGTACCCGCCTAATGTTGGCACACAAACAAGGAGGGGAATAAAGAAGAAAAGGATCAACAATGACATCAAAAAGGGTCACACTACAAAAATACGGCTGGTGTTTTCAAATGATGGATAATGGATAACAGAAGGGGATTATATTCCTCGCAGACAAGACGGGTGACCTGTGTGGAGATGCTGCACGTAGAAGTCGTGGAAGCAAAGATTTCTCTATCATCATATCATATCCTTTCTTCTTTTCTCCCCACATATCTCACTCCCCTGCGTGGCATACACATAACTTTAAACCTCCATTTTATATTCTTTATAAGTGTTCCATAGTGCTGGCGTGCCATGCGGATTTTTAAATCAGATATGGGCGCACCTCAACAGGAAAGAAGGAAGTCAAATAAAGGCCCAGAGCGTCACGAAGCACCGGTGCAACCCGCCACTTATTTACTCCCGCTCGCGCTTTTCCCCCGCAACTGCCTCGTCCTCATCGTCCTTCTCACCAAGAAAGGCTGGGGCTATGTGCAAGCGCCAGGCTTCATCTCCATTTGGCGGCTCACCTTCACCAAAAGCCAGGACCATTCCCTCCATCTCGCGAAGTGCTGCCTCAAACCCCTCCCGACTCTTCAGCTCAACCAACGCATAGCCGCAACACTCACAGTTTTTATCCAGCGGCATCTTCACCTCTCTCACATTACAAGAGCCCTCACCTGGAGATGTGACGAAAAGGTCCGTTATGTGGTCCACCGTGGTGTTTGGTGGGAGGTTGGTGAGGAAAACTACCCAACCCTCCACGCTCGGGGCCGGATCGCCAGGAGCGATATCATCAGGGCGAACAAGGCGGTCGAAGCGCGCCCGCGTTCGGCGGACACGGTGGACGACTTGATCCTCTGCCGCAGCAGCGGTGGCACCGCTGGCAATCATACTGCAGCCTTGGGGAGAGCTTAGTTTGACTGCGTTACTAATTTATATTACTCAAAATGTATGCTTATTTTGACGCAGTTGGCTTATCATGCACGCAAGCCCTAGCAGCGACTATCACAGACCGTACGTGAACGCGCGTAAAATTCACAAGCATTAAGGTGGGGAAGACACGGCATATGTACAAACAGGCGCAGTTGAGGCAAGAACAATTTGATAATTTCACGAAGGAAAATGGAAGACACAAGGAAACCGCAGGTACGTATAGAAGGAATGAGAAGTAATACCATCAACCGTGAAGGTTGCCACAGTTAACGAAAAGCGATCGTCACCCACCGTTGAAAAAAAAGAAAATGGAGGAGACAATGCTGGGACAGTTACTTGCCACACACTCCAACGGGAAAATGGAGAAGCAGTTTGAGGTGGGTGACAAATAGCCATTGTGTCAAAGGTCTTCCCCATTCCACTTCAATCCGGGCTTAGTTGTAGCTCCACCGTAACCTGTCAGCCGTGGACCGTACCGATGGTCGCCCTTGATATAACCACCCCGCATGTTTCCTGTCACTACGTAGCGGCCGTATGCCCTGATCTCTGTTGCTACAGATTGATTAGAATTGTACACCGATCCCGTCTTCACCGTTCCGTACCGTTGCGAACGCGCTAGCATTTCGTCAATAAGACCCTGCAGTTCCTGGGGAGTACACTTCTCTACACCTTCGCCGAGTTCCACGCGAATTGGGTACAAAATACCCTCGCGGGCGTATGGCTCTCGCTGTCGCATTATATCAATAATTCGACAAAAAACAGGAGCCGCACAATAACGGCTACGGTGTAACATGGCGGATATATATATTTCCTACTCTACGCGCACCCTTCCTAACCCCTTTCCTCTCTGCCTACGATGTGTTCCTGCACAGTCAAGTTGAGATACCTCTTACGTAAGAAAGATGCTGTGATAGTGTCCCCACCGAGATAAGTTAAAACACAACAAAAGCGGTTCCAATAATACTGTTTGAGAGTCATTCATTTGCACGACCCTGCAGTTGCGTAGCTGACTGACAAAGAACAGCAACAACAGCAAAAGGTTCCCAAGCATCAACACTACATCAACTATCGTTAAAACACATCACGAGGTTTCATTTAGTTTATATCAACTGCGTCTCTCGTTGCGTATTCGTCGCAGCCTCTGCAGTGGTACCAAGACACTTGCTAGTCGTGTATCCAACAGAGATCTTGTTGTCTTCTCGGGCCTCACTACATCGCCAGGTTTCATGGTTTTCTCGAGCAGTGGGTCATGTGACCATACGACTTGTGGAAGATGAAATACCTTAGAGATGCGTGCGCGGATGCGGACAGGGAACGACGGGTGACAGGGTTTGGCTTCGCGTTCGTTCGTTACAGACACAGAGGTGCCGCTGTCGACCAGTTGGGTCTTACTCGGCCCAGAGCACAGCCGATGAGCATACGCCTCTAACTTGGCCATTAGCGCTTCGTGACTGTAACGTGGGTGGCTGTACGATAACTCGCTTACTCCAAACCGAATCAGCAAATCCCCTACACCATCCGAAGGGGACTGAAAAACTATCGGTGCCTCCGGACGAAACGACGGAAAACGTGATGCTTCGCTACGGCAATGATGTACCGGAGGCTTCATACACGCTATACGACAAAGTTTGTGCGCATCTTCACTACTCATCGTACCATTTCCTTTCGGTAGACACGCAGCGCCTGGAATCAGGTTTAGTAGGTCCATGGCAGCAGTTGCACAGCTGCGGGTGCTGTCCGAGGCACAAAGAGCCAGTAGAGCCATAACACCACTCCTAACAGAGTGTGAACTGTGTGATCTTCCTTTGCGCCTGGGGCGTGTAGAAGGCACCTCAACTGTTGGCAATAAAATAAGGGCCTCAACCCACTGACCTTGCGCAAGCAGCGCTTGTAGGCATGCGGTGTGAGCAACTTGTACATCGTGGCGGGGGCAGGAAAGCTCCTTCGTACGTTCTAGCACCCTGCTATGCCATTCCAGTGCATCACACCACGGGGCTCCATCGAAGAGGCCATTTGAACGACCCTTTCGCATGGTGAAGTTCTGCAAACAGGAGGCTAACAGTCGTGCATTGAGAGGAACACCTGAGGCACATGCGAAAGCAACAATGCGAAGAGTTAGCATGCTCCTCACAGCACGAGGAGCACAGGAACTACCAACACAACGCAGTACAAAATAAGTCGCCACCTCACCGGAAACGCGAGGTTGTCTGCCAACTAATGTCCCCTCACCCACACGACCCATGTTAAGTAAGGCGCAGGTGTAATGATTCACAGCCTCTTCCCACAGCGTGCACCCGTGACGCATAGCTGACATGCAGCGAACAACAGCAACGTGTGCCTCAGTGTCCATTTCCTCTCTAGGAGGACGGAGTTGGAGGATGAGCCCCATGATTTGACGTCCCGTTCGACTGTCTACATCATGTAAAAGAATACCGGCAGCCCCACAAACACGAGAAAACCGCTGCGAGTTTGTGAGAAGGCACGGAAAATAATTTAAAGCAATCAAAAGCATCCCCTCAATGAGGGAAGCAAACATCACAACTTTTTGACCAACAGCTGCATCGGCTCTGTATTCGTGTTCACATTCAAAGGGGAATAGTGTTTTTGCCTCAATCCAGCGTCGCCTGGCGGGCACCACGGAGTAGTTCCAGCGTGGCGAAAGTTCCTCAACAGTCAATACGCACAATCGTACCAGCCGCAACTCTGTCTCCGTCGGCAAGCCTCTCATCAGACTATTAAAATTACGGAGTAGCCAAATTGTCAGCGGCACAAAACGGCCCCAAAGAGCATCGCTTAGGATGCTAGGAAGAGGCCTCTTTGCACGCACATGAATCTCTCTGAGAGCTGCGATGACGGTGCTGCCCAGCTGCTCGTGAAACTCAACCAAAAAGGCGTCACACTGAGTGGGAGAGGTTGCGGAGTCAAGTGATATTACCTCACAAAGGTTACACAGCTCCCCGATATGCACTAAAAAAGCAATTAGCCCGATATATTTACAAAGCTCAGGAGAGAGGCCTTCTCCATCTGCATCAGCCACGTTTGCTTTGATGGGGGAAAATTTGCTGTACTTCCGAAGAAGCGAAACAGTATGGTGCAGTGCCTGTGGCGAGCGGACCACAGAAAGCAACTCAGCGGTGCGTTGAATTACTGGAGGAAGCGACACTTTCCCTCCGTTGACTGCAATGACCACAGGAGACTCTCCTCCGAGAATTGACTTCAAAGGCATTACAATAGCACATGTGCTCAACGGGTCTTCCAGAAGACCGAGGGTAGGTTCCAGCCCGGCGTTTTTCGCACGTTCCTCCTTAAGACACATCAACAGGGCGTCCAACTCATCCAACGCAGCCTCACCAGTAATACAACTTAGGTTCAAAATAAGAAGAAAAACAACAATCTCGAGTGCCCACGTCATGTTGAGAAGTTCCTCTTGCACTTGGCAACGACCCCTAATCCAACCACAAAGTGTTACAAACAGCTGGACAAAAGTGCAATACTTGTCGCGTACCACGGCACTCAATCGCGACAGAACATCATCATGCGACATGAAAGGCGCGTCCTGAAAACGTCCTTGTGTATCTTCGCCTTCTCCCTTCTTTATATTCATGTTGCTAAGAGTTCCTCCAGGCAATTTAGTCAGAAAGGTTCTACGGTGCAGTCGCCACAAAGCGATCGCCTCACCCTCCCAGCACTTGGATTGTTTTAGTGCTTCTGGCGTGGGCAAAGTACTACTGCACTCGCGAGACGACGTACACGTTGTGCCCATTTCGCTTCCCAAGTTTGGTGCTTGGGCATTGACACCCCCAAATGGTGAAAATTCTTCACTACTTTCCACCTTTGGTACATCCTTATTCGCTGCGGTGAAGGGGCAAACGCAGAGAGGCCGAGAAGATAGCAAGGAGCGAGAACGACTGTCGGCCTTGCGAGGTCTCTGCGTACTACCAACGGTGATAGAGCTACGTGAGGAAGATACATGTGAAAAACATGATTCCCTAAACGCTTGCGCTTGACTGATGTCAGTTAAATTTCTCTGAGAACCTGCTTCCAACGCCACTCTTAGCCTCTCACGAAGCTTTCGCCGCAAATCAAGAAGCTCGTTTTCGATAAGGTTGTGAAGAGCAGTGGTGCCATCATACCGCAGGCCTTTAGAATTGTTAATTGACCGAAGCGTATTCTTCTGCACAGATAAATAAATGTGACTTACTGCATGACCTGGGGATATGAAAGGGGTTGCACGGGAAACTGACGCCTCACACAACGCTAAAGGCACGACACCGTCATAACCAGTGAGTTGTGCAAACACTTGCGATCTCATTCTCCATGAGTGCTGTTCCGCCCGTGCCATGGCAAACTTCAACGGGTGAACATGATTCAAAGCGGTCGATGTCGACGAAAACAACTTCATCAATGCAGGGATATCATCAACCGAACAATATTCCCCAACAACCCCAAACACATCGTCACACGTCGTCGCTTCATCACATGATGCGACCACGTTAGATCCCTTGCGATCATTATTCCCCACCGCGACCAACCACCCAGGACTCCCCGTTAGTAAAGCTCGACAGCCCTCGGCTTCCTCTGCCACAACTGACTCGAGTTCCCTCCCAGAAACAATAGGCATACCATCGCTATGCGGAGACGAGTACGCCCTGTAGCATTCACTACAGAGGGAACTAGCGCGCCGTCGCACTTCCCCTCGCTGCCAGGCTTCAAAACCAAGCTGCTTAGCCTGAGATGTGATGGCAATGTGAAACGCAACGTCAAACAGTGGCTCTGGAGGGCCAGTCGGGGGCGTCCCAACGTTGCTTCGCGACGGGCGTGGACACTCCACCGGTGCTTTTGCTCTGACCAGCGACCTGCACTGGCGGCGCGCTGACCCCGGCAATTGTTTAGCGGGCGCTGTGTACCCTTTTCCACCAGAAGTCAAACGAATCGATGATAAAAGTGCCGAGAGGCAACTTCCGGAACTTCTCGGCATTCGGTAACGTCGTGGTAACTCTTCGCTGCCCTTTCACTGCGCCTCAGTCACTGGAAGTAAACTACCAATATTGAACTACACGTTTTGGTACATGTTTGGCTATTGACTGCTGAACGCACTTCGCAGGGATGAGTGTGAACACACTGGCTTCCTGCGTCACCTGCTATTCATGTGAAGTTGATAGAAAGAAGAAAGTGAATGGGGAACATAATAAAACGCGCCTTATAACAACACCTGATTTCGCTTTTCCCACAGCCTCTTGGACCTTTCACTGAGCATCCACGCTGGGTAAAATGTCTGTGTACTAACACGTATTGCACATAAATGTAAGAGCTACGGGGGCGGGGGTACTGTAAGGGTATGTTACTTTATACCACCATATTATGTGCGCTAGCCAGCCTCCTGCCTTCTCCTTTCTTTCTTTTTCCACTAACACCATTGCCAAATTTCAGTTTCCCTCCTGTAACACATAAGCAAAATAACACAGCATAGCGAGAGGTGGATAACAACAACAGATAGACACACACAAACAGTAATCAAAGAAACAATGTCGATAACGAGGACTCGGACAGGAGTGCAGCAGGCAACATGCCCACGAAACACTGTCCCGCAAAAAGAAAAAACAGCATACACGCATGATTAACACTAAAAATGCGTCAGGGGATAAACGCGGTGCTGTGCACAAAAGGGAGACAACCGGTTTACTATGGAAAGCGCCTTGTTAGAAAGAAATAAAAGCTTGCCGATATCCGGTAAAACAAACAACAACCACGAGAAATATGTGCTCCCTCACGTTCCCCCACGCTCATAGCCCTCAGGAACATTACATCCATGTGCCTGTACTTTCAATAACAGGTCCAAATGCAAATAGCAATGCAGCAAAAGTGCATAAAATACAAACAGAGTTTCGGATCGTCTCATTGCGACGCACCGCAGCATTTGGCCACTGAAACACTAGGGAGAAAAATGGAGATTACAGGTTTGAGTTCCGAAGTAACAGAGTCAGCTTCTCCTCGATCTCCTTCTCAGAAGCACCTGGTGAGAACCGTGCCACCGGCACACCATTCTTGTCAATAAGAAACGACGTAAAGTTCCATTTGATCGCTGTGGTCCCAAGGATCCCAGGCTTTGCCTTCTTCAAGAACTCAAACAGGGGATGCGCATCGCTCCCGTTGACACTAACCTTTGCCATGATGGGAAAATTCGCCTTGAACTTGGTACAGGCAAACTCCTTAATCTCCTTCTCCGTCCCAGGCTCCTGTCCGCCAAATTGATTGCACGGGAACGCCAACACGGTGAAACCGGTGGACTTATATTTCTCGTAGAGATTTGTCGCCACCTCGTAACCCTTTTTGGTGTAGCCGCACTTGCTGGCCACGTTGTAGATCAGCAGTGGATGTCCCTTATGTTGGGCGAGATTGTATGGCTTGAGATCACCGCCAAGCACTTCGAAGTCGTAAATTGCTCGTGCTGCTGCCATAACTTTCCGAGTTGAGTGTAACATTTATATATTTGATTTCAGTCTCTCTCAAATAATAATAATAATCGATTATTCACGGACAAAATAAGCGTGAACAAGTGCCCTACCAGACAGTAAAATGACTTGAGGTACCAGAAAGGGAAATGGGTGAGATGAAGAAGCAATAACGTTTAGTCTCACAAACATTTCCTCAGTAATGTGTGGAGGGGAAACAACGTTCGTCTAACAAGCCAAAAAGACAAGTGAGAAAGTGCGGCATGACGTGATAAACAAATCAAATAAGCAATGGAGACATCCCGTCCCTCAACAATAAAGAAATTTGGGGCACCACCACATCCACTTTCAACGCAACAGCAAGGCCTGTGGAGGGACACAGTGACCTACCGACGAACAAGAAAATATAACAACAACATCACCTCCAGTTGGTAGCCAGGCCCTCTCTTCTGCTTCTATAAAGAACAAAAAAAAATGCTACTTACCTCGGAAAACATTATTATTTTGCACAGTCAACGACATCAGAGTAACGGAGTCAGCTTCTCCTCGATCTCCTTCTCAGAAGCACCTGGTGAGAACCGTGCCACCGGCACACCATTCTTGTCAATAAGAAACGACGTAAAGTTCCATTTGATCGCTGTGGTCCCAAGGATCCCAGGCTTTGCCTTCTTCAAGAACTCAAACAGGGGATGCGCATCGCTCCCGTTGACACTAACCTTTGCCATGATGGGAAAATTCGCCTTGAACTTGGTACAGGCAAACTCCTTAATCTCCTTCTCCGTCCCAGGCTCCTGTCCGCCAAATTGATTGCACGGGAACGCCAACACGGTGAAACCGGTGGACTTATATTTCTCGTAGAGATTTGTCGCCACCTCGTAACCCTTTTTGGTGTAGCCGCACTTGCTGGCCACGTTGTAGATCAGCAGTGGATGTCCCTTATGTTGGGCGAGATTGTATGGCTTGAGATCACCGCCAAGCACTTCGAAGTCGTAAATTGTAGGCATGGCCTCTTGTGTTCACTTACTTTTCTTTTAAAATATACACGTCAAAAGACCTTAGTGTCAGCACAGTAGGAGGATGGCAACAAACTAGCCTAAACACAGTAGAAGGCTGCACAAATGATTATTTCAATTGTTTTTCCTTTTCCACTAACCACCGCGCTGTCTGCTAACACATAAAAGGTGGGGTACAACAGGCTAAGTGCTATTGTAAAACCCTCCTGCAGAGCAGGCGCACTAACCGATGATGCGACCTGACGTCCTCACACTTCACAACATAAAATAAGAAGCGGCTACCTGAGGATGAAAACATACTCGTGGCAAAATCCCCACAAACGCATGCAACATCCATTTCAACGCCCCTGTGAAGAAGGGCTTCAAAAACAGCACAATGTGAGTGGCGCACGTCCCGCCCCGCTACACTAAAGCCCCAGTAAGTCGTAAACCCTCTCAAAGCGGCAGCATTTCATGCGAATCTCAACGAGAACATACACCTATCTCCTCCTACTTTTGTCACGCATCTTACAAGAAGGAAAGCTCAGCGGAAAAAAAGTATTCATTTAAAAACAGCATCCATATTTCTCTAGTCCCCCAACCCAACATTCTCGCCTTTACTCTCCATACTGCAGATTTGTGTAGGTCAGCAACGAATTATTTAAGCTAACTTTCTTCACGCAAAACAGTTAATCGCAGGGAAATGCTGCTCGTGTTACATGCCTCCCCCACCTCCACAGACCCCTCTCAACCAACGGCCATATGATATACTAAAGGATCACGGAAAGAGACGATGAGGGAAGCGAAAAAAAAAAGGAATACACCGAAAAAAAAACACATGATGAAGAAAAGTAGGGGAAAAAAATACAATGGTCTTTCTGCCGTGTCCGAACACGCAGTGCCAGCTGCACAGCATGCATGTTTTAAGTACAACCCATACGGCGAGAGGACCACACATATTTTTTCATATATCCGGGAAAAGCTATCACAACAAAGTAACATTTTAGTTACTGATTTGTTGGATGCCCCTTTATTATTGACGGCGTAATTGCTCAAAAACGCGAATGATATACAAAATAGTTCGCTTGAGGGCCAAAGGGGCACTTTAAAATAATAAAAATAAAAGAAAGAAAGAAAAATACCTTTTTAATCGCTAAAGTTCTCTTTGGTTGGGTATTAAAAAGGAACAAAATTCATTGGATGTGAGCAGGTTTGTTTAATAGCAACAACTGCACAACCCTGTAGTTCCAATATCTCGATCACTCGTGGCACTTCTTACAACACACCTGCAAATATTTTTTTCCCCCGCTTCAGACTTAAGTTTGTGTTCTTTTTCTTTCCTCCCCCCTAAAATACGGGCACAGACACCGTCACCGTATAGTGCGTGACCCAAATACCCTTCCAACGGCGCTGTAAAGAAGTAAAGGAAACGATAAAACAACAAGGGGGGTCCCCGCAATGATAATAAAACAACCTTTGACCATTACAACAATAAACAACGTGAAACATATCATTAGTAAGCCGATGTGAGTGGAAGAAGACCATTAATAACTATTACAACAGCAAATAGTGATAAGAGAGAGAGAAACACACTTTTCTTTTTTTTTTTTTCAAAAAGTTTGGTGGAAAAAAATGAGGTCATTACAAAAGTCCATACTCCCGTCGCGTCTCTTCCCGCCAAACACTGCACTGCACCTGGCCAATATGATCCTTCCTGAGCATAAACATAATCAGACGGCTTTGCCCAATGCCCCCACCGACGGTCTGTGGAAACTCACCGTTCAGTAGCTTCTGATGCCACTCGCTCTTCATTAGTTCTTCGTCGCCGGTCAGCTCCAGCTGCCGGCGCAGTGTATCAGCGTCGACACGAATGCCCATACTGCTAAGCTCCAACACGTCGTCAAGCGCGGGGTTGTACAACAATATGTCGCCGTTAAGCCCTTTTAAAGAGCAGAGAGAATTCATCGTTGGTGTGAGCTCGCCGGTTCCGGGAGAAGCCATTTCAGATCCTTCTACGGGAGAGGACCAGTCATCGTAATCCGGGGCACGCGCGTCATGGCGCTCCCCACAGCTCAGCTGACCGCCAATTCCAACGAGGAAGACGGCACCATACTTCTTCACAATCTCGCGTTCCCGTTCCTTTGGCGACAGCGTGGGGTATGCCTGAAGCAGCTGCTCTGCGTGCACGAAATGAATGGTTTCTGGGAGCACCGGCTTCTGTTCGTACATCTTGCAGACGACAAACTCTGTCTCTCGAACCGCTGCGTACAATTTGCCCACAACATCTTTCAGAAAAGGCAGGTTGCGTTGCTTTTCCTCTATCACCATTTCCCAATCCCACTGGTCCACAACAACTGAGTGCACATTGTCGAGTACGTCCTCCACACGCAGTGCTGTCATGTGTGTATAAAGCCCACTACCAACCGGGAAGCCGTAGGAGGCGAGTACCTGCCGCTTCCACTTTGCTAACGAGTGAACCACTTCGAATGAGGCATCGGGAATGGCCTTCACCGAAACTTTCACCGCCTTCTCGAAGCCCGAGAGATTGTCCTGCGTGCCATCGCCGGTACGAAAGAGGATCGGCGATTGTACCTCCACGAGATGCAGCTGCCGTTCTAGCGCCTCGCTGAAGACCTTCTTCACTGTTCTTATTTGCCCCTGAAGAAGGAGATAATGTGAAAACTCGTCGCCGTTCATTTTGTATTGCTTCACTGCGTACAACAGGAAAAGGCAACAACGAAATAATAGTACTCGAAGATAAGCCTCAACGGGGTTCCGGAATATAACACAGAACTATACACTTCCCACAATTGCTGCTGTTGCCAGTGATAGCCGACCTTATCTTGATATTTCTCACTGTCGAAGAAGACGCAATTCCTCGTGACTTTTTCAGGGTATTGTGTTTATTTTCAATTCCCTCACAAAAATAATAAAGTAAACAACAATAACAATAAAATAACAGCAAAATATCGTGAAGATGATAGCAGATACTATTTAAAATGAATAGATACATCAAACAACATTAGTACGATGTTTAACACGTGTTTTATTCTTAGATGCCACACTCCCAAGAGTAATTCAACAGTAAGAGAGAGCTGGAGAAAAAAAACAGAAATAATATGATTTGCCTCAAAAGTGATGTCGTACGGGAAAAAATGCAAAAAGTTGCGCACGTGCTCGACTGCTCCCTTACATGTAGCGATGGTAACTACAGAGAGTAGATATTCCTTGCCATTCACCACGGCATTTTGGCTTGCTCACAAAGGTGCAGGCGCCACACCACCACGCGATGAGCACCTCTCAATTTCATTCGCTGTCCTCAACACCTGTTGTACAAAGTGAAGAGCATCGCTCAAAGGGAAAAGATTTTCCTCCGTACTACAGCCGGGCCGTAGCTTCCAGTGTACGGTGGAACCACGAGAGCGGAAGAACGTTAGGCGTGAAGCCGGGGACTCCGGAACTACTTTTGGAAGTTGCGGGACCTTGTTTCCCCCACGCCCTGCTCTGCGGAACATCATGCGCTGTCTCTCGTTTTCACCAGCCAACCCTTGAGCCATGCGCGTATGGAATGCTCGTGCAGCAGCAAAGTTCTCAATCCACAAAGACGAAGTGCTGTCAACTATTAAATCTGTGCCTCGTGGCTTTACCCGAGAGGTGTGTTCCACGATAATGCTCTCAACATTAAAGTCCTCCGACTCAGCGTCCGCCTCGCAAACTTTTGATAAGTCCATGTTTTCATATCCAATGGTGGAGCCGTACTGAATAAGATTGTGCTCCGCAAGAGACAGTTTGTCCAAAATCGCCTCGGCTATTGGAGCCACGGGATGCTCAGCGTGCTGCTTCCAACGGCGATGGGCCCTCAGCTCAATTTCGAAAGGAAATGCTACGGTTTTCTTAGGCATCGGTTGAGCTTCTTCGGTCGTGTTATTATCAATATTATTGCTAAAACTACCACTATCGCGCTCGTTGCTTGTCTCACCACCGCTGACGGTTGTATCACCCCCTTTACTTTTCTTTGTCATTTGTATATCCGTTTCATCAACGGAAAAAACTGTCCACGTGAATGTCACACCGATGCTCTCCATATCAAGAAGCGCAAAGCGGTTTTCGTGAGCATTCCAAATCGCTCGCACCACTGTGCGACTCTGACGCTCATTGGAAAAGAAACAAATCCTAACAAGTGAAAATGAGGCCTCAGACTGTAGTGCTCCACACTCCCTATCAACCGCACGGGAAACACAAGTTGGAGCATCTTTAAGAAAATAAAGCTGCATGCTTTCTTCATTCATGCGTTGTACAAACTCGCTAAAGGTTGCATATTTGAGCGGCGTGCTATAGGAACCCTCACGCGCAAGGCAACAATAGACAGCACCGAGACTGAGGCTGATGGAAACATTATGCATACGAACATCTTCCAGCTGAAGCAGGTGATGAAATTCACGAAAGAAATACCCGTGCAGCGTGTCAAAGCGCTTTGCTGTGAGAACGGGACTATTAGCGACGGAGGATGTTTGACCAATGTTTGTAGTGGTGGAATCCCGCATCTCAACGGTGAGCGGCAGGATGACATCCTCATTGGAGTAGCTGTCGTTATTGTGGTTTTGTGTGGATGACGTGCCTCCTATTCCATTAAGGAACTGTTCACCCTCATCATCCCGTTCCTCCCGCTTCAGGAATTGTTGATTAGCTGTATTCAACTCAGCGTTCTCTGGCTTCTTATCCAGTGGTTTCCGTTCTTCATCTGCGTCCCCGGCCCCCAGCTCCACGTGCTGCTGCACCTGTTGCTGATTTCCATCTAAATCGCCGCTCAGCTCACCCTCTCCTTCATTGTGGCTGGCATCACGAGCACCCTGCTGCTGCGCTGGGTTGTCATCGTCCTCACCATCCCCATTAGCGCCTCCGATGGTCGCATCTGCCGGGCGCACCGGACGAGCGCGACCAACGCTTATGTTCACCAATCTTATAAGCTTATTCTGAAGTTTAAACGGTTTTAAGCCTTTGTGTCCGAATAACTTTAACATGATGTGTCGGTTGGGGTTCTGGAGGTCGCCCACAATGATGCAATATCGCCGCCGCTTCTCACCACAGAAAAGCAACTGGCGCACAGTCCCCACCGTGTGCTCATCCTGATGCACACCAAAGTTCTCACGAACGTTGAATGGGATGTCACGTTTCTGGCCGCCGTATTGAGCCGCAAGGTCCTCCTCAGGCGCCTGCGCTGAGCAGCCCACAGAAATGGGAAGAACGGTGGGTGCCACGGCGGTCGCGACGGAGGTTGTTCCAGCCACGTTGCCTCCCTGACTTCCGCCGAAGCTGCCTTCAACGGGGTTGCTAATGGGCTGCTCAGCATGCAGCGGCCTGTTAAACACCCCGCGCCCGCGGCGCCGAACAGTTGGAGGAGGAGGAGAAGCAGTTGCTGCTACGGGAGCTGCGACTTCTCCCGGTTCTGTGGAGAGCCCCGGTTCCTGATCTGCAGCAGTGCTCATGGCTGCAGATGGAACAACCTTACCAATATATGCGTTCCTTTCTCCTTTCTTTATGCTAATATGGATATTCAAGATTACTTTAGAAGTTTTCTGCCGACTTCTGCACACTTACTGTAAAAAAAAAAAATAGGGGAAAAAAGAAGATAAAATGCGACTAATATTTACACACACTAGAGCTCACGCAAAATGTTTCACTGATGCCGAAACAAAGTTTTTCTCATATTTCTTCGCTTGACACAGCACCGCCTTGCACGTTCGACGTAGGTAGATCATACGCATCAAGAGAGGAAAAACGATACGCGTGCGTATAACAAGTTGTAAGCAGTCTGTAATACGCAAAGCGTTAGACAAGCAACAAAATGGCAACAACGAGCACCGGGGTCACTTCCCTTTCGCCTACAGCGTCAACGAAAGCTTCGTCGTCATACGTCCCCTTATTTTACGGACCAAACACGCGGCGGTCCCCATGACTTCAGTAATTTTGTCCCATCGATACAGAACGACGAAATGACTTAAACGTTCTCCGTAATGCATTTCTCGGGAGCCAGTGGTGGAAAAACCAACCAAAAATTGAGGTAAATATTAACGAGTGAGTTTGATCTTTCTTCATGCCCATGCTTTCTCAGACTTGACAAGCACACGCATAAATGTAATAAAAAAGAATAACCGAGCCGGCTCACCGCATGACGACCATCCCCTAATGCGTTTTCACTAACGATGCCGGAATCCTACCGTTGCGCGACGCACAGGGCCGAAACAATAAACCCAAGAAGGTCGGAAAGAATATAAAGCAACCCAACGCAGCTTCATTCATTACGCGAAAAATGTAAAAGGAAAGTTTCGCTAAAAGAAAAGTAGTTCTCCAGATTCAAACTAAGGTCGACGTGGGTGCTGCACTGCAAACAATACAGAACAGATTTAGAACCTCTCTAGCCAGTTGTGCAACTTAGGTGTGGTGGCAATGAATACACTCCCCTACCGCTATGAACAAGAACAAATAATTTTCTGCCTTTTCCGAACCAAAGCAACTGATAGCCATATACGCGTTCCAGCACCACATCGGCACGGCACAACCGCACCAGCAAAAAAGAAAAAGGAACCGTGTTACGTGCGGTGGTCTGCCGTGTGCTACTTGGCAGCAAATGCCGTAGTGGCACCGCACAGCTTCAACGAATACGCATGTCTTGCGGTTCGCTCATTCGTCAGTCAGAGACAGTTTCGCCACTATCGACCGCGCCATTTTGTTTTCGCGGTTGGCCGAATGCACCAAAACATGCTTTTCCAACCTCAAAGGATTCGAGTCCTCACTCTCAGATATCATTCGTTTACATCAAAGCAAAAGAAAGTCAATCCGTTTCAGATCGCAACGGCAGTAAAGAAACGTACAGCATTGTGGCGATACACAAAGACTTTGAAATGCAACGAGTTACAACATTATGCACAAGTGAGTGGCGCAGGACGGCATCCATAACGAACGCAGTTGCACGCCCCGCTACGCCAGCAAAGCCGCCTTAGACAGAACCCGTTGCGAATTCTGTATCGGTGAGCAGCCGCGTCTTATTTCCCTCATCCACATCACTCCAATCGTCAGGCTGCGTGTGGAAGTTAACAATAAACGTGGCACAAAAAAAACAACCTCACATTACTTTTTTCAAACAACAACAACGACAGCTAATAAAATAATGAAAAACGACAAGGAAAAGGGAAATACTGCGAGCGCTTGATGCAGAGATTGGACGGCGCCGCCACCAGTGACATCGTTCCCCCTCCCCCTCCCGCATGTTCCACCCACCGAGCATATTCATGAAAAGATGCGGCTATGCACGAAAATACGACGACTTGCGTGGAAAACTTGAATGCAAGAGGGGCTCACAACACCCAACGACTGACAAACATCTTACGTCAACCCTCCGTCAAATGAAACGATCAACACCAACATTGTGTGAGAAACCCACGTCCAAATTGATGGAGTGAAGGAGGCGAGTGTGTTTGTACTAGAGACCAAATGTTCTCATGTTATACCCACGAGGATTCCACCATTCTCCCCCGTTATTGATTTGATCCAGTTGTACAAGCTTCCTCATTAATGGCCAACCCACGAAGCACTCAGCAGGTGACGCAGACCCTTCTTGTTCTCTTTTAGATTCCTTCTCCCCTAACCCTCCCGCAGAGAAGGAAGAAACAGCGTATCCATGCGACCAAATATTGTGTGACAAAACGATGCCAACCACGCACACGATCTCCTGGTGGGGAGGGGCAACAGCACAATAACATATGCTTCCTAGTCAATTTTTCTTCCATACTTGTCCACACGAAACGCGGTTTGGCCCAAAGAACGCATCTTCGGTTTGTTACTTTTCGCATACGTTCCATACCGTCCACTTTTACGACAGGCTTCTTCCATTCGTTTCAATGCACCGGCCCATTCCTTTTCACCAGGATATTTGATGTGTTTCCACGCATCACTCTGGGGTCTTGGCAGCGACGGAGCAAATGTAATGCTGGCTTCCCGATCGTTCGCTACGATGCTAGTGAAGTGATGATACACCACCAGCTCTTCGGCGTGACGCTGCATGGCAAGGCACATCTCCCGAAGTTTGCCGATGGCCGCCTCGGGCGACTGGAATTCCCTGATTGTTAACTTCACAGGATGTCGCTTTTTAATATCTTCAACGATCTTCTTACTTCGCCATCCAACAAAATGAGCGTCAACCGCATCGCGGAAGGCGTGATCGATCAGTTCTCGCATTTTACCTTCTGACTTTGCCGCTCCACGGCCATCGCCACGTTCGCTCTGTTGTGCTTCCTGCTCAGAAAGGGCTTCTAATTCTGCGCTGATAAGAGCCTGAACCCGGGGCATCTCGTTCCGGATCCTACAGTACGCCACGTCTCCTCGCGTCCCCATCTGCACAAGGTTCATCCCTCGCTCCTGCGCCTGCTGCAGCGCTTCTGACAGATCACAGGGGCTCAACGATATTTTTGACTCAGTCCCTGACTCCTTATCTTCCAAGTGCGTGATCTGCACCCTCGGCTGGGTGATGAGTGTGTCAATGGGGTGCTGTTGGAGGTACGCCCTTACCTTCTGCCGAGCCTCTTCAGACGCTCGAGAGGGAACAAGCCCTTGCAATATATTATCAAGGCTTTCCTTGGCCGTCTTGACCGCTGCATCTCTCTGAACACTGAGGGTTGGATCGAAAACAAACTCATCATCTTTTGATGTGGCCACCGAACGAACAGGGCACCTCAATGCGTACTGAGTTATCTTCCATGAGCCACCAAACGTTGATGGTATGTAATGGCTGCCTACTACCGCTCGCAAAGATCGACGCCACCATCGCCGAGTCAAGCAAACAGAGTTACATCGGTTCATTGCACCGGTGGCACTAAACCGGCAACTGCAACACCAGCGCGCCCGCACAGTTATTTATTACCGATAAAGGAAAATAAATAACCACACAAATATCGTTGGACGAGGAAACACCTTACTGCACTAACTGAGAGAAGAAACAAACGAAAGGGATATGCATTCAGGCGTAAACACAGAGGAGGGGGAAAGGAAAGGAAAGAAGTAGTTAGAGGCAGAGGAGGAAAAGAGCTGAACCGGGGTCACCGTACGCCGCGTGAAAGCATGTGCACATCCAAAAACCATCGCTGGTTCTTCGTTCTTTACACAACACTCAGCCGAAGAAGAGCGACGGGCCACGCATTACCCAAAACAAAACGAAGAAGAGAAATATATGTGAATAACGCAAAGCCGTAAGGATAGGCGATAAGAAAAAAAAGGTGACAATATGCTCAAATCATAATTCTTGACTTAAACTACGACTACCTCACTGTAAACGTTATGCTTACACCGTAATGATCGGATGGGAACAAATAGGCAGGCCATCGGTGTTGCCGTTTTCAACGTTCACACTTCGCGTACCCACGAGATGCGCCTCGATTGGCATGAGACGCTTGCTGCGCATAAACATTTTGTCAGAGCGACCAAAGAACATTTCCTCCACTTTCAGCTTACAAAACGTGTTGGTTTCATCCATAGTTCTACCGGTATCATTGGGGTGAAGCAGGGGCCAACAGTCCACGTACTGTGAGTCTACCGGCATATTAAATTCGTTTGTTGGCCAGTCATTAAAGTCTCCCATCGTCACAACATCTCCAGACGCCAACGTTTTCGTCATGTGATGTCGCAGTGTGGTGTCCTGCGAGGTACGGGCATTTTCGTGAGATTTTGTGTAGGGTGCTAGCAGATGCGCGGCGGCAACATGCACCGTGCCATGAGGTAACTTGAGGCCTACAACGGGCATTAATGAAACATGATTTGTCCACGCGGGGACGTTGAGATAATTAATGCTCTCAACTCTGAACCGATGGCGGTGGACCAACATAAGTACGCCCCACGGTGCGATGGCCGGACTCATGTGACCGCATGAGAAGAAGTACCTTTCGCGAATGAGAGGCTGTTTCGAGAGAAACTCCCAAAACACTGGTTCCACCTCCTGCATACCAACAACATCCGCATCTTCCTGTTCTATTATTTTAGCAATAACGGGGTATCTTTTGGGAGAACACCAGTCAATACCTGGCATCCCTAAGGGCGTAGGTTTGCCACTGTATCTGTCAAACATGACATTCCACGTAAGAAGTTTGAGTAGCACCTGATGTTGCTTTCCTTCAACCGGCCTCACCTCACGCTTACTATCGTGGCCTCCACCACAAGGCTCAATATCTTCATTCTGCTGTGCCTTAAGTGACACTTCCGGTCCGCTCACAGGGGCCTCGCCCTCCACCCCCACAACTGAGGCAGCAGCAACCACTTTGACGTGATCATCGCCTTTCTCTGCACCACACGGAAAGCTTTCAATAGGCTCCCATGATTCCCTCACCGGGTCGAAGTACGAAGGTCCATCGCGAGACATGTTCACTTCAAGAGCTACCCCCTTGACTGCGTTACGACTTCGACGTGTCTCCAACTCGTGACTTCGAGTGCCAATGTCAACGTACTCAAAACGCCACAAGTGAGACTTCTCGTTTTGCAACCAGCAGTACGACGGGGAGAAACACAAACATTTATGGGGCTTACGAGGGTTCGCGTAAGAAAGCACTTCACGAACAATACGATACGCTTCACTTGTGCTTGCTGTTGTGATCATTTTCCCAACATCAGGTTTGGGTGGCACTCCAACATACTGCTGGATTAATCCATCCACCGCTGCGGGAAGGGACTGACACAAAACGGTGTACTCAGCCGCCGTGAGCAGCTCGTCCCCTACCAAATCGTTGGGTGTGGTGGAAGACAGTAAGGACGACCCAGCAGAGGCCCTCGGTGTAGCGCAACGGGCCTTACGATGTGTGGAGGAGACACACAAAGCCCCAAGATGGCCCGCCAGTTGCAAAGCACTTGGCGCGGTGGTGCCGAACTGCCCCACAGACGCCGGGGGAAGGTAACCGCATAGTGGTGCCCGACCAGTGCACAACATAGCATGCGTTTGCAACGCGTGCTCTAAGTAAACCTCCGAGAGCGCATCTACGCGGGCTGGCTCCTCTCTCTTGGCCACCAGCTGCATAATGCGGCGAAACAGTTGAAGGTTTAATTGCAGTGCGTTGCCCGGAGAGTCCTCAAATAGAAAAGGCGAGGTTACGGCATTGGTTGTTGCGGTGGCGGTTGCGCTGGGCGTGCCCTGCATGGTTGTCTGTGGCGTCAGAGTGGCAGAGTTTTCAGTAAACATCTTCATGTATCGATCAACGAGATCATGAAAACCTACAGCTGGGACAGGGCTGAGCTCCGTTACTGAGGCCCCGGTGGCGATTATGTAGAGAAACAAAATGTCTGTTCGCATCTTCGCAATGGTAACATTATCACCTTCTTTTGCCTTCTTGTCAAGCTCCAACCACTCTAAAATATCTTGCAGACGCATCTGCCGCAGATCTGCATTGCTCTGCACAACATTTACCACGTTGTAGAAAGGCGACAACGCCATCACATTTAAATAGAGCTCCGATGCGCCGATCAAGTACAGTGAATCACTACTACCATTGAAGGAATCCCTAGATGCCAAGTCCAGTGCCCAGGCAGTCATCTTCTGTTCCACGCATCCCTGGACACATGTGCCAGAAAATACCACTTCACCAGGCAATATCTGCCTCTCGGGCATCATACGAACGATGCGCTCCTCCACTGCTTGCATGAGCGGTGTTCCTGGAAGGCGCATCAGGCGACTCTCCACTTTGCGTGTTACGCTGCTTCCTCGCGTGCGATCAGCTTTGAGCAGGTTTTCCGCACCGTCCATAGCAATAAGGAGTGATCGTTTGCAGCGCACCTTCTTTAGAAGCTGTTGTAGGGACTGCACAACGTGCCGTGCCACTTCCTTATGGCGCCGTTGCTCAGTTGTGACATTTTTTGCGAGTCGGAGACCTGTTGCAACAAGAGCTGTCGCGTCCACCGCAACATAGTCACACTCGACCTCTTTCTTCGTTATCAGCAGTTGAAATCGGTCCGTAATTTTAGTCTGCCGGTAATTTGCTGCAGCAAGACGGCGCCACGAGTAGGTGAATGCCATGCACCCTACAAAAGTGAAGCAGTAATAATAAATAATAACAATAATAAGAGAGCGTGTGTCACAGAAATAGTGAAGGCAACCACAAATGAAGAAAAGTTTAGAGGCAAACCAAACGGCAAATGCAACACCTTTTTCTTCTGCTGCTGCCGCTGCTTGCTTTGTTGTTTTCAAGCACCACTGATATTACTCGGAAAGCTACGCAATTCGTTATAATGAGAAACATAACAGAGTTGAGAGTGAAACCTTTTCACCACATTTTACGCATGACGCACGAAGCAATGTAAAACAATAGAGAAAAAACGCATGGATCATTTTTTCTATAAGGAACAACATCACAAAAAAGTCGTATATATATATATATATACGGACAAAATAAAAGCAAATAAATACAACCATCTTCTATTCACCATCCCCCCTCATGTGTTTACGTAAATAACGGAAATTGGTAAGGGGTGAAGTCAGACTGCACGAATCGCGCTTTTAGCAACTAATGTGGTTCATCCTGAGCAAGTCAACGTCCACCACGCACAGGTAACAAAAATTGGTAGATTTCACTTGTCCATTTCTCACCCCACACAAAGAAGCAGTTTCAAAAAAAAAAGTTTCTATAATGACTGGCTCACTTCATTTCCTGAGGAAACACTGTCATCCCGCAGCCGTGAAAGGTATCCCAGCAGTTTACCCACATTCCATGAGAAATGCTCCCATCCATAACCCCTGTTCCGCGTGGGTAAACGCAGCATTAGCCACTAACCGTCATCTTCCTCTGTCATCACTATGTCCCTCCGCGGTTGCTCCTACACGTCATTAAAGAAAAATATACCGCGAAGGATAAGTGTCCAATCAATTGAAATGTATGTTTGTTGACTACGTTAATCACTGCGACGCATCTGTTGTAACTTCTGCTGCTGTTTCAATGATTTTTTTCTTGAGTAATTCAACTTTGGCTCCTTCACTCGTGTACATGTGAATAAACTTAAGAAAACGTTTTCTTACATTGCTATTGCATTTACCCAAAATGTCCAGAAAGTGCTGTTGCTCCTGTACCTCCGTATTGTCATCAACCGTGGAACTGTCTTGTTGATTCCCAGCTGAGCCAGTGCCTTCAGAACCTTTCCCTCTTAAAGCCGCAACTGTCTTTTTCCTCATAATTTGGGGCTTCATGTTAGCTGGTCGCTGTAGTTTTTCATGGAGCACAGCAGCAAAGGGTGAACAGATAACAGTCAAATTCATCATTATTCCATCGAGGATCTTCAGTGCTGCTTTAGCATCCCGCGCAGAAAGAGGGCTTCTCAGCCGTGATGCAGGTGATGAGAGAATACGATTCATTAGTAGATCATTCTCGGTGTTTTCCCCATCCCCTTCCGATCTCAACCGCTGCGGTTCCTCCTCCTTAGCTGTTTTATTCTTAGTAGTTTTACCAGGAGCACCTTTTTGTCTGCCCCGCATTTGGGGCGCGCCAACAACAATCACGGATGATTGGGAGCCTTCCCCATCAGGACTTTGGGTAACCTTCCTTCGCTGCGAGGGCGGTGTCGACCTGACTGTTGATTTCTCACTCTCACCGTCTTTCTCAGCACCCGCACGCTTCCCGAGAAAAGTATGTCGCTTGCCCGTTGATGCGCAAAATGGCGTCTTCAAACCACACTCAGGGCAGTAGAGAATGCTCTGCGCCTGTCGGTTGCCCATAAGTACAGCAATGGGGACATCATCCGAATCCACCGATTCACCCTTAACCCTCTTATTATACCGCCTCTTCGAACCCACGGAAGAGTCATCCCTCCCGCCACTACTTTGAGAGGCGCAGGAGGAGGCGCCCCCTCGGGGGCGTTTTGAACCTTTCCCGCCGTTGCTGTTATTCACTGAGGATTGTGACCATGTCTCAGGCGCGGGGTCACCGGATGCAGCTTGCCGCTCTATATCGGCCAACCACTGCTTCACATGAGGCTCTGAAGCCATCGTTTCCAACTGATCAATCACTGCTCTTTTATTCAACCCGAGGAATTTCCTCCCATCCCCTTTCCATTCACGCTGTTCGTCTGCACTTAAATGAGCCAGCTCTTCCACGCGGTCGGGAAAGTCCCGCTTAGCCGACTCCACAGCTGCCCGCCACGCTTTAGCAGGCGACAAGGCACCGTGAATTTCATCTGGCTTATCACTGCGCACCACTTCAAACCACGGGGCGCCACCATCTTCATTCTGCTTGACCGTGGCGGTATAATAAGTATGACTTTTCCAAATGTCTTCGCCGACGTCATCGGGAAGTAAGACACTCTTGGGGCTGTTTTCTTGAACGAAAACATTGCGTTCAACAACATAACCTACTGGGAGGTATGAGACCACTTTTCCTCTTCGAGTAACATAGAAACGCTTGTCGTTAATTAGGGTACCAAATGTAACTACGCGCAGCATCTCAACCTGCTTTATCTGACACTTTTAGGGTATAAAAACTGCCTAATTCGCTTGGTTTAACACCGTGTGCTGTCCTTCAAATAAAATATGGAAATAATTCGACCAAACAAAGTGAGGTCAGGCTAAAATAGAGGTTTGTGATGGGTAAAATGGACAGCACACGTCATGTAAGGTAAATTGTTAATTACTATTATCAATATGATCATCCTTTTCCCCTGGATTGGCACGTTCGTACACGTAAAGGAAATCTTAGAGGTTATTTCTTCCTACAGCTCCTGTTGAACTGCCAAGACACGCGGGCTTCATGTCTGTTCCTTGCCGGGATTTTACTTGTGTTTCCTTTTCAAAATAATGCGCATTACACGCAGCGTCAAAAAGAAAAGGGAGAGAGAGAAAAGGATGTTCGCATTGGTCGGAAACCAAGTGACTTGCGTTACAACAAGGAGGTGGAGGAGGGAGAAGTGAAAAGTGCAGGAGGTAATCAGGAAAAGTCAAATTCTCCCGTGACTCTGCGCCATGTCACTTCAACCCCCGCCCCTTCCCTACCCCTCCTCCCGAGACCAAATACTTAGCGTCACCTTAAGTTGCCGCGGTAGAACTAAAATAATACAGATAAACAAATGAAGAAAAAGAGCTTGCCCAAGGCCACAGCACGACACACAAACAATTAACGGTACGATTTGGTGAAGCGCGTGCGCGCAGAGTGACGTCCCCACTTCTTTGGCTCACAGCGGCGCGGGTCGGCAATGAGAAGGAATTTGTCGTACGCCAAGTATTTGTCCTTCAGGTCAGCCTTCTCCATCTCATTTCGGTATTTTTGGTAGTACGCAACGATGCCCTTTGCGATGGCCTGTCGGGCGGCGTACGCCTGGGCGACTTGGCCGGAGCCGCGGACTTTCACATCAACACGGAGGCGGGAGAAGTGGCGGGCTCCCACTACCTTGACAGCTTCCATGATCTTCGCACGGAGCGACTCCGGAAGGATCTGAGAGATGGGAACACCGTTGATGCGGATGTTGCATTGCGCGGCCTTCGTCACAGTCGCGACGGCAATTGCCGTCTTCTTTTTGCCGAAGGTCTGCACCTGCCTTAGGGTGTGGGTCTTTTCAGTGGACATTGGGTGCTAATCATCACAAAGACACGTGTTTTTACACAAATTATTTAGCAAAGTAATAAATACAGAGGAAAAAGAAAACAGATGATAAGAGCGGACTCTACCAATCAGTGCAGGTATCCTTTCGTGCAAAGCATGCACCTGGCTCTACGATGTGCTTATGCACACGAGCCTGAAATATATATATATATATATACCAAATTACGAAGCTAGAAAAGAAAAAAAGAAGTCACCTAATGATCTGCTTGAAAGAGGTATAACTGCCCAATGTCAAAAGCGCAATGAAATCCATCCAGCACGACACACAAACAATTAACGGTACGATTTGGTGAAGCGCGTGCGCGCAGAGTGACGTCCCCACTTCTTTGGCTCACAGCGGCGCGGGTCGGCAATGAGAAGGAATTTGTCGTACGCCAAGTATTTGTCCTTCAGGTCAGCCTTCTCCATCTCATTTCGGTATTTTTGGTAGTACGCAACGATGCCCTTTGCGATGGCCTGTCGGGCGGCGTACGCCTGGGCGACTTGGCCGGAGCCGCGGACTTTCACATCAACACGGAGGCGGGAGAAGTGGCGGGCTCCCACTACCTTGACGGCTTCCATGATCTTCGCACGGAGCGACTCCGGAAGGATCTGAGAGATGGGAACACCGTTGATGCGGATGTTGCATTGCGCGGCCTTCGTCACAGTCGCGACGGCAATTGCCGTCTTCTTTTTGCCGAAGGTCTGCACCTGCCTTAGGGTGTGGGTCTTTTCAGTGGACATTGGGTGCTAACTTCACTTTTATATCCGAACCATGCGATGGCGAGAAGTCAATTTAAAAGTAGGTGAAGTCATAGAAATAGTAAGCAATTTGCATAGCAGTGGAAGCAGAGAAATATGAATAGAGGGAAAGTGAATAGAGCTATTCCACAAGCACCGCCCACAGATCTAACCTCCAGAGGTAGACCGTTGGCCTTACCACTTTTTGTCGCCACACATGAATTATTTTCTTCCTTCCTGCACCACTAAGGTCAGAGGCATGCGCGCCTTATCAATGTTGTGGAACGCAATAACAAGGTGAAATGCAAACAAGAGGCGTATTTCAAGGGGAAGAAAATCATTGACGGACACAACAAATAGTGAACTAGGGTAGGTACGCTGATTCCCTTGCCCAACCTTTTAGTCCATTGCAAAAAGCTTTGCAGATGTGTCAACTGGGACCCGCTTTTCACTCTTTTCCTTTGCACGGCGTTGTTCCTCCTCCTCCTCAGCCTGCTTCTCAAGACGCTCCTGTAGCTCTTCCATATCAACCGTACCATCCACAATGGTCATGGTTCGCATGTCGATGGAATGATCTCTCTTTTTAGCATGTTCCTCACTTACCGGGTCATCGATTGGCGCCATGTTGACAAGTGCCTGAAGCATCTCTTCGCACGTCATTGGTCGTTGAAGCTCCTGTGGGCTTAGTGGGCAGCCAACAGCTTGCCCTGCGTCAACGGCGCGTTTCACCTCCTTCCACGACCCCTGCTCCCCAGGTGGTGTCGGTGGCTCCCGCCACGCTCGCTCCTCTACCTGCGCCTCGAAAAAGGAATTCCTCGTGGATTCCGTCATTGAAACATCTGCACCCCGCAGTGCTGGGTGACCTGCCTCGACAAGTTCTTCCGCCTCCGCACTCGCTGCGGGGAGCGGAACCGGTCGCCTTATGATTTTACGACTTCTCACATTTTCCTTCCCATTGCTCTGAGTCGCTTCACGTGCCCTTGGCTCGGGCAAAGATGCAGCTCCTTGCTTTACCGTTGAATCCACAGGCGATTCTTCCGCCTTCTGATTCTTTTCTCCCTGTTCTTCACAATAGTTAATAGGAGTTACCGAGGTGAAATCCACAGTCCCCTCGGTGGTAAGTCCCGATGTGTTGTCTTCAGCTAACCCTTCCAACTCATCCAGGGCCTGCTCCAACTCCCGCACCGTTCGTATTAACTCATTTTCATGTTCGTGAAAGTTATGAACCATGTACTGCCAAAATTTAAGTTGCTCACTTAGCTGCCGTACACGCTTTTCTTGCATGCCTTGTCGCTTATTGGAGTCGGCCGTTACACGACGCATAACGAAGTTTGCATCGTTTTCAGCACGTTCAAGCAACAATCGACGTTCACACGCTGCCTCAAACTCAACGAGTTCCTTGGCGTAGTTAGAAATCTCCTCGTCCGTTAACCCTTTCGCACGGCCACGCCAGCGCTGTCCAATAGCGTTAGGGTTTGCAGCGCCCTTGACTAAGGCACCCATGCGATTGAAGAATCTACGCATTAAACCCCCTTCCTTCATGGCCTGCGCCGTCCCGGTAACAAAGCGCGTAGTCGCCGATAAATCACCAAAACCCCCTTGAAGCATGGCACCACGCACAGCAGCCCCAATAGCCACCGCGTAGTCGGCGGGGCATGTGTTTTCTGGTTCGACGGGCCTCCCAAAATACTCTGCCAGCATATGACGTATTGGAGGATCACGAGTCATGGCCCCAACGAGCAGAATATTATCGATATCATTTGGTCGTATGCCTGCGTGATCAAACAGTTTGTTGAGGCATTCAACACACCGCGCCCGCAGGGGTCGAGTCAACTCAACGTATTCTTCCAAAGTTAACGTGGCCTCCAGCGGAACGATGTCGCGAAGTTTCTCGGAAAAGTGAAATGCACGGTTGTATCCGTAGTATGGCTCTGTTGAATGAGTAAAATGAACCTTTGCCTTCTCAGCCTCAATGAGCAGCTGCCGGTACGTCGCCACACCCTGTCCCACATTCCCTTCAGCGTCCTCCAGCGGAACCCTCCACTTACGCTCGAACTGATCAGAAAAGTGCTGAGACAGTACGGCATCCCAGTCATTTCCACCGAGCAGTGGGTCACCATGGGTTGCAACGAGCGTGAAAATACCCCGACGCTGATCATTCTCCATTAAGGCACAGTCTAGTGTCCCACCGCCCAAATCAAATACTAAAGAACGTACAATGCGCTTAGACCCAATTTGTGTCTGTGTCTCACCTTTCGCCTGAGAATTACTTCGTCGTCGGAGAACGGTGTGAGCCAAACAGGCAGCCGATGGCTCGTCAATCACTTCCAAAACGTCAAAACCCGCAGCGAGGGCAGCATCCTCCGTTGCTACCTTCTGCTGCGAAGTGAAAAATGCAGGAACACTAACAACAACAGCGTTCACGGGTTCTTTGAGAAACTTCTCTGCCTCCCTTTTAAGGTACCGCAGGAACATCGCTGTGATGTGCGTCACCGTGTACGTCCGACCCATTATTTCCACCGCCACTTCACCGCGCTCGTTTAGAGTAACCATGTTTGTCTTGTGCAGTTGAGACTGCACCCGACCCAGTTCCCCAACTCCTCTGCCAATAAGCCGCTTGCCACTACACAAAGTTGCGCTCGCACTTGTTCGAACACAGGCCCGGGCTTCTTCACCGTATAGTCGTACCTTATGATTTTTATCAAATGTGATGGCCGTTGGAAAAACCCACGAGCCAGTAGGGGACGGGATAATTTTTGGAGTCCCCGCTGTCTTATCGATGTAAGAAATGCAACTGTTCGTTGTCCCGAGGTCGATCCCAATGACACGATCAGTTTGCACGCGTGTTTCCTCCTTCACAACAACGTACCGACTGCGCGTTGCTTCGTCGAGCTCCATCCGCCGCTTTGCCTCCATCTCAACCGCGTGCTGCATGTTGACACTCATTCCGGGTCTCGGAGGTGGCATTGGCATTGGCAACTGCTGTAGGCAGCTCATTGTGAGACGAAGCACGGACACTCTCGTGCAGCGCATGGCGTGCTGTGTTCAGTGGTTCCAGTGATGAGTGGAGTGGAGCTGTCCCAACAGGAAATTGGAACGTGTTGACGGTGCTTTGATCTCTCTAAATCCAGAGCAAACCACCTTTAGCTGACGTGGCACCTCTCTTCGGTGCTCGTTCTTGACGAATTCCCCACACCTTCTCCCTTATCTGCACTTTCTATGCAGTTTCAACGAACACAGTTGCCCACAACGTCAACAATGACGATAAAATGGAGGATGTAGAAGAGGCAGAAAAACGAAAGGCACGACTTAACAAGCCAACTGAGATCACAGTGAAGGTAAACGGTGCATCATTCAACAGAGTCACACGAACCCCTCTTCGAGGCAACACTCCTTTTTTTTTATCGGCAGCACCTAAGGTGCAACCAATTGTATGCAGAGGAAACTCTTCTGCCGGACGCGGGGAAGTCCATCAAGCAACCAACATTACACTCTCAAATTGCACAATACGCCGGCACAACGTAAGGACTTGAGTGTTGTTTTTCAGTCGCCCTTATCGTGACAATGTGCCGAATGGTGCCTTTTAGGAGCCCTGCCTACACCGGCAGGCGGAAGAGGAGGAAGATACCGCGATATGACTGGCGCCGCAGCATATGTGATCACCGACGCAAGCAGCAAACTCCCCAACGGAAACACAAAGTCAGAATCCCACAAAAACTGGTAATCCATGCTCTTGTCGTAGTAACACCGCTCCGAATTACAATAGAGTTCGGTTGACCCAGCCCTATGTGTTCCTCCAACACCTTTGACACTGAAATTTGAGAAAGGGATGAGACTCATGCAGAAAGGCAAGAGGGACAAAGTATATGAGTATTACCTGCTACTGCGGTGTGAAATTTTTGATATCGGGCACAGCAGATACTACCGTACCTATGGGCCGCAACATCTGAGGTATATTGTGTAGTATAAGTAAGTTTACAGCACACAATAGAAGTCATGACAGGAACGCCAGAACCTCCATCAAACACAACGACAGGCAACAGTGAATAGCAGTACTCTTTCCCTCTCTCAATCGGAGTCACTGTGCGTAAGGCTATGCAAGCGCCGCTGAAGATGTTCCTTATCACTATCGCTGACCTGCTTAGAGGCGACAACGATCGGTAGCCACACGCCCTCCACCGCGGACTGAAGAAACAGGAGCCGTCCCTTGGACATTTCTTCAATAACAAAAAGAACTAAATTTGACGCGTAACAGTTGAAGCAGAGCTCCAGTAAGACATTCAAAATGCGTGTAAGGGCACTGTAAGGACAGGGTATGCCACCAAAATGCGGGCAGCATGTTATAGCCTCTTCACAACCTGCACTGTCTTGGCACGGAATGCAACGGTACACATCGGGTGCAAGCAACTCATACCGCGCCTGCCACCCTCTGTGGCGGTCCAACTCCCCGCTCTCGTCGTTGTGAAGTCTCCAACCATAGAAACGTAAGAATACCACATAGCTATAATGCACACGATCCATTATACCTGGTTGTCGTAGCCGCGTGTAATCGCGCCAGGTCAAGGGGTAACGCAAATCGCGCCACGAGACGATTGGCGCAGAGTCAATGCCCGTATCGCTTGCTCCACTCGACGTCCCGAAACGTATAGAAGGCATCAGCAGCCATAACAACAATCCCCAGTTGGTGCGTAGCAACTCCATACCCTCAGGGCTCGAAATCCGTAGTGAGTACTCCTCCTCTTCAGCAAGTGAGGCATCAGGGCATGGAGGAAACAGTGCTTGGTGAAGGGATATGACATGCAGCTCAGCCTTATTGTCCCTTGAGCCATCTGTCGCTTTCGGTGTCACCTCCACGACAACACGTCGCTCACTGCAGTAGAACGCGACGGCTGGATGATTTTTCGCAGCCGACGATGACTCAGTGGCAGCCGACGTTCCTGCTTCATCGCGCATTAAGGTTAGTAAGCTTTCCAAATCCGTTGCCAGTTCTGGTGCCATCGGTTGCAGTCTGTCAGCGCACATCCCTTTTGCTAAGCCCTTTTGATTGCTTGAGCTGCCCTCCACCTTTATTATCATCAGTAGTGTCGGTGGGCACAGGCAGGCAAATGGAGCAGTGACAAAGAAAAAAAGGGAACAACACTAACCGTTTTGAGCACTTCATGCATTCCAAAACCAGTAGAGAACTGACCCGTTACAGCACCCTTTTCAGACGCAACGACATGAGACGACAGCGACGTCATCACCATATATTCCACGCACACCACAACAGGAATCTCATTCGTCTGATTGACGAGCCAAAGGATGGAGTGTTGGGAGCGCTACAACCGGCCGCGCTACAGGAGCTCCCCGATACCGGCCACGGAACAGCTGCGTGTCACCATACGGAGCCGGGAGGGAGCCTGTGAGTGACTTTTGTCCCTCAATAGCGGCGATGCTTCCGCCAACGCGCCACTCAAAGCCAAAATGCAGAACATCCTTCAGCCTTTTCTCACGTTCAAGCAACTCTACCTCCCGCTGCGTCCCGATAAGCCTCTTGTTGACAAAAAGCAGTGGCAGATCGGAGGTATTACTTGCTTCGATGAGTTGCTGGCGCAGCGAAGCAGCATGAATGTGGTGGTCCAAAAGTACCACTTTCATTCGAGTGCAGTACCACGACGCGTAGTGTCGTATGTGGCCGGTTTCAACTGAACGGGAACCAACGGTGAACGTGATCGCCCAGTAGCGGTCAAGGTAGTCCTTAAGCTTGGAAGAGACAAATGGTCGCCACCGCCCAGCTGAAGGTGGCGACATCCTCCACGCAAAACCAAGGCGTAATTTACTAAAGTCGCGCGAGATCCTTGGCAGTAGGGGGAGGGGTCGGACTACAAACAATAGGGTGCGCGATAATGAAAAGAAATAATAATAACAATAATATAACATGCTGACTGTCAGTAAGCACATAAGTATCACACCAACGCACGGCGCAGCAGTGGGACGTTGTGAAATCGTTTTCTACTGCAAATCATAAAAGGAACGACGGCGGTCATGTCAGTGGGTGAGTGGATGTGATAACAATGATAAAAAGGGGAATAGGTAGTTTCTAAACCTCACTGTAGCTCAGTTGCCCTCTCCATCAAATGTGTAGACAAATAAGTGAGGGCCATCCCCCACCATCAAGGTAAAAGGACAGTCAAATACCAAAAGTGAAACTAATGTTCATCATCCTTTTCTACGTCAAAGCTAGTAGCTTTCAAATCTAGTGCATCCGTTTATATCTCCCTTCCATCACATTGTTTCCGCGACTTTGGCAGCATGCCACGGTTAAATCCTCTCATTGTGTGCAAATCACGCTTGTCCAGACCCATTTCCAGTGCAAGTTGACGGGTTCGTAGCGGGAGAAACTCATTCTCAGGTGAAACCTCGCGCATCATCGCAGGGCATGTCAATCGATGCCCCTCCCAGCGTCGCCACTCTACTGGACGACCGCAATCAAGGCAAAGTACAATTTGATGCTTTTCTTGATGGGGGCCTAGGCGTTCCAGTGGGATACGTGTATTGCATACGCTACACCAACGCACCTGCCGGATGCACTCGTCCCAGTGCCTGTAGAAATCAGAGGTCTTGACGTACGACTTACAATTCCGACACCACTGCTCCTTAGCCGAAGAAAGCGGTTCGTTGTTGATACGCTGGTAGTAAATACATGTCGGCTCATGGACCATCCCGTCCAGGCGTACAAAGTCGTTTACACGTTCGATAGTGAAATCGTCAAAGGAGCGCATGTGAGCGAGGATGTTCCCCAGATCGTTTGTATCGGCGAGCTGATGGCAGTCAATGTGTACTTGGTACGCGTTGTGGTACATGAGAATGTTTACGGGTGAAATGCAGTGACGCGGGAAGAGAGGAAATTGCTGAACCTCATACCGCACCTCGGGGTAAAATGAGTGGTACACGCTGATGCGCATGCGGGGAATGTCCACAGTACGATGCACCGAGGGAAAGTGGACCAAAAGTGTATGCTCCTTTACCTGAAGCACCTCTCCAATCGTTCCGGCAGCGACACCAAAGTCAGCGGTGCCATCAAAAAGAAGGTGGACGGACGCCCCAGCGTCAAGGTTCAGTGAATCGACTAACCCGAATGAATGTAACATGGAGGACTGAACCATCATGTTCACAATGTAATTCCCAATCTCTGTTCGCTTTAGTGTGCGGAAGCGATGAGGCAGCACACGAATCGACGGCTGTTTTGGAAAGCGAGAGGTAAATTTAATGATGGCCTCTACGTTTGAAATGAGGCTCTGCGTCGGCACCCCACCAGTATCACCTCTGCCCTCACCGGCACCTTTGACGTCGTCAATAATCTTGGAGGAACTAGCTGCCGTCCCGCAGTCTGTACCATCCCTCTGCGAGTTGCCACGAGTTGCCCCACTTGCGGCGGACCCACTGGCAGATCGTGCCTCCAGTTCCTCCATATCCTCAACGGTTAGCTGGCCATAATACGCCTTGTTGACGAGAGTTGTGAGGGCTTTAGTTTGTCCGTGTATTTTCTTCAGCAGATGCTGCTTGGGAAATAATTCACCCCAGTTGTCTAGCTGGAAGATGTAGCCCCCCATGTCGCTGCTTGGATGCACTGGAAGCCGCCAAAAGTCTGCAGCAGCGAAAACACGAAGACCTCCGAAGGCGTCGCGTGGCGTACCTCGAGAACGACGGCCCACAGCATCCATGGAAGCGAGAATGGTAGGTTCAATTTGATCAACAGCATCGAGGATCAGGACGTCAGCGGACCTCAAACTCGGCACACAACCACCATACGTCGACTCACATAGGCGCACGTGCCTCTCCAGTGCCCCATCTAACTGATCCCGCGACGGAATCTCGTTGCGAACCAAATACCGCAGCCCTAAAAAGTGGTACAACAACAAGCCGCCCAAACGGCAAGCGCGTTGTGGATTAGACGAAACATAAGCTACCTTCTTTCCCTTGCCTTCGCACGCCTCGCCGATGGCTTTCAGAATGGTTAACTTCCCCGTATGGTGGGCACCACAAAATATTACATTTTGTTTAGCCCCAAGTGCCTCATTTACGTATCGTTGCGTGCTAGCAGAGCTCTTATGCTGCAGTAACCCAAAGTCTCCCTTAAATCCACGCTGGTCGACTTCACGAACGAGACACCCAAACCTTCGCATCCCCGTTAATAATGCTCCTGAGGAGCACCCAATCGGTGCCATTTGGTACTCTGTCAAACCCAATGCCGAGAGACGATCAGACGCATTGCAAATGTGAGCGAATTCAAAACCAATGGAAGATAAGCGTCGAACACAGATCATGCGACTAATAGGCCCTTTCACTACTGTGGCGGGAAAAGAGAAGAGGAAGAGGGGAAACTTCTGAAGAAATAACGGCTACCCGTCACCAAGAAGAAGAAAAAAAGAGAAAGTTACGACACACATTTATGAGACACTATGCCCACCAACTGCATTCGCCCACATTAAAAATATTTAAGCCAATGACAATAAAATAATACAACGTTAGGACACAACAAATAGAAGATTTTCACCATCACTCACTACTATCCGGGTGTGTGGGACAAAAGCATCTTCAACAGACCTCCACTCTCTCCATCATTCCGAAGAAAATAGAGGTGTGTGAAGACGTCCCAGCTACCACTGAAGCGGATTGGGTCTGACTTGTCGATGATACTCCGGAAGTCGCATAACGTAACGCATCTCTTTTTCTATCAGGCATACCTTCACATCTAATTTACCTTGTGTGAATACAAACAGCTTATTAAACGTCCATTAAGTGCTCCCTCTGCGGCAGTCGGACAGCCTCACCGTCACTTACTACCACCATATGCCGCCTATGCTGGAACCTGTAGACAATTTTCAAATGTTTTCGCTCGTCGGTAAAAGGATCTGTATCGGTGAAACCAACAATCTTGTCCTTAGGGCCTTCGGGAAGGGTCAGTTGGGAGTCTCGCACGAGACACTGCAGTGGCACAGTCACATCTAAAACAAGCACAGAGGAACATGTCTCGCTCTCCTCATCGCCCTCAGCCTTTTTCTCACCCCTACTGTCGACACGCGAAGTGTCAGAAGAGACCGTTCTGGCAGTACACGCACGCCAAAACTTCCGCCATACTTCCACGAGCGATCCAGCAATGTGGGCGCGTTTCACAGCAGTCGTTCCATTACCATGATTGAGATTCAGAACCATTGCCTCGGGATAGCGAGGGTACAAAACGCCATATTTTGCATTGACGATAATGAGACCGCCAATACTTTCTTCAGCCATACGACTTCTCAAGGCGCTGTTCTGTAACGCCTGCTGCTCGTGTTGAGCACTTGCGCGCGCAACGTCCATTTCTGCCCTGTGCAATAAACGATTCTGCCGATACAATGCCGCTGTACGAAAGGATCGATAAGGACGCATGATAAACCGGGCTATGCGATACAGCAAAACAGGGGCTGTCAGCCACATCAGTGCGAGCTGCACCTGTGGGGATTGAAAAACAACGATAGGTACACGGATAATATGATCACCGCGCGCAAACAAGAGAAGCAACTCGTTTATGGAGAGATAGTCGGGACGATCGACAAACAAGGATGCATATTTCATGATGCCATATGAACACGGAAGAACGGTTGAGAAGCCAACTCCAACGCGGTTCCACTTGGAGCAGAAGTACCACGCGGAGAAACCAACCTGCGTCACCCCACGCAGTGGGTCGACGCTCACACTGTGCTCCAGCAGACCCCGTGAAGATTGTCCACGTGTTGCCTCGCCGTCACCCCAAACAGTGGGAGTAGTGCTGAAGAGAGATATATTTAGGGTACGATAACCGACAAGAAGCTGTAAACCCCTCTGCACACCCTGAGGTGTAAGTTGACCTACAACAGTCTTGAAAGCGCCGTTGGCCTTCCGCGACATGATCCATGTATTTTCAATCTCACAGCCTGCTGCTAGCAAGCGTCTGAGGGAAAGCTCGTATGTGGGGATTAGACTCCGACCATCGAACAATACCAACTTGGACTTGACTCGCCATAAACTATTGAGCAAGCGTTCCCACGCACAGGTGATATGCAGCCTCGCAACGGAAAAACCCCACGAAATGGAGTAAAGGCTCAGTGGATTCGGTTGATAGACTGCAACTGTTGTACATTTTACTGAGCTTTGTACGCCCTGATGTTCGGCTTCCATTCGCGTCCTCAGGGAAAAGGTCTGTGACACATAGTGATAGACAGAGTGGCGCAGATGCAGCTTTCGGGGTAGCATCGCCACAATCACCATTAACGCGAGGGTGCCTCATGAAGGCTTACCCTTCTATGCGCGAGAGCGGAGGACGGTGGGTCACCGCCATCTCCAGTGGCGGAATGCATCCTTTGCCGCAGTTGCTGTTGCATCTCCGGTGTCGGGATTAGTATAATCGTTTTCTTTCCATCCAACTCTACCTCACGTACGGCAACATTAGCGCTAGGTGGTGAAGGCTTTTCATTTGCAGACTCCTCATCGCCTGATTCATCGCCCACTTCGTTCGATTGCGGGGATTCCCCAGTGCTACCTGTTGCCTCTGACGCCATCGTGTCATCTTCATTTGAGTCATCAGCCTCACTCCCGTTTGATACACCTTTAGTGTTCATTAAATGTTCCACCGAAAATGATACAACGGTGCTGGACTTTGCTGCATGTAGCTTCGACAACTTGAGCAGCTCAGCCTCGCGTTCTAGTGCTTTCATATGGCGTAGGACATCTTCCCTCATGGTGACTTCTTTGGGGACAAGTGCAAGACGATTCAAGCCCATCTTACCACTAGCATCGTAGGCAGCACGTCTTCCCTCGTCTGAGAGGACTGAGTACGCCTCCATCAGCTGCTGAAACCGGTCGTTCATGAGAGCTTGGATCTCTTCACTCCCGTCAACATGCTTATCGGTGTGATAGGACTGACTCAAATGCAGAAAGGCACGACGGATTTCTTTCTGCGTCGAATCCCTTGGAGTAGCGAGGGCGGCGTAGTATCCGCACGGGTCGCTAATGGCTTCCTTTGTGTCTCCGCCATCAAACACACTGTCGTCCTGAAAAAGGATATTTTCCCTATTAAGGTCTTCATTATCTGCATACGACATTTATAACACTTATTTTTCTTTCTTTTATTTTTGTTTTACTTTCCGTGCGAAATACAATAACTTAACTTTCTCAGGAGAAGTTCTGTGCCCTCCCCTAAGAATAGTACAATGTTATAACTTGGTTGTTCTATTCCCTTTCTTTGAGTACTCCACGTAAGAAAAAAGAACTTTAATGATGTTTATATGTGATTCTTCGCGCCCTCTCTGCACGGATAAGGTACCAGTGAAGCGTCCTCTTCCCCCTGGCGCTGCTAGCGAGCCTATTTTTCTTCAGCCTGTCGCTCTACGAATTGCCGGGCAAACAAAACGGATCAGAAGTAGATCAGAAGTGAAAAGAAAAGGATCACCAAGAAATGCAATATCGAACACAATGAGCAGCTTCCTTCTCCCCAGGGAAAAAAACGAGCCCCCTTGGCTCAAGAACCATTAAAACGTAACACGTAACAGTACGTCGTCACTACATACGTCAAATTACCATCCACCGGACCAGTCGAATGGCACAGTGTTGTCAGGCATTGGTACTGTAATAAAAATACCCATCGCCGTGACAGAGTGCGGCATCTGGCACTGTTGCAGAAATAGGGGAAGGGAGCGCGGCAAAATGGAAGTACGCAGAACAAGTCCAGCGTGGCACTGCAAAAAAAAAAAAATTTAAGTCGTGAATAATAATAATAAATAAATAAAGAAGTAATAACAATAAAAAAAAAAATAAGAATGATATCAACATTTTAAAACTAAAAAGACAAATTCACAATGAAACGTTCACATTTGACGGAAGCCATAATAAAATGTGAAGAACAGACATGTACACACGTACATGCAACAAATTCCACCGCACTTCCGGCGATGGTTTTCATATAACTGTACGCAGCATATTAGAACCCGGATATTGTGTTTTATGCCACTATTATTATTGTTATTATTACTGCTTTCCACCAAAGAAAAAGCAGCATGTACATTAAACAGAAGGAGAAGCACATATTTAAATATTTGTGCACCCCAAACTGATAAATACAGCGTCAACACCGCCTTGCAGTGTTGTACAGACCCTTTACAAAAACTCCATGGCACGCTTCAGGACATAGTTCTGTAAGTAAATAAAGATGGATCGTCACCGTCTCCGGTAACATTTGCATTTCTCAGCCGCAATGAACAAACTCACTGTCTTCATCATCGGAGACATGCTGCACACGTGACAATAAATTATCCTCATCGCCATGGAAAAAATCGCGCTGCAAACACCGCCCCGCACGTGCTACCCTCGCGGCGCAGGCGCAGAGGAGTATTTCCCACAACTCCCTTAGATCACAACCCTCCAGAACACAACTTGAACCACCTCCACTGCTCTCGCGCGGGACGAGGCGATGAAACAAAAAGCACACAAATTCATACGTGCACACAAAAAGCGCAGGTGAAGCTGTAAACATAATTCGCAGTATACGATGTACAAACCGTGGTAAGATAATCGATGAATCCACCCTAAGCAAGTAGCAGTGGCATGAGGTGATAAGTTCTGCAGCGGCAGACGTTGGCAGCTCGCATCCACCGCCGCATCGAAACGGAAGAAGACCATATGTTGTGAGAAAGTTACTTGCACCATCAGCAGTGGTTATCGGCACACCATCAGCGCGACTACGAAGAGCAGTGTTGTATAAGGCCCGAAGCACGGGGAAGGGAGAACCCTGAAAGTATCCATCGTCCATAGAAACCTCACAATGCTGATAGAAGGGAAGGAACAGCTCCACGTAAGCGGCAACCGATTCGACGGGTTCACTGCTCCGCAACCCACAAGAACATAAGCCCGCAGACCCAACCCCCGGCCCCGCGCCTGGCCACAAAACAGACTCATTGCAATAAGCACAAAGCACCCAATGAGCACCACCACAAAGTGCCTCGGGGGAATCGTGTTCTACTTCCCTTACGTAAGTTCCACCCGGCCATGTAGCAGGGTCCCCGAAAAATTGAGTCATGCCACGCTCCATTGGAATAAGCTGCTCCTTTAAGGTATGCATTAAACTAGGATGGTGAGCGAAGAGACTCCACCTAAAAGCAGCAAAGTGTTGATGTTTCCTTGCATTCAAAGCGGCTAACGTGTGAAAAATACGGTACGTAACATCTGTGTCCACTTCAACGCCACCACAAAGAAAACGCCCGTGCAAATAAGTCAAACAGTTGTCACACATTTGAAGTGCAGCCGTGGCCATGGTGCTTACCCCTTTGCTCAACCGTAGACGCTGTCCCTGTGGCCACGGACTCGCTGAGCAGCAAAGGCAATGCAGAAATTTCAACACCGCCAACAGCGGCGGAGTACACTCGTGAAGTTGACGGGGAACAACTGTGCACAATGTCGTCCACAGCGTGCAGAGGGACAGCTCCCCAAATGCGTCACAGGCATCACCCCAACTGTGCAGAACACGTACAAGCTGGAAGAAAAAGAAGAACGGAAGGGAAGGGCACTCTCCACCCTCATCTCTTGAGGCGAATTGAGCGAGACGCTTCGATGCGTCGTGGAGCATTCTCACATCAAAAGTGTTTCTTGCCAGTGTTCTGGGGCACGGATCCACATCGCAGTCTGAAGGGTTTAGCGAACAGTGGCTTTTCAGGTAATGGGACGCAAAAATTCTACCCACCTGGATTGCGTCACAGCAGCGGAACCACTCCACACAGGTTAAGTGGCACACAGTATCTGCGGCATTCGCCTTTCCATCCTCTTTTGATGTCATAGAGAAGGCTGTAACAACATCCAGCAGCGCCAAGGTTACTTTCAGACCCCTACTCATGACAGTACTCGAGAGCAGATGTGTGTGGGGAAAGCCACCAAGTTGGCAACGGTAGGCATACCTTGCCACCAGCACCACCACCATGTGCATGACTGTAGTATAAAAATTTAGACACCCCACACCGAGCGCTGAACTGGATGACATTCCACTCGTGTTATAGCAGTTGGGCCAGCACTCCTTCGGTAACATGGAAGCTGCCCTGAGGGCGACGACTTCCGAGAACCGAAGAGTTAGGTCAAGCCACCGTTCGAGGGCTGCGGTGTATCGTTCTGCATCAGAACAAGCACGAACCAGTAGACTCGTAAAAATTTTATTTGCTTCCATGAATATATCGCATGTTGCTTGAGCGCCCACAACCGACCCAGTTCCTGTGGAAGGCGGCGACAGCTCAAATTGCCGGAGGGACGCATCAGCTCCAGTGAGAAGAATAGAGCAGAATATACGGTGCTGCGATGTGAAAAACTTTCCGTAGAGACGCAAACAGGTAGTGGCAAGGGACCCGATCTTTTGAAAATATTCATCAGAAGCAGTGCCGTGCGTCTCCGTCACGGACACACAGTCCCAAGACGATCCGATAGCTGTAGCAACCGGCGAGAGCGCATCCGCGAGAAGCTGAAGACGACGCGCTCTCTTCGTGAGAGTCGAGTGGTGCACGAACTTACCCACACTCACCATCAGTAACATCAACTTCTCGAGAGAACTCACATTGTTTGCTCCTCGTGCTCTTGAAAGAGGTCTGTGGAACTCACAAAGAGAACTGCCTCCACTAGGCTCAATCTCTTCCCAACAAGAGTCAAAACGCCATTTTGTCCTTTTTAGATGTACCAATAAAGCGATGAAGAGAGTTTCTTCCATTGGGCTCCACTGACTGAGAGCAGAACTGTTTCCACGGCTCAGGGGATTGGAATAGCCGATCTGAATAAGCTCAAGCACGGTTGGGAGGGGTAGGAGAAGCCCGTTTCCATCAATACGGCCCACAAGATGTGCTGTTACACGATGGTCCTCACATGGGTAAAGTTCCCCGAGAAGTTTCGCCGCTACAGTGGGGAGCAAAGGGGCAATAGGAAGCCTAAGGCGCAGTAGTGGGAGGATGGAACCTACAGCTGACATGTGGGAAGGATGACAACAGGTCAGTCGGTGCAACAGCAAAGTCACCTTCCTTCCGTGACAACAATCTCTACCTAGTCAGATGCGTGAAACACAAAACATCATAAAGGCAAAATTGAGGAAAGCAGCAAGAACGCAAGACCTTACGCTGTCAGCACATACATCGAACATACAGGGAAGTAGGAGCACGGAGTCAGAATGAGGGCTATGTCCTTGTTATTATAGCTACAATTAACGTATCGCATTAACAGGGGAAAACTTATTTTACCCGTACGCATTAAAAAATAAAAAATGCCCACATATGCCAATAGGCCGAGGGTCAGAGATTAACTCAATTGTGGTAGACCCTTTCGTACTCCACCACCCTTGCGTATGTGCATGGTAAGTGAAATACATATGTATTCACGTATGTGTGTGTGTGTATCGTCACAAAGTGATGAAACGCTAAATTGACACACAAATTCACTCCTCAGACCGTTTTTTCTTGCGAACATTTTCGGTGCGTTCCTCGTCAACATCATCAGGAGCATCTTCGTCGATCCTAAGCTCATCCAACATCTCCTCGAGTGCTATCTGCGGCACCCCGTCCTCGTCATCATCACCCACGGCCTCTCTTGCACCAGCATCCTTAACGCCATGCCCAGCATCCCTCTTACCATTCCGCTCCGCTATCTCGCTGTCTAGCATCCTATAAATGGGTACATCACGCCGTAGCTCCACATCCCGCTCAAGTTCATCCTCGAACTCACGGCGTTCCTCATCCAGCTCCTCTTGACGGCGCGTGTTATTAGTGCAGTTAGGATCCATAACATCGAGATGCTTGAGCTTCCAATTACGCTTGTGACGGCGCGCCCGCTGGGATGGGAAGTGCTTTCGAACAAGCACCACTTCCTGCAGCTGCTCCTCCTTGTAACAATTGCTGTCCCACTCCTCGTGATTAAAGCTCCGCCCCTCCAGCAGGTATCCCATCACAAGATCACCAGGCTGCACTAGGCCGCCCAAGTGAGATGTGACGATCCACTCCCGTCCACAACCCACTTCTTCTGAGAGGCAAACAGTAATAACACCAAGGTGGTAGCGGCCATTCGTTACGCCTGTCGGGGTGCATTGTAAAACGTAAAACTCTACCATCTCCCGGGAATTCATCAGGGGAAGAAAGGGTTTCTTCCAGTAGTATGTCCCTGTGAACTCATTAGCACGCAGTGTTCGTGGATCGACAAGCACAATATTGCTGTAAACCTTGTGCACAAGTACCAGTGGACCAAGGCCTCCAAGTTTCAAGTAGTAGTTCCGATAAGGGAGGATAACGAGATCCTCCCGACACAGAGGTGCAATTTCAAGGGAAAACGTGTGGTGCTGCACCGCGGTATTGTTCTTGCTATCATGTGAAACAAGCTGGACAGCGTCACGACGAGTAACGGGACTGTTCCGGTTAACAAATTCCAAAAAGTTCATCGCATGGCTTTTGTGGGCAAAGAAAAAGTCCAGCCCGTCTGGCTGAGCTTCCACCCGTATAAAGTTCTCCTGTAATCTGTGCTTCAGAATAAGCTGTTCAAGGTAAAGGAATGTCTTCTTATGCAACACTTTCTGCCGAAGTTGAACACATGCATCCCATTGAGGCTGACCAGTTGCCACTTTCTGACATGTGGGACACTGCTGCCAAACGACAACGTACTCCACCACGCAAGCCTGCTGGATTACAATGTTGCTCATCACTTCCTTCTGCAGCACCAACTTAACCTTGAGCCGCTTAGAGTGGGGCTCAGTCCACACAAACTTGGCGTCAACAAGCTTAAAGGCATTTCGGCCCAACCCTTTGACACGCTTGAGACATATGGTTAAAAGCTCACGACTCTCTAATTCAGCCCGGGACCAATACTGTGGGGGTTGGAGGTACCGGCTGCATTCGGGGCAGTACACGACAATATATTCCTTTTGCAATGACTCCGTAATGTCAACATGAGACCGCAAACAACTACTGCACATGTTGCTCGGATTGCTATCTATAAGCAGCCCACACATGCAGCAGAGGACCTTCGGCACAGTGGCATCACCGCGGCTTGTAGCGAAATCATCGTCCAGATCCATTGTGAACAACAGCCACTACTGTGCGTGAAAACAAGAGTGCTTCACAAATGAATGGGGACGCAGCGGCTACCCAGAAGGTGCAGGATATTTGATAGGACTTGTTATTTTACGAACTTCCGGCGTTGATTCCACTACCGACCTCCTCTCCCTTTCGTCACACCTTCGTATCCCCTAAGCACCACCTTCCACTACGGGCAACAGGAAACAGCAAATTGTAGAGAAAGCAAGCACATGCGAAGTAACAACACTTACAATACGGTGCCTCGAAGGGACGTTGCAAACATTTATTAGAATATAAACATGCACAACTTTCGACAGCTGAACATCCACACTGACCACAATTGCTGGCATACACAAGAAAATTGAGGCCAGTGTTATACACCACAAAAAAAATCAGAGGCTTAAATTGATGTAAAATTTGGACCCATATGGGTGCATCACCGCTGAAATCCGAATAATTTTCCATTCCTTTTTTTTTGTAAAAAAAAAAAACTCTTCTTATTTACTCCTCCAGCTCTTCCCTTTCTCCTTCCTACGCCATCGGCGTTACTAACCTCTACCCTCGTCTGACCTCAACACGTTTCCATGTCCGGTCCAATTTCAGCGTGGGAAAAATTAACGTTATTCCATAGGCTACTTTGTAACCCACAAAAGGCACTTACCCCGTGTGTTACCCAAACCAGACGTCACAAACTAATTTCTCCCCACACAAAGCCGTGAGACCATCATAGATATCTTCTTTCACAGTGTTTCTGGTTTCCACTCATCCACATACACACGTTCCTGGTGTAAATGAACGCGCTGTCATTCATTTGCCCCTTTAAACCACAACGTGTGACATACCACCTGGCACTGCGTAAAGGGTGTTAGGGAATAATAGAAAAAGGATATAAGAAAACGTTGCTCAGAGAAATAACTGAAAGAATTGCAGAAAAAGTTCAAGTAAAAACAAACAAAAAAAAAATGTATTCATATTGCTGCAGAGGCAGTAAACTTTCGAATAAGGTAGGAAAAAAAGAGTGAAGAGAGCTCCTAAGAAAAATCAACTAGGGCTACCGAAGAAAAGCCGTTCATACCTACTGGGCGCTGCACGTACCACACATCTCGTGATACCTCGTTACATTATGCACCCCCTCTTTTTTTCCTACCCATCGCCTTTCTGTGACGCTACTCTATTTACATTTATGCGTGTAGGGCCCACAAATAATTCTTTGCCTGCTCACGTCATGCACACAACTGCCCCTACTCCTGCTACCACGTATATACATTTTGGGATTGGAGAGTTTCCGCCCTTTACACGGGCCTCACGTTGCCCTCCATTACATTTTTTTTTCTTACTCTTCATCTTGAGCTACAATATCCTTTTCTTCCGCCTGACTCTTGTAAAGCAATTACTCAACGAAAACAAGTGAAGGAAACGGCGACGAAAACAACGAAGGAAAAAAAGGGAACAATTTTACCCCTTCCGAGATTTTGTTTTCCCTCCCAGCATCCATCTTTCCACTACAGTAGCAACTTTTAAGTAGCACTGTACATGTTGTAAGAAGAAGCAAAAAAAAAAGGAGCGAAATAACAATCTAAAGAGGCTATTGTGGCTGAGCTGAACCGCGAGAATAAAGTTTAAATAAAAGGAGAAATAATATTTTCGCTCGCTTCGTTTTTCTGTGTAACAACGTGATTCACGACCTGAAAGGGGGGGAAATGAAAGAAAAACACGCCTGAGGGAGAAAAGTAAAAGAGCGAGAGATAAAAGAAGAAAAAAAGCTGCTCTAAAAGTGCAACCAAGCGGCTTGAATAATGTAGCAACAGAAGCTTCCTTTCATGCGCTATTTCGTTGATTACCAACACGGCACACCAAGCCAAAACTTGGATGAACCCGGACGGCTGCTACGGTCCCGTAAGGTGATGAGCTGTTGTACCTCATTGGAGCTGCGGCATAGGCGTGTTAGGCAAACAAAACATAAAAGGAGGGGGTCGCAGAACAGAAACACGCACGCCCCTCCCCCCTAATGGGAAGGGTGGGAAACCCATCATCACGTGGGAGGCTACGCAAACAAATTGTCACGCCCCAGAAAAGGAGAGCAGAGCTGCCCCAACATTTATGCATGTATTGCGCTCCAAAGAAGGGCTACGCTGAAAGTGCATGAGTACACTGCGCAACACCAACCGGGAAGGGTAACTTTAAGGTGGGAGGATGAATTACAACAGTGAATGCGAGCACCATTACACCATTCAGCTCTATAATTCAAATTGAAAGCGCGTCTTGTGTTGAACTGCCCCTACGCAATTGGTAGAGCGAGAGTAGCGTACACACACATATACACACACGCATAACAAAGGAGATGGATGAGGTGTGAGAGACACAACAACAACGACACAGAATTAAGAGAAATGCCCGTGGAAGAAGTCGAAGTGGAAAAATATTAGACAAAGAAACCGACACACTGACCAAGGGAAGCTAATATTGCGTATACAGGGGTATCCACGTACACACGGCAGTGCATGCTGCCGAATATGGTCAGACAACCACAACATCATCATGAGTAGGGGCCTTATCCCACAAACACAAAAGAAAAACAGTGTACATTACCCTGCGCTGAAAAAGGAAAATGCTTCTTGGCCAACACACGTACAACGCCTCAACACAGTTATTGTGTCTGGACGCACGCCTTTGTCTTCCCTCACCCCAATCTTACCCTTCTGGACACTCCACATACCCCCCCCGGGAGAAACGAACTAAGCCACTTTGTGGTGCACTGGCGCAATTCACCTTCAATCCGTGCACAAACTAAAGGGCAAACGTCATGCGAAAGCAATGTACCAATGAAGAAAATTAAGAAAACCACCAACATGAAAACGTTTCAACGGTACTATCACAATTAGTTGCCAGTGAGCACGTATAACCGTAGCTGCGCATGTATTTTAAATATATATGCAGGCATGGCGTAAAGATATGGTGCTTGCATCACCAACTGAACTTCTCCACTCCGCAGTGATATGTTGTTCGGGAGGAGATCCAATAGAAAAGGCTCATGCCAAAGCACCGGCGTTAAGCTCCCCCCTGCATGGATAGCCAAACAAGCGTGCCACCTTCTAACCTCCACAGAGAAACAGGGAGAGCATACCCTTTCCACGCCGCTTACGGTCGTTACTACTGTAATGTTGTGTTTAACATTCCCTTTCCCCCCCCTTCGGTCACATACACACACAGCCCATGTCTTAATGGACAACATAGTGCCTACCCACAGACATAAGTAAAACACCCTTCTTTTGGTTTCCTGAGCCTCTTGTCAGCCAATAACAAGAAAGTAAAGGAATATGAAAGGAAGGGGGCGCGATTACCTTCTCCGTTGTTAATAGGTATCAATTCTTGCGACGAATGTCAGATAACCATGAGTGATTGAGCATTTCCCCCGCCGATGGACGAGACGCTGGGTTATAAGAAGATAAGCAACCCATGATGAAAGCAGCCGCCAATTTTGCCTCTTCCGGAGGGAGAAACGCTTGTAGCTCTTTGTCAATGTGCCGACGCGGGTAAAGACGGTACTTATCGGCATATATGAAACGATTGTTTTCATCAAAATAGCGGTGCATGTAGCGAGGAGGAGGCTTGCTGCTTTCTCCTGTAACGCGAAGTTTGATGATTTCATCGGGAACAGGACCAAGTATTTGCATGATCATTGCAAGATGTTCCACATCCATCAGGCGCTCGTTCCTTGTGCGGCGCTTCGGGTCCATGAGGAACTCACCCGTAATCAATTCGAAAACCATACATCCCACACTCCACATGTCGGTGTGGGTGTTAAAGTCCATTCCCATAAGAATCTCAGGAGCACGGTACTCACGAGTTTGAATCATGGTTCCCCGTGCATTCTTCACGGTGCCAGCTTTCTCTACAGGAAACTCCTTTTTGCTTTCAATCGTGCTTTTCACTGTGGCATCCCTATTGTTTTTGCTTGTTGGGTCGTTAGTCTTAGGCGGCTTTAGTGCGACCGAAAGACCGAAGTCCGCTATGCACACCAAGTGGTTTGGGTCCCCTTGCCACATGGCTTCCCGCACTCGCTCCGCAGGCACCATGCTGGAGCGATCCTTATTTCGAACACAGAAGTTCTCTATTGTGTCGAGCACTCTTGGATCTGAAGACGAACAAAGAATATTTTCCGGCTTTATGTCTGTGTGGATGACGTCCAATTTATCAAGTTCGTTAAGGCCAACGAGGACAGAAGCGATAATTTCTTTGATCATGGAAATCTCGGAGGGATTCCGAATGCACTTCTTTGCCTTCATTTGATCGATAATACTGAGTAGATTAGAGCCATGAAGGGGCATCACCATGCACATGTGCGAGCCGTATTGACCAGTCACCTCAAAAGAATCCAGAAGCCTCGTCAGAGGAGCATCTGATGACGCATTGGATCCAATATAGTGAAGCAGCTTGATTTCGTAGTGGGTACTTTCTGATACGACGTTGTCACATTTAGCAATCTTCACAGCGACGAACGCCTGATGAGGTTTGCCAAGGGTTGTATGTAGAGTATCATAGGCAAGCCATACGGTGCTGAACTCTCCCCAACCGAGTTTTTGCACAATGACATATCGAGAGTTGAGCTTCTTTCCTGGTATCACTGACATGTAGCCACCTTCAAAATAAGCCTTTTTGTTCTCTTCATAATGATTACTCCATCGCTGAACAAACTGCTGCATGGTTAATCGGCTGGAAACAAATGATGATTTTGGTCTATTGTTTACTGCATTTAAACATGAGATAGATATATCTGTTATTGTCTCAATGCTGCTCTGACTGCGGTTGCTGCTAGTTGCGGGGGTAATGCCTGCAGTTGTTGTGGTCATAGTTCCAGGCGATAAAGCCGTCGACAAGGCCACCCTCGGAGTTAGATCACTGTAGCGGCGTCGTTGTGCAATGGTTGGGTTAGTGCAGGAGGAAATCGAAGCCGACACTGATTTTTCCGATACTCTTTGGGGCGCCACAGGAGGAGCTCCCCCGGGAAGCAATTCACGGTTAACGGTACTGCCGAGGTCTGCAACATGGGTATTGCACAAGGAGGGGCTTCCCCCCGAAAACGATCCGCGGAAAGAAGTACTCATCTCTGGCGTTCGCACACAGCGGCCCGCGGATGCATTAGCCCTCTGAGGGGGCTTCCTCAAGAGTTTCTCCATTGTCAACGGTGCTTCCAGGGAAGAATTGTTCTCTGAGCCGGGCTCCCCCTCATTATGACTTGGATGTGTTCGCCTTACACGTATTTGGTCCTGAGATGACAATCTTGCTCGAGGCCCGTGGCCATCGGCCACTCCCGCCAGATCAGCGCTACTGGACACAGAGATACTACCCTCTTGCCGGAAAACAGGAAGTTTCCGTTCCGTTATCACCTGACGTTTCAATGACTGCTCACGCGGCGAAAGTTCCGCCGTGGTTGCCGAGAGTTGGGATGTCGTATGACGGTTTGAGGCACTGGGATTCCTTTCCGACGGCTGAATGCTTGAACGGGCCGCCACATGCCGGGATGGGGATTTAACGAGTCTGCCGTATTGTGAAAGAAATGTAAGCCCACGGTCAACCGCAGCTTGTGCTCGGTGTGTACTTTGCGAAAGGGATGCATCCAATGCTGCCATCGCAGACCATCGTTGTGAAAAAGAGGTGTAGCGGGGTGATATATTGCTGCTACTAACGATACGCGCCATACGTGCAACAAAGGCTGGGGAGTGGCGCCGCGGTGTGAAATCCTCATGTTTAGACCAAATTGCAGGGTTGCGAAGAGTGAGATGCCCCAATGAAGGTATCGGTGACTGTGACTGGGGTATATTTTCAGAATTCCACATAGTTACCGGGTTCTGCATAGATACATTTGATTGTCTACTGACAACCACACCAGCGTGAGAAGGTTGCATCTCAGCTCCCCTGGCCATACACAGCTCCCCCCTTTCCACAAGCAAGTGCCAGCTTTCAGCCAGGCGTATATCTCCCTCTTTTTTCCAAGCACACAACGTGGCCCCGGGCGTGAGACTACGTTGGTTTGCTGTATTCTGATTATGTGTATATACTGTCTTTCCTTATTATCTTTACTGCTCACAATAAGACCCTTAGCAGTGGTGGCAGAGCTCCCTCACTTGGGCACTCTTGTTACTAGCCAAGCGAATATAGCCGTAAAAGGAAAGCTATACCCCACTATGAAGAGCTTGTGAACCCGTATTAGTACCACTTCAGCACCCTTTCCTGAACGTACCGTCTACGTGAGGTTAAGTCAAGTGACAGGTAGAGGTAAAAGAGAAGGAAGAACAATCTTTTTAAATGGCTTATGCCTTTATTAGATCTCACTCAACCGCCAACGGCGCCAGTTTTGTAAAAAGCTGAATGGAAATAAAAGGGAAGAACTATCACAGGCATAATCATTCATCAAAAAGATGTATACAGATGTTTGGCGACATTCCAGTGCCCAGAAATGGAATGGAAAAGTTATTATGTTGCAGGATTATCCACTGTAACACATCTAGTCTTTTTTTAAAAAAAAAACTACCATTCCCACCAAAGTGGGGGGGAAAGCGTAAATACGAAGCAACAACACTAGCCAGCATATCTCTCGATGCCACCCACCTTGCGCCCACCAACCCCCACGCACAAAAGGTTCAAAGTCATAACTAACTAACTGCGAAACTTACTCAGCATTTCAAGCAACTCTTTCCTACTCAAAGCAGCAACAATGCTACAGCGATGTGAATTTCTCCCAGTAGAATCCGAGTTAACCCGAACTGCTTGGTTATATGAATCCTGGATAATGCTAAAGGCCACATTGAGTACGTTACAAATAAAAAATGCCAGGAAAGAACAGAAAAAAATACGAGTGAAGACCATCTGCACAGCATATGCGCCTTGATCCATGCCTACAAACGTGTCAATGAGGTTGTCTCCGAGAGCCGTACATATCAGAGTGACAAGAGAGTAAGGAACTGTCGAAAAGCGGGACCCAAATCCACCATAAACAATGAAAGCACATATAGAGTAACCAAAAAGAATAGGAAAGACAGCGACAACATACATGGCAAGCTGATCAGCAGCCGTAACAAACCCCTCAACCACTACACGAAGCCCCGACGACCACTTAAGCACAGATATAAGTTTCGTCGAACGTGCAAAAACAGCAAGACCAAGCAGAACCGTTACATTATGTTCCATTGTTTCATCCGTCGTCTGGGAAAACTGAGCAACAAGAGAAAGGATACTAAAGAACAAAACAATCAGGTCAGTACAAAACACTAGCAACGCCATACCTTCACCCCTTGTAGTGGAGTTATTCGCCGACAGCAGTTCACGGTGGCGCTTTTTCCTGAATATATTTAATTTTGTAATACAACCTCCCAACTGGGGAAGCACGCGCGTACGAACCGCAAGCCCAAGTAGTAGGAGAGGTATCATTGCGAGGCTAATCATGATTGGTACACGCTGTGGTGACCGTTCCTCAACAAAACTTAATGAGGTAGTCATTGTAACTACCGGACCATATCCATAGATTTCAAACAGAGCTTCCGCGTTCCATTGGGTAGGAACTACATCACCCATACTGGACCTTCTCAGTGAGTATAGTGAGAACGAAAGCCTAATTCTGTCCAACCGATCCAACGAACCATTGGTTGAAAAGGCATGACACAAAACTTCATGCAGCTTACCTAATTTTCCAGAGCCACACAGGTTGTAAAAGTGATCATAAGATTGTACAGCCACTCCCAATAAGTCACTTTCCTTAACATCAAAAGACCAGACAGTATCTTCTAGATCAGCAGCATGCCCCTGTCTTGCGCCCTGGAACGTCACTTCAACAACAGGAGCCCTCGGCGTAAAATTCGTTCCACTATAAGTATAGTGCATGTACGTACCGATCGTACGCTCAGGAATAAGATAGTAGGCATTACTTATACCAACGAAAATAGATAAGAGCTCATTAAACGAATCAATGTTTCTCGGGGCCTGTGTGGATTTATCTCGGACACCGAAAAGAAATGCCGACAACTCAAACTGCGCATCAACACGCTCCTGGTTCAAAACTGTTTGATAATCAAACGCAAACCAAAGTAATAGAAGGAGTATGATACCGTCAACCGCGTGGGACACTAAAAACTTCTTGTCCATTTGCATCAGATAATGATGGCAAAACCTACTTCCACGCTTACACCGATTAGATGGCTGCTGCCTGATCATGTAGTAGCAAGAGAGTAATGAGCAACAGGTTGACAAATGTACAGATAGCATCACAGCAAGAGGAAGAAGTGGATAAAAGATGATGGCAAGGGAATAAGAGAATCCAACAATCAAAAAGAAAAAACCCTTCCACGGGATAATAGTATTACTCGCAAATGGCAGGAGTCTGAAAAACCATTGCATACTTACATGGCATTGGTTCTTCCACCTTTAACAATACGTTTTCTGGACCGCAAACTATGCGAACATCCGTCATTCGCTTCTCATGGTTCCAGCAATAATCGCCATTCTCATAAAGCATGCGGCTATAATCGTCCGTAGACAACCACGAGGAGTACGTGCTTTCGCCAAACCGTCCCCAGTTACCCGTATTTTTCCCGTTAGTGGTTCCCTTGGAGTATTGATGAGTGTTCTTAAACATACACAACTCATAAGTATACACTTTAATATCTAGAGTAAAACACTGGTCCGTTAGTGTTCGTAAAATATCCTCACTGCTAATGTTCCTACTAAGCCTATCTGCTCTGACTTTGATGGACGAGCGAAGTTTCTCAATCTTTCCATCAAGCTCCTTCAGTTTCTCGCGTAAATCATTTGCAGCAGGCAAGCTATAAGGAGGAGGGAGGTCCATATCGAAATAGACATCATCAACATTGGAAAGTGTTCCCTCTTCCCCAGACGCCCTACACACATAGGAGCAGCGAAGGGGCTTGTGATCACAATTCTTTTCATATTTTATCGTATGGTTGGTCTTGCTATCTACACAGTCGCAGTAACCGGACTCATTGGACGAAATGATGTCATCACACCCTTTATCCTGGTTCGTTTCACTTTTGGAAACACAATCTTTTGTTTGACGCCATTTAGTGCAGCTGTTTTTGAACTCTGGTTTACCCTTCTCTCCGTCCTTTGGCTTCTCCAAGAAACCTTTAAGGACTTTAAACTCTCCCGATAAGCGCTCTTTCTCTGCCTTTTCTCTTTCTTCCAGTGATGGAAGCTCCCCCGCCACCTCGTCTCGTGTATTAACTAAAGATTCCAACTCCTTCTTCTCTTCTTCTATTTTGGGTGCATCTTCCTCGCGAGCAATTAAAGCCTGCTGTATCATCTTTTCCTTCTTTTCCAAAGAAATTTTTTTTCTTTCCACCTGTAACAGAAGCTCTTTTGCTTCTTTTTCTTGTACATCTGCGCAAATATTAGCACACTGAGTGGCTCCCGCATATTCGTCGGATCCATCACAACAGTCGCAAATTCCATCGTTGACTTTGCTATGTAAGATTTCTTGTGCATTAAACCCATCATTTTTACATTGAAACCTCCAACCGGTGGGAAATTTCACGTCCAACAAATTAGAGGCACAAGCCGAAGTACCAGGTTCATCACTACCATCAGGGCAGTCACAAAAATCATTATTAATTTGGTTCACTCTGATGACCAAATCACTTGAAAGGCACTTGAAGGTCCCATCCTCATTAAGGGAAGCAAATTGCTCCCTATACGTCTTCTGGACGCCGTAGTCATAATCGAGTGTATATGCTACCTGGATCAAAGGTAACAAAACAAGTAGAAAAACGAACGACATCTGCTTCGTGTCACTTTTTAAACTACGGTGTAGAATCCGAGTTCAACAGGTGTAAGAGCGTAGTGTAAAAGCGTCCGTCACATAACAAACAACTCATTGTTTTACAAATCAAAACTAATCAATTGTGCATAAGTACACTTATTATTAGTTTTTATTCTTTCAATATTATTGAGAAGAGGATGTTAACCCTCGAAGTTTTCATCCCAGGTGAGAAAAATTGAACTTCCCTTTATATTCCTCACAAGTACCGATAATTGATAAACACATGAGAGCAATAATATTACCCACACACGATTTCATTGGGCCCCCTTCCAAAAAGTTGTTAATCAAAATTTATTTCATTACAACTTTATCCCACTCTTTCCAACTGATATAAAATATATCCTCTTATAAAGGGTGTGCTTACCCTTCACTACATTTAGTAATGCAGCATACAAGCACACGTATATAGTGAAACTTACAACTGCAGAGAGGAGTTTGTTTCATCACTCTTGAATACATGTGTGTTTGATCTAATAGATGCTTATCCCGTAGTGTTAGAACCGATACCCGAATACCCTATATATGTATATATATATATATATTCAAGCTGTTTGCGATACAGAGGCGCTTGTGAAGCTCAGATCTCAGGGTGTTCTCCTGTCGTATTATCACAACTGAACGTATGCATGTCAAGCTCGTCCAAAAGAGGGGTTAAGCTTTCCGTCGAGGCGGCAGGTGTATCCAGAACGTTCGCATCTTGCAGGGTTCTGAGCAGAGACTCATCAGCCTGTACTTGAGGAATACCAGTTTGCCTAACGTATTCCCTAACGGTGTTTCTCCATAACTCCGACGTGGGTGAAGGGAGTGAAGGCATTGAGGAGGAGCAAGGAGCAGATGACATTGGTTCCGAATCCGGATCTTTAAACGTTCCTTCCATATTAAGATGTATTTCAGCCTCTTCTTCTATCTGTTGGAGTATTGCATGAGGGTTTTAAGATCCATGAGCTTGCTAGACTGGGTAATCCGTCGATCCTGCGGATGAATCCCTTTGCAACTTTCGTTCGTACACCCACTATCTGTGCAAGCATATTGTTGGAGGCGAAACGCCTGCTCAAGCCTACCGTCAGTGTATACGGTCTTAAAAAATGGAATCCACTTTCCATAACACTGGACCGTTACCTTATTTCCATAACGCGCGAAAAATATGGAATCCTTTATACGGTGTTTTATCTGCTGTCTGGTGCGACTTTCTGCCTTAAGCACCTCAATAAGCCGCATAAAAAATATCATTCTGTGTCGTACGGGTCTTACTTGCTGCAAGTGCAGTTGATTACAAGCAAAATCCTGATAACACTTTTGGTCCGATAAATGAAGGTTACAAAATGCGCCTTTTGGTTCCCGTGGGACCTTTCGTTGTGACGGCGCCTGACAACCATGAATACCACTCTGCTGATCCAACAGAATTAGTAATTTATCACAAAGGACGCTTGTCCCTGCTATAACCTCCCCGGCCAAACACTCCCTAATTGATTCCCTCGCTTCTGTGGCATATCGAACAAGATCTCGATTTTCCTCCTCCGCATTCTCGATGTACATCTTTTGAATAGCGTCATATGCCCGGAGCCAAGCTATAGCAGAAGAATCTGACGTGCACTGACCAAGCATATGTAATATCGTTACTAGTAAACCTACAGTTGGGTAAAAAACTTCAGTTAGTTTACATGCTTCATACGATATTACGTTACCAAGTATCGGCAGGCCATTGACATCCAGACGAGACAGGTAAGAACGAAAGTCCAACCCCATGTCGAACACTTGCAACGTAGTTTTAGGGACTGTCAACATCATATTAGGTCTACGACGAGACATACCCTATTGTAGAAGAGTAAGAGGAAAAGGGTGGTTAGGGTTAGGGTTGGTTAAGCAAAATTGCTCAGCAAGAGGTGCAACAACAAGCAAAATATGACGTTGTCATGAGGGGAGGGCATCACGTCTTTCCTCACATGTTCGGTTTGATAAAAGAAACTTTTGATTTTGCGCTCTCGTGTCAAATAGCATATTTCTCTGTGTATCACAGGGCGATAGAAAGAAGTAAATACTACACGTTTGCAAATATTGATGCAAGTGCTTCCAATGACATCATCGTATTTGACAAGTTTAAAATAGGGGAGGAGCCTCCAGTGCAAAAGGGAAGTGATACACACAGAGTTCATTTGTAGTTGATGTTTAACGCAATACTAAATAAAAGTTACAGTACTAGCATAAAAATAGGCGAGAACCAGGGAGGTTACAACAAAAACGTACAACTACCAAAAAACTTAAATGGCACGAAACGCCTCCACAGCAACAACATAGAACAACTCATCTGACTCTTTGTTAAGATCTATGTAGAGTGATCTAGTTACTGTGGTTATAACACGCGTCTGTAGTACAAAGCTGATCAAGTGCAAAGTCGCAAAAAACAGGAATAAAATTGATAAGAAACAAATAATGATATTCCCAAATTCCTTCATCCCTAACCACTAAACAGTATGTAATACCAGTTACGTGACGTTGTCATAATTCCCATGTTACATTTTTACTTAACCGCTTAATTACACAGAGTCTCCTAATACATTAAAAAGAGGTATAACTTAGTCTCTAGATTTCAGTAGACAGCCTCTACAATTGTTGGAAAATTCAAAAAAAAAAAAAGTAAAACGCAAATCATCCAGAGACACAAACACAGTGTTTCCACGTCATCATAAAGACGTAATGTTTAACCATTGTTGATGTTTTTTTCACCTAATATTCATTTTATAGGGGGAAAGGTATAGTTGACTCCATCTAAGCCAAAAAAGAAAAACAGATAATATCTGTCTCATTTTTATTGTACAAAGAAAAAAAGAAATAAACGAATAAAAGAGGGCAAACATAAACAAAAGCTTCGGTAGACAACAAAGAACCATACACATACCAACAAAGGCAAATGAAAAAATAACCACTCAGCCTCGCCGTACCACTACTGAGAAGGAGACACCCGTCACAACCAGCAACATAAGCCCATGTAGGGACAATGGATCACAATTACTAATATTTGCGTTCAACAATTGAATAGCAAATCCACAACAACAAAATCAAATACCATTTAAAGCTTTTAAAAAGAGTAACAAACCTCTACACAAAAAAAGCAAGCAGCACGATAGGCAAGTAATTCAGTAAAGAGCCAATACTAACTATATGACGCGATGTTATCACTATATATGAAAGGGGGTTTATAACCATGAAGCAACAAATCCATGTCGAGAAACACCCTCATAGATGTGATAACTAACAAGTAGCATAAAATAACCCCCTTACCCTCCCATCACGAAAAGGGGACAACGGCCCACCTAAAGACTCATGCTCAATCCGAGGGCCACCGACTATAAATTCCCATTGGGGAAGGGGGCAACGTTTGTAAAGAGTTTAAAAAGACTCTCCCCAGTGCGAAACCAACCCAAGCGTGGCTCAGAGAGTGATCTTGTGGCCCTTGTCCCGCCATAGGGGTGATTATGGGTGTGCCCCGCACGCCACATCCTCCCCCGCAACGCCTCCACAACACAGCAACAGAGAGTCCCCAGCCACCAGCGACGAAGCACATGACGGCTGACCTTCCCTCCCGTCCCCTTCGCGAAATTCTCTCTCAACAGGGAACTCCCCCATGACGACGCCGGCCACCTCAACGTGGTGCCAGGGTCTAGTACTCCGTCCAGGAGTAAGCCAAGCGCCTGCGTTATATTGGATGAAAATGAATAGATATAGGCAATAGGCTGACGGCTACCAGAGAGAAACTATGCGGCATCACCGGCACTCTGGGGTGGAGGTTGTTGTGAGAATACTTCCCTGCACGCGCGGGAGTGCTACGTTGGAAGTGAGGCGTCTCCTGTTGCTTATAAGCGGAGACATTGAGCACAATCCAGGACCCATGATTCGTGGAGCCCAGTGGAATGCTGGGGGTCTCTCCCAGGCGAATCGAATTGCCTTGGAGAGGAAGCTTCACGAGGATCACGTATCATTCTGTCCGTTGCAGGAGGTACAACTGGCGTCGGCAGAATGTGCCGCGTTAAAAATAGGTGGATACCAGCACGTGGGGCAGGCGAGAACTCCTCACGGGGGCGTGGTATCTATTTTGGTAGAAGAAGGGACAGGGGTTGAAGTGGGCATAATAGAGAAGGAAATTCCCGAGAGAGCGACAGTGACACTGAGGTTCTCGGCCGATGTGAATCTAATAATCGCATCAGCTTCCTTCCCCAAGAAGGCTGGCGTTTCCAGCATCTTGCTGGACACATTGGTGGGAGCAAACGGGTCAATGGTAATAGGAGCAGACGTGAAGTCACGCCGGTTGTGGTGGGATCTGTTGCGTCCAAGTGACGCCAAAGGGGAATGCAAAACAATATGAAGATCGCTCATACCGGATTGGCCACCAGGCGACAGCCTGGCACGGCAGCACTGTCGTCACCGGACATCACGCTGTGCAGAGACTGTGAGATCTCTAACTGGAATCCGCATTGAGCCCGGCAGTGATCACCATTGGATCACGTTCGATGTTTTGTGGGCACCATTGACGTGATTGCTCCCTCCAAACTGTCGTGCCTGTACTCGTGGAACAAGGCGCGTTGGAACGATTTAGAAAACTGAGTGACGATTTTATTTTCCGAGGAATGAGAAGGTCGGCAAGGGCGCGGATGCCCTGAATGAGGCGGTGATGAGGGACATTCGGATGGCTGCAAAGAGGACGATTCCAAAGGGCAAGGATGTGGCGCCGCCGTTTTGGACATCGGATCTGACAAAACTGGACAAGATGGTCAGGAGTGCAAGAACGAACGGAGGGTGACGCGCTGATCCGCTGGAGAAGGAAGGTCCTCGTGGACACGGCCATGGGAAGGTGGAAGGAGAATGTGTCGAAGTTGTCGACCACAGATTCGGCGAGCTGGAACCTGGTGAAGTCGATATATGCGCCACGGCCGCTGACGTCACCGGTGCTGGTGGTGGATGGCCATCCGTTGACCAACGGCACAGGCACAAGCATTGGCCAACGTGCACATGGCCAGGTCAACGAATGGTCTCGCCTGAATGGTGCCCCGACAGGGAGAAGCTGCGTGCTTTCTATGCAGCGCTGGTCCAGGCCAAGGTTTCTACGGCATTGCGTCGTTGTGGTTTGACACATCGCTGTCTGATCGGGAAAGACTGGAAAAAGTACAGGCACAGGCGGCGCACATAGTGGCGGGTATTCCCAAAGCCGCCAACCGGGATGATGCTATGTGTGAGGCACGGCTGAAGCCCATGAACGAGGTGGCACACCGAAGAGCGTTGGAATACTACCTACGTCTGAAGGCCAAAGGTGAGGTGCACGCGAAGATTGCTGAAAGCACCTTCCCACCTGAGCACCCGATCCACGTTAGGCTTGCAAAAGTAAAGCACTTGTACGGCACCATGGATGGCACGGGGAAGCCGCACGATGCGACAGTGTTGCAGTTGGCACGGCGTGTCCACTTCAACACTACCACGCCGGGTGGCCTCAAAGCAGACGCACCAGAGAAGGACAAGAAAATGCACACCATGCGGCGAGTGGTACGGTTCAGGGACTTTGACTATCAGGTGTGGACGGATGGGTCCAGGATGCCGGATGTCTCGTCAGGAGCCGGAGCGCTGGTGTGCCCGAAGGAGGGACAGCGAGAAAAGGTGGTGCTGGGAGCTGGGTCGCTTGCCTGCAGCTATCGGGCGGAGTGCGTGGCAATGGAAGCGGGGCTGAAGAGGCTAGTTGACGTTATTGAGTTAAACCAGACGCACAGGACGCGAGTGGTGTCATTCACAGACTCGCTGTCGTTTCGGTCGGCACTAAGTACTGGTCCTGCAGTGGTAGAGGACGCGATACTGAGGCGAATCTGGGATCTTATACTGAACATTGTGCGGTTCCCCGTGTCCGTCAACTTCCAGTTTGTGTTCTCGCATGGTGGAGTGCCACGCAACGAAGCGGCAGATAAGGAAGCTGAGCAGGGAAATACAAAACCACAGATGTACCCGGTGTGGGTCACTGACATTGTCACGAGTGTGGAGAGGCAGGTGCGGAACGAGATGTACAGTGTTTTCGAGGAGGGTCGGATGCTACACACGCATCGCAGCGTGCTACTTGACCACGTTCGGCCAGCACCGAAGCACACCAAGCTGGATCGACTGGGAGAGTCGCTGTTGGCGCAGTTCAGAACAGGCACCTCGAAGCATTTTGGCTGGCTACACAGAGTGCTCACACGTAAGACGGACAGGCATGAGTGCAGATGGTGCAGAGCGCAGGAGATCGGAGGTGATGCAGTAGAGGGTCACACTTTAGCGAAATCAGCAGTGGACACCGCGAACGTACCCGACTTTGGGATAGCGACAAGACAGAGTGACCCGATTATTTGCCCATTGTGCAACATGGTCTGCGCGCGTCGACAGGCTGGTGTGGTGCACCTAGTAAAGATTCATGGCCTGGAGAGGGAGTGTGCATTAGCAATGACCAAGAAAGCTAGGCGTGCAGCGCTGACGTACAAGAATGGATACACCTGTCACGTGTGCGGTGATGCCTTTGAGAGGCGGGGGCTGATTGTAGGGCACATGGCACAGCACCTCCGGATGTAGTGCCGACCGTTGAGGAGCGTCCAAAAAGGGCAAGGGAAGAAGATGAAGCGGACGACGGAAAAGCGTTTAAGTGCTGCTGGTGTGCGAAGAGGTACACGATGTTCGGATGGCTAAGGAAGCACATGATACAAAAGCACCCGGAAAAACAACTAAAGAGCGACGACACCACGGTGATGCAAGACGCATCATCTGATAGCGGCACCGAGCCAGTGCAGGAGAAGCAGAAATTCGTATGCCAGAAGTGTAATAGGGTCCCCAAGGGCAAGACATGGCTCACCAGGCACAAGTGCAATGTAACCTCTAACATAAACTCGGAAAACTCGACTGGGCTGAGCAGACAGACACAGCAGCGTGCCCCATTTGCAGCAAGGAGTATCACTACAATGGTTGCTGAGGCACATGCGGGAGAAGCATCCAGGACACGATGAGTCATTACGTCCTCAACCACGCGCGAAGCCCAAGAAAAGACAATGAGATCAGAGGCTCAGGCACAGGACGAAGGGAGCAGGTCGACGGAGTGGCAGGTGCTGGAGACGGGGAAGGAGAAAGGCCGGAAGCGCCCGCGAATGGGTCGCCACAAGGAAGTGAGAAGGACGAGATATGTGTGTGGAAGATGCGATAGTGCGTATAAGCAGTGGTACTCGCTTGTATGGCACACGCGCACACATCACGACCACGCTACGACAGTGAAAGGAAGATGAAGGACGGCACGGTAGCGGTAACACCCCTCCTGCAACGATCACTCCAGTGCCCACACTGCCCAGTGAAGTGCGCCTCAAGCAGTACCTCACAATGCATCTCCAGGCAAAGCACGGTCAACGGAAAAAAGAGTCGGAACACAACCTGCTAAAGGCCGAGTGTGAGGAGTCTGCGGCACACCTTCTCGAGTGCCCAAGTTTGCGAGAGCTAAGCAAAAAGCACGTACTGGAAACCCTGAGGGACGGGGAAGTGTTCTTCAGTGCTCAACTTGCCAGCCTCTTGAAGGAGCTCCTCAAGCTAGAGAGCCCATGGAGCTTCCCTCTTGATTCACCAAAATTAAAGCCCACTCGAGCCGTGAACAGGCATCGTTGGCCTACGGCGCTGGATGCCGCCTTTCCCCCTCTCGGCGGCAACGAAGCTGATTGGGGTGTGCCCTGCAAGAGCCATACGGAAACATCCTCGAGGAGTGGACTCTTTGTCCAAGGCAGTCTGCTACAAGGGCTCGCTGGATGAAGCGAGGATGGGATTGCATTTGAGCTCAACGATCCCTGCCGACTTGCAGAGCCACAGGGGCAGTCGTGAGTCTAGCGCAGCCCGAGCAGAGTAAACGCACAATGAAAAAAAAAGAGGGAACTCCCTATACTGGGGGAGGGAATCCTGGGGCAAAACCATCATTAAGGAGGGAAAGCGGGCGAGCCTTTTCTTCGAGCGGGTTATGTTATTCTTAATCACAGCGGTAGCAGTTATTTGAACATCAGGGAAGTTAAACAAAGCCATAGAGAAGCGCACCATCTCCTTGGGTTCCCCATGTTCAACGCTGAACATCCCAATCCTGTTGCCTCCCTTAGTTCTCTTTTCCTCCCTTAGGGCTTTCACGGTGTGGCATTTACATGTTTGTGGAGTTTTCCCTGTGCACCGGTGTAAAGTATTTCCATTTCCTCCTTTGGCACCTGGTGCGCAATGCGTGTGTGCAGGGCAAGCCGTTGGCTGCACGTGTACATCCCCCAGCATCCCGAGCAGCTGACTCCCGCTCCTCCCATCCCCCATTCCACCCCTATAGCAACCAGTGCTTCACACGTTATCGAGCACTTCCTCCTAAGGCGTACCTTCAGAGCGGATTTCCGCACACACCTCTGTCAAGTCTTCTGCGTTGGAACTCATTTGGAGTGCCACGTTGTTTTATGACCGCTCTAAGCGCCCCCATTCATTCGCATCAACTCTCCCCAGGACGGACTTCCTCGTCGCATCCCGCATCTCGATGCCCTGTTGGGCTTGCGACCACCCCGAAACTTGCGCATTCCGAGGAGGCTGTGGGAGTTGGTGTCGGTCAGGGCGTACGAAGGAGTGCAAACGAAGGGGTGACACTCCTCTGCTTTGGGAAGAGGGTGCTCTACTCGTCGGAAACTACTTGTGTCATGACAGGCGGGGTTCCCTTTCGAAGAAGTGTCTCCCGAACAAGCCAAAAGACGAACAAGTCACCATGCACTCCTACAGCCGACATCTCTCACTTCAGGTAGGAGACTCCTTGGACCTCCACCACGCTCCACACGCAAAGGGTTGGGGTTGCCTCACACGACGACACCGCTATTTAGGAGCAGGACACGCCTGCGGTGCAAATAATTATCACACCCATGCTGAGGGTACCGATGAGTACTGGCTCATCCTGGAGAACCAGTGACTTTGCAAGCACGAAGTAGCCTAGCTACCACAGCTCAGCTCCACAAGACGTTTCCTAGAGGTTGACCTCCAAGCTGCTGTTCCATTGTGAGCTGCTACGGCTAGCTGGCCTCAGTGTGAGTACTTTCAGTCAATATATTCTTCTTTCTTTTGCTCCTCTTTTTTTTTTTCGTGGAAAATCACATTGTTCCCCTTGTATGTACTTTTCTTGGTATTTATTATTTTTATTGGAATGTTGTCTCATATGTCCTTCTCTAGGTTAGACAGTGTTCTATTTGATTGTCACTCTTTGAGATACTTTTTCCCCCTTTGCGTATTACTAGTGGGTATTAACAGTAGCATCATTTGGTTATTGTGTAGTAGCACTATTTATACGTCTTTCGTCGTTACTTCATTACTAAGGGCTGGCTCTGCTTCGCACTTCGTGCCGTGTAGTTATCTGGCGTTTCAAATATACATATTTGATTTCTGTTTATGTTTGGTTGAAAAACTCTTCGCTCGACCTATAGAACTTGGTGCATAGTTCATATTATCCATTAATATGCTCAACTTGTATGTTTAGATTGTTTGAAGTGTTTCTTGTTGAACAAAAAGGTCTCACCTCTGCGGTATGTTAGAGCGTTCTTTTGAATATGTGTTGAATTTTTGCAGTCGTAGGCCATCGTGAAGTAGTGCTACAAGAGATATGGAAGTTTTTTCCAATATAGTGGAGCTCTCCTATTCTGTTTTGTCTTTCCGAGGTGACCAGCTCTGTTATTAATAGTCTGTAGGTATTGTCCAATGAGCTTGTGAAAACGTCTTGTATACCTTTGTGTCCTATTGTAGCATATTTAATTGTTCGTGTATCATTTATTATGGAGGAGACGTTGACAGTTGTGCAGTATTTGTAATGCTGTTTGAAGTTTTCCTTTCCTTCACGGGTTAATGCGTAACCTTTATTTCTTTTGATAGGGTGCCTCCACTGAGGAAGTAGCGTTTTTTTTGTTGTTGCCGTGATACTGGTGTAAATTGAGACAGGAACGTCCCATATGTTGTTAATTACCCCTTTTCTTGGGCGCCTGTTTTATTTCTTCTATAACAGGTTCCTTAGTAATGAAATCTCATCCATGTTGTGTCGAGTATAAGTGGGCACAACGTTAGGCTTTCTGCTTTCCTGCCGCTTGGCCCAACCCTACGTACCAGTTTATGGATGCAGTGTTTCCTGAGCGCCTTATAACCTTTGACACGGTTTCCTATGATGTTTGATGCGAGATGCAGTGGGAATGCTTAACGTCCTTGGTGCGCCCCGTAATTGTGCAGACTGAGCAGCCCACTGACGAGCACTGAGGGCTCTGTTGTTGGTACAATGCCACTGTTTTTCTGTCATATGAGATAGAAGGGATGGCTTTGTCCGCTGCCCTATCGCAGCAGAAGTTATCATTTATAGATACGATCGTCTCACTAGCTTATTGAATATGGGTATGAGTTTAAGGTTTGCTTAACTTTTTCTAGTTTGTTTCTGATGGCGTCTAACCACATGGACGGTGACAGTTGTCAGTCTGTTTTAAGCTTTTCTTTACAATGGTAGTGCCTTTTTACCCTATGCTACTGCATTGCGATGTTAATATGTGCTTTATGGTGTTACATCGGTTGTAGCTCACCATTAGATGGTCACTTTTTTGCATTGCTTATCTTGTCCAGGAGTTGCTTCTCGTGACACTTGGTTTTGCTGCCATTATAGTGCGAGTGAAGTCATACCTGCTGGTGCAAGGTATGGGAGTTCTTCCTAGTGTAGCAGGCTTCCTCGTGGATGCTTACCTCTTTCTCCAACACCGGCCTTCTTTATTATGTTCCCTTTCATGCGTTTTGGTAGTTGCGGTTGATCGCTTTTTCTTCGGAAAGCGGCCTTTTGATATTTGACTGTTTTTGTTTTGTAGTAGTACCGTTATGTAAGGCTAACATTTGTATACCAAGTCACCTGCACAATATTTACTTTGTACAATATAAACTGATACTTGACATACAAGGTACCGTTGTCCATCCTGTATAATTGATTTTACTGACGACACCAATGGAGATGTCTGCGTCGCTTCCATGATATACTTCGGCAGAAGTGGAGGCTCCTAAGCGGTAATGGTAACATGTGTATAGTGGTTTATCTTTGTTCTACTTAATATATCCTACCTTCTTTGCATCACCTTTTACGGTACCATCTGAAAAGCTGTTTAATTCTGATTGACTACGCTCTTTTGTGGGCTACGGGGTTTGAGTAACTTTGTATCAGAATCATCTTACTTATTTACCTTTTTCATGTTCAGACATTTAAGTTGGGACCATCTCTTTCAACGACTATTTAACATCTACCCGGAGAGCTTGTACCATCGATACCGTTCTTTTCCGAAAAGAAAAATAGCAACGTGTTTGTTTCGAGTTTCTCTTTTAAAAATAATGCACCAAATGACGCGAAGGAAACTTGTTGTGGATTCGTGTTTAAGCTGATTTTGTCCAATGAGAAATGAAAATTTCGTTGAAAGGGCTGAAACTACTACGGTAGCGTTACTTACTTTGGAGTAGGCAACACCAAGTTTGTACTCAAGTAGTTGGGTAAATACCTTTGCAGCTGCTGTACATGTTGTTATTTATTCAGGGCTTGAATGCTCCGATCTTGTTTTGGATAGTTCAATGGAATTTTGACACAGTTGCTTCCCTTAACAGTACCATCTGTGGGTACGTTTTATTTTTATATTGCACCCTGAATGTCTCCTTCTTTTGCCAACGTTCCCTATGTTGTTTTATTTTTTCACGTCACTATCTTGTGCTCTTACGTAGCTGACCAATGGTATGTCTTCCTCAGATTGTTGTCATTCACTTTCCTCTATACGTTTTTGTCGTTTGCCAGTTTGATACCTTGCAGCAAGGGGAAAAAAGAGGAAGTAATGCAGTCTAGAAAAAATGAGGATACAGGATTTGTAGAAAGACTTTACCAAACGACAGAGATAGGGAAGAACACTACTCAGAGCTATCTGGAGGCACGTGTAGACAAAGAGGTTAATCGCGTCACAAATCCTCAATATTTATATGAATTTCAACGGCCTGAGGCCTTTCACTACGAGTTGTCTAATACACATGTCTCTGCGGCGCTTAAAATCCGGGACGCAGGTGACTGCTTGGGAGGCGCGCCTACTGGGTATGGTAGTACCTATCCATGCCGTCCACCCGGTGAGTTACCACGGACGCATACGTTTTGGGACACACAAGACGATGGTCAGGATGGTGAAATTTTACGTATGATACAGCGGGCAATGCGCCCGACTACAGGAAAGGCGGTTGCGCAGGTGGCACCGGATGACGTGAGTGTTATCCGCAGTCTAAAGACAGCCGAAGATTGTATAACGTTCTTCGCTGCTCATGGTTCAAGTAGCCACGTCAAATATGTGTATTTGAATCGTGCTCCTCATGTCCTTGAGTTCAGACCGTATGACCTATGTGTGAGTACAATGAAACGTGGAGTGGAGCAAAGGGAACACTATATTATGAGTGCAACAGGTGTTGTTCATGTTCGACCGGGGCAGCCTTCGGAAGTTGTGAGCTTGGCCGGATGGATGAGGGAATCATCCCTATTTGATGTCCTTCGAAAGGTTCATTTTTTCAAGACCTATCTGGTATACAAAGCGTTTTTTCGATGGTACAAAAATGTACGTGCAAAGGATTTTCTTAATAAGCGGAAGTTGCTATCCAGGAATTTGTTACTGTCCAAGTCCACATTCAGTACGCCTATTCTTGATGTCCTCAACGTTTCCTACGACCTCACGACGAATTGGCTCGTGCTGTACGAGGCTCAAGGTAAACATGATTACACTATTGAGGACTTTCAGATGCAGCAAGCAAAACAGCGCCAGAAGGTCTCCTTGTCGTTTATCTCGTGCATGGAAAAAATCGAGACCGGCGTTGTTAAACTAATTGAGGTTATGCAGACAGAAGCTGATGTCCCTGATATAAACACGAAAGAAGCATTGGAACAGTACCTACTCGCCAATGCAATAGTAACAGGGGCTGGAAATATGCGCTCCCAGCGTAAGATGAAGTCAATGCACGATGCCAGAGGGGAGCAGCTGCAAAGAATGCGTGAGCTCAAACGTAGTATGGTGGAGTACTCACAACTAGACCAGTTGATTCGTCTAGTTGATTGTATCACGTCAGAAACAGTATTTCGCGTAGTTGCTTCAGCCGTTAAAACGCTGTTCAACACCTTGTACATGCAAAGCAATCAGGAGATGCGTTCCGTCAGGTTTCAGGTTCTACTACAACCAACAGAAGATCAAATGCTATTCAATCCCTCCGAAAGGGCTATCCGAAACCTTTGTTCCGATCTCATCATGGGATGCATTGAAGTAACAGGTTCTATCACACGTTTATGCTCGCAAAAGCGCCTCAAAGGTCACTTTAACAAGTCACCGTCTTTGTGGTCCCTAGGGGGCGAACTCGAATCGGATGCACGTATGCTTCACTTACATCGCAGTATTTTACAACTAATTGCTGATGACTATGTGCAAGCCAATATGAAAATGCAGGCGTATGCCGTTGCCCTACCTCATATTCAGTTTTTGGAAAGGGAATGGGATGACATTCTGGCTCAATGGGAAGCAGAGACTGGGGAAAAGCCCTTAACATGTTCCACTTTATCCAAAATATATGAAAAACTGCAGGATGCCCAGGACACACTTCGAGTGTTAATGGCGTCCTTTGTGGGGAACACGCTATGGATTAACGCTGCGAAGCTTAAGAGTGAGATTGAGCCTCGCATGCGAATTGTCCGTGATGGTATTGATTCAACGCTTCGGCTAATTACAAAGAATGCCATAGCGTCCTTACATACCTATTTTAAGCAGAAGGTACAATTACTGAGTGAACGTCCGGGACAGCTTAGCAATTTTGCAGAGTATGTAGCATACTACAAGGCAGTGGTGAGTGAATCTGCAGATACTGAGGCTGCTGTTGCTCAAGCGGATGCATTATGTGAATTAATGGATCGTCAACAGGTAGAATTTGCGGATGATGAAGACAAGCAGTTGAGAGAGAGAACACTAGGGAGTGTCAGCACAGCGATGTCTCTTCAGATCCTCTTTGACGAGGCACGGCTACAGGCAGAGGCATTTATCGAAGAAAATCTATCATTTCACGTTCGAACATTGGAAGAGAATGTGTGCAATGTTGAGGATGAATGTGTAGCACTCAGGCAAGTTCTTACCGAAAATGAGTTTGTTCTTTTGACGGAAAATGTGGAGCCAATTATTCAATACTTGAGCGAGCTCAACTCAAAGTTGACCGAGATTCAAACTAGTGAGGTGCACCTAACGAAGTACGCAAAGCTTTTTGATGTTCCACCGATTGACTGGTCCACGCTTAAGGAAGTGAAGAGCTTGCTGCACGTTCGCCGTGAGGTATGGAGTATCTTGGACACGTTTATAAAGAACAAGGAGAGCTGGTTTAATTGTCCCGTTAGGGAGTTGGATACAATGTCACTAGAGGATGAAGTTAATCAACTGATTCGACGCACTGGTGCTGTTAGCAGGCAAATTGCGGAAAAGTCGTATAGGGACGAAGTCAGCCCACACTTACTGATGGGACTTCAGGAACTTCGAGTTCTCATGCCCGTTATCCACGACTGTGGTAATAAGCACATGACAGATGCACACTGGAACATCGTCTTGAAGGAGGCGACAGGTTCTGACAATCGCTATCATGAGGGTATTAGCCTGCAAAACTTGCAGGATCTGAATATCCTTGAACACAAGGAAACACTGGCGGAGCAGGTGGGGTTAGCGACAGGTGAATGGAAGATTACCAGTGATCTTGATAAGATCAGGCAGACGTGGAGTGGGATTTCCTTTACCACTAAGCCTTACAAAAACCGGGATGGTGTATACATATTGGATGCATTGGAGGATATTATCCAACAGCTGGATGACAATCAAGTTGAGCTGATGACGATTATGGCTTCACGATTTTCAGCCCCTGTCCGTGATCGTGTGGAAGAATGGATTCGTAACCTTCGGCTCGTGGGAAATGTCATGGAAGAATGGATTACTCTTCAGAAAAATTGGATGTATCTTGAATTTATCTTTTCTTCAGATGACATTAAGGCACAACTTCCTGAAGAAAGTATTCAATTTAGCTCAGTCGATACATTGCTCTGTCTGCTGACTTTGAAGGCCCACAACGACAAAAATGTTTACCAAATATGCACAGAAAGCGGTGTGTTGGAACAACTGAAGCAGGCAAACGAAAACATTGACTACATTCAGAAGAAATTAGAGGACTGTCTGGAGACCAAACGTTCCGCGTTTCCGCGATTTTACTTTCTTTCTAACGATGAATTGCTGTCTATTCTTTCCGACGTTCGCAATCCGATGGCTGTGCAACCGCACCTTACTAAGTGTTTCGACTCGATAGCATCTCTTATTTTTTCTGGAGAAGCGTGCAGCGAGATTTCAGGGATGATGTCTGGAGATGGGGAGCAGGTAGACTTCGAGAAACCTGTTTATCCCGTTGGGAACGTTGAGAAGTGGCTTTGTCAAATTGAGAGTATGATGAAAGCCTCTTTACTTATGCACATGGGCAATACGGTAAACGCGTATGCACCCGACATTCGTGAGGTTTGGTTTTTTAATCATCCTGCGCAGTGCATCCAAGCAACAGATATGGTGGTGTGGACCCAAGAGGTTGAAGAAGCTATTAGAACGGGATCGTTGGGAGACTATCATGAGCACTATCAACAGCAAATTCTACGAACGGTGAACCTCGTGAGAGGATCGCTGACAAAGCTACAGCGAACCCTTCTTTGCACACTTATTGTGCTTAATGTACACAACCGGGACATTGTTAATACACTTTACGAAAGTAACGTGTCGTCTCTTACTGACTTTGCCTGGTCCCAGCAATTGCGATATTACTGGGAGCCCACAGATTCAGTGAAGTCAGGTATGAGCGTTGGAATTCACCACTGTGATGCTCACTTGTGGTACGGTTATGAGTACCTAGGTAACCAACCCCGTCTTGTTATTACTCCATTAACTGACCGTGCTTTTTTGACTTGCACCAGTGCGTTGGCAATGAACCTTGGTGCGGCTCCGCAGGGGCCCGCAGGAACTGGGAAAACAGAGTCCGTGAAGGACTTGGGTAAGGCTCTTGCCCGGCAAGTTGTGGTGTTTAATTGCTCAGATGGTATTAACTACAAAACAATGTCTCGTATGTTTGCAGGATTGGCTCAGGCTGGTGCATGGGCGTGCTTTGACGAGTTTAATCGTATCGAGTTGGAGGTTCTTTCTGTTGTGGCACAGCAAATGCTTGACATAACTAGTGCACTGGCGATAAATCTGGAAAACATGGACTTTGATGGACATAAGATCAGATTGAGCAAGAATTTTGGTGTGTTCATTACAATGAACCCGGGCTACGCTGGCCGTACGGAGCTTCCAGATAACCTTAAGGCGCTGTTCCGTCCGATTTGCATGATGATACCGGATTATGCACTTATTGCTGAGATTATGTTCTATTCGGAAGGGTTTAGAGACGCTCGAACTCTTGCTCGTAAGATGGTGCAGCTGTATAAGTTGAGCTCTGAACAGCTTTCAAAGCAAGACCATTATGACTTTGGTATGCGCGCAGTAAAGTCTATTCTTGTTCTCGCTGGTGGTCTGAAAAGACAGTATCCGAATGATGACGAAGACATGCTTTTAATCCGTGCTATGCGTGATGCCAACGTTCCCAAGTTTCTCCGCGAGGATACCATACTTTTCATGGCTCTTATCAAAGACCTTTTCCCAACGATAAAGATCGAGGAAACTCATAATGACATCCTGCTTGACTACGTCAAGCAAGAAATGGACAAACAGGGTCTCCAAGTGGTCGAAGGATTGGTAACTAAGTCTCTGCAACTTTATGATACACTTGTTGTGCGCCATGGTGTAATGTTGGTTGGTCAAACATTTAGTGGAAAGACTACTATCTTAAACACCGTGAAGGGGGCGCTAACCCAGATAAAGGCTGACGGGCACGATCCAGAAGGCAATAAGCCCCTTTACAACAATGTCACCATTCATTTACTTAACCCAAAGTCGGTTACTATGGGTGAGCTATATGGTCAGGTGAACGAAATTACGCGCGAATGGACGGATGGCATCATAAGTAACATTGCGAGAACAATTACAAGGGTTGCACAGGAGTTACCTGACCGCCAATGGGTTGTTTTTGATGGTCCTGTTGACGCTATATGGATTGAGAACATGAACACTGTGTTGGACGACAACAAACTTTTGTGTCTGTTTAACGGGGAACGTATCAAGCTTCCTAACACGGCAACTTTCATGTTTGAGGTTCAGGACCTTGCGGTTGCGTCACCAGCCACAGTTTCGCGGTGTGGCATGGTGTTCACAGAGGCATTTTACGTTGATGGTGGGCGTGGATGGATTCCTATCGCAAGGAGTCTGATAGCCCAGAAAGCCGCCATGCTTCCCAAGTTTCGTGCGGATCGTGTGAGTGAGCTCCTCGAAAAGCTTCTTCCGATGTCTTTAGACTTCATTCGAAAAGAGTGTCGTGAGTGGATTTCTTCAGTTGATGCTCAGCTAGCTGTGTCATGCATTGAGTTGCTTGCGGCTTTTGTTAAGACTATTGATGACGATGATATCCTGCCACCCTTACTTCGTAGCGTCAAGAAGCACAGTCAAAGCGACGTGGCCAATGATGGTTTTACCTTGCCTGATGCCGAGGGGCCCTCAACTACGCATCGCATAGCAAGTGAGTTAGAGGAGTTCCGTTCTCCAAAAATAGACAATGAGCTGCAGGAGGCGGATGACGAGATGTTGCTTGATATGTACTTCTTCGTGTCATTTGTGTGGTCAGTTGGTGGAAACCTTCGCGATGATTCTCGTGAGCACTTCAGCAACTTTATCAAGGAGCATTTCGTGACTTTGCTACCGGACAAAGTCACGCACGAAGATAATAATAGCGTTTACGATTATGTTGTCCATAAGCCGTCGATGAAATTCATCACCTGGCGTCATTTGGTACCAACATTTTATTATAGTCCAGATTCGCCTTACTTTGACCTCATTGTTCCAACGGCAGAAACGGTGAGTGTGATAACCCTCTTTGGTGTTCTCGTTGCCAATTCACGTCACGTTTTATTAAATGGGGTAACGGGAACAGGTAAATCTCTGGCTGTCATGGACTTCGTAACGGGGACGCTGCGTGGGGATGACCCGGACAGTCCATGGGAATATTTTTCCACCGTGCTTAGTGCGCAAAGTCGTGCTCACGATATTGAGGATAGGTTAGATGCCAAGTTACACAAAATCCGCAGTAACGCGATCGGGCCTAAACCCGGTAAGCGCGCAGTGTTCATAGTGGATGATTTGAACATGCCTGCAGTGGAAAGATACGGTGCGTCACCGCCATTGGAGCTTCTACGACAGCTAATTACACAAGGTGGCTTTTATGACAAGCGTAAGTCTCCTGCCATGTTCAAGGAAGTGCATGACGTTGTTTTTCTGACTGCTTGTGGTGTGCCGGGAGGAGGGAGAAATGAAATGACAAAAAGGTTAGTGTCGAGGTTCCACCTACTTTGCCAACCGAGCTTTAGTGATTTCTCAATTCGTCGCATCTTCGGTTGTATCCTCCATGGCTTTCTTTCAGCTTGGGAGCAACCTGATGTGAGGAACCTTTCTAGCCTTCTTGTTGACGCCGTCAAGGAGTGCTACACGCTTATAAGTACGGAAAAGCTTCCAACACCGAAGCGGTCACATTATACGTTTAACTTACGTGACTTCAGCAAGGTCATACAGGGTATTATGCAAGTGTCGCCGGTAAGTGCTCCCACACGCGATACCCTACTTCGTGTTTTCGTGCACGAGGTAAGTCGTGTTTTTCATGATCGTATGATTGATAGTGATGACAGACAGTGGTGGTGGAACATGCTCAGTGGTGTCACCAGTAGGGTGCTGGGCATGGAGTGGGACCCACAGCTGGAGAATGTTATCTTCGGCGATTATATGCGACGCGACCGCTCACAGTACGAAGAGATCGTGGCCGGGGAGGCCCTTACTGAGGTTCTACGAAAATTTCAAGAAAGCTACAATATTGAGTTCAACACCACGCAGGAGTTAGTCTTTTTCAAGGATACCATACATCATGTCTCACGCATCTGTCGTATCTTCCGCCAGCCTCGGGGCCATGCACTGCTTGTCGGCATGGGCGGAACAGGACGACAATCACTCTGCAAACTTGCGGCGTTCATGTGCGACTTGACTATCTGCGAAATTACTATAACACGAAGTTTCAATATGTCTGAGTTCCGCGAGCGATTGAAGGGGATTCTTTTGGACAGCGGCTGTAAAAACCGCTTGTCCCTTCTTTTTCTCACTGACAGTCAAATTGTGCATGAAGAAATGCTTGAGGATATAAACAACCTTCTCAATACCGGTGAGGTGCCGGGGCTTATGCAGAGCGAAGACATCGATCAAATCGTCGAAGCAGTGCGGCCCATGGCTTCTGCTGCAGGCAAAAAAGAGACACGTAATGCTATCTTCTCCCACTTTGTCGGTCTTTGCCGAAACAGCGTGCACGTAGTCTTGGCGCTTTCTCCTGTTGGTGAGCCTTTTCGGCGGCGTCTGCGCATGTTCCCCTCGCTTGTGAATTGTTGCACAATCGACTGGTTTGATCAGTGGCCTGCGGACGCGCTGCATTCCGTTGCTGAGCACATCTTCAAGAAGGTACCGTTGGAAGGGGATATGAAAGAAAATCTTATTAAGCTTTGTGTGTCAATTCATACTGACGTTCAGGCCCGATCAGAAGAGTTTTATGAAGAGCTTCACCGCCGTAATTACACCACTCCAAGCTCATATCTTGAGCTTCTGACATGTTACCATAAGCTACTTTTGGAACAGGAAGAGAACACGATATCGCAGATGAAGCGATATCAGGCAGGTCTTGATAAACTGCAGAACACACAGCATACTGTGGATGAAATGAAGGTGCAACTGGTTCAAATGCAACCGAAGTTGATTTATGCTGCGCAGGAAACCGAGGAAATTATGCTTAAGGTGAAGCTAGAGCAAGAAAGCGCCCAGATTGTGAGAGCAGAATGCTCAAAGGAGGAGGAAGCGGCCATGGTGATTCGTCGTGAGGCCGATGGCATCCGTGCGGAGTGTCAGGCCGAACTTGACAAGGCTCTGCCAATTCTTCGAGCTGCAGAAAATGCACTTGCAGAGCTCCGGCCTGATGACATTCGTGAGGTGAAGAGCTTCCAAAAACCTGCGGGGCGCGTCGTGCTTGTTCTTGAGGCCGTGTTGATCCTTTTAGGTGAGCGTGACCTCAGTTGGGATCGTGCTAAGCTTGTCATGGGGCGTATGGAGTTTATTAAGGATCTACAGAACTACAAAAAGGATGAGCTGACTGAGCGTGTGATACGTTCCATTCAGAAGTACGTTAACAACCCCGAATTTCAGCCCCAGGAGGTCGCCAAGAGTTCCAAAGCATGTAAGTCGCTTTCGATGTGGGTGCTGGCGATCAATAACTATTACGAGGTTGTTAAAGTGGTGGCCCCAAAGCGGGAACGACTTGCGGAGGCCGAGGCGAAGCTAAGTGTGGCCACCGCGACGCTACGCGAGGCGCAAGATCGTTTGCAAAGCATTGAAAATAAGATTGATGAGCTAAAGAAGAATATGCAGGAAAACATTGTGAAAAGGAATAAGCTTGAGGCGGACATTTCACTGACTACAGCTCGTCTTAACCGCTCAGAGCAACTTTTGAGCGGGTTGTCTAGAGAGCAAGATCGTTGGCTCTCTTCCATCAACTTCCTTCAAGACGAGAAACTGGGTTTACCTGGAAAGATTGCTTTAGCTGCAGGATGCATTGCGTACCTGGGTCCCTTCACAGGTTCTTATCGTAAGCGTATGATATCGAAATGGTGGGAAAATTGTAAAGAATTTGGTGTTCCTGTTGGCAGTAATGCATTTGATCTCACAACGCTGGTAACTCCGATGGAGGTGAGTTCGTGGAACGGTGCCGGTTTACCACAGGACCCAGTGAGTACTGAGAATGGCGTTATTGTGCACAAATCGCAGCGCTGGTGTCTTTGCATTGATCCACAAGGTCAGGCGTGCAGTTGGATTCGGGCGATGGAGCGCAAGAACAACCTTCGTACACTGAAGCTCAGTGACCCATCCTACATGCGTACCCTGGAGAACTCCATACGAGTGGGCCTCCCTGTGTTGATTGAGAATGTGGAAGAAACAGTGGACACAGCACTTGATCCAGTTCTTTTGCGGCAGACATATCGGTCGCAGGGAAGACTAACACTGAAGTTAGGCGACACGGAGATAGACTACGATCCCAATTTCAGACTCTATATGACAAGCAAGCTGCCTAACCCGCACTACTTGCCTGAGCTTCAGATTAAAGTAACGGTAATCAATTTTACTGTTACCCAAGGAGGTCTTGAGAATCAGTTGCTAACAGATGTCGTGAAATACGAGTGTGCCGAACTAGAGGCAAAGGCAAGCAAGACGTTGAAAGACATTTCTAATGGAAAAACTCAACTTAAAGAGATTGAGGACCGTATTCTCCACTTATTGACGTCTTCCACAGGAAACATTCTCGACAATGAGCCTCTCGTTCGCACCCTTAGCGAGGCTAAGGATACAAGTGAAGCCGTAACAGAGGCGCTTAATCTCGCGGAGCAGACACAGAAAGATATTAATATGGCACGAAACCGCTACCTGCCGGTGGCGACACGGGGTGCTATCATATATACAGTTATATCACAGCTTTCCAGGGTAGATCACATGTACCAAATTTCTCTTGAGTTCTTCAAGAAACTGTTTGTTCAGTCTATGCAACGCACGGAAAAGGCAAGCAATGTGGAGGAGCGTGTTGCCCTTCTCCTTCCAGCGGTAACACTTGACTCATATCGTACTGTATGCCGTGGTTTGTTTGAGCGGGATAAACCCTGTTTGTTGTACTTATGTTTTCTGAAATTTACCGTCACGAGGGGTTGGTTAGTGATTCTGAGTGGGAATTTTTGTTGAAAGGCAGTGAGGGTCGTTTGCTTGTGGATATGGAGAACGATGCGTGGCCCTTGTGGATGAATGAATCAGCGTGGAATGAGCTCACGGCACTATCTATTGCGTTACCTGATACGTTTGGCGATATTAAGGACAACATATATGATAATGAAGATATATGGGCTCCATGGTTTGCAAGTGACACAGCTTATACCTGGTACCCCTCTACAATAGAAATGCTTTCCCCGTTTCAGAAGCTTCTAGTGCTGAAGGCCTGTCGTGAGGATCTCACAAGTCACGGTCTGTCTATTGTTTGTTCTCACTATCTGGGTAAAGCCTTCACAGAGAGTCCTACCTTCGACCTCGAGGCGTGCTTCGTTGACAGCTCACCGACGGCGCCGATTATTTTTGTTCTTACGGTGGGTATTGATCCAACTGTTCTTTTCACCGAGTTCGCTGAGCGCAAAGGTTTTGCCGACAAGAAACTTATTCTATCGCTAGGCCAGGACCAGGGATCCAAAGCCGAGGAAATAATCCGGCAGGGCAGTAAGGAAGGGATGTGGGTTTACCTGCAGAACTGTCACGTGTACGAGTCCTGGATGCCATCACTCGAGCTCTGTGTTGAGGAGTTATACACATCGAATGCTGTGCACTCTAATTTTAGGCTTTGGCTCACAACAATGCCGACAAAGAGTTTCCCAGTGCCTCTCCTGCAGTCTGGTGTTAAGGTTGTAAAGGAACCGCCGAAGGGTCTCAAAGCAAATATTCGGGATAGCTTTTCTATTGAAGTAACTCCTGCCCTATGGGACAGCAATACAGGGAACCCCACGGTTTGGCGTCGCCTGCTCTGCTCGCTTGCATACTTCCACGCGGTTATCCAGGAGCGGCGTAAGTTTGGCCCGTTGGGATGGAACATACCCTACGAGTGGAATCAGTCTGACTTCTCTGCAAGTTTACATACACTTGAGATATACGTGCCGAATGACAGCGCCGAATCTGTTCCATGGAGTGCGCTCCGGTATATGGTCGGCACCATTAACTACGGTGGTCGCGTTACCGACTTTTTAGACTCCCGGTCGCTTGTAAATATTCTTGATGCATTTTTCAGGGAAGAAGTTGTCGAGGCTGGGGCATTCAACATTACATCGGATGGTGTTTACTGCATCCCGGAAGATGTTGAAAGTCTCGATGCTGTACGAGATTATCTATCCAACCTCCCGGCATTCGAGAGCCCGGAGCTCTTTGGAATGCACGCAAATGCTGACATAGCGTACAACCGTGCGACAGCTAGAAATCAGCTTTCAGTGATGCTCTCAGTACAGCCGCGCACGAAGGGGATAGCAGGGAGGAGCCCGGAGGAGAAAGTACTTGATCTAGTGGATGAGTTCCAGAGCAGGTTGCCAGAGTACATTGACAAGACGAGGGCCCATCCGGACACATATCAACTTACGGAGAGTGGTGTTATGATTTCGCTTGGCACAGTGGCAAGCCAGGAGATTGATGTCTTCAATGCAATTTGAGGAAACTGGAGGCAACATTGCTAGAACTGAAGCGTGGAATCAAGGGTGAGGTTGTAATGTCAGCACAACTGGAGAGCATGTTTGATGCATGCTTGCTAGGGCAAGTCCCGCAGGCATGGCATGAAAACAGCTACCTGTCACGAAAACCTTTAGTCTCCTGGTTCCAAGACACGTTAATGCGTGTGAATTCTTCCGTGATTGGAATGACAACGGAATACCTATGAGCTTCTGGATATCTGGCTTCTTCTTCCCCCAGGGGTTCCTAACTGGCGTGCTACAGGGATACAGTCGAGAAAATATGATTCCTATTGACGACATCCGCTTCCGCACCGAGGTGACGCGGTACGAAGTTGTCGAGGATATTGTTAGCCTCCCACAGACCGGGGTGCTTGTTCATGGCTTGTTCCTGGAGGGAGCTCGCTTCTCGTTTGAGACCATGTCGCTCGCTGAAAGTAATCCGCGTGAGCTGTATACGCCCATGCCACTGATTAACCTTGAGCCACGGCAAGTGAAAGATTGTTATTCGTCCAGCCCAACATACGAATGCCCAGTTTACAAGACGTCGGCTCGTGCCGGTGCCCTGTCAACCACCGGTTTATCTACAAACTATGTCATTTCTCTTGAGCTGGCCCCTGGCTCATCAACACCAGATCACTGGATACGGCGAGGTGTCGCCCTTTTGTGTATGTTGGACGATTGAAATTAAAACCCATGACTTCTTTTCGCTGTCGCAGTCGTAGAAAACAAAAGAAAATGTATATAACTGAGGGGGTCATTGTATTGCAGGCACATATAATGTGAAAATACACCAACGGTGTACTTTATTTATAGAGCTCGTTTCCTTCCTTTGATGTGTGGATGTACCTCCTATTTTTTACTGTACTGTATGCATATCCATCTTTCCTTAAGTGTTTACTAGTGTGGTTCTTTGACCGTTCCACATGAGTGATGCAAGGGTTACGAGAAGGTATTGTTGTTGAAACCTTTAACGCATGCCGAACTAGATGCAGGGTATGTTTATTCTTATCTTTTTCCTGCTTTCCCTTCTCGCTGATTCTCGCTATGCCATTGAAGTGTGGGCTCAAGACTGTTGGCTGACCACATGAGCCATTATGGCATGTTGAAACGAATGCGTTGGGCACCATTTGCTTAAAAGGAAAACGCAACTGTGCAATTGATGGTGCTTGCACAGGACTTGGTGCAGGGGATCTCTTTCCTCTGTGTCGTCATAAATCATGTGAAATAAAGTCGAACGTCGGGTGGGGAGGTTGTGAAAAATAAATATGTATCGTACCTTTGAAGAGATTATTTTCCTTGCTTGGCGTTGAAAATAATTATCTGCTCGCATTTCAGGCAAATGAGCCTTTGAAGGGTTTTGTACACGAGGGAGGACAAATATTGTTTCATTTGTTGTTGCTACCTGTAAACGCAGTTGTATTTACAATCCGTTTCTACCTTGTTTGGTGATAGGGGAGACACGGAGGGGCAGTTTGTTGTTGTTCAGCGGAAGAAAAAGAATTAGGGGGTGTCACATAGCATTGATTCTTTATTTGGAGTCACTTATAGGAATATATCGGTTGACAAACCTTTTGACAAAGGCATAAAGAGATACATATAGCAAAGGGATAAAAAAAACATCACATTGTTAGGTGAATCTGTTTGTGTTTGGTGTGTCGGCTGCTGCTTTTTTTTGTTGGTTAGCCCTCGTGGCGCTCGTAGCAGCACGATGATTTCTTTCCTCCCACAAGCTGGAGGAGGACACGCGCAACGGATATTTCAGCAGGCTCGTGTCGCAACTATCGCTTTTCCTGGTTGTACAGCCCGTGTGAGACACTGTTCCCATAGTGGCACAGGCACCTGCCAATCGAGACCTCAGCAACGTGCAGCTCACGTTGATGACAGTGAACCTGTGGGACGCACAGGTGAGACAGCAGGAATTAATGGATTGTATGGAAATCGGGCGCAGAGCGCCATTCGCGGCATGTTGGGACCTCAGGGGCATGCTGATGCGAGGGAGACGAAAGCGGTACCCATTCTAGGGAGAGCTACTGTGACTGGTACCAAATACACCTGTGATAGATCCACTGTGTTTGAAAAATGGCGTCATATTTGCTCTCCGCCAGTGGGGTGGCATCTGTCCAAATTGGGCTGTGCGACGTGTAAGATGCCAAATGATATTAATGAGGCTGTGGAGGCGTTGCAGTTGCAAATTATTAAGGGCTGCAACGTGTTTGAGCTTGACGGGAGCATGTCTGACGTTCATCAGAGCATTTCCCGTGCGTTTTATGAGGCGTTGCAGGCGTTCGAACTCGAGCGGGAGGGATTCGTCGTCGTTTGCAGATGTGGTGTTATCAAGCAGCAGCCGTTTCAGGAGGAACTTACACAAGTAGAGTCCTCGAATACGGCTGTAGTGCGTAATCGAATCGTGCCCATATTTGAGCGGTACAAGGCGTCTTCACTCCCTTCAATGCAACTCAAGTCTGGTTTCCGTATTAGTGAACTAAGTGATGATCAACTTGGGAGGCTGAATCTGCGGCGCGTGTCAAAGACATCCGCTGCTGGACTTTCCCCTGATTGGTTGGAGGCTTTCTTCACCAATGTGGCATATAATACAAGGATTGAGTGTATCGATGTATTGTTGCTGGAAGGCTTCCATACGCTGTTCGACGGGAGGCCTGAATCTCACATCGATGATGATATTGTGCAGCTATTCGCTTATTTGGAGAATCAGGTGAAGCTTGGCTTGTTGCAATACTACGGAATATCCTCACCCTACCTTGCGCCACATATTCAAAGGAATTTCCCTGTCCTTCCACCTGATGCCATGGTGCCAGAGTACTTACGCAACCGCCAGCCGTTACCTCCAGTAATAAACCTTTACCGTCTCTTGGAGCTTGCACGACGTGCAGGTGGTGAGAATCATCACCTACGCTTTCTGCAGTATCCTTTCAATTTAACTTTTTCGCAGGCCCTGAACAAGCCTCTGCCGTACGACGGAAACCACACACTGCGCTCGCTGACAGGAGCACTCGGAATTACCACGCTAGGATATAGTCCTCTTGAAGCTACGGATTTGATGGACTTACCGCAACGGTATCACAATTTTCCCATGGAAGCAGATCTCAAGTCCCTTCGTATGAATTTCTTCACCGTGTGTGAGCGATGTGTGCTAAAGGAAATGGAGGTGAAAGAATCAATTGAGAAGGGTCCGTCAACACTTCCGCCGTTGGAGCACCTTTTCGTGGCTAGTGTGTATCTGGCGGCCCAACGGCAATTCACAAACCTATTTTTCTTTACCAACTGGGCAACTTATTACATGATACCGCGTTTTCGACGCGCTCTCGTCAGATTCAAGGAGGCGTCTTCAGCTGACCTCAAGGAGTGGTGTAAGCAATATGAGCAGCTGACAAACGATATGCTACGCCTCCGAAAGCGCATGTTTGAGCACAAATGTGGTAAGCTGGCCTACAACAAGAATGCCGCTATCGATCATGTGAGTCCGACGCTAGCGATGTGCCCAATGCTGAACCAAAAAGCCATCAACTTTGCTACATATGGGGCTGACACAGTCCTCGCTGGATTTCACGTTTCGCGGTACTTCCATGAGGCCACAGAACTCAACCCCGCAAAGAATGGAGAACTCCCTGTACCCGAGGAGGAAATTATGGCGCTGTGTGACTCTTTGGAGGTTTCGTTTGCAAACTGCTCACCTCCAGATCCATACATGCTGGAGCCGATACTAACGGAAGGAAAACTATCCAAGCAGAAGAGCAAATCCATGGAGTATATGATCAAAATAGACCCGCACAATCCAAAATTTCCCGACATTCCTGAGGAGGTGGAACCTGGGAGCGAAAGCAGTGGCAGCCCCAACCAAGCATAGCGTACGGTCTGTACAGATACCTTTCTCCGTGTCGCAATAGCAATGCCTTATTATTTTTCCTCGCCTGGTGTGTGTGTCTGTGTTTCTAGCGTTTACATGTTGCATGGGAACTGTAGTGCCTCTTAAATTAGGAGCATGCGTGTTGGATGCGTGATTGTCATTTCATGCGGAAGTGCTATCACATCACCGAAGCATTACAAACCTAAAATACATTATTTGTCTAAACTCATTATGTGTGAGTGAGAAGAAAAGAGGAACAACAACATCATATACCAAATATCAACTGTTCTGACTATCTATGTTTTTTTTTGAATTTGTTATCAGCCCTCACCTATGAACTATCCTTTGCATCTCTTTCCCATTTCTTGCACTCCATCGCTGAAAGACAGCGACACCGGATCGACAAGGAGCAAAAACGTATCCCAACGACAAGATACACATACGTGCATATAAATATATTGTTGGGTGTGAAACAACACCACAACTTAAAGGAAGCAGTAGCTGAAGAAAAGGTCGCTGGAGGGAAGGCAAATAACAATTTGGACATAGCGGTCACATAGTGCTACACAACATGTTGTCGTTGTTTGTGGTTTTGGTGGCGCTAGATGCCTGTGGTGTGGCTTTTGCAGGGCCTGTGGTTACAACTGTTATGTCTCACGGGATTAGTTTCCAGAGGAAAAGTGGGAACAACGCAGCAGCGGGCTCCCAAGCCTCAGCTCCGCCGTATTTTGGTTCGCAGCAATGGTTACTTCGAGGACCCATGGTTTCTTTCAGGTCTGCTGATATTTCGTCGTACGCGAGGAAAACAGTTTTTGTTCCCGTTGAAACACACGTATCGCCTGACGAGTGGAAGCAACTCATGGCGCTCCCAGTCCGTGGGGTGGTGGCTGTCACGTCACCCTTTGATCGCCACAATGAGATGCTGCTGCAGCATTTTCTCTCCCGTGAGGCCATACCAATTCCGGTTTACTTTCTGCCATACGATGATGCGGCAGCCGATAAACTGAAAAGGACGTTTGATGAGTTATCATTCAACGAATATGCCGTCATTTCCGTAGGAAATAGTACCCGGGACACTGCCATGACTACCAATAGCTCTTTTACAGGTATTTACATCCATACATCGCTGAAGGTAAAACCGAAGGAAGCAACCGAGAGTACCCCGCGGCTTCTTGTGACCGCCTCATTTGACACTTTAGGCGTGAGTCCTGCATCTCGCACGACTGGCGGCGCATCAGCCACGGTGGCCGCGGTGGAGTTGTGGTGGAGGCTCCAGGCTGACGCCGTGCAGATGGCTGGAAAGCACACGGGTAATGGTGGGAATGTATTCCCATCGGAGCCTTATAGTGTCTCGCTGCTTTTAGGGAATACGGCACGGTTTAACTACGCCGGTACTGGGCACTGGCTTTCTACTCAAAAGGAGGAGGATATGGATCGCTATGCGCTTGTTTTGTGCTTGGATGAACTTCTTTCAGATGGTTATGATGACGGCCTTTTTAGTGCAGATGGAAGTGCGGGTACCGTGAACAGTAATCATAAAACTAATGATGCCGTTCAGTTGTACATGCACGTCCATGACTCTTTTTCCAGTGACCCATACTTTTTGCATGTCAAAAAATTGGCGGAGGGAGCAGCAACCAAGCACGGTATTACTTTAGCAACTCAGGTTACTAAGACAAACTATCAGCATTATGACATCAATTTTGAGCATGAAGTTCTGGCTCATCGCCAGATCCATGCTGTCACCATTTCTTCTACGCGCAGGCAGCGAGTGGGGCAGCTGTTTAGGGGCTCATCTCTTCCCTTATCTATGGGTCTCAACGCGAGCTCCGGAGATGCGGCTTTGGCCAGGAGGCTGAGTCGAACTGTTGATTTTGTATACGACTTTTCCAGGGGCATTTTGCGTCTCCCTGAAGTGAATATTACTCACGAAGCACAGCCGTGGATTGGAAGTGACGCATATATGTTAGGACTACTGCGTCATGCCACTCAGTCGTCTCGCAGTCCAGTTGCTGGAACTGGTGCGTCCCAGTTGATCTATGCAAATGCTCTAAAGGAGCATATACAGCAACGGATGGCTGTGATACCGGCAGCAGCACGTCGTACGTTGGTGACCAGTACATCACTTTCAACCTATCGCCTTACATTGCATGGTGTTGCTCTTCATGGCCCGTATGAGCAGGTGGCACGTGTATTCGTGGCAAAGAGTACCAGCATAGAATTGTTAGTGTTGATTACAGCTGTGCTTGTCGTGGGTGTATTTGCTGCCTTGGAACTTGGTTTGCGTAAAACGTATCGCGTATTGATTAGCACTGAAGGCGAGGAAGCAGACGTTGGTGGGAGTACCAGCAATTGGGGACATGGGGATTAACTTAGGGAAGTGTGAGCGAAACTGTGACATGCATGGCAGTAATCGGAGTGGGAGTTAACACTTCAAATCGAGTAAGCGACGAGGAACTACCAAAGGGAATAAAAGGAAATGATCGTTCGCTGGCTGTGGAAGCAATGAGAAAAATTACTTTTGTGGTCAATTGGACGGGAGTTCCGACGCCCCCAAAAGGTGTGAACTTCATTTACTTCTTGAGTTCTCGGGAAGGTCAACCTCCGCGGCCAGTTTCCCTGAAACGCGGTGTGACGGTAGTAACGGTGGTGTTTAGCAACTTAATCAATGTGCGAGGCTCGAAAAAGTATTTCCTTCATTTTTTTGTGGTCTTTTGTCTATTAATTTGCTTTGTTTCACGCTCTCTACCCTTTCCATTTTTTTTTTTGTATTTATTGCTGATGTTAACTTACATGTTTGATGTGAACCCGCTTTGAGGTTATTTCACGAGTGTGTGTCTGTGTCAAAACGTCAACGGGACGTAATTTGTTTACGGAGACAGTACTCGGGAAAGACGCTGGATCGAACTAGGCACTAGTTATGTTACATCGACTGTACGCACCACAGCGGTGCTTAGCGGTGGTAGGCTCAGGTCAGGTGGCTAGAACCTCTCCCGTTAGTTTTTTTATTCGCGGCATGTGCGTCACTGCGCGTGGCAGTCGTCGACCCTGTACCAACGCCGCTCTTTGGTATGCTACTCGATTCCATGCTAATGATAGTGGTGACCGCAGCAAACCTCTCACACTTTATTTGCAACTCCCATGCGGAACTACGCAAACATTAACAGCTTACGAAGGTCAAACGTTGCTGGATGTCGCTAGTGAGCACGGGTTACCCATCGAGGGTGCGTGTGGTGGTTCCTGCGCTTGTTCTACATGTCACGTATACCTTGAGAATGACGAGGCTATGACGCTGTTTGACGACCCGACTGACGAAGAGAATGATATGCTCGACATGGCTTTCTTTCCGCAACCAACATCGCGTCTGGGCTGCCAGTTGGTGCTCAAGCAGAAGCACGACGGGTTGAGGCTATCACTCCCAAAGGCTACGAGGAACATGTACGTGGACGGTCACACGGTAGCGCCCCATCAATAAGTGTTCCTGCATACGATGTGTGGCTTAGTGGGCTGTTCTGTCTGTGGCTGCTCTCGCCGTGCTCTTTCAAGGCAGTCGATGCTTTCTTTGGTACCATATCATCATCCACATGTGGTGAAGAATATCTGATGATCTCTTTTTCACATGTCTTTGGTGGACCGTGGCCGTGACCGTGTGGGGTCAGGGCAGCTAGTGGGCAGTGGTAATGGTTGAGCAGAGGGAAGACACAATGGGGTAACACTGTGCCGTCTGCCTTCATCGGTAATAGGGGTAGCACAGGTATGGAGTGATAGGTATATTTACCTTCTGTTTCTGAAGAGAAAACGGATGACCGGCCAAGTTACCGGGGAGTTTCTGCTTTGCACTTTTGCAGCGACACTCTGCTATTCCCAGCACCAACTTCACTTTCAACCAAGCTTTCTCTTTCTGACGGTTGAGGCTGAAGCAGACAGAAAGGGAAGTTAAAGAAAAACACTCCGACTTACACGCGAATAAGGAAAGAAATTAGGGAAGTATAACTGCCATAGGAATCTTGCTCAACCCAAGTTCTGCAGTAGTAGCACTGAAAAGTACGACCTAGTGTGCGGTAACGTACCCCAATTACATATTACTTCTGAGCAAGGAAGCATGAGGAATTTGACATTTACACCACTCCATGAAGACAACGACTTCATCAACAAACGTCGTCGTGATCGCGGTAGCGAGCCAATAAGTCTTATAATCGACAACACGTGCCGCGTGTATGTTACTCAAATTCCGTTGTCGCGCATCGAGCGTGATGGCGCCAACGCCCTCCGAGCTGAATTTGAGGCGTTTGGCCCCGTGGAGGCGTATAAAATGTTCACGGACAAGACTGGGCGTTTTACCGGCGCTATGCTTTGCACGTACCGTAATCCAGCGGATGCCAACGCCGCAGTCCAGCATATGAATGACCAAACCGTTGATGGAAGCGTTCTAAAAGTGTCACTATCACGTGACCATGGCGTGGTGCTGCTGCATCATGGGACGGGCAGTGGGCGGCACACCGACGGTGATGACGATGGGAAGTGGCAGCATGATCGGTACCAAGACGATATCGAACGTGACAGAAATGCCCCATTTAGAGGAAGGGATCGGTTTGGCGGCTACTCCTTCCCACGCCGTGGGGGGAGGGATGATTTTTATGGTAGAGGCCGAGGCTATCGAGGTCGTGGGGTTGGTGGGCGTAGAGGGTACTCTGGATGGAGTGTAGAGGAAGCTTTTGAGCGCTACATTGCTTCGCGTGATGGGGTAAAATCTTCTGATGAGCCCAAAGAGGAAGTCGGAGTCGTTCCCGAAGCTTCAGATGCTGCAACAGTGGGGGCCACCTGTTTTAGTGCGAACACGTCCACGGGGGAAAGTAAGGTAGACACCAATGATATTGGTGACACCGGAAATCCGGGAGGGAGTACTGCACTGTCAGCTGAAGTTGAGGCAGTTAATGAGGAACAATAAGGTAAATGTATTAAGTACACGCGCATTTCTGATTGTGTGCGTTAAATTGTGAAACTGGCTTAGTGTCGGAAAGCACCACAGGGCGTCGTAGGATACATTGTGAAAGGTTGTTATCGGTTTGTGTACAAGAAGAATTCTCGTTTGCTGTCTTGTGAGTGCGCTCATGACGTGCTGTAACTATTCTTGCCCCTTTTCTTATTTTATTTTATTAAATCTTAATGAACCTTTCTGTCATTGAATTGTATGATGCCGTGTAATAAAGTACCAGTGGTTGCTGTCCTGAGTGGAAGTACTACGACTAGCTGTGGTGTTGCCTGGAGGTTGGCTAATGCTTTGTTTAACCTGCCGAAAGGTTACTTTCCACTCCAGGAGATCCGCCCTGGTTAATTGCCTACAGGTACGACAGGTTGGTACTGCGAATTGTGGAGGAAAAGGACACACAGCAGGTGTTATCGCCGGAACTTCTGTTCTTGAGCGATTTAACATGAAACCGGAAGATATCGAAAAGTTTTTGTTGCAGCAACTTGCCCATAAGTTTGTGGAGGTATCCACGGGAGCCAGTCCCCCGCGTCCGGTAACATCCGGTGAAATTGGCTCCATTTTGGGGAAGAGGTTGGACGGTGACATAACAGCTGGTACGAAAGATGATGTTCGCTTTCATAGACGACTTAGCACTCGCTTCACAAGTCAATGTGATCAGGAGAAAGTCAACGGCGCAATGGATGTTTCCTTTGACACAGTGCATCGGGACGTACAGCAACGTTTGAGTTGGGCGCACGAAGCGCTTTCCCTCCTAAACACATCGATCTCACATTGCAAAATAGATAGCCACAAGACTGCGTCGGTGCCGCAGCGCCTCGTTGTTCTTGTATTGTATTCACACACACGACACAATGCAGCCGTTGGTTTTCACATGAAGCGCATACGGGACATCGTGAATAGCATGCTTGCTGAACGGCACGAGGATGTGTTGGGTGTTTTGAATGTTGTTGTTGGTGTGCGATGGCGGGATGTTGGACCCGCCGAACAAATTGCGGGAGAAGCCCCAAGGCTCACAGAACAAGATGGAACAGAAAGGAGCGACATCTTGTGGTACCCCAATGCGGGTATGTATACATTCAATGCGCTATTGCAATGCCTTGCAGATGTTAGTGTGTGTTCCGGTTCACAGCTTCAAAATGGATCGTGTCTAAGGATCCACAGGAAAATTTTGATAATTTCTGAAGGTTGGTTCCATGTGCGCACTGCGGCGCAGATGCACAGCTGTTATAATCACAAGCACTGTGATGTTGACACACATCACGATACAGTGCACATTGAGCCCATGCCGTTTGTTTTAGGTAGTTCGCACAGTGAACACGAGCTTCTTCAATTCGCTCGTTACACAGCTTCACGAGCATTGGCATAGTGGCATGACAGTGAAAGTGCAGGAAGTGTTGCAGTACTGTTGTGTTCTCCAGCCTATCGCTTGCGCACGAAAAGGCCTTTAGACGTTTGTGATCCGCCCCATGATGCATCAAGTTTTCCTCCTCTGTTTCTTCCTTTATACCATAAAGTTTTTAACTCATTTATATTGAGTTTATACTCTGAACTTCCTTCCGATGACAAATTTGATATTCGGATCGCTGTTGTTACAATAAATCTGCCTTTGCTTCTTTGAGTGGCAAAACAAAAACCTCTGCATTGTGCTTCATGTCCATCTAACAGCGAGATGCTCTTTACTTAATTGTCTTCTCCTTTCTCACCAATGTGCGTTGCGGTGGAATTTTTGTACAGGCATACACATAAGCTTGAAGAAAGTGTATCCTTGCGGGATTAGGAGGAGGGGTCGAAGTGTGGTGGCACCGTCTCCCTTTTACTAGCCGCCCTTTATGTGCCTGGTGGAGAGGGGGATCAAAGGCACATTTTGGTTGTACGCTCTTCCCTTTACCTGTTTAGTATTAGTAGTCACGTGCTCCTGAATAAAGCCAGAGAAGACTGGTGGGTATTTCTTTAAAACAAAAGAAAAAGGAGAAGGAAGAAATTGTTTTTTATTTCATCGAGCGCATCCACCGTAGTGTCTGTGGAACTTTATTTATTAAACCAGTGGAGGAAAGTCATTGTGCACGTGGGGCTACCGCAAGGAATTATTTTCTCTTCCCTAAACCTCTGAGAAGGCAAAGGAGGGGGAGAGGGAGTTCAGTGGCAGTTGGGAGCGTGTGTGTGTGTGTGCCTCCTCTAGTTTTATGCAGAGCAGAGGCATCGGGAAACCGCTCACAAGAGGCCCACCCTCCCTACAACAGAGTAAAACTGATACTGGGCTCTCTGCAACCAAAAGCAAAGAATCGACACAATGCCCCCGGTTGCCTTTTTTAACGAGGACCATTAATGACCTGACCAATACTGATTTTTTCCCAGTCACTCAGGAATTGCGACTGAAAATGATGCAGCAAACGGTGAGTTTTGTTGGTAACTATGATTCATTTAGCAGCATTCCTCACTGTGACATGGGAAGTACCCTCGATGCTCTGCTAGACACAGCTAGCATGGGGGAGGAGGTCCTGAATAGACACGATATTAACATAAACAAGCCGCCGTGGTACTTGCCATCTCTTAATGTGCATCAACTGGTAACTTGCTGTTGTCATCCCAATAGCTCTCCTTTATTTCGCTGCCGTGATGATGAGCACGTGTCAATGTTTTGTCACTGCAGCACAGACTCGATTCCCTCTGTTCCAAAAGCAGGAGTAAAGCCCTCACAAGCCAGACGGCTCTCTCTGGCAAAGAGGGAGGGGTCCCCGCCGTGTGAATCTGTTTGTAGCGGTGTATCTTCTATCAAAAGGAGACGAAGATATGACTGCTTGTTAAATAATCACACTCCCTTGGAAACAAGACGCTCTTACCGGGAGTTGACGAATGTACAACGTATGGCCGTGGAGCGGTGGTGTTTTATCATCTCTGATGTGTCTTGTAAGGAAAGGAATGAGCTCAACCCAGTGGAATTACACGACAAGGCCATGAAGGTTGTGCACATAGAGGAATCCACCGTGCCACTGGTGGAGATGACACTGAATCATGAAAGGATGCAAAAATGGCAATATAGCAAGGAGGCACAGGAGGAGGAAAAGGAAAGGCTTCAGGAGTTGAAGAATGCTCGTAAGCATGCTACTGAAAAGCATAGCTGGAAGACATTACTAACTTCGTGGACGAAAGATGAAAAGGACATACGGGCAATCTCCACTGGGATGTCGCAGTGCTCGCAGACTGTGAGGACACGCGACGCTACCTCAGATCCTTTCTACCTACATATGGCTGAAGGTGGTCCATTAATGAACAAAGGTACAAGAGTTCAGTCGTGTATCTCTGAAGCAACGAGCTATGTTGCCTCACCTCATGGTGGCCTTGAACCAATTCCCCACACTTCTAGGAGGAGCGGTACCGAGGCTACACAGGGTAGGCCATCAACCGCTGAAGGGTGCTCGCCCGCGACCGAATTGCAGAAATTATTGGTCGCCATCAGGGATGGGACTTTGTTGCCTAAAGCACCAAGGTGCTGTAAAGGTGTTGATGGAGGTGGGAGAAGTGTTCAGGCGATGTATGAAAGGTCCAATCGATCATCTCTTTTCCCACCCCCAGTCACCACATACATGTCAAGCAGATGGCTAGAGTGTGTCATTTGTGCGGAAGATTTACAAGGCGTGAAGCTTATCACAAGCAAGTTACATGAGCATGTGTCCTCGAAATTCGCGCAGAGCTCTGGTGATGTAATATCACTTTCATTAAATGGTGGTACTTACGGGGTACACGGAGAATCAAAGCATATGCAGGTACTCCGGGACCAGAGCGAACTGCAGTCAAGCCTCGTTGTGGCTGCGAACGAGAACCGGCACCTGCGAGAGCGAGGGGAGTGCGCATCGTTACTGCTTCCACTGCGTCTCTCAGTCATTAGTCCTGCTTCTAAGCCACGGGTATTCGTTGTTGACGCTGTTTCCGTTGCAGGTGCAATGATACAAACAGAGAAAGACGACGTGTGGACCGCTGGGACGGCCTCCACATTTGTAAAAGAAATCGCTGTCGATGGGTCGTATGGGAATTTAGATGTTCTCCGCAGACGGACATTATCTTCGCTTGGCTTAAGTGAGTGTTTCACTGCTACACCTGTAATTGGTGGAGCTCAAATATTAGAGACGTTGGCCAGCTATTCCGTGGACATCAATCATATTGTCAAGCAGAGCACATGGCGAGCGGCAACGGCAAAACAGCTGGCAAATGAAGAGTACAACCACCTTCAGAGAAGATTATTGGCCAAAGTCTTTGTGTCGCTGACCATGAGTAATGCTGTGGCATCGTGTAAGAATAGAAATGCTGCCTCGCATCACACACCAAGGGGATCAGGGTGCCATCAAGCGAATATTAATACTTTGGATCCATCGTGTTCTTCGCAGGGGGTGAGGGTTGCACTGCACTCAATGACACTACCGAAAATGCCTACGTTGCCGGGACTACAGGACGAAACAAACCTCGAACTTTCGCTTCAAGATTTTATTATTCCGCTTACGTGTGCAACAAAAGCCGCTAGCCGCGTTGAAATTTGGGCAGCGCCTCCGGAACGAGACCAGTATGTTGTTGATATGAAAAATCTGTTCTGTACTGCGACAGCAGCTCTAGAAGAAACTAACAACGTTATTTTGCCCGAATTGCGTCGCATATCCACGGATTATCGTCGTGTGTGCTCCAGGCACATGCGAACAGGTGAAGATGGTGTAGGTGGGACGACACTGCCTTCCTCCTTGGGCTTCACATTTGCTGATAGTGAGCGCGCAACGGCACAAATTTCTGACGCACTGGAGTTGCTAAAGCTGGAGGAAGAATATGGCAAATTGCTCACCACACTGCTGCGTAACGAGTGCACGATTATTTATTACAACCTCCACCACTTACCCCACGACAGGTTCATGCAACAGAGGAAACAACTGTGGGGATTTATTCATCTTCGGACGTTACGCCTTGCTTATGCCTTCTGCATCGTTGTGGAAGAACTTGGGTTGTCGCCCATTCCAAAAAAGTACCGTCCATTCCTGCGGCCTGTGCTGCAGGTGCTGAGCTACCATGGTGGCCAGGAGGAGCTTCGATCGCGCATGAAGGAAACCATTTTGGAACTTGAGATGCGGGCCAGTGAATTGGGAGCAATGCTCACACGTAAAGAGGCGGCGTCAAATTATGTCGCTGAATTGGATGCGGCCGCGGCTGTTGTTGCTGAAGGGGAATACACCGCGTCGCGTTTTATTTCGTCCCTGGCATCCCCCAATGACGTCTTGTACCCACTCCTTCTTCCCGTGGAGCTGCCAAAAGTATTGTTCGCTGACGTTCCAAGTGTTGCTGGCTGATGCATGAGATTGTTGTTGTTGTTATTCCTCTTTCTGAGGGTTGCTGTGACGCCGGTACCATTATTAATGCTTTTGCTGCGGAATTCAGCGATCCCGGTCCTTGCGTCATTACATTCAACGGAAGGCTTATCACGTTTGTATTTGTATATTTCTTCTTATCATTATTCTCTCTCCTTCTTAGGGTACGTAGCTGTCCCCATTCCTTCTCGAGTACAACTCTTCAGAAATCGTGGATGATGGGCTCGCGCGGCAACGTTTCTTTTGCCTCTTTTCGTGGTGTATGTGGGCACTGTGGAAGTTGCGTCCCACTGACACAAATTGGCTCTCATTTAGTAGGGAATCAATGGGGATAGGGCATGTACATTGCATGTATGCAGCTCCCTCTCGCTAGTTTTCTTATCGTTTTACCGCTGGAATTTGTACATAAATTTGTATACATGTGTTACTCTTCTTTATTATTTCATGGGTCTGACTAGGGAGCTTCAACGGGACGTCCTTGTTAAAGTGCTTACTTTTCTTTCTTTTTTTTCTTTCAAAAGAAAAAAAAGAGGAAAAAAGACATCAACTAACTCATGTGTTGCATGGTTATTTGATGTTGATGTGGGTTGTCAGTTCTTTTCCCCCACTATTTGTACCGCAAATTTTCTTTATGCGTGTGAAAAGGGTCAAACCGTTTCTTGTTGACCTCTTGGAACATTTCAAACATGTTGATGGATGCTGCAAAGATACAATTCACAGCGTCAGAGACGAACTACTACTACTACTACTAAGAAGAGTTTCTTTATTTATTTTGTCTTTTATGCTCTTGAAATGTGCTTAGAGATAAAAGTATTTTACCGGGAGAAGGGTCCCGTAGGGAACGTGGGCCGCAACTGCTGTTTATGAAAACTCCACGTTCCATAACTTCCTTACGGAACGATCTTCAAGAGTTTATTATCCCATTGGCTCGGAGCTTGCGGGAAGGAAATGGCAGTGCAGCGGTTGGTAATGGCACCACTTCGAGCTGTGCCTTGGGCGGTTGTGGGCTAGGCGCGGCTGTGTGCGGCGACGCGAATGACCCTAGTGCACCTCAGCGATCGCCCGGTGTCAGGCGCGCGGTTACGTACTTTACACCTCAGGTGAATGCCCTACTTAATAGGCCACTTGTAACGGAGGGCGTTATCAAATGTAACGTGCCACTTTACCAATGCCCCATATGCTCGCAAAGCGGCGATGTTTCAGCGAATGTCAAACATTGCAAGCAGCCGTGGATGACTCCGCAGGATTTGACACGACACATGAGTTGGCTCCACGCATCCAACGGTTATACGCAGTCAAACTTCGCCGCTTATAACGCCCGAGAAATGGAACGGCTATGCAATGCATTGCCTTCTTCGGCCGCTGCGCCTGCTGCCGAGGAAGTGGCAATGAAGCCCCGCGTAGTCTTGATGGTTGATGTTGCCAACGTAGAGCTTAGTCTGGAAGATGTTCTTTTCCAGCTTCTTAGCGCTGAGGAGAGTATTACCTTTTTCTCTCGTGTTGCATGTACCTTTGTATGTGTACACGAATTTTTCATTCCTCACACATCGAGGCCTGGACACGTTTTCTTTCAGCTCTCCAGACTGAACGACCTGTCGGACACGTTTACTTTCTACGCTGCAACACGGATCGAGTCAGGAGACTTGTTTACAGCAGCGCTCATAGGGGAGCTGCTTCTTAGGGACATGAGAGGTTGTGCGCCTTCCATTGTTCTACTCACACGGGATCAACAACAAAGGGTGTGTGTTGGTGACATGTTTTCTGGTGTGGCTGGGCGAGGAGCCCGTGTATTCTTGCCACGTATGACGTCTCAGGGCATTATGAATTGTCTAAGGGAGGCCAATCTTTCAAGCATGGGCTTGTGATGGGGACGCCTGCTACCTTGGGCATGCGCTCATGCTTTTTCATCGTCCCTCTTTACATTGCGTTGTATAACCACAAACAGGTATGACACGACACTTATTGCGGTGACTGTCTGCACTGTTGTGGGTCATTGGGTGTGTCACCACATTTTCGGAAAAAAATTGGGGCATACGAGGAGGTCAACATTATCGAGTGGATGGATAAATCAATGGAAAAGGAAAAATAAATTCATGCTGCCAATATAATGGTCCCCACAGTGTCACCTTTGTTTTCGCACGTGCTCTTCTCCTCCACACCTTTTCAACTTCCCCTACCTTTAGATTAACGCACACACATATATAAATATATATATTGAGTCGGTAGCAGTTTCAAAACCAAATGTTACGCCGGAGCTGCTGTGCACTTTTTCGCCGCACGCCAATTCGCCACAGTGGCGGAGACCTGTTCGTGCGGCCCAAACTCGAGGAGATCCCGCCGGCTGATAAGTGTGTTGGCTTCTTTGGTCCACTTAATGGATCTTTGAAGTTCTTGCGCTTCTTCGAAATAAAGTGGATGATGAACCGTGCTGTAGCAATGCGTCGGGAGTACCTTATTACTACACCTACGCTCTTCACTTTTGTTTGGATGTTTTCATGGAAAGGCGCCACGATTTACCTTTGGGGTGACCGTGCGCCACCGCGCAAGATGGATTGGAACACGGAAGAGGCGGGACGTCTGCCGCCGGGTTTTGTTCCAACGCCTATCGATTGCCGCTAGCCGGTGTGTACAGCGGGGAGGGTGCGACTCTCCGGGATGAGTTAGTAAGTAGGACCGTTTTTTTTTTGTAAGAGAAACTTTTTAAGTTTATTCTACACGCGTTTGCATCCCACGTTTTCTGCCAATCCCTCCTCTTTGCGTTCACTGAGGGTGCATCGGTGTAGGAAAGACAGGAGTCGAGGGCAAGGCTGGAACAGATATAGTGGAAAAAGCTCATGACACCGATCGTATGTATCGTTCTCTTTCTCTCGTTCTGGTGAATAAAGGGGGGCACAGTCATGGGATTCGGAGCACGTGGGTTTAGTGCGTTGCTGTTCATTTACGTTTTAGTTCTCTGCTGGGTAAAGTAACTTTCCCATCGCCATATGTACGGTGATTGTTCCATTTTTGCCCTGTTGGAACTTCACGGTGAGTAGGCACTGATCGAATCTTGTTCTCTTATATCATATGGCATGCTTTACTTCCATGGGGCTTCATATGAACTCGTGTTACTGATGGGTACTGCGTACGTTCGCCTTAACGCATTGTTAAGAATTACACATTATTTATGTTTTTCTTTAATTTTTATGTGCTTTATCCCATCCTTTTTTCACGTAAGAACGGCCACATAAAGAGGATTCGTCCCTTATTATTATTTTTTTAATCAAGTAGATCCGGCAAATGAAAAAAAAAACATTGGAAGAAAAGGAGAAGGTAGAAGAATGGAGGAAAGAAGACAGCAGGGAGACTTGGTGTGAATAATAATGCGGGGAAAATTGCATGATATCCACAAACAGGCACGAGATGTGAAGTTGGGCGACGTTGACACGATGACAGGTCTCACGCGCTACGGATCTTGAGAAAATACCTGTGGAGACATATGAACTCCTTACTGTCGTGAGTGTGGCTCTGATGGACAAGGCAAACGTTGAAGTTCCCCTGGGAGACGCCGCAGCGCCCACCACCACCACAATGATGGAAATGCAACAAAGGATTGCGGCTCTAGTACACTCAGCTAGCGCGACTGGTGGCAGTTTTGTTTTGAAACTTGCCTTGTATGCCTGCCGTGAGCTGAATATCCACCGAAAATCAGCCTTTCCCGCTTCCCTTTGAGTACTCGAGCGGTGGTGCCAGCCGGTTCTTAAGTGCTACCTGAAGCACCTTATTTTATTACCATCTGATTGGCTCGATATAGCAAATATTGCCCGGTGGAAGCCAGGCATATATTTGACAGAGCGTTGAGAAGCTTACGCGACAGCTACCGCCTCCAACAAGGCGAACGGTGGTACGACTACTGGCACTAGAGGCTTTCCCGATGCGCTGTGAGAGGCGCTTGTCTCGACTTTTGATCTATTTACTGAGTTCAGTCTCGCTTTGTGTGCCACAGAGCGTGCTGTTGAGGGCACTTGTTGCAGAAGGGCCGTTGACGGTAAGGATAAAATATAAAAGAAATAGGAGGGAAGAGGAAATACGAAAGAAGAAGTCCAAATCCAATTTCGGTATGAGCGATGCCCCGGCATTACTTTTAAGAGCCTAATTCGCCAGCCACACATTTCCAAACTGGCTCGTACCGTCAATTGTGTTCCCGGCGAGCGCTACCCTGACACGGTAGAGGAGTTGATCGAGCGGAGCATTGACGAAGGTGGTGTGCGCACGCTTGCCACTACGATTTGTGGTAAGCGGATGCGTCTTTTGGTGGGCAGTTATGTGGAAAAGGATAGTGCCATGTAAAGGCAACACCGGTGCTGCGTGAGAGACTGGTTGGCTGCGTAGAGTTTGCCACCCCTCATGGAGGCCATGCGGAACCCTTGAAACGTCGTACAGCGTAGGCGCAGTGAAGATACACATGAGGTATTGACTCAGCGCTCTGTTCCTGACGTCCTTGTACCCGCGTCACGATAATTACCTTACAGATTTTTGAAACCTTACGAAATTCTCAATATAAACGCTGCTAAGTTTCCCCGCGACTTACGCAACAAATCCATGTCGGAATGCAGTATGGATGAAAAAAAAACCGTGGAGTATGTTAGCGATCACAGATTGAAGGAAACGAGTTGCAGTCGATGATGAAGGTGGGTGAATTACTGAGAGAGTACAAACAGACCATGCAAAAAGCAGCGGGACTTTCTGCGTGTCTGAATATTATGCTGGTTAGTGGATACTCACATATTGTGCTAAACCTTGCTCGCCTTTCTGAGGCTGATAATAGTATGTCAAAGAAATTGAAATATATAGTGATACCCGCTATTTTGTCTAAGTAAGCGTGTGAGAAATGCTCTGACACCGTTACGTGTAACAAAACCTTCCGCGGTATTAGTCAATATATTTGTACCGCAGGTGGCATGCTTCGTTTTGTGGAAAACGTCGCCAGCTTCTGTCACGATATGTTACCTGATAAAATATCAGCCTTGTGATTGCCTTGTTCTCCAAGGAATGGTAAAACTTCGGCTCCCCGAAACGAAAAAATCTATTGCGTGTTTCTTGATGACTTGATCGAATGACGTGTGAATGCGCAGCCGCTTATTATGACGAACTTAAGCCACAGTTGCCATTTGGGACAAACCGATGTGTCATCTACGGGGGATCTGTTGCTTTGTTCAGCACAACTTTGTCGCTTATGTAGGGGGGTGGTTGATTGTCATTGACTTTGAAGGTTTCTTCTGCAATTTCAAATGAAGGCGTTGTGTCGCATTATGGGCATACAAGCGAATTCCTGTCGAGAGGCTCCTTGGACGCCGTGCTGCGCATATTGCGGCAGCGTTCATGTCGGGCAGCCCCCGGCGCGGCGTCGAGCGCATTGATGAAGTGCGTGATGTTCAGTGCACGACAGCTCAATGGGGGAGACAAGTGCTCGAGAATGACTTGCGTGTGTTACGTGAACTTCGCACAATCGGTAAGGAAGATTCTGCTGTAGTATCGCCAAATGATAGAAAAAAGAACTGTGTTACGACTTCTTATGACAAAGCGCACAATTCCACGACCTGCGAAGCTGAGTAGGTCACTTTAACAGTGGAAAAGACGGGGGTATTAACAGCAAACCGCCTCTTTCCCGCCCGGGAGCTTCATTTTTTTTTTTTCGTTTTCCATATTCCTCGACGTGGAAAACGAGCGAAATGTGTTGGTGCCCGGCGTCTTTCCCCGACTGCGTCAGTGGGCTGCAGAGAGTGATTTTCATATTGACATATTGGAGGCAAGTCTTCGTTGGGCATCACTGAACGGTCGACGAGATGAAATGTTTCTGTCTGTTTGAACGGGGTTTCCACTGTACCCCTTTCTTTCTTTCGTTTTTTCTTGGAGTTCTGGGTTCGCGCTACGGTCACTACCCACAACCACTACGATACACAGTGGATTGAGATGTCGTTGAGGAGGACTTTGTACGGCTCCAGTGCTTCAACCAACAGGCGCAGGATCACATTTCCGTGACAGAAGTGGATGGGCAATACTAAGACTGTGGAAGAATGCCGTCCCATTATGTTCCCACATGCAGACCCCGTTACCTGTTTTGCTGTTATCGGTAGTGGGGGAGTTCTTGGCAGATCGATGGAGTGGGCACGCCGGCGCACCTCAGTTGCACAGAAAGAGCAGCCATGGTGGAGGACACACAGCCGAGGACGCGATGATGACTGGCGGTCAAATGGAAAACAAGAACGTGTGGCCCCACAGTGAGCAGGCCATTGCTACGTCATTCCCCTCTTCAAATGAGTTTAGGATTGCACTAGAGCAAACGGTGAACAGTGAAGCAGAACACACACCGAATGCCGTTGGAGAGAAGGACCGGACGTGCACTGATGCAATGCAAGATATTCCCCCGTTTCGAAATCGTTCTTCAAGAACTGCCCGGGGTGTTTAACATTGAAGTGGCGGAGTGCGTGGGTGAGTAAGTGGCAGTATCGCTTAGTGGAGGCTTTGTTTGCTCAGTGGTGCGCCGTGAAGGCGAGAGACGTGCTCGCTCAGCACTCAAAGGATGTGTTAACAGCTATGCTTATACGGTCATAGTGTTAGACCCAGACGAAAAATAAAAAGGGCGAGACCGAAGGGTTTTCCACACTTTCCTCCGCACACGCACGCCATTTTATTTTTTCACTGTAGAGCTAAAAAAAATTAAAAAAATGTGTGCTCCTTTCATCCCCTAACCAGGGCCTGCATGATTATACATGTTCCTCCTTTAAAGTTATTTTCTGTGTCATGTTGATAGAAGTTCCACAAGTTTATCAGAGCAAATGTTTCCCTTCTGTATTCGTTTTGCATCATTTCTACGTCCTGTCGTTCCTTTGGGAAAGGGCAAGTGAGTGGAAAGTCCTAATAATGTTTCATGAAACAAGGGGAGGCCAAAAAAAAAACACGCTGATTTACAACATGTTTGTAATTGTTGGGTTTCTCTTTCTCCATTAAATGCAACATTGTGACTCTGTTTTCCGGGAAAGTTCAGGGTAAAATTCCAGTTAAAACTGTTAATTTTGTCAATTACTTTTTTTTTTCTTACAAAAGAAAAGGGAAAAGCAAGTGTGGCTCATATCTTTAGTGAGATTGCTTATCATCTCAGCGCAGTATAGTTTTCTTTTTTTTTGATGCGGTTGTAGAGAAAAATAATGCCATGGAACAAAATGAGTAGTCGCTACATAGTTTCAACGTAAATATATTCGTTGTAGTTTGACTTTTATGCTTTTGATTTACTGCTTGTCTAATTGCTTTTATTATCGCTATGGTTACTCCATATGCATGGCTTTGTGCGCATTTTTTTTTTATCCCTGTCCGCTTACAAAGCTGTCATATTTTCCTTTTTTTTTCTTTCCTTCGACTGTTGTGGCAGTGTGGATCCTCCTTTAGTTGTTTGGGACGCGGCTCCGAACACCTGAATCTGAGCGAGATAAACCGTCAGATCAGAGGGGGGAAAATAAAGGAGAGTAAACATTACACGCGCCGATACCAACGAAAGAGAAAATCACGTGCATCAATAGCAATAAAAAAAGTAGTAAGTCTTCTATAGGTATTGATAAGAAAAGGCATCAATGTCACATGTCAATATTCAGTCAAATGTGTACGATGAGAAAGGGACCGTGCTATATCGTGCCATCCTTTCGGATTTAAAGGATGGTGACGAGGCTGCCAACATCGCGTCTACTGTTGCCGGTGTTGGGACAGCAAGCTGCGAAGCTCCTGGAGCCCGGAGTGTTGACTGGCGGGAGATCCATGAAAAGCACGGTTGTACAGCAGTGAAAAGGGACAAAATTGATGTAGAAGGTGAGTCGGCGCGTCTGACGCAGGAAAGTTTGACATCCCTAACAGCTCTCGACAAGTTATTTCCACCAGTGCCGCTCAGTTTGTCACAGCATGGGGAGGATGGGAGCCCGATCACCAACGCTCTTGACCGGGAGCAGCGGCAAGGCCACGAGCGCGTATGGATGAGGGTAGCTGCAACTGATCACACTAGCCGCCTGGACTGTGTCCACTTGCAGGAGCATCTGGAGCGTCGCTGTCAACAGGAGCATGCCAGGCCCACTGGCGTTGTGTGTGCCATTCGCGAGGGGATATACGCCGAGGGCATGCAGGAAGTTATCCGACAGGTCACTGTGCTGTGCCCGGAGCGTGGACTACTATTAGCCGAGCTCGCGGAGGAGATGCAGCAGACGACAAACACATATGATATACTCTTCGACAGTGCTTCTCAATACGCGGTACGAAAGGCGATCGAGCGTGACTTGAGAAGTTACCTCTTTGACGAGAAGGAGTGGATGGAGAGCGAAGTGCGTCGGCTTGAGAATCGCGTGAACGAATTACGCGCAAAGCATAATGGACTCCTTAAGCGGTTTGAGGAACAGAAACAATCAGAACAAAAGATACATGAAGAAGAAATGAAGTATCTGAGAAAGGCGAATCAACAAATTGTCAACGAGATAAAGAGGCTTTCTGCTTTAGAAAAGAGCAATGTTCCAGCCATGAGAATTGAGGGTTAGGGTTAGGGCCCAACGAAAAGATGCGTTGACTTTGTGACACTTTTGTCAACATCTGGAAAATGCAGTGGCACTCTTCCCCATCTTCGTCTTCGTCTACCTTTGTTGATGGTCAATGTTTGACATGGGCCCTGATGGTTGAGGCATGGGGCGGAATTTTAGAAGGTGGTCTATGTTAGTGTGTGTATTCCAGATCGTATGTATGGTTGTTGTTTTTTGTTTTCTGAGGAGAAAGTGCCTTGCCATGAAGGAGGATAGAGAGACCTCGCTGATGTTGGGATAGCGGACGTAGAGTTGCCGGTTGGGTCGTTCTTGGCAGCCTCTGCGTGAGCTACCTGCGCATCAGGGAATGCCCGACAAAGAAAAAGAAGGAAAAGAAAAAAGGAAGAGATCTTTTTTTTTTTTTTAATAGCTCTTGTTACCTTATTGTTTTTCTTTCCCTTTCGCCACGGATTGCGAGAGATACCTCTAAGGTGATGGTGCTATTATGTACATTGCTAGTTTTCCCAGTTTTTGCACTTTGATTATTGTTGTCGCTCTCGTTTTGTTTTTTTAAAATTGTACTGTCAACATCCGAAGTCAGGCACACGAGTATTCTTCCTTTCCTCCTTCGGTGCTTTGTCCATTGTAAAGCTGTTTAATGGTGGTTACGGGGCCAATTGCCTTCGGAAAAGATGCGAAGGGGCAGTTAGGAAGTCCGAATTTTACGGTACAGCGTAAGCGAGGCAACTCAACCTCCCCATCCACTCGTGCGGGCTCCAGTTTATTACAAAGAAGGGGTTCCCTAGCCCGTAGTGGAACAAGAGGTCGCGTGCGGCCCCGAAGCGCCCCGCCACCGAGGCGGGCATTTAGCGCTTCCTTTTCAACGAGACGGGCCCCAGGCCGTTCATCGTCGCGGGCAGGTTCAAGGGTGCGGCGTAGGAAGTGCAGCACGCCGCTGCATCGTGACGCATCTCTCATCAGGGATGATGACTCATGCGATAGCCTTGAAACCCAAGTGTACAAGAAGGCTCACGCAACCTTGGATCTCGCATGGCAGCTGTTCGGTGAGGCGCGGGTCCTGGTCCAGTTCAGGCGTCTTCAAGAGGCGTTACGACGACTGGAGAATGCCAAACGGCTAATAGATGTCACCGAGGGAGTTGACGATTGTTGTTCCATTCAAAGGCACCGGCGGACCTTGCTGCAGCTTGGGCAAGAGCTCCATACGATCAATCGCATATGTACGATGCGCGGGTCTGTAGACCGCCAAGTTGGACCAGCGGATTTCGATTCCACCCCCCTTTCCACTTGGAGTCAGTGCGATAATACGCAGGAGTTTAGTGACCCAAAAATAACATGCCCTACTTCTAATGACGGCACTACAACTAAGCAGCAGGCAGGTAGTGCAACGCGTAGTAATTCCACGCAGCCTGATAGAGACTATAGCTTTTCACCAGCTGAACGCCGGATTGGACAAAAGCTTTGCAATAAAGTTAATTACATGGAGAGAGTTAGTGATCGCTCTTTGGGATGCAGCAGTGCAAGGGGAAACAACGAATATGGGAATTCGGTTGGCCCTAGAGAAGCTTCCGGTGCCGTAGATGTCGGCAGCATTCCCAGCGTATTGTCTGCAAGAGAGGACGATATGCCGAGGAAACATCTTAATAACTCCAATGCCGCCTCTTTCAAGGAACCAGCTCTAAGCAAAAATACATCCTTTTCCAGTTCAACGGTGCACAGAGACATGCATGCTGATTTCGTTGACGAAGCGGCTCCACCAACCTCTGCTGCTGGTCGGTCCACTCCCTCCTCATGTTACGGGGGTCCCAATCACCCAAAATACAGAGCTGATTCCTCAGTGCGCACCCCTCGCTGCGCTGCATCATGGATGGAGGCAAATGCGTCACCTTCGCTCTTGGCAGGCAACATGTCAGCAATGTCCTCTGCCCTTCAAGGACAAAGCCAACAGCAAGTCTTTCACAACAACTTTGTGCCCAGTGATTCAAATAATTATATACCTGCAAAAGGTGGGAGGAAGCAGTCATTCATGGATGGTATAAATCTTCCCGTTAGCAGCCGACTTAGATCAGCAGGCGGCGGAGAAAGCTATCGTGACACGTTTTGCCAGAGTCTCAGGGGAAAATTTACAGCTAGCGGTGGCGTAGCTCGAGATCGCTTTCTTGGAGTATTATCTGCTCCCTCAGGGAGGGAGAATAGTTCATGCTCCACATCTGGGAGAAATACGAAAGCGGCCGAGAAGCTGTGGCAAAAGGACTCTATTTTCGACTTGGGTGACCCGAAGCTCGTTAAGTTGTATTCCTTTGAAAGAAAATCCCCCCAGAAAGGGTCGGCTTTACAAAAGAAAATGAATCGGTCCTTTAAAGTGACATACAACGATGCAAATTTTTCCACAAGGCCATCAACGGCTGCGAGAAGTGGGACCTGTAAATCTGGGGAGGTCGCAATGTTCAGACAACTTGCGGGCGAGCGCCAAACCTCTACAGGAGGGATGGGGAGTGGACGCAGTTTTTATCATGAGAGAGGTCGCTCTGGAGGTGGTGTTGCTGAGGTTGGTGCAGTCCTGTGCACTAAATGCTGTAACTTTGGTGAGTCATCCGACATAGTTTCAGGGGTTGTTTCCCAACGACTCAACAATGACGGGGAAATGCATCAGCAAGCTGATTGTGGTTCAGCAGGGAATAATGTGCTTGCTCAAAATTTAAGTTCTAGAAGAGCGTCCATCGGGTCGTTGTCTGAAAGTCCCACAGAGGCTGGTGCCTTTCACCGTTACTTTGCTGGCATCAAAAATTACCATCAGGCACGCATGCTCCATAAGACCGTTGTGGAGCAACTCCTCCTGGAACACGAAATAGAGGAGATGGAAACAGAAAAGGATAGCGCAACTAAGGATAGTCCCAAGGAGATACTTCTGCGTCACCTGGAAGATGCGTACAACAGCTGGCTCGTGTCACATCTTGGCAACAGACAGCGGCTAACAAATAAAGAAGTTCCTGAAGAAGTGAACGGTGCAATCAGAAGGCAATCAAAAGAAATAGTGATGCAACATAAGCACACTAGTCGACCGACAGTAGAGTGCACAGAGAACGGTGAATCAAATCCAACGTTAGAGAGGAAGACCATTCCGACTCCACAAGTAAATCAACTGTTAGAGGAAGGCAGGCGTATCGGAAGCTTATCAGCAATGGAAACACAAAGTGTTGTCACCCATGTTATGGCCGATGATTCTAACGAGGAAAATAATAGGACGACTACAGCACCCAAGTACCAATCGGTGGCTCTCACCCAAGATGGCTGTATTGGTTTGCCTTTTCAGCAATCATCCACGGAGAGTATAGTTCCCAAAGGAGACAAGACCAGGTCTCATGCTCCTGCCCTGATGGCTGATAGAGTGCCGGTCACTGACGACACCGATCGATATAAATTTGATGGAAATCACCAAACCTCCACCGTGGAAGCTGCCGCCGAGGCCAAGGAATCCGTGTCTCGCAGTATCTCTGAGGCAAAGGGCAAGTCACCAGTTGCCGGCAGTAGTGGCCACGGTAGTGCTGTAATGTCTGAGGTCCCAACAGCTGTGGAAGCTGCCGCCGAGGCCAAGGAATCCGTGTCTCGCAGTATCTCTGAGGCAAAGGGCAAGTCACCAGTTGCCGGCAGTAGTGGCCACGGTAGTGCTGTAATGTCTGAGGTCCCAACGGCTGTGGAAGCTGCCGCCGAGGCCAAGGAATCCGTGTCTCGCAGTATCTCTGAGGCAAAGGGCAAGTCACCAGTTGCCGGCAGTAGTGGCCACGGTAGTGCTGTAATGTCTGAGGTCCCAACGGCTGTGGAAGCTGCCGCCGAGGCCAAGGAATCCGTGTCTCGCAGTATCTCTGAGGCAAAGGGCAAGTCACCAGTTGCCGGCAGTAGTGGCCACGGTAGTGCTGTAATGTCTGAGGTCCCAACGGCTGTGGAAGCTGTCGCCGAAGCCAAGGAATCCGTGTCTCGCAGTATCTCTGAGGCAAAGGGCAAGTCACCAGTTGCCGGCAGTAGTGGCCACGGTAGTGCTGTAATGTCTGAGGTCCCAACGGCTGTGGAAGCTGCCGCCGAGGCCAAGGAATCCGTGTCTCGCAGTATCTCTGAGGCAAAGGGTAAGTCACCAGTTGCCGGCAGTAGTGGCCACGGTAGTGCTGTAATGTCTGAGGTCCCAACGGCTGTGGAAGCTGCCGCCGAGGCCAAGGAATCCGTGTCTCGCAGTATCTCTGAGGCAAAGGTCAAGTCACCAGTTGCCGGCAGTAGTGGCCACGGTAGTGCTGTAATGTCTGAGGTCCCAACGGCTGTGGAAGCTGCCGCCGAGGCCAAGGAATCCGTGTCTCGCAGTATCTCTGAGGTAAAGGGCAAGTCACCGGATGCTGGTGGCAGCGAGAGAGGATCAGGAGAGAGGGAAGCCGCCTCCAAAGTGGAGGATGTAAACACAGGGAATTATACCGAAATGAGTGGTAGTGACTTATATAGTAGTGATCCTGATCAAAACTCCTCTAACGCTGATGCACCTAGCAAGCTTTCAGAGTCAAAGTCGAGTAGTAGCACAGGGATACGTGATGAAGTCGCAGTTGTGGAGGATTTGAACGACAGTAAAATAACTGACGAAGCGGCAGAAAGAAGTCAGGACGAGGGGATGCTGTCAGTTTATAACGATGATGTGGTTGATGACTTACCGACAGTGGCTGATACAGACGAGGTGCCGGTAACTGAGGAAATGGGGTCCAAGACACAAAACACAAGAGAGGAGGGTTCTGCCAAAACGAGTGATAGTGACCCCTATAGCAGTGATTCTGATCAATATTCGTCCAACACTAATAAGACTAGCAAGTCATCGGTGTCAAAGTCGAGCAGTACCACCAAGTCTAGTGACGATGGGTCATCGGTCCCCGATATTTAGTCCTGCCCCTCCACCGAACAAGCGGTGATTGGGAAAACGTAGGACACTCAACTTTACGGCTGAGGTTGTGTTTCTTTTCTTCAGTTGTTGAGGGTTTCATGTGTGAAAGATGTTTAGACAATTGCTTTCAAGTATAGATAGGCGTGTATTGGATGTTTATTTATTTGTTGCTTTGTGTACTTCATATGTAGTGCTTGTTCCACCCCTTTCTTAGACATTTTTGCATTTTGCTGTCTTGTCCATTTGTTTACAATTTCATTAGATGTGGTCGGGACCTGTTTTTTCTTGGCGTAGATGTGTCAAAAAGGACGGGTCATGTTTTTGTACGTGGGTTTGATTTTTGTAGGACTTCTGATAGTTCTCTGGCATCACTTTTCCCACCCTCCACGGTAGCAATCACGACAAATTAAAGTATTTTGTAATGATAATGAGTTATCACATTAATATGTCCTTTTTCCTCCTAAGGGTAATAATAATTGAGGAGTGCGTGGTAGTGGAGAGCCCACGGAAAACATCAGGGTGTATTGCTTGTTTTTTTTTGCCTCGTTCTTCAGCGTGTCCTTCGCACGAACCGTTTACGTACTCAGTTTTGTTCCGCTTTTTCTTCCCGGCTATTTTCGATTGGAAATGGCATCTTTTATTTAGTTGCCTCTGTGGAAACTAATGATACACGATATCTACATTACTGGCTCTTCTTTTGTCTCGGACCACATCGGAGAGGATACCTAACAATCTCCAATGCAGTCACATTACTATTATCATTATTATTATTATTAGTGCCCTAACGAAAAGAATAATAGTGAGCTGCTCTCTCCCTGTTTTTTTTCTTTTTCGTTATTTCCTTCCTACCGCGCAACCTTGACTTCACAGGCACTCTCACAGTGAGTGGAAGGAGGGTTTAGTACATGCAACGGCGCTCTGTTTTGTGCTACTGCGGTGTAGAAAAACTACTTACTGCGTGTCATGTCGCACATCCGCGAGCGGTGTATGCAGGACAAGTGAGCTGCATGACGAGGCTGCATCGCTCCTGCTTACCGTGCACAGTTGTAGCGGCTGCGGGGGGCTCGACTGTTCTTATCGCGAGGCGGTCAGTGGTGACGTCCGGATCGTCTAATACAGGTTCACCGCTGTCCCCGGTGTCAGGTCCTCAGCAGTCACAAGGCGTGGGCAGCGAGGAGGCGGTGGCGGTTGAGGGGCCGTTGCCCGTAACGTACTCACCAGGATCTGCAGTGAATGGCGTGCTTCCCGTCACTGCTACAGCAATCACGGGTCACTGCGATGTGCTATCAGAGTGTGTTGCCAAAGCAGACGAGTTAGCACTACAATTGAAAGCCCAAAACGCTCTTGGAGCAAGTGCGGAAATTCTCACAAAGGAAGGGATGGAGGAGTTTGTCGAGGAGTTAAAGACGTCTGCCACTGCTGAGATGAAAACCCTTGTGCAACAGATGCAAACAACACCTGTGCTGCAGCGTGCTGGCATGCACGAGCTTAGGCGCACCCTTTATTACACCACGAGTTTAAAGGAACGAGATTGGTTGGAGCCGAATCAATATACCGCTGCCATGCGGATGTTGACGGTTGAGATATTACGTCGTGACGGCGATGGGGTTCTCTCTGCGGACGATGTGTTGTACGTTACCACGCATGTTGTGACATCCAATTTCTACAATCGCCATCTTTGGAATCGCATGGAGAAGTCATTACTTAAGTTCAGCAATTTTGAAAACATAGACATGTCGTCCATTAAAGCATTATCGACTCGTCTCTTCAAAACCCGCCGTGGTTGCGCAAAGGAAACGCTGGATATTCGTCGTAAAATACTGCTTGCAATGTCGCGTCGTGTCGGCATTCTTGCTAACGATTTTGACCTTCCGTCTCTCCTTGGTGTCCTGCAGTGCTACACTGTGCATGACCTTACTCCGTTTCACCTTGAACCGCTGGCCATTCGTGCTACGAATCACGTGGGTGACTTCACTCCACACGAGTGCGCTACATTGGCTCACGTGCTGCGTAAGTGGCGTTCAATGCGTTTGGAGGTCTGTGAGCGACTTATTGAGCGTATTTGCACCGCTGACCAGCTTACACATCACATGGCAAATGCTGCCATGATTTCGATACGTACCTGTTACAATCAGGTGAGTGATGGTGGGCGTAACGCGATGAACGCCGAGCCGACGCGGCAGAAGCTCCGGGCGATGGGTGAGCAGGTGGGATGCCGTCTTGATGAAGTGGAGTATCCGGCGCTGCCAGTCATTCTCAGCATACTGGATGTTGTAGTCACATTGAAAATATATATTCCGAAGAAGTGCCTCCAGTTAATTTTCTCACAGGCCAACGATATGATGGCAGTAGTCATGGAGCAAAAGGACGATCTCGTCGATCCTAAAACGGGTAAGCGCGTGCGTCCGATAACATCCGAGGAGGGCCGGCAGCTGCAGGCACTTTTGTCCCACTATGGTAACGATCTCGCGCCTGAGCTATCGCATCGCATGAAAGAGGCCTTCCGTGAGGGAATGCTCCCCGATGAAGCGTCTCTGTAGTCATTTCCTGCGGCCACTGGCATGCGCGCTACTTTTCTTCTTCGTACGGTTTTATACACTAGCTGGCGCGTGTGGTGGGGTAAAATCAAATCTTTGACGAAATATATGTTGAAAACGAGCACGTGGCTGCGCGAGCTTACCTGGTTGCACGGTTTGGGGAGCAGATGCAGCTGAGGCGTGTATCAGCTGCACAACGTATTCTTCTTACTGCGCGTTTACGAAGAAACCGAGAAACACACGTTTTTGCCATTCGATGTTGTCGGTCTCGGTATCATTCGTATATACATATACATATATATATATATATATATGTATATATGTATGCTGTTTTGATTTGGAATCGGTGCAGATACCAACCAAACACTTTTGTGTTCGGCGATTGACTTTTGTTGCAGTAACGCGTTTTGTTAGAGTCTGCCACTCCCTTCCTCTGTGATGCGTCTAATGCTTGGCGCTAAATATTAGAAACGAACTGTCAAGGTACTGGCAGCGGTATGAGCAAGAAGGGCATTAGGCACTCTCGCGTGGGGAATGCGAGTTACAAAACGTTAAGGTGAATTAAATACTTTATATCGCTTGTTGGATTCACTCCCATATTTATGCCAAATGGTTGGAAACTTTTTCTGTTCGCTTTTTGTGAATGTTACTGTTCTCCTTATATTTCTTTGACACAACTGGAACTGTGTTTTCCGGTAACGCTGTAATTTTTTTTTATTATACAAGCTCACCGTCGCGTCTGTCGATGCGAGCCTGCCGACCGTTGGCGTCATTCTTTTACTTACGGTGCGGCACTTCGATGGCTGGTTGGCACCGTCGGGCGGTTGTTAGGCGAGTGGGGCAGTGGCAATCACCCGCGTTGGCGGCATTCTCATCACCCCTCTGGGGTTCTACTTACGGGGTGGTTGCTGATAACTCTCCTTCCACAGGAGAGGCGCGCGATTGTAGGGTGCCTGTTTGGGAGCAGCTTGTGGAAAACATTGAGGAGGTAGTTCAGACCTCAGGTGACTCTGAGTCGTGGAGACGCCTGTGTCTTCTTTGGCAGCGGCACTTCACGCAATCTGGTGCCGGTTCCCTACCGGAGACATTGGAAGAAGAGCTCTTGACATGCCACTGTGGTGTTGATACTGTCGAAGAGAGAGTCCCACGCGACCTTTGGGCCCTTCCTGTGTTTGTTCAGGCATTATGCGCTGCGATACAACAGGGTCTTATGCAGATGGAGCTCCTTGGAGACACTGCTGCAGGATGCCCTGTGGTAGGTGATGTGGCTTTAGGTGAGGCCGACAAAAAATTGCTTTCTCCAGTCATTATCGAGATGCGTGTCGTTGTCTTTTACTTAGCACAGGAGCGGCTAGTTCACGTTGTACGTGCTGTGCATGAGCAGTCGGTCGATGAATTTTCAGCGAAGGAATTGGAGTTGAATAACCAGACCCACAGGGATTCTGTCGTGGTGCAAAATGACGACGCCCTCCCCTCACGCGATGTGGAGCGTGTGAGCCATATGGGCACAAGGCTCTCACCAGAGAGTCTCCAGCAGGTCATAATGTTGGCTGAGGCGGCTGCGGCGGTGTTGTCGATCCACCCACCAAACTCCCTTCTACCTGCTGTTTACCAGCTTCTGCTTCCTGCACTTGGTGTTTGTGAGCAGCTGGATAGTCAGCGCCTAGGGGACCTCGCTACTGCATTTGCATGTAGTACAGATTTTGACGATCCACGCTGTGGTATAAGAGATTTATGTTCGGCTTCCTGCACCCCTGTAAATGGCTGTTGTACCCAAGCCGTCGACGATGTCGTAACCACATTGTCTAAAACAATTGCAGATGAGACACTAAAACCTGTCATGACACCGTACACTGTGCTTTCCCATATGAATGCACTGTCGCGTGCACTTGAACTTCTGATGCGTGGTGCCGCGTCTGCGTTGGATGCTAGCGCACAGCACGACGTTGTCCAAAATGCGAAACTGCGTTTACTTCCTCTGAAAGAGCGTAAAAAAATGGAGCAAAAGACCAAGCCTTTGTGGACAATGGATAGCGCAGTGAAGTTGTTGGATGACGTGTCCGTGGTGAGCAGTGCTCTTTCCTCCCGGCGGTACATGGACAAGAGTTTTTGGAGTGCTGTTTTTGACTTTACTGCTTTGGTCATCAAGGTGGCTTTGACCCCACATGTGCTGCGAAATGTGCGGCACATTCTTTTTGCGTTACACTATGCGAATCAGCTGTCGTGTTACGAAAGGCTTATGTCGTTGTTGGTGCAATTGGATGTGCTCCAAGAGCCCGTCCCATCACCGTCGGAGGCGCGCGACGCGATGAAATCGGTTGCTGGAAAATCAGCTGCAGCTTTCCAGGGAGACTGATTGGGAGATTCTCATCTTCGATCTTTTCCTTACAGTTTTCAACGTACAGTGCAGCGTCAGTGGGGATGAAGGCTGGTTTTTCTTTTTTTTATCTTCGTACCCCTGTTTGTGAAGAAATTTAAAAGAATAAATCGCTAGCAATAAATAGTGTGTTAAATACATTATTGTTCTTACTTCCTCTTTCTTTTCTCTTAAAACCTATATTTATTTATTTATTTATTTATTTATTTTTGACGTACTCACACACATTATTAATAAAAGATTGATGGATGCGTCACATCTGCGGGCTCTAGAGGAGGCATCGTGGCAGACGCCGTCGGCCCGCACTCTCTACAGCACACCTTTGTTTCCCGGGTTTCCATGGTACACCGTGCGTGATTCTCCGGGTCAACCGCAGCAAGCGACGCGTCGCTATGTTATTCCATACTTTTATACGTTTCGCGTTTTTGTTAAAGGCCGCTGGGTTGGCCGGGAGCTGGTTGACGTCTATTCAAGGGAGCACATACACCACTCTCGTGACTATTACGTTACCTGTTTGGAAAAGGGAAGACTGCAAAGGCTCCCACGATCGCGGTGTAATGTGCGGCGAAGTTGCATGAAGCGGCCTCATAAAGCAATTGCAATAGAAAATACGGAGGAAAATGATGTAAATGTTGTAGACGAGCAACATGTTCTTCAACAAGGGGATGTCGTTCTTCACACTGTGCACCGACACGAGGTGCCAGTGCGTATGGGCCTCACGGGGATAGAGCCCATTGTGTTAGCCGCTGTGCGTATCGTGGAGTATGGGTTGCTTGTTGTCCATAAACCCGCAGGTCTTCCAACTCATGCTAGTGGGCGGTATTTTATGAATTCCTGCGTCGCTATGATGGAATACGTCTTGGCGCCAAAGCGGTTGCGTGCGTGGCTTATCGAGGAAGATCCTCTTTTGCAATCATTAGTCTCGACGCGACATTTGAGTGGGGAAGAGCGGGAGGAACTTGTTGCATATTATCTGGTGGATGCTGAGGCACCGGATGCAGTGCCCATTGAACGGCTTCCCAGGCCCTGCCACAGATTGGATAAGGTGACTTCTGGTGTTCTTCTCTTGGGTGTATCAAAGTCAGCTGCACGGCGCGTAGGAGAGGTTTTCATGAAGAAAACACGGCAAATGGAAGACATTCTTTTGAAGAAGCTGAATGACGAAAGGGAAAGCAGTACCATTGCAGAGGAAAAGTTATGGCTGCCTGGTGTTGGTGTTCTCAAGCGGTACTTGGCACGGGTTCATGGTCGATTCCCCGACAATGCGAAGCGGAGAGGCTTTAGGAGCTCCTTGAAGAAGAAAAAGAAAGGTAATGAAACCGCTGCCGTGTGCGCTAAGGATGCCAACGAAAAACGTCGTAGTGACTGTGGCTTATTTGTTGTCGTCAAAGACTTTCATTGCCAGGGAAAGGGTGAAGTGGAAGACTTGAATGTGGAACGCCACTTGTCACACCCTAGCGAGACGGTGCTGCTGGCTTCCCCTTTGCAACAGTGCAAATTCTCTGAAGATCAACCGAATAATGAAAGTGTGCGCAATGAATGTGGAACCGCGCCCACAGAGATTTTCTATCAGGACGCCATGACGCTTTGCCAGCCCCTGCAATTTTTCAGTAGTGGTGTGCCTTCGCCGGATGGTGATGGTATCGAAGGAGAGAGTTTAGTCCATTGCGTTCCTTTCTCCGGCCGGATGCATCAAATTCGAATGCATTTGAGTGACTGGAACCATCCCATTGTTGGTGACAAGACGTACCAAAAGAATGATCAGGAAGAGGACTCAAGGGTGCTTTTTTTTCGGGCTGATGAGCTGCCGAAGCACTTCCGGGAGGAATTTCATACTTTTGATGATATGTGTTGGGAGTGCTCCGGGGAGCTTCCTGTAGCATCCTTAAGCGGTTCTGGTGGTTCCAGTGTTGCCCTACATGCTTGGCGTTATGAAATAGAGCACGAATTGCTGTTACCTGACGCAGCTCCATCTCAGGACAAATGTCTTGCAGAAAAACAGCAACCACTTGAACAAAAGGGCTCCGCTGTGCATCCTGATTTGTGTTGTCGATGGAAGGAATCACTGACGGATGAAATAGGATTTGTTCACCGGTGTGGGTCAGTTGTTGTTTTTAACTCTCCACCACCACCTTGGGCACATGAGTAGGTCCCGGCGCTTTCAATCTCACCACGGCGCACGTGTTTTATGGGTGTTGCACTTACGTGCCTTGTGGTGATCGCCGTTTTGCTGCATCTGTTAAGGGAAGGACTACGATACAGTCAGCGGAGATAAAATAATTTGGCGCAAGAATTAACTCACAATGTCTGATGTTTTGCCTAATGTGTGTTCTATTATCCTAATTTCATGTTCTTACTGTCGTTACCTGATTCGATCTCCTTTTCACTTTCTTTTTTCTTTTTTTTTTTTAAAAAAAAAGCAGCGGTGAGAAGGTTCATTTTTAAAATCAGAGGAGTGCATAACGTTAAGGACACAGCGCTGGGTAATAGCGCGTGCATAAAGAGCGCATTTTCGCCTGAAAACTTGGGTTTTGGGCAAGTACGTGGCATCCCTGCTCCTCCTTAGCTTCGGTGAAGACAATGAACCTAGCGGATGTTATGCGTGACAGTGAATGTACCATTTGCCTTCAGCCACTGATTTCTGATGAGTCGTTGACCACATCACAGTCCAGCGATCGTTGCGACACAATGAGCCAAATGCAACCTCGTGGAGTATACCGCGGTATTACAATAGAGTTAGAGGCCAATGTCTACTCGGGTATGTCGTTTAACGCTCAGATTGATATTTTACAACATTCTCTGCAGCGACACGGCGAGAACCTCTCTAAGCGACCACGTAAAGGTAAAAAGGATCCAAAAAACAGAGATAATAAACAAATTGCTGTGCTTCCTTGTGGACATTTGTTTCATCACCTGTGTGCCGTCCAGCACTACGAATTTCAATCAGGAGCGCTGTGCCCCATTTGCCGTCACCCAGTAAATAGTTTGGCTGATATTGTTATTTTTCACCCCCGGAATCGAAAGAAATTTGTGGAAGGGAAAAACCAGGGTCCTGTGACTGGTAGTACCGCCCCGACTGCCGTGGTCGATAGTGTGGATGAAGCGGCCGATGATGATGTATGCATTACTGGTGAGCGACATTGCTTGCCTGTGGAAGCCTACAGTGCCAGGTTGGGGCGCGAAGTGGCAGACCTGGAGCGGCGACGAGCGGCTGTTCAGAGCCGTGAGGCACGTATCAGTACCAACCGGGAGAACCTGGAGAATCGATGCCTCCTACTGGAGTCGTCTGTTATGGAAGCCCAACGACGGTTCCGCGTTCTCACCCGGGGAGAAACTCTGGATGTGAAGCGTCTGCTGGAGCTTAGAGCTGTTGGGCGGCAGACGCATGAGTTATTAAAAAAGCTAACGGAGGATCTGGCTTCTGCCACACGTGCGGTGCGTCAGGTGGAAGGGCGAATTCTTCAGTACACTGAGAAACTTCAGCAGTTCACAGGGGCACAGTCTGACCGAAGGACCGGGGACTACCATAGCATACCCGCGAAAAGGCGGAGGTCTGGCGGTGAAGCTGTAACAGTGGTTGAGGACTCACGCCAGCCGCTGAAACGCGAGCAGCTTACAGATCTATAGGATGACAGTCCATTTGGGGATTCTGAAATTGTAATGCGAGGTCACGTGTGGTGCTGCAGCTTTTTCTTTCTTGGAGCTACTTCTTAAACGTGTCGCTGAATGTGATGCTCATGAGTGCAGAACTATATCAGCTCTGTGAGTGGTCTGTTAAAGTAACAAAGTCTCTTCCTTCTAGAGTCCTTGATTGTGTTTGCTTTCCGTTTTAGTTGTTGCTGCAGTTTGGATGGGCGGATGGTGCAAGTTGCTCAATCAACTGCAAATTGGAACGTGCGCGTTTTGTGTTGAAAGTGTTGCCGGTGATTGCTTTACTGGGTTCGCATATTATGCCCTTGACATAGCTTTAAAGTGACGACACGCAGCCGGGAAAGTGGTCTATTGGGGGTGAGTGTTTTTACTCAGCTGCAAATAATAACGACACCGCATGCATGGTTCGTCTCCAAAGGGCGTGTTTTGCATTTTCTTTTCACCGTTGTATTTGTGTGGTGTACATTGGTAGGAATAGTTATCAAGCTACGTAGGAGAAAAAAGAAAAAATTAAAGGGAGAAACGGAATCAGCAAAAGTGGAAGTGGTTTATGTTATGTTGCCACCTCTCGGTGCAGAGCTGTGTATTTGTGTGCTTGATCTTGTTGTCCTTCATGAGAAGGAACAGTTGCTCAGCTTTTAGTTTTCCTTAGCTGAAAATTTCAGCTTACCCGCTTTGCTCTAGTTTTAAATACGCACGTTTCTTCTGTAACTCGTCTTACATCCCGCATTATTATTATTATTATTATTGTTATTGTCCTCCTTTTGTTATTAAACCTTATTTCCAGGACCGAGTGCACTGAAGAAAAGGACGAGGGCGATGTCTCGAAAGGTGGATGAGCCTGAGGTGAGGGAGGCGGAAGAAGAAGAGGAGGAAGAAGAAGAAGAGGAAGAGGAGGAAGAAGAACAGGAGGAATGGGAAGAACCCAACGACTTGTCTGAGCTGGAGGACGGTCCCAGTACATTTTACGTCGGTAGCTTCAGTACCATACAGAGGGTGCAAGATGCCTTGGATATTGTTTCTTACCGCGAAGATGTTGTGCTCGTATACCCCGGTGTATACGGGGAGAAGGAGATTGTGATTGATGAGACGCGGCTGGACGGCCTGCGCATTATGGGCGTGCCAGTGGCGTTGGGTAGGAAAGCTGGTTACCACAAGAATTTTCGTGTTCCCGAAGATGAGCGTCAGTTGGGCCCATGGTTCGCTCCTTATGGCACTGATATCCCCTCCACAACTACCATAACCCCCACCACAATTGATCCGCAAGAATTCCCAGTGATTGAAGGAAGATTGGTTATACGCCGTAGTGGTCCATTCGCCTCGCAATCAGAGGAGCACCAAAATGACACGTCGCAAGCCGCGCGAATCAGGCACTATAATGATGCACAGGACAGAGAAGTGGATGATGAGGAGGAAGAAGGAAAGGACAGAGACGCCGTAGCATTATCCTATGAAGACGCAGACGAGACACCAAAGAAGAAGGTATTGAATGCTGAGGTGCAAGGATTTTGCTTCCTTGGCGGTGTAGAACTTAACCCACTTACCCGATGCACGCTTCGGCATTGCGTTTTTGGGGACTATGCTCTCCAGAAGGAACAGTCAAACGTAGGGGATGGCGCTGCGGTTGGTGGTTCCGTGAGAGGATATACACCTGTGCCATCAACTTTAGTAGCTCGGCCCCTTACCGAGGTGCAGGTGGAATTTTGTATCGTCTACGGGGGTGTCAAGCACGCCCTTTATGCCTTTCCACGGTGCTCTCTTTCTGTTCGGAGTTCTATGATTTTGGGCCCCGTTGAAGGAACGCTCAACACGTATACGTCTGAGCAGCACCGTGCTGCCCGTCATGCGCAGCAAAATCCCGTGTTCCGTTTGAAAAACAGATGGAAGAAGGTTGCCGAGCGTCCCAAGATACAAACTAGAGCTGCGTGTGAGGTTGCCGTCTACTTGGATGACGCTGATGTCTCTATACGTGATTGTTTCATCTCAAATACCGATATCGGTGTTTTGCTTCTTGGTGGATGTGCCGGTTCAGAACTACGATCTCTGCGCTTGGAGAGTCACAGCACGGTGGGTTTCCTCTTCATGGGCGAGTATGGCGCGGCGAAGGTTAAGCGGTGCGCAGTTAGGTGGTGTGGAAGGGAGTGTATTCTTGTTAAGAGTAGCCTACCGCCAATACCACCAGATGCGGATGCCTTTGAAAGAAGTGCTTTGGAGCGGGCAAAATTAGAGGAGGAGATGGAGGAAAGGGGGGAGGAGGAAGAAGAGGAAGAGGAGGACGGCGCTGCTACAAAACGCCGACCGGAACCCATACGTGCACAGCATCCCTCACTTCAAGGAAACGCCCTCGAGGGCTATGTGCGCCTAGAGGGCGATGTGAGGTGTGGGACAATGTGCGATAACGTGATTTATGTGGAAAGTGACGAAACTAGGGTACCACTTGTGTGTCCCACAGATGAGAAGCGGTTCTCGGTGAAGGGATTTCATATCCACGTCCGAGGAAGCACGCCACCTGATAATGAAGGCAGCTAGGGTTTTGTTGTGTTAAATAGTCTCCGTGTGAGGTGCTTCACCTCATTGTAACAGGCCACTACAGGCCTTGATTATCTTTAGAAACACCACGTTAAATGTGACGCAAGAAAGAACCGAAGTGGCAGTGCCCATGGGAATAGTGGTGTTTGTGCACGGAAGAAGAAGAATTGGGTGTGCGATGAATAAGTATATGTAGTTAGATGGAAGAAATCAATGTTTAACTTTCTAGAAGAGAGCAGTTGTCATCAATGTATGTATGTAAAAGCATGAAGGGCGGAGGCAAAGGGGATTACTTACGAGGTGGGCAGGCAATAATTATATAACCGGCGGGTGCGGATGAATTTAGGTTTTCGCAAGGATAATTGCCACCACACAAGGCATCGGAAACCGCATCACGCAATGTCACATAACCTACAGTCACTTTCTCTGTGTATGTTTGAAAACTCTATGTGTTGTGTAAATTATAGCTTTTTCTGAGAATATAAAGTGAAGACGGATGTCGAACCGGTGAAACGCGCGCTGTTTTGTGCTCGTTAAATGAAAAAAAATACCTTCTCCCTTCTACCACTCCAGAAAAAAGCAACAAAAAACGATAACACCCCTAGAAAAGTGGCCCGTTGACTCAAGAGTGAGGGGCACGAAGGTGAGAAGGGGGTAAAGTAAAGATTAAAACACTGCTGAAGTCTTCCTGAAAGGGTTTGTGTAAATACCAAATAGAAATATACCTATACACAGATTAGATTTGATGTTGGAAGGCGCTGGTTTTAACTTTAGTACGCGCCTGGCGAACTCCATAAAGACATTTCTCGATGGAGGACCGAACCTCACACAGAGCCTAACAACAACAAATGAGCAGGTGGAAAGCGAGCCGTCAGACGAGCGACGCAGTGCCGCCGATGATTTGAAGAAATGTGCCTTCATGGATGTTTCAGTGTCTGTGCAAGGGGCAGCTGCACCAGAGAGCGGGGGCAATGCATCTGGAGTTCTGAATATTTTGTCTGAGAAGAGGGAAAGCATGCAGCATGCATCGCGTGTGGGTGAAGCGGGAAGTCGTACAATCAGTGGAAAATTAAAGAAAAGAGACAACTCTGCCAAAGGGAACGCGGGAAGGGGAGTGAGGATCCCGCATCAAACGCTAGGTGCTCATGTTCCTCGTGAGCCTGATCGTGCAAAAGGAGTTGGCAGGTCACCAGGTGTTACAAAATACGGATGTCCACAAGGGTATGTCGCGGTGGCTGCGAAACGTAGCTCCGTTAAAAGTGAGCCCATTTCGAAACCTGCCGCCGTTTCAACCTTTAAAGATTACACCTCTGTGGTTAAAAAGAGCTTCATTGATAGCGTCTTATTAAAAGAAGATGAATGGAAAAATCACCAGCTGAAGAACGATGAATCTTTCGAGGTGCTAGATCAACACGAGCAAGTCATGGTGCCTCTTCACCGTGGTGCTTCCCGAGAGCTTTACGTTCGCGATGCTCCAACATTTGGTGCGATGGAAAGCCACCCGACGCTGCTGTGCGAGGGCAGTATGCCTTCAAACGAGTTCACATCGCTGAAATTGGATGCTTTTCTGAACTATGACTGTTCACCCACTTACGAAGGGCTTCGTAGACAGGGCAACGAAGCATCCCAAGGATTTCATTTCAGTGGCCACAGTGTTTTGCCTGAATCACACGGCGACGTTGTCCTCCCAGAGGAAGCCCCGTTTGACTCGAAACTGCGGAGAGTCAAACAGAAGGCTACGCGTAACGATGTGTGGCATGTAGGAGATACTGTTAACACGGAGAGAATCGATCAGAACGCATGGATGCAGCCACTTCAGGAGATGGGCGCAGCGGGGGGTGACCATGAGTTGTTTGGACCTTTGGTTTCAGCTTTTTCTAAAGATAAACAAGCAAACGTGGAGAGCTATGATGACTACCACAACTTTCTTTACAGGGTGTGGGCCCAAAACCCAAAACAAAAGGGGTGCAGAACCAGTGATTTCCGGAAAAGCGCTGCCGTTACAACTTCGACGGCGTACCCATGCTCTCTGGCCGCTCGCTCAGCCATCCTCCGCAGCCCACGGGATTTGCTAACCAGTCGAAATTTGAGTGGTTTCTGCGTTGCGGCTTCGTCTGGTGCAGCAGGCTCCGCCAGCCCCAGGAGGCGCACAAATAACTTCAGCCAAGATATGGCGGCTACAATGGATACGCAGGTGGAGCTTCATTCTGCAGTCCACATGGATCTCTCTTACGCAGCCCGAATTCTGTACACAGCGCTGTTGTATTTGAGGACACTTGGTGGGTTTCCTACGCTTCAACGAATCAATCCCTTACTGGAGAGCAGTGACATTGTTGAGAAGGAGAATTGTCTGGAACTTGTGTTTGTTGATCCATCCACCAGCGGTAGGAGAAAGGGAGACTCTGTTCGAGCGTCTTCCAAGTTAGCGGAGCGAGTTATTATTTTGCGTGCTGTTCTTGCAGAGAAGTCATGCATTGAGCGGTTTGGGAAGCGGGAGGTTGTGCACATACTTCCGCCACTATACGGCCCTTCCGAGGCACGTGAAAAGCCAAGCATGAACAGCTTCCCAACACAAGCACTGGAAACACCACGAGCACAAAACTATTCACCAGAAACCAAAGGAACGCAACGACCATTGACGACGTTTGCTACGTGTTACGCGGCATCAGTCGCCTCTGCATCGACGGATAATAAGCGCTCCACCAACATTAACCATGGGAGGAACGTCGATTACGGCGATATTGCCATCGCGTTTTTAATGAGTAACGATGCGTCAAAACTCAGCGGTATGTTACCTGAGCCGACTGAACTCGAGGGATTGCGTTATCGGGTGTTCAGTCTAAGCAGCTGCAGGCCCGATAGGCATAAGGACTTTGAAAAGCACACGACCAGCGCAGAAAAGGCTATGCATAACTGGTTGAGCAGTAGGTTAACTTTCTCTGAATTTGATCTATTTAAAACAATGGAAGAATCGCGTGTGACAGGGCAACAGAAGCCTGCTTTGCCCCTTGCCAGCAACACGACTGCACATTTCCCCCTTTATCGTCCCGTCACAATCGCCGAATCAACGTTAGCCAGGATGGGCACTGTGGCTGCCACACCGGGAGGCACTAACCACGTTGACGGGAATAACATCTCACACAAATTTTACGAGCTGCGGCTTCCCCGTCTTCACCAACACCTTGTTTGTGCGATATACAGCACTCTAGGCATTCAACTAACGATGAACCCGAGCTCTCCAACCACAACACACTCGGTGCGGGACTCTGCGTCTTCAGTAGTGGCACCACTATAGAGACTGGCAATAGATACGTTCACTCCGTCATTTAGTTGTTTTTATTTAGGGGGGCGGTATTTTTTTTTTTTTTAATAGTAACGGGATGTTATTTGTTTACGTTACTTCTTTCCTCTGTACGCCTGTGGAGCTGCTTTTTTTTTCTTTTCAACAAGAGGAAAGAAGCTGCACTAACAAGAAATGCATGAAACATTAGATTACGCACTAGCGTGTTGCCATCATTATGTATTGTATAGTCTTTTGATACTTCCCTAGTTAAAACGTTGATAGAGCTGCGCTGATATAAGTTTAGTGCCTCTGCATGAGAAGGTGGTTGGTCCGATGGATTACGCCCTTCCCCCGTTCCGTTTTGCCTCCGAATCGCAGACGGGCCCAAATTTACATGCATGAGCTGATAGACAATCATGGTTGCTGTTTATATCAGGTAACGAAACGGAAGTAACTAGTGTATAGAGATACCAGAAGCTGATTAGATTTGAGTAGACGAGAGTGTGTGTAGACTTTGTATTTAACTGTTGTTGTGCTTGGTTATTTTTTTAAGAAAATAATTTTGCTACTCCGCCGCTACGTTAACATAACTTATTATAGTGTTTTCCCCCTTATCCTTGATCCCACCGTTAACATTTTTTTCTTCATATTTGTTTTGGGTTTGCTATTGCTGTCACTGGCGTTTTCCTCTCCCTTTCCATCACCTAGTGACAACTGTTTGAAGGTCACGTACGTAAAGTGTCTGTGGACCTCGTTGTGAAATACATTGACGATCATGTCAGCAGGACTAACGGCGCGGCGACTCATTCTCCAGCAACTGACCGCCGTTTCCAAGCACTTCCCTTTCCGTACAGGGCTTTCGGTTGGGGCACCAGCGGGTGTTCGGACTGCTTCGCATGGTCGGTGGATTTCGTTTTTCATTCGCCCGGAAAATGACCGCAACACTTTCACCTTGATGACTGAGGAGGAAATTGATCTTCTGAAGAAATGTCAGGAAGTGGACGGCGACGAGGGTCGTGTGATACTCTCTACACGTCCAACACACAATGCATTGAAAGCTATTGGAGGTTCTATGCTTAATATAACACTCTCTTTCTTAGTGTCCCCCTTATTGGCGCTTTCGGTATCCCTTGAGTCAATTCGCCGGCAGGGTATGGGGCCAATCGCTTTTATTACTGCGCCCACCGCCGGACTGCTTTGGGGAGGCATTTTCATGGCAATAGCGTGGTACGCGGCGGTCCAGCAGATATTACTGTGCTGCATCAATACATTAAGAGCCCCATTAATGTACCTGCTCTACCCTGGTCGCTGTTGGAATGAGCTTTCCTGCACTTATGAGTACCCTCTTGGCAATGTTCACGATGCCCATCCGCTGCTTGCATTTCAGGCATCACCAGATAAGATGTTTGAGCGGGCAATGAAACGAGAGACAACCCGTAAGCGTGACAAGCGCGGTGCAAAGTACACGAAAACGGGTAAACATGATTCTCCTGTAGATGATGATTACTATGCAACACTTGGAGTTCCGCGGGATGCAACGCTGCAGCAGATAAAGGAGGCCTACAATCGCCTAGTGCTTAAGGTTCATCCCGATAAGAATCCACATCAATCTGCGGCGACGGAGTTTGATGCAATAACGAAAGCATATCGTGTACTCAGCAACGTGGAGAGGCGTCGCAAGTATGACATGGGCGGGAAAAGTGGCGTGGATGATATAGGCAAAAGGAAACGGGAAGCTGTACGGGCTTTATTTGGTGGTAATACCCTTCACCTCCTTGTTGGTGATGTGAAAACAGGTAGCTTTTCTCAGCGGGTGATTGACGGACTCGATTGGAATCAGGAGGAGCTTTGTGTCCTCCGGCAGCGCACACAGGAGCGAGCCCGTGATGAGTTGTTGACAAATTACTTGAATTATCTGATGAGTGCAAAGCAAGGTAAGAACACGACAGACCCGACGGAAATGCGGAGGCGACTACAGCGTTTGACTAACACCGGTCTTGCACGTGAAGTTCTTTTTGCGGTAGGGCATGAGTACAAGCGCGTTCTGCTGTACAGTAAAGCATCTGGTCCACTTGAGCGACTGGGCTTGTACGTCAATACGATAGCACCCCACCGAAGTCGCCGAAGACTGGACAAGTGGCGTCACTTCAGTCGAATCCGACAACGCACACTGAAGGATTCTGCGTCCATGGTGGACCTGGCCTGGTACACGTCAGTGGAGGAGCTTGAGTCCACGGCGCGGATAGTGGCAACGTCCGTTCTGTTAGACCCTCGTATGGCGGAGGAGGAGAGGCGCCATCGCAGTGAAGCATTGCAGGTACTGTCCGAGAGCTTTATTGCATGTGGGCAGCCCTACAAGGGTGCTAACAAGCAAACCATGGATGCCCTGATGAATTCGTTGAGGGACTACCACCAACAGAAGCGTTGTGAAAATGACTGACTACGCTTTTGATTGATGTCAAACATTCTTCTTCACATGAATGGACGTAGCTTTTGTTCTCTTAGTCGTGGCTGGGGGTAATACCGTGGTGCACACGGCTGACATTGAATCGATAGCCTCTCGGACGAGTGACCGCAGCAGTGGACTTGTGAGAAGCCGCTAGGGCGTCGGTAGGAACACTTAAATATTGAGGGGGGTTAGCTGACAGAGTTGAGTGGTTGAAGTGATGCATTATTATTTTTTTCTTCCATATGTTTAGCATCTCACACACAGGCACGCATCATTATTTAAATACCTCTCCGTGCTATTTAACATTACTGTGTTGGGTACGCCCATTTACAGCGGTTTTGTTGGATGGAGGGATGTGGGTTCGATCTCCATGCACGAGGATTAGGGCGGCAACGCGGCGTAAGGGCTGGCCACATGGAGCACCATGAGGCAACACACACATTGACTCATATCTCTTGTCGTATGCTTTGGGGGATATGCGGTGGCGCTTTTTTGTCATCTTCCTAACCTGTGACTTGGCATGCAATGACAGCGACAGTTTGTGGTTATTCTGAGCTTGTTTCTTTCTTCTTTCATTATTGTTATTATTTTCTCTCTTGATCCCCATCTTCAACCTCACCCCTTTCTATTGCGTATATCATCAAAAAGTAAACCAACCAACCTTACGGACTTGCGGGGGTGACTAACTCTTTTAGGGAGTTAAGAGGATCGCCCACTCACACCACAAGAGAAGAAACAGTAGAATTATATAACAGCGCTAACAAGTGAAAAAAGGCAAAAGAGATAGCGCGCTTGAAAAAAGAAATCAAAAAAACCTCTTTTCCAATAGAAACTTCGAAATATATTAGAAATCGACGAGTGATAACAGGAGCCCAGCAGAGGAGTGTGTGTTGGGCAAACGGCTAGAGTAAGTTTCTGGTGTGGTGTGTGCGTGTGTTTTCCTATTGTAGAGAAGGGTTGGGGCCGGTGAAATGACCCGAGATCCACCATCCACGACAATAACAACCGATGTAATTAAGCAGATATGTGTAAAAACAGGCTTTTACCGCAACCCAGTGTGCAATGAGAAACTTTACCTGCACAACAAAGGATTTGACAGCATTGAGGAAGGTGCGTTCGATCCGTACACAGATGTAAAGGTGCTATGGCTGGAGGGTAACGCTTTCAGGGTGATTCCGTGCGGAAGGGATTGCATTTCAGACAAGTTGCAGCAACGGGCGACGAAGGAGAACGAGGACGCGGCGTGCGATAATTCACGTACTACCGGTGGCTCTTGCTGCAGAAGTGTATATGTGGACTGCTGTGCAGATTGGTTAGAGAAATCAGGGGGAGAGTGCCAGGATGCCGCCGCATGTTTAGGAAATGAAGTTCCTGACGCGCAACATGGGAGTGGTGCCACTAACACATCGGGTGAAGCAGCGAGTGGCGGTAGCGATGTATTTATGTCACTCTACCCCACATTGCGGCAGTTGTACTTGCACAACAATGCGCTACGGCACATGCCAGACTTGAGTAGGTTTCATATGCTGGATTCGGTAAATTTATCCAGTAACTGCATCCACTCCGTGGAGGTTCATTGCGACACCTTTAACTCTAGGGTTGAGCATTATGAGGAGGAAGTGCAAGCTCGATCCAAGGCACTTGTTGCAAATTCTAAGAGCATGCAGCGTGAGCTCAACAATACAGCTGCCGCATGTGAACATCGGCAGCCCGAGCAAAGTGGCACAGACGCGAGAATTTCGACAGTCACAGTTGATCAAAAGGCGTATACGAGCGGATGTGAGGGCGGTGCAACTGGTGCAGTCGATGCCTTGGCACGGGAGGAAGAATTAGCAGCGTGGCGTCGGCGTTTAGACGCTTACATGAACTTCTGCCCGCACAAACCTTTGGACGAATGCGCTTATGGCAACCGTCCTGAAGATATCCCGTACGAATTTCGTTCCCCTTGTAGCTCATTGCGCACTCTGAACATTGCTTCCAACTATCTCAATAGCGTGAGCGAAATAATGCAATTGCTGTGTTACAAAAACCTTTCTGTTCTGGACCTCAGTAATAATTTGCTTGAAGATGGCGAATCGGTACTGCTGGTGCTGGAGCGCCTGAAACGCTTAAGGTCGTTGAAGCTGTCGGGGAACCCACTCGTTAGGACCCTTCCACGCTACCGAAAAACTGTCCTTGCGCGCTGTGGTGGACTCCTTCATTTAGACGACCGCCCAGTTTTCGATGCGGAACGTCGCCTGGTGACGGCGTGGGCTCGTGGAGGCGATGAGGCAGAGAAAGAAGAAAGACAACGGATGAAAAAGGAGGAAAAGCAAAAACATTTGCGGCAGCTGCGGGAGTTTCGCGAATTATTGGGTCGCCTCACAATAAATGGTTCTGGGGAACAGGAAGCTCGTGTGGTCTCTATGGAACGGCGGGGAGAGCAGCGCAGTATCATTGAAGCAAACAGCAACCACGCCAGCAACAGTGCGGATGGCGATGACGACTGCACCAGCTCAGAGACCGGCGATGATGAATACGAGGAACCGTCATCAGCCGCCAACAGTGGTGTTAACTGTCGTGTGTCAAGGGGCGGTGTGTCGCCGGCACCAGCGGCGCACCGCGTCCTTAGCTCAAATTTTTCTTTACGAAGTGATGTGCAGCGTGAAACTACATTGAACGCTGAAGCTCACGAATGTAACTGTCCCATTGATGAAAATGATGATGACATTTTTATTCCACCGAGGAATCCATAGAATAGTTCACGACTTATGAAGCGAAGAATCGGTCAACAAATTTTCGTTCCGAGGCGAGGGTGATTATATATAGTAGAAAAAAAAGTAATTGTCGGAGTTTTCTCATTGGTTTGTCTTCTGGGTTTGTTTCCTTATTATTATTTTCACTTTCCAAATGCCCGGACTGTGTCGTTTTCATAGGAATCGAGGTGCGGCACCAGCCTGAGTGGTGGTTAACTCGAAAGAGGTGAATGCCCCCTTTTAACCATCCCCCACAGTTAATAAAAAAAAAGAAAAAATATACATTTTTTTTTCTCTTTCATTATCTTCATTTTCTAGGAGAAGAGAACTTTCCCCAAACATAATAGTTGCCTGCGCATAGAAAAGAAGCACTCACTCATAGAAATAGCAGTTGCACCACTACGGTGCTCTACCGTTTGCCCTGGAACCGCAAAGGTGTATATGGACTTACTGCAGTGAAATCCCACCGTTAAAATATTTTGGTCAAAGAAAATAGATAAAACATTAACCCCATAGACTGCAGATGGCACTTTCTGGACATTACATCTGCTTCTCTGGCTTTGCTGACGAAGATGACCATGATAACGAGGACGGCAGTGAGTGTGGGGTTATTACCGTGGCAGCAGCGCCTGGGTCTACGAAGGGTGATGTTGGAAGGACTTGGTGCCTTCGTGGTTTGGTTAAGCTAGCGGCATCGCTTGGGGCAGCCACACAGACCTGTATCACAAAGCGCACAACTGTCCTCGTTGCTGGTCGAGGACTTACCCATAAGCGTATTGTGGCTGAGCGGCAGCTCATTCCTGTTGTGTCACCCAGGTGGCTCGAGTCGCATGGGCGACTTTCCTTCGCCGACTGCAACGTGCCTCTCCTTTACGGTTACGTTTTCTGCGCGACACAAATGACAGTGAGCGAAGAGATGGCACTGACATCTATCATTGAGAGTAACGGTGGGATATTTAACCGGACACTGTCTGGGGCTACCTCCATGCTCTTTGTTCCACCGGAGTGGTTGAAGCAATTTCAGTTGTACCAACAGAAGCATGGTCGCCCATCGGTAATGCCTCACAAGGGCAACATCACCGGTATGACTCTTCCAGAGAAAATTCGCTTTGCATGGGCAACCAATATACCTGTTGTGGAATACACGCGCTTCCTTTCTCTTGCGTGCCTGCGAGACACCGCCGTTGAGTGTTCTTCCAACGGCAGTACCAGCGCACTTCCCCGTTCTGACTTTGAGACGATAGCAGAACTTTGTGCATTACCCTCTTCTGTGATTGGCGGGGTTGTGCCACACACTCAGTGCATGGCGACGACAGATGATGTAATGGGCTCCGAGGACGGTTTGGGACATGGGGCAGATCTCCAACCCTCGAGGAAGCGGGGTCGCGATGATTCGGCCCTTGTTGCATGTGGTGGTGACTCACAGTGCGCGGTGGTATCAACGTCCATTGCTCAACAAAAGTGTGCCGGCCAGGAGTTGAGGGATTCCCAGAAGCTGTGCGATGTGGCAGATAGGTCAATAAATACAGAAGGAAGTGATCTGACGTTTTTTCATATGGACGAAGAGAGTACAGTGCCGGTTTCACTTTCGGTGGAGCATACTTTGGTAGGTGACGCTTCGTTGAGTCGTTTAGTAGCTGCTACTGCGCCACCTGCCGAGGGGGCAGATACCACTGACGCCTCCGTTGCACATTCTCAAACTGGCGTCGTAAACCTTGCTTCTCAGGACGTTTTCAAAAGCAAGAGTGGCGTGGACTCAATTTTCTTTGGAGAGGAATTTTTTGTACACAATCCACCGTTTTTACAAATAACGTTTCTGGGTTGCACGCCTCGTCAGTTGGTTGATTGTTCTCGAATGGCTGTTCGTTGTCGGTTCCTGCGTTCGCCTGTGGTTACGCCATCTACAGATGTTGTTATTGTTGGGGGTGAAGTGCTGGGTGATGATTCGGAAAAGGTTGAAACTGGTGTGGCGGTGGGTGGTGAAGAGCAAAAGCAGCGTGCGTCGATACTAGCGCAGCTGCATGATTATCTTAGGATCACTTATGGAATACCTGTCGAGCGCATTGTGACGGTTGAATGGCTCAGGGAGTGTTACAAGAAGATGATTCTTCTGAATGTGTCGGATGAAGATGTAGGTCGGGGTCCCGTGTTTCAGGCAGCTCCAATGCCATTGGCAGAGCTTCCAAAGACTGAAAGATTTTACCTTCAACCAATGGCCAGCGCGACGGTTATGGCGTCCTATGAGGAGCCACACCGGCAGCAGCAGCAACAACAACAACTTATTAAAATGAAAAAGACGGCGACCCGTTCCAATCAAAGAAAGAAATCGGGAGACGAACGTACTGCAGTTTGCAGCGCTGATGATAGAAAACGCCAAGTGGATGGATGTGGGACGGTGAAGTCGAGTGATGATGCTCAGAAGCGGTACGAAGCAGATCTCTCTGTCGTAGTGCGGAGGGTTAATGACATTCTTGCGCTGCTGAATGGCACGGCTGACGCCGCTAGTAGGGAGGTGTCCACTTTTACCACAGCTCTTTTCTGTTTTATTGATAATGATTTTTCTAGGATTGGCTTGAGCATTGTTCGCGCACTCATCAATTACGGCAAAGGCATGTGGCTCAAGAAGACACGGGAGGACTGGGCCAAATCACTTTCTCAGTTAAGCTCCGAGGGATGTGAACAAGACACAGGGGAAAAACACCAAGAGAACAAGGAACAAACTGAGTACAACGCCTTATCGACTCTTCGCCACCTGTCGTCTATTTATAAACGGTTGTTACGTGCACAGGATGACGTAGCCTCAGTAGCTCAAGCCGTCTCACCAGTAGCAGTCGAAGTTGCTGTGCTGGGGCAGCTTGACGAACACAACAATTTTCAGCACCTTGTAGGCGCAGCAAGCCCGGTTGGGGAGTTGCAACATGTCTTCCGGGTTATACCGCATGGTGATCAGCGTCCTCCTGTTGCGTTACACGTTGCCAGCAGCCACCGACGACCCCCTGAGCATAGTCGATGTCCGCTTCGCTTTTTGCCGGCAGTAACACAGGACTACATATTCTGTTCTCTTGCCGCGGGCCATTTATTGCAGCCTCGAAGCTGCTTTTTATTCTATACACCTGCACCAACAGAAGCAGGTCGACTTGCACGACGCCAATTGTTACGGATGTCTGATGGTCATACAGCTGCTAGTATTAATAGTACCGGTACCCATGCATCAACGGGGTGGAAACAATTCGTTTTGTCATCCTGGCTTGGGCCTCGCAAAAATGAAAAGGGGCCATTGTTTGGTGTATGTGTGTATTTCCTTTGTTTGATGCCTCATCGTCCGACGAAAGATCATAGAAGCGAAGTTTCTGAAGAGGTAGAAACTGCCCTTGTCCTCCGTAGGGTGCTGCTTCGTTGTCTTAGCACCGCCGTTGAGGAATTGGGTGGCCGCACGGCCGATGCATTCTCGCAGGAAGCAGTCACCCATGTGGTGGTTGTGGAGGTAGCGTCTATTTTGGCCTCCACCATTTCTCATATTGATGGGGACATGGGACGTGGAGGGGTGACTACAGCATTCGCCTCTATTCGTTGCTGTTTCAGAACAGAGGAGGTTGGAGAGGAGCGGTTGGTAGAGGCTCTGATTTCCCGTGGGAGTAGCTGGCCTCGTGAGGTACACAAGGGATTGTTGCCACAAGACCTTGTCAAGCACGCATCCGAAGGCCGTGTTTCACTTGTAGGAATGGAGTGGCTAGAGGCGAGCGTTTTATGGGGCACCTTCCTCGATGAAACACCCTTTACATTGTCACTTCAGTTCAATGACAAGAAACAGTGCGGGGAACGTGCGACAACCTGCGGCACTGTTGTTGCAAAGTCAACCTTAGAGTACTCCTGTTCAACGCCGCCACCCACGCCGATGCGGGTAACGGACATTACATTACTTCCATTCAGCAGTACCGTACGCCACAATTCGGACTCTAATTCTCCTCGACAGGCTGATAATTATCAGTTTGACTTTAGCACGCCGGGCCCTACCCCATTGCGCCCCACATTGCGTTCTCCAGGGAAGAAGCGCGAGGGTGTGTCGCCGTTGACGTCGCCCTCTCTTCTGCTGGAAAAAGGTGGTGGAGTGTTCGGAGCGCTGAACCACAGTAGGAGAGTCGATGATGGTGGTCTTCTTTGCAAGTCGACATCCGGGAGGAATAATGTACCTTGTGATCGCGAGGCAGTTATGGAAGCAAATGAAGAGGTCACTGAAAACCCTCAAGACCCTGTACGACGCACACTTTTGCTTGATGACAACGAAGGGAGCAAAGATGGGAAGCCCCAAGAGTGCCACCAATATCCTTTGGGGGTTTGTGACGCTGCACGATGCGAGGAATCGGAAAAGTCGATGGTTCACCTTCGCCGAGGATTCCCGCTACCGTACAAAAGGATATAAAGCGGCCTCAAAGACTGTCGCAGTTGTGGAGCCCAGAAGACAAAATAAGTGGCATCAAACACTGTGGGCAGCGACCAGCATTTCCCACATCAGACTGTACCATAGGGACCCCGCTCCCTGCTAATGCAGAGAAACAACAAATAAACGCTTCCTTCAGTGCGCCACGTATTTATATCGTTCATGATACTCCAGGTAAGGACGACCTCAAGGAATTTTGCGTGAAACTTAGTAACCCCAGTCTCCAAGGTAATAATGGTAGTGCCCTCAACATAGGTGATGATATTTCAAACCAGTGGCAACCTCAACAGCAACACCTTCGCAGTGACTGTGAGCCCGCAAGAACCATCACATGTGTAAATATAGTCAATTCACCAAAGGATGCCGATATTTTAGTGACTCATCAGTTTTCGCAGAGGGAAAGCGTTCTTGCAGCCCTTGCAGCTGGCCTTTGGATTGTAACCCCGAAGGTTTTAGAAGATTGCAGGGCCAACCATAGTTTTGGTCCACTGCATAATCTTTCTTTATATGAGTGGTGCCCTGAAATCCTTCCTCACGATGCGCAGTGGAATACGGTTCAACTCGCCAAGCAGTGCCGTGGTCGTCGCCAACAGCGACAGGCCACGGGCCAACGGCTCTTTGAGAATATGCATTTTGTTCTCGTAACCTTGGCCCCAATTGCAACGCCTGCTGTTACTGCCAGGGCACGTTCGTTAATGAGCGTTTTAGATATTGGTGGTGGTGATGTTACGTGGTCTCTATGTTGGGACGACGGTGGCTCGAACGGCGTCCTAGTGCCACCGGTTGATGAGGTGAACTTCCGCCAACAAGCGCTCGGCAGTGTCGATCCAAAAGTTTCTTGTGAACCAGGCGTTCCACATGCGACACCACCACAAATGTTGCTGGACTTGGTTCTCCTGCAGATTGAAGGGTCGGTGGATTACGGCTGCAACGAGAAGCGAGTTGGCAGCTGTGCGGAGGTAAAGGAAATTATAATTTTGTTGGATGACCACAAGCAAGAGAATGTTCTCACTAAGCAACTGCACAACGATATAATAAAGGTCTTTAAAGATGCACAACAACAGCTCGCTAAGGCGAAGCGGGGGGCCCAAGGGAGATTACAAGAGGGGCTGAGGCAGGGGAAACAAGGTGACCAACACAGCGCGGAGGTGTCAAGGAAGGCACTCGGTCCGAACTGTTTGGCCGAAGGGCAGCCTGTGCGCGGTATCCGCTCTGTTGCCTCTGCGCCGCTGGACTGTGATGTTGAAGTTACCGAAAGCAGTGGGGATGTCATCGGAAGAGTTCGGGGCATGCCTTCCCTTAGGAGTTTGCGCGTTTTTAAGTGCGATTGGATATGTTTCACTATTCAAAAGAGGCGGAAAGTGCCTCTGTGCACTGTTGATTTATGAGACACATGCATTTCATTACCCCACGTGTGCCAATATGGTTTTCTGATACCGTTACTTATTTATTTATTTTACAACTGTAAGAGGAAATGGTTTGGTGCAAGCGGTGTGTACATGCGCGCGTGGAGGCATCAATAAACCGTGAGTCCCTTTTATTTCATTATTTTTTCTCATATTTTTCACACATTCCTATGTCGCCCTCTACCCCCGGTGTTTTTATCTTTTGAGCGTAGTTCTGCAGTGATATACGGGCTTTTTTCTTAAGGAATTCAACTTAAAATAGCATATTATTTCGGCGACAGGCTAGTTCAAAAAAATTCGCGAGCATCTCGAGGAAGACCGATCAATAACGGAAGGCGATCACCTAGACTAGGGTATAAAGAGAATAAGAACAATAATATTAAAAGCTAACGAAGGTACCTACAACAATCGGTTTCTTTTTAATAGCTTTTTCTTTTCAAAATAAAAAAAAAGCTAAGAGCGTCAACTCTCAGTGGTCGGTACTCTTGTTGGGGGCTGTCGTTAACTTGATAATTCAGTCAAGTTTAAGGGTGGAAGATAAGGTAATCAAGCGAAAGGAGAGAATTAAAAACAAAGGAAACAGCAGATAATACTTAAGCCATGTCTAGCCACGCTATTGGTATAGATCTTGGGACCACATACTCTTGCGTGGCCGTCTTCAAGAACGATCAAGTTGAAATTGTTGCCAATGATCAAGGCAACCGCACAACTCCCTCTTACGTGGCCTTCAGCGAAAGTGAGCGCCTTATTGGTGATGCCGCAAAGAATCAGGTGGCCATGAACCCAACAAACACGGTTTTCGACGCTAAGCGAATCATTGGCCGCAAGTTCGACGACCCTGACCTGCAGTCTGACATGAAGCACTGGCCTTTCAAGGTGACTGTAAAAGATGGAAAACCGGTAGTAGAGGTGGAGTATCAAGGTGAACGGAAAACCTTCTTCCCGGAGGAAATCAGCGCCATGGTTCTGCAGAAGATGAAGGAAATCGCCGAGGCGTACCTCGGAGAAAAGGTGTCGAAGGCTGTAGTTACAGTGCCAGCGTACTTCAACGACTCTCAGCGCCAGGCGACGAAGGATGCCGGAACGATCGCTGGTCTCGAGGTGCTGCGCATCATCAACGAGCCGACAGCTGCCGCCATTGCGTACGGTATGGACAAGCGGTCGGACTCTGAAATGAGGACGGTGCTTATTTTTGACCTCGGAGGTGGTACGTTCGATGTGACGTTGCTAACAATTGACGGTGGATTCTTTGAAGTTAAAGCAACTGCTGGCGACACACATCTTGGCGGTGAAGACTTTGACAACCGATTGGTCGACTACTTTGCAACAGAGTTCAAGACACGTACCGGTAAAGATGTCCGGAGCAATGCACGAGCTATGAGACGTCTCCGCACGGCTTGCGAGCGGGTGAAGAGAACACTTTCTAGTTCGGCGAGCACAAACATTGAAATCGATGCATTGTTTGATGGGTGTGACTTCTTTCCAAGATAACGCGTGCTCGATTCGAAGAGATGTGCCGTGACCAGTTCGAGCGCTGTTTGGAACCCGTGAAGAAGGTGCTGAGTGACGCGGAAGTCGATGTGTCTGCAGTGAACGACGTTGTGCTTGTCGGTGGCTCTACTCGCATTCCACGTGTTCAGCAACTGGTTCAAAGCTTCTTCAACGGAAAAGAGCCAAATCGCTCCATAAATCCTGATGAAGCTGTGGCCTATGGGGCCGCCGTGCAGGCACACATTTTGTCGGGCGGAAAGAGCAAGCAGGTTGAAGGCCTTCTCCTGCTGGATGTGACACCCCTTTCGCTAGGCGTTGAGACGGCCGGTGGTGTTATGTCAGTCCTAATACCGCGCAACACCACGATGCCTGCACAAAAGTCCCAGACATTCTCAACCAATGCCGACAACCAGCGTAGCGTGGAGATTAAGGTTTACGAGGGAGAACGTCCCTTGGTGTCACAGTGTCAGTGCTTAGGCACGTTCACCCTTACTGACATTCCCCCCGCCCACGTGGAAAGCCGCGTATTACAGTAAGCTTCGATGTGAACACGGACGGCATTCTTGTCGTCAGTGCCGTTGAAGAAAGCGCTGGTAAAACGAAGGCCATAACGATATCAAACGACAAGGGTCGTCTTACACGTGAACAAATCGACAAGATGGTTTCCGAGGCTGAGAAATTTGCACAGGAAGACAGGGCCAATGCTGATAAGATTGAATCGCGAAACTCTGTCGAAAACTACACATTTTCACTTCGCTCAACGCTAAACGACCCTGATGTTCAACAGGGCGTAAGCAACGAGGACCGCCAGAAGATTCAGTCAGTGGTGAATGCGGTATCGGCATGGCTTGATGAGAATCCCGATGCTGAAAAAGAGGAATATGATGCGAAGTACAAGGAAATGGAGCAGGTTGTGCACCCCATTCTCTCGGCTTACTATGTGAATCGCACAATGAGTGGTCAACCACCAGAGGCTGGTGACTCCGAGGGGGCTGCTGGTAACGCTCCGGAACCTGATGACGTTGACTAAGCTTCGAGAGATTAATTATTATTATTATTTTTTTTGTTTTTTTTCTCCCGATGAGTATGTTCATTTCGTGTGTGTGTGTGTGTTTAATGGAAAGGTGAAGCTTCATAGAGAGAGGGAAACTGGAGTAGCTGGGATTTTCACAAGCAGTAATCATGCGTCTGTGGGTCATTTGACGAGGGAGTGAAGAAATGGAAAAGTGGAAGGAAAAAAGAAAAGAAGCAAGATATAACAAATCTTGAGGGCGTAGAGCCCTGAGTGTGCGTATGGAAATAACACCATCACGGAGTAAAAGCAATATAGAAGGGATGCTGTACGTTTTTCGTATTATCGATATTGTTATTATTATTATTGTTACCACCTCTGTGAGGAGCATAAACGAACAAGGGAGCATCAGTGCTGAGTCACTGCATTTTGTGCAACACGGTCGGCAATGTGGTTTTATTTGGCATACTCCCGAAAAGGCTTTATCTTTCTACGTGGAATTACCTTTTGTGATCGGCGGCCGCAGTTCTGTTCTGTACCTCGGTGCGTGTCCATTTCTCTTGTCATGAATATTAATATATATATATATATATATGAAAGGATGAATTGCCCGATGTGTGCGTGGCAGGGGAAGGTGAATAAATTAAGGAAGCTACAGCCTTCAATACGTGCACGGAGGCGAATGTCCTACATTATCGCAGGGGATCATGTTTCTTTTTTCTTTTGTTGTTGTTGTTCCTCTGCGGTGTTACAATTAGTTGCACACTTTCAACCCATGAGCGAAGGCCCACTGGCTTTCTCATGAAGGAAAGGCAAGAAAAGGTATTTAGGTTGATGGTTAAGGGCTTCAGTGTGTAGTAACTTTTATCCATATCCGCTTTCTTTCGCTCCCCTTTTTCCCTCGCCACCTTCAGGTCCACAGTATGCCTGCAGAATATTCGTGATGGCACGCTTACATCTAATATGAGTGTATTTATACGCATGCGATGCTGCCTATTGTGCTCTCTTGTCGCTGCTTTCCCCATACCACAATAACTTTAGCAAACCAAACATTATTGGCGACTATTAGCTGTACATTCGGCGGACAATATCGAGAGAAAGCGATATATTGGGGAGGAGGCAATTGAGGGTTGGGGAAGCCTCACCTTCGAGATGCAGGTTTCACTCCACAACAAGGTGAAGACGTACAACCTCACAGCTGGCAAGTCGCTGCCGGAGTGGATTGCGGAGCGCCGAAAGAACAAGCGACTTGCTGGCGGTGAGCACCGCATTGAGCTCATCCACGACCTTGAGTTTCCACACTTTGCCCGCACGATTTTCCGCACCGCCAATGGGACGCACCTCTTTGCGGCTGGTGATTATCCTCCACGACTGAAGTGCTTCGATGTCAATCAGCTCAGTATGAAGTACAGCTTCAATGCTGATATGCCTGTACTTAGCGGGGTGTCGTTATCTCCCGACTTTCGTAAATTTGCATTGCGTGGGGAGGGGCGACAAATCACTGTCCACCACTCTGCAGCCATTATCGATCGTGTTCGGGTTCCACACACAATGCGCAGCTTAGCTTTCCACCCCCACACAGCCGAGTTGTTGTCGAGCGGAACGTCGCACGAGATATTTAGACTGAGCCTTGAGACTGGAGCCTTCGTGGAGAGCTACAAAACACAGTGTGCTGACGGCATTAACCATGTGGAGGTTTTTAGAGATCATGGCCTTGTAATGTGTGCAGGGGTGGATGGTGTAGTGGAGGCGTGGGACAGTCGGGCAGCGTCGTGTGCGGCGCGTTTGGAGGTTGTGGGACCTGGTGCATCGTCTGGTATTGATGAGTGTTGTGAACTGCGGCATATTGCAGTTGATGATGAGCGTGGTTTGTTGTTTAGCTGCGGCACGGAGGCCGGTCAAGTGCTGCTATACGATCTTCGCCTACACAAACCGCTGATTGTAAAAGATCACATGAACTCTCTGCCTATTGTGAAGACCTACTTCTTCCAGGGAAGTAGCACAGCTACGGGGGAGGCGACACATGTGCTTTCCGCAGACACACGTATGGTGAAAGTGTGGAGCAAGAAGGACGGTAGTAACTTCACCAGCATCGAGGCACCAGCTGATATCACAGATTTTTGCCTGCTCCGTAGTCAACACAACCTTGTGGAACCTTTTGAATGTAGCGATAGTGGTGTCATTTGCATATGCTGCGATGACCCGCGCGTGCAGGTGCACTTCATACCACAGCTCGGTGTCGCCCCACGATGGGCCTCATTTCTTGAGGTGCTTACCGAGGAGCTTGAAGAGAAGGAGACGACCACCGTGTATGACGACTTCACATTTGTGTCCAAGGAGGAAATGGAATCCCTTGGAATGACAGCAGATGATCTGGCAGGCGGGAAGGTGCGGCCAGTTATGCACGGCGCCTTCATTGAAAACGCGTTGTATCGTGAGCTCAAGGCCGTTGTTGATCCATCGGCATTTAACCGTTACATGCAGGAAAATTCTAAGCGTAAGAGCCAACAGCGGTGGGGGAACCGTATCAGTAAATTCAAGCGCACTTCAGATGGTGCTGGGGATGTGGAGGATGAAGGCGCCAGTGCTGCGGGTGCCCCTGAAGGCAGCGTCAGACCCACAACGGGAGCCGTAAATAACCGCACGCTCGCGGCGGCCAAGGCAGACCCACGGTTCCAGAAGGCGTTCACTGGAGCTAACGCAACCTCCTATGCATTGGACCCCTCCAATCCTGAGTACGCTAAACTCCTGCAGCAGATTAACGAAAGACGCGAAAGAGCAAGTGCCCGGAGGCGGCGCTACGAGACTGAGTTATTCTCCATTGTTCCCGAGGCCGAGGGAGAAGGAGACGTGGAGAACGGCGACGGTGAAGACGACAGTGTTGACGGAGATGAGGTCAGGGAGCATCTTAAAGGCGTGCAGAGCAGCGGCAAAATGCAACGCCATCGGTCAAAGCGCCAGGCGGATGAGGTGGGGGCACGGAAGGTGGTGTTGTACGAGGCAAAAAATGAGAATGGTGCATCCTTCACAAGTGCAGACAAGGTTATACATGCAGCGCGAAAGCGGCAGAGATTGGAGAAGTTACCGTTAGGAGAACGACTAAGACGAATGAAGTCCAGCTGATACGGGATTAATTCAAGGACAATGGCTATATATATATATACATCAATATATCGCGGATTTAAAAAAAAAATGGTTTGTTTTTCTAACAACGAAAGAAAAAGGAAATTCTATGTAATACAACATGGAAGGAATGGATGGTCCTTAGCATGTGTTAAGCTCGATTAACTAGACGTCAGTGAGGGGACTTTTTTAAAAACATGAGGCTACAAACCTGGCGCAACGAAACTAAGGAATAAGAAGGCTGCACCGGTACTGGGACCTTCCCTCGATTGGGTGCCTTATTTTAATAGTAATTACTGTTTTTGTATATTATTTTGCTTTTAAACCATAACACTTCAACATCTTTTATCTCGAGCATTGCATCGTAAATTTATTTGTATTTTCTTATTTCTTGTTTTTTCCCCTTAGGAAGTGCAAATGGTACCGCAGTCACTGTGACTGCCTCACCTCGCCACTGATGGATGTGTACAGCGATTGCCGGTGAAAAATATGTGGAAAATCAGTGCATGCGACGGTATGCTGTTCAAATTCTCCGTTCCGATTTTTAAACTCAGCGAAATATTCAAGTTGTGTGGTACTGAGATCAATGTTACTTTGGTTCCCTGCTTCCTCCAAAGCGCTGTTCGTCACTACTTTTCCCCTTTCTTCTTATTTCTTTCTTCCACGTTGTTTGCTGAAAAGGCTGAACACACAGTCATCCAGTAGGCACCTAGTCATTAAAAGTAAAATAATAACGCTGGAAAGGGTGTCTATTTCTTGGATCAAGGTTACATCTTCTTTTTTTTTCTTAGAAGCTTCTACGTGTTCTTGTGATCTCCTCTGATTTTAATTAGCTAGTTGTTTAACTATATTATTGTTACTTATTTTTCTGTGTAGATTTTATTTTTTGTTTTACCCTTTAGGCTCCTTGACCACTTCCAAAAAAATTTAAAGAAGGAACGTCGGAAAGAAGCTGTTTTGTTGGCTCTTTTGGCGTTTCCATTTGTTTATTTCTTTTTGTTTTTACTCTCTTGCTACCCTTAACTACGTGAGCTCCCCTGAGTTGTCCTTGAACCCGCTCATGCGAAAGTGGCAGTTCGGGTGGGGTTCTGATAAAGAATCTGTGCGGTGTGAAAATTGCACCCAGTCTTTCGATTTCTTTAGCCGGCGACACCACTGCAGGAACTGTGGTGGCTCATTCTGCGGCGGATGCTCGAACTTGTTTGTGCCAAGTTATTTACTTCGTAAAATGCACGACACAATGAAGGACATGGAACCACAACCCCCTGAAAGGGATGTTGTCGAGAAGAAATCAGAGCAAGGCGTCTTTTTTACCACGCGTATTATAGCTTATTTTTTTGACAAGCTTTCGGTGGCACAACGTGTATGTGCTAAATGCTACGAGAGCATACAGTCATATGTTACGGGGGTGTCATTGGAGCCGCAACAGAGTAGTTCAAAATTACTCACATCTAATTTCTCGGCCACCGTTAGTCCGGTGCTTCCCGGGACTGGGCGAGAGCGAAAAGTTTATGTGATTTCACTGCGCAACAGTTCTCCAGTTGACCGCAACGACCACTTTGGCCTGTCAGCCGTGTTTGAAGAACTTGAGCGGGTCATCAGCGACATTAGCGGAGCTTCACATAAAGTGGATGAACCACATCGAAGCTGCAGCCACAGCGCCACATCCATTGTCACGCCATCAACCGAATCTACACCCACAATGTACAGCAGTGATCGGAGTGTTCTTGAGGGCACGTTTTCTTTGGGTGAGGCCGCGACGGACCAATGGGGCAGCAGGCGATGTGTCGTGCGACAGGATGAATCGCCCCGGAAGAATCACCACCGGGTTGTACTGCACATCCCTATACTCACACCGGAATCTCAGGGTGGCAGTGGAATTCGCCAAACCACCAAAACAGTACATGTTCATGCACAGCTCGTTGGACTCACACACGAGAGAAGCTTTAATGGAGAAGTGTTACAGCAGGAAACGATCGGCACAGATGCATATGTCATACTCCCTGACGAGGAACTGGGAGCCCTCGCGGGTCGCTGCGGTGTCGCTTCTGAGGTTAATTATTGGCGCAACGTTCCCAATTCAGCTACAGAATCCCCGCCAGCGAGCAACTACACGTCGCACGCTCCTATGCAGCACCGTGGCAACGCCCCAGCTCGAACGTCTCAGCGAGTTGGTCGACGTTATGACTGGTCGGCCAGTAGTACGTCAATGGATGCCGTCCGTGGGGTTTGGGAAACGATTGAGCAATTTAGTGGCGCTGAGCCTATTTGTGCTGTCATTGATTATACTTCATGTCATAGAGTACGCACGGAGTGTACGACAACCAGGGAAGCACTCAGAGACAGGTGTACCAGCGATGGGGCCTACACGTTGGGAAGTGGTCCCATTTTTGTGCACTGTCACAAAAGCGAGCAACAAAAGTACCCTTCTGTCAAGGAACAGGCCACTGCACTTTACCGAGCTCTTCTGCTTGTTGTTGGGGAGGTAGTTTTGCGTGACATGCTCCAGCAGGACCACTAGCACGAACAAGTGGAGGATGGAATGGGAGAGATGTTTTTTTTTGTGTGTTAAATTATTAATCAACATCTGTGGAGGTGGCTCTACTTGGTAATGGATTAGATATTTACGTTTAGCCAAGCTCCTGCCGTCCGTAACAGAAGCGGAAGAGGATCTCAAATTGTTAGAGTAATGCGGCGTGGCCTTTCAACTTCCAGTAACCTCAAGGCTATCGTTGGAATGATGGGTGTCAATGTCACTGCGCTTTTATGGGAATGGGAAGGGTGAAAAGGAAATTGGAGCGCACTCACCTCTTGTGAGTAAACGGGCGTTTCAGAGTTTTGGGTTGATTGCGCCAAGTGGCGCCACGCGTGGGGAAAGGAAATGACGAAGTAGGATTCATTGTTGCTGGAAGAGGGACATTATTAGTGAAGTGCGTGAAAAGCAGCATTACAGGAAAGGGAATTTAAATTCATTGGCGTGGGGATAATTTCTGTATCTTTGTTGTATCCTTTTTTCTTCAGTCAATTACTCCCTTTGCCATCCCGTATATGGGATGCTGCGTCAAAAAGAAAAAAAAAGTATCTTGAGAACTGCTTGTGCGTGTGTGGGCACGAAGTTTCCATGAAAAGAAGGTTGAAGGGGCCACGAGGAGGGGAGGCATGTGTCGGTGATCCTCCTGCTGCTCGCTCCGCGTGTGTTTGTGCGTGCTTGTCATTTTTGTCGTCCATATTGACGCTCTGTGCCTAGCAATATTTTTTCTCTTCGTCATAAGAAAGTGTATTTTCAAGAAAGAAAAACAGTGTGGGTCTTTATCTTGTGCTTGCGTATGTGTGTGGCAGGGAGTTTTTGCTCAACGATTTTACATCTCCCCCCTTGGAGCAGGCGGTGCCTAGCCCGAGTCAACACCCCGCTGCTTGTTTGCTATTTTCCCTTCCGGGCCTACTGCCTTGTCCAGTTCCATTTGGCTTTTATGTTAGTTGCATCCTTCATTGCTCCGCAGAGTGCCAAGTTGTAGGCGACGAATTTTTGTGACGCGTGGACTGCGTGTGATAACAATGAACCTGTTGGCAAAGGGCACTTTGGTGAATGGAAAGTTATGGTGGTAGTGATTGTAACAATAATACGGTGAAAGTTACTTTGGGGTTTGAGTGAAATTATAATTGTTCCTTGTTACCATTATTATTGGGGAATTCAATTGCTGCCAATATGCCGACTCTTTCTGAGTAAAGTGCCACAGGCTGTTTTCAGCTTCCTTTACAATGCTCGCGGCGCCTCTTTCTTTTCTTTATATATCTTCTTTTCAGCGCGGGTTAATGCTCTTGTCTCTTCCCTTCTATGTCCGTTTTGTTTTCCACGGCCTTTGTCATGACTCTCTTATCTTTTTATTTCCAACTTTTCTTTTTGAGAAGAAGAAAAAAAAAGAGTGAAAATTTAGTGCGTTATTTTTTTTTTTGTGGTGCTTCTATTTATTTTTTTTATTTTTATTTTTTACCGTTGTTACAGTTGTTTTATTTACTTATTTTTTTACTTCGTTCCATGAAGAATTCAGTGGCCGGGGCATTCGGTCGGTCGGTTTCCCCTCCGGAGCTTAACATAACACTAACATTTAATTATTGTGCGGTCGTGTATGTGTGTGTCGCTGCGTGTGGTTTGTAAACATATATCAATGTATTTCAGTCTTTGTTTATATTTGCTTAGTAACTAATCATTATTGTTTTGTTGTTTATCTTTTTTTCCCTTTTTTTTTTGGTGGGGGGTGGGGGCGTGTGCACGTGCTGGTTTTCTTTCCTTTTACCTTCTCTCCTTTACCTCTTTATACATCCTGCGGTACTTGTGCGTCGCTTCCTTCAGTGGGAAATGAAAAGTGTTTGTTTAATTTTACGGGTTGGGAGAGCGAGGAGGTATTACTGCTTCCCTTTCTTTCTGCAACGCATGGCCGCACGCCATGCCATGGTTTGTCCACGTTTGCGGAGAAATGAAACGGCAAACGCAGTGGCTGACGTATTTTTAGCCTCATGTGCAGCGTGCCCCTGTCACTTCCTTCGAAGACCATTACGTGCGAGGAACAAGGAAAAAATGTTTCTACGGACGCGGGGGATGTTGCAGTAAGTTTGTGCCGGCTCTTGTCGAATTGGGCCATTTCCTTTACTCAGAGCATCGGATACATTCTCCAGTCCCTAATCCAATGGGGGAATGAGTTCTTATCTTCAGCGCTTTTGTTGAGATGCTCCTAAGCGGATTGCCGCATCTTCGTGTTTCTTTTTATTATCGCCTTCTATCCCTGCTGTTAAAGGCATGAACGACTCACTTATTTTCTCTACATCTGGCTGGTCTGCCCATAATCTGTTGTTGTTGTTGTTACTGTGGCTAATATGGTCGTTCTATTTTAAGCGGGTGATCGGGTGTGTACGTTGGGTAGTGGCACGTATGGTTAAACGTCTTTTGTGGAGGTGATTTGTTCCACTTTGGGGTACGTTAAGGGTAACTTATTGGGGTTGCTTGTCACCCGCGGGGTCGCCGTAAGGGTTTCTTCAGTAAAAGTAACGTTGTTACTAGTTATATTATCTGCAGGGGTTGAATAAAGGAAGGAGTTGGTGCTGGGCTTGTACCAGTTTACCTCACTGCTCCCATTTATATATTTGTTTATTCGTGTGCGTGCGTGCATGTGTGTGTGTGTGTGTGTGTCGATGTTGATGTTGATGTTGATGTCACTCGCGACCATTTTGTGCGGATACAAGAGAAGGAAAGTGAAAGTGGTGGAAGAGTTCTGTAACCCCAAAAGCCTTTGTTGGCTACTTTTATTACTGTTTAGTGCCTCTCGATCCTCTTCACGTAGTCCATTGTGCTCACCCTAAATGTGTTACGGCGTCTGTAATCGTTATTGCTCATCGATCCTTGGCAGGAAGAGGTTAAGAAGGTGATGGAGGCTGATGGCAACAGAAATTTTGCTGGTTGGTTATGGTTTCTCTCTTCTTTCTTTCTTCCTTTTATTTTTTTTGTTTTTGTTGCTTCTCTACTGTGTCTTGGTTTCACCTTGTTAACGGGTCTGCGGTAGCACTTCGATCGGTGTATTGAACTTCTTCTTTTTTCCTTGGAGTTGGTGGCTGACGTATCGACACATGAGGACAACCGCGCACGGACATTAAGATCCGCATTAATTCCCGTAGTGTATTCTTTATTAGCTTTTGTTTTCTCTCCGCTAAACCCTTTTCGTTTTTTTCTCTTTTCTTTCATATATATATTATATATTTTTTTTTCCACCTCCTTATATCATATTTTCTCACATACCTTTTTCTTATTTTTTTTCCACTCGCTTCATTGCGTTCCTCCCTTTTCATATTGATTTCTCACTTCTTTTACCTTCGATTATTATTATTATTATTATTATTATTTAAAAAAATCATTGGCTCGTCCCACTTGTTCGATGCAGCGCGGGCCCTTTTTAAAAGGGAAAGTATGGGAAGAATTTAATAGTTTCGTGCACATTTTTCAAACGCTACTTCTCCCAATGATAATATTATTATGTGATCCCAAACATGTGTTCTTGTACTGCTTCCCCAACCCACCCCACTCCACTAATAAGAAATTTCAAGTAGCGATTAGAGCGTTGTAGTGATGTTTTTTTTTGCCACCAAAATGTTTTTACTTCTCTTTACCTTCCTTCTGATGTCATTTGTCTTTTTCCGTAACTCAATCATCGTCGTTTGGGGAACGATCACGTAACAGGCATATGGTGAAAAAAAAGAGTTTGTTTGGAGTGAAGGAGAGGAGCGATGGGATGCTTCGACGGATATATGTTTTCTTTCTTTCTTCGCCTTTAACTTATTTGTGGGTTGGGTGTGGGATGTGAGAGGGAAAGAAGTCAAGTGTGTAACTCGATTCGTTAGCTGTATTGCAGCCTTTAATGCTCGGTCGGTTTTTTTTGTTCAACAAACTTTTACTCATTGTTTTTTTTTTTTTACAGCCTTATTGCCTGACATATTTATCCTTATTAGTCCATGTGAGAGGCATGCCTGTTGTACTTTCTACTGCGTTGTTGTGTCTTTTTTCTTTCTTTTCTTTTTTCTTGACTCTTGTTTGAGTTGAATTACACGCATAAGCACAAGAGGATTGGGTACGTACACTGGGAGCACTGTCGCAGCGCCTCTGTGGAATTACGCTGTTGAAGGCCTTGTGGAGGCGAAGTAGATGCGGCGATATGCCTCTTTCAAGCCTTTTGGCAGCGTGCTGAGCTTTCGGTTATGCACCACCGGCACAGGCGAGAGGCTTTCGGATGAAGCAGAGGACCAAATATTGGAAGAAGAGGAGTTTCGTGCTATGGATGCGGCGCGAGAGGATGCAGAAATGTTGCCGTTGCATTATCGGATCGCTGGAAAGGCAGACGCACTTGATGCTGAGTTAAGGCGGCTGTCGTTCGTTTTGTTTGAGAAACCGCAGCTCGTTGTAGATTTACGCCCAGCTACGTTGACGAGGCGCCCTGCAAATGTAACAAAGGTTCTTCAGCACTTTGGACTGAACAGCTTGTCTAGTCGCGGGTTGCAGAAGCGCCCTGCTGAGTGGACCCCGCCAGTGGGCTCGGCTTCACCCTTTGTGCAACTGTGTGGCTCTCTTTGCCGCTTCATGATGCGCCGTTGCCACGGTGGTGCGTCACAGACTCAAGCACCACCTGGGGGTCAGCTTGTTACGCTAACTGCTGATTTGGACTACCTGCGCCGGATGAAGGAAATGCACGCTCTAAACTTCTACAGCAGGATGAATATGACACCCCGTCGGCATATATGGCTGGCATTGTATACCACTGCGTGGAATGCTGTGGTTGCAGTGCAGAACGCGCTGGGCTGTGTTTTATTTGGGATAGTGCGTGGTGTGAAGGACTATGGCGTTATGAAGGGTGTGCTTCGAGGATCAATGACTGGCTGTTTCCGTGCTTCGCAATTTCTTGCCTATGGCTTAGTGCTTTCTCCAATTATTCACATACCTTCGGGTTTTACAAATTCTGTATATGGGATATATAACGCTTTCAGAGGTAAACTCTTCTTCGAACCCGGTGCCGGCCGCTGGTACTATTGTAGTGTGCTAAATTCTTCCTGGTTAAAACGCGAAATGCTGGTTGAGACTCGATTGATTCGAAGCGTTGGGAGGATGGAATTTCATCGGAAAAATATGAAAGGCGAGTCGAGGTGGAAAGAGCGACTTGCTTCCATGGGGTTTTCATTTGATCGTATGAGTCACAACTTTATGGGAAAGGGTCGCAGATTGAAGCAGGGTAATGGTGGGTGCGCAGATGAAGTGGAAAACCCGTATGATGTGCTTCAGCTTAAGCGGACGGCAACATTGGACCAAGTCAAGTCTCAGTACAGGCGCCTCGCCAAAATTTTTCACCCTGACGCCGTTCAGAGCGGTGGCGAGCAGGAACGTCACAAGGCGAGGCTGAAGTTTGAAAGTATATCGCATGCATATCAAATACTTTCCAACCCTGAAAAACGTCGTTCCTATGATCTTGGCGGGTCTCAGGCACTGAGGCTTCATGAGAGCAAAATGGGACGGTTCATGGCGCGTACCCCTGAAGAAGTAGTTCAGGGTGTTTTTGGAGGTGAAGGTTTTAAGCATAAAGTTCTTGGGCAATTATTGCGCTCACATTGGCATCTTCGAAATGAAGCCCAGGTGAGCGTATCTCTTCACGAATTTGAGCAGTTGCAGGTGCTGCGCTGCCTTCAACTGGCCTTGGAGCTGGCCCGCATACTGGACGTTCATGCAGATGCTCCTCCTGCGAAGGAGGGTCAAAAGCGTGGGGGCCAGGCGCGCTCTGATGTGGCCCAGGTGTTGAACGCGGCATTAGGGGGTAAGGAAGGTACCCCGAAAAGAGGACCGCAGCCAAGGCAGAAACGCACAACTGAGGCCCCTGATGCCACAGGAACGGGTTCTCCATACGAATTAACGTGTCACACCAACGAGTTCAACTGTTTTTCGCGTGATTTTATGGACCGATGTGATCGTTACACCCGTCGACTTGCGGAGGCCTGTTTTGGAAAGGAGCTCATGTATGAAGTTGGGCAGTCTTACGTAATTTCCAGCCAGCGATTTCTCGGTATCGTCCCATTTTACGCACCGAAGATGCACGTATACAGGAAGATATTTTCTGGCATCGATCGTGTGTACGATGCTTTTCGTGAGAAGATGGACAAAGAAGCGAAGAATAATCCAGAGTGGCTCGCACGAAAGGTGATGGTGGAGTACTTCGGCATGGAATTTGACGCCGTGGTGGCAGACGCTAGCGGAGTCCTTCGCTTCGCCGCGCAGAATGTTCTCCAGGACGTGGCGGTGGCGGAAGATCACCGACGACGTCGTTGCTACGCACTGTGGTATTTGGGCCACCAAATGATGCTCAGAGGCACACCATGGTCAAAATCGGCAACCAAACGGGGGGACGACGGCGAGCTAATGGCATACATACAGCAGGCAGCCAACTCAGCCGCTACCACCACCAAGCCGGATCGTTTTTAGAAAAGGTTTTGTTGATTGCAGTACAAATATTGACTGTGTGTGCTTCGTTGGTGCGCAACTGATGGCGCTGACTTAGTGCTCCCTGCTGCGATATATGGCTTTATGTTCACGGCGTAATGAGAAAGAAAATTTCAAAGATGAAACACGTGTTAGGTGGCATTCAGTCTCCCCGCGCAAGGGAGTGGAAGGTACCTATTGGTTGGTACGACAGTGCATTATGCGATGCTCACCATTCACTGGGGACCAATGTGTCCTGCTCACCTCTAAGTAGCGTACACTAAAGTATGCAAGAGGACACACCGACTTTCCCGTCTATATATACATATATAACTGATTAAACTGATCACACATTTCACGCTCCCTCAGTATTCCAGTTCCTAACGTTCATTTTTTTTGGGGTTACTATTCGTGCCTTCTTCCTTTGCATATATTATTTTGTTATTGACTGCGATATCCTGTGAGACGCACTCAATTGTTCATTGAACCACTCCCGCTAGTCGTAACTGCTCATATACGCGAAATAAAATAAATGCGCACGTACGTTCGTTAATTTACCCGCAATTTCTTTCAAAACATTAGAGGAGTGCATAGATGGATGACTTCGACCTGCTGGACGATGTTGAGGAGGTGTTGCAGCCTTTGTGTCTATGCACGAATCAAGACTACTCGCGCATTGGCGTTGGTCATCAAAAGGGATATATAATTTATCACGTGCACCGCGGGGGTAACGTGGATGGCCCTCTCTCTGAGAAAGGCCGAAACTCTGAGCGATATAATGGCGCTCGTCAAGCATTCTTTACAACGGTGGAGGTGCAGTTTCCTCGTAGTGGTTCCAGCTGCAGATCACCAAAAGTGTCGTGCAGAGCATCAGGGAGTGAGCGGCAACACCATGAGAGGCCAAAGGTAGAAGGCCCGGGCAGTTGGAGTGGGAATTGCCTCTATAGAGAACGGTGTGAAAGCGATGCACCGTTCGAAACATTCACTGCTATGTTACCAAATAAGCCCGAGGGATTTTTGGAGTCAAAAGATGAAGCTGCATGTTTCTCTAAAGAGTCGGGTAAGTCAAATGATGGAACACGCATGGTGACATCCGCGACGGGATATAGCTGCGGTGCTGCAGACACACCGGCGCTACGGAGTTGCGCTGGTCAGGCAAAAGGAGAACTGGAAATGTTTGGGGATCGACATGTCCCATGCCCCCCGTGCTCTTCGAAGAATGAACCGCTTCCTGTTGAAGTTGGTGTTGGAGTCATGGCACTTCTTTTCAAGACACAATTTGTGGCTGTTGTAGGCGGTGGTCCCTATCCTCTTGGGAAGCGCAATGTTGTTAAAATTGTCGTTGCTGATGGAATGCGTGAGGAGCGTAGTGTTTCTTTGCCAAATGCAGTAGAAGCTGTGTACCTTGACCATCAGCTTATCATCATTTTAACTACTGCAGAACTGCGTTTACAAATTTTGAAACGGGTCAATGTATGTTTTCGGTTCCAATGCAGAAAGGTAATATTGGCACTGGCGTGACATCAACGTCAGTGCTAGCGGAAAATGGTGATGTATTAGCGTCTGTGGGTTGCAGAGGGAGCGGTGGCGAGAGCAGCTCTGCTTCTGCAGCTAAGATGGCTGAGGGATGGGATACCACCGCATCGTCCACCTCCACTTCCGGTGCAGGAGGGTCGTTCTCGTCTTCTGTGCCTTTCGCCATTGATTTCCACAGAAAGGTACTCGTGTTTCGCAGCTCGCAGCACGGCTTCAGCCTTGTTCGCTACGATACCGAATTTGCTTTGGGTGCCTGGGGAGGCGCTGAGGTGCTGGGCTCACTACCCGCGGCCCACGAACACAGCCTTTCCTCCTTGGCCCTTTTACTGCACGAACAAGGCGCTTTGAGCACTGAAGCGTATCAAAACAGTCTTCACGGCAGTGGCAAGAAGTGTCTGGTGGCGAGCAGCAGTGCACGCGGGACACTTATACGTGTTTGGAGATACGTGGAAGGGGCTGAGTGCCTTGGGTCGGCGAACAATAACGCGCAGCAGGGCGAATGCGCCATCCTGAGTAGTAGTAGTAGTAGTGGCGGTAAGCGATTGTCAGGACACTTTGTCAAGGTGAAGGAGGTGCGAAACACGACTCTCCCAACCTCTATCTTCCACATGCAGTTCCTCGGGGAGACGTTTCTCTTTTGCGTGGCGCGTAACATATTTAAAGTTTTCTTCATTGGAGAGCGCGAAGAGCCGAAACCACATGACGTAAGCACCAAGGACCCTGCAAAGTCCATGCGCACGAAAAATAATCAGTCTTCTTTCTATCATCTTGGTCTCGTTTCAACGTACTTCAGGTCCGAGTGGGCGGCGTGCGAGTGCCCATTACCACTGAAAGACACGGTGTTCCTGCCCAAGTGGGTCAGCGCCACCCCGGGGTTGTTGAGGCAACTAATGCGAGATGGGTCGGGTACGTACAGGGAGAGCAGTATGGATTCTCAAGCGAGAGGCAAATCTTGCAGCCATTTGGAGGCGTGTTCACGTTCAATAGGAGCAATCGGCGGTGGTGATACAGGTTCTCCACAAGAGGAACCGGGCGGTGTGTCCAACGCATCGGCTCCTTCGAAATGGCCCTGGGGAAATGTGATTTACAATTATATCTCACGGCAAATGGTCCCGCTAGTCGAGACAGTAGACTTTGCCACAAAAAGATACCGTGGCAGCGCTGCATTAGACAGTGACCCAGTAACTGAAAGAGAAATTGAAGGAGGCAGTGCGCGTGTGGGATCTGCTCCAACTGTTGGTAATGTGCTTCGTGGCGAGGAAGTCTCGGGCGAACGTGCAAGGCGAAACTACGCCGCTATTACGGAGCTTGCACAATCTTTTGTTGTGTGGTGGGAGCGACCAGCGTACTGGCAACTGGACTACATGACCAATTGCTTGTGTTCTACAGGAACTTCAATGCTTTCTGACGAGGCTGATGCATTAATGTATTTTCGCAATGGCTCTTGCGACTCCGTTTTGCTCCACTGCGTGACGTGCGATGGTACCGCTCTCAGCATTGGGTTCGACCCAATGGCTGGTTCGATTGAATGCGGCGCCGCTGTCGCGATGGATAGTTCCAAATGCTGATAATCTTCTGGTTGCCTGACAGCGCATTAGAGACACCGTCATTGGTAAGAGATTTATCTCTCCTTCGCCAGTGTTTCATCTGTATATATGTTTGGTCCTTTATTTATTGTATTTCTTTTTGTTTTTTACTTTCAGAAGCACAAGTGCTAGTTGCGTGTATTGCAGGAAATATATCAATACACAGACCCACTGTGCCTGCGAATATTCTCGTCTGTGCCAGCGTACGCGATTATTCTTGATGAGTTTATTTATTTTTTACTTATTTATTTGTTTTTCTCTTTTTCTTTTTTGAGTTCTTGCAACCGGGTGTATGGTGAGAGAAAGAAATTGGGAGCTCTGGTCCATAAAACTAATGCAAACAGAATTGTAAAACAACGAGGCAAATCAGCTTGCCCGGGGTGCAAAGCAAAACTTGTGCGCACGGTGTGTTACCGACACCATATCAGAATACCTACAGCCCCGTGCTGTTTTTCTTTTATTCTCTGTGTGTGTGTGGAGAGGGGAGGTGACATAACCATCGTTGTGTGTGTTGGCAATGCTCTTTGGCTGACGTTCCAGCGTTCTCTGTTTTCATTTTTTCTTTCTTTCTTGTTATTTAATCCTTTCTACTCACCTTGTTTTTGCATGTACACCTGTGCCACTTCAGTTGTGCACCATATCGCTTCACCATTTTGCTTTTCCAGTTTCAGTGTGCTGCCTTGGGAGCTCAGGTATCGGAGGGAATTGCGGAGTACGATGCTCCTTTCTCTTTCACGTAAAGGAAATGTGTCAATAACAGGCGGAAGGAGGGGCAGGAGAATAGTGTGTGCTACATGATATGTGCTCTGTTGTGTACCTTTCTCCCGCACTTCTCTGTTCCGTTGCGCCCTTCCAAGACTCCTTTCCTTAGATGCAGATTTTTTCTCCCATTTTCCCAGATTTTCTTTTTTGATTGTTATTTTTGTTTCTCTTCTTTTTCGTTTCTTTCTTTCTCTAGTTGTTTTTTTTTTACCCTTCACACTGCGGAAGTTGCGTGCCTGGTTAGGGTTGGTGTGGGCTTCATGCAGAGCGACGCCCTAACGGAGAGCTCTGCCATACCTAGTGAGTGTTGTAAACTCAGTAAGGGAATGCGGCTGATGGAAGAGTGGCGGAAAAGCTGTAGAGATTTGCTTCAATGTTTCGAAGTTTGGTGTATGAACTTTCATGGAATTTTAAGTAGTGTCAAGCCGTTGTGGTAGTTGCTGTGAAATAATGTCTCCGTGTTTCACATGCGGTCTTTTTTTTTGCCTTTAGCTCTAGCTGTGAGGCTTCCAGTGGCAATGTATTTTTTTCTGTTCTTTTTTTTCCTCGTTGTTCTTGTTCTTACTTTGGTTCATTGTCTCCTTTCATATCGTTGTCTCATCTTTTTCTCAACCCCCTCTCTGCTTCAGAACACGCAAGTGAGTCGTGTGCGAACGCTCCTTTGAGACCTGAGTCGTTTTTCTACAAAAAAAAAAATAAAAGAGTTGATTCCCCCCACACTTCGATTTCGTTGTGAATTTATCGATACTTTGCTGGTGTTTCTACGCTCGTCGTGTGTACGTATGCGCTTCATTTTCTTTCCCCACGTCATAGGTGCCAGGGAAGTCGAAAAAAAAAAAGGTGGTGGAACAAAAGCAGCCACATTGGACAAATAAGATAAACAAAAGGGGGTGAAAGTAGTGGCATGTAGAAAATGGCTACCAATGGCACGCGACCGTTAACAGTCGCTGAAGCCTTCGCAGAGACTGCCAAAGCCCTTCAGCAATTTAGCATTGAGCGTGTGCGCATTGAGGGTCTCAGCAGTAATGAGGAGGGTGCGGAGGAACAAATTAAGACAATGAGCGAAAGCGATTTTATGCGGGAATTTGTATTTCATTCCCGCCCGTGCATTATAGTCGGTGCGCTGCATGACTGGCCGGCAATACAACGGTGGCGGGATGATGGTTATTTGTTCGATCTCGATGGGAAGCTACCCATGGTGTACCCATGTGAAGAAAAGTGTGACGATGATCGTTGCGGTAGCGAGTCAAGTGGTGAGTGCGACACGGAAAATGCTGGGAATGTGCCGGGTGATGAGTCTGCTGAGGTTCATGCCGGCAATGATGACGCACCAGAACCGGTGAAGACGTTGGGTCCGCGTCGCGTAACAGTTGCATTGACGCCTAATGGCCGAGCAGACGCTGTGACGTATGTTACGTACCGTAGCAAAGGCGACGAGGATAACAATCAAGGAGATGGTAATGGACCGGTGGTAACGGAGAAACTGTTCATGAGCGCAGCTGAGGTTCGTGTAACTTTACCCGAACTGTACAGGTTACTACGCGCTAACCCTCCATTTCCTCCACTAAAGTCCCAATTTGTCGATTTGCGTCGCCCACACAGTGTGATAGCATATGCCCAAATGCAAAACAACTGTCTTAATAAGGAGTACGACCATTTGCATGACGATATTAGCACAGCCCTCGATCAGTTTGGCGCTCGCGTCTTTGGGGGACCCCACGAGGCGGCTAACATTTGGCTTGGAACGCCTGCCTCAGTTTCCTCCATGCACCAAGACTGGGTGGAAAACTTGTACGCGGTGGTTCGTGGAGTGAAGGAATTCATTTTGGTTCCGCCTTGGGAGGGCGTTTTCGTCCCCAAACCCGAGATTCCAGCAGCGGCTTTTTCCATTTCCTGCACTGAAGAAAAAGTCACGGGGAGTCACCACAGTCCTGGAGGTATGCAGTACGCCTTTAATGATGTGCCTGTCCGGGACGGGACTTCAGTAGGGTGGATGGATGTTGAGATCACCCCAGCGGCTGTGGAAGACCCTCAGTACATGAAGGAGGATTTGCGTGACAAGCTGCACCCGTTGATCGCGTACGTGCAACCTGGAGAGGTGCTATACCTCCCAGCTCTCTGGCTGCACCGCGTTGCACAGCACGCAGATGCGAAGGACAGCGATGCTATCAGCGGCCCGCTGATTGAAAAGAATCACAGTAATGGCTTGCAGGGAGAGAGAAGCAAACCGCTCCCGCTCATTGCGGCGGTAAATTATTGGTATGATATGAGCTTTGTGAATCCTGCTGTGGTGATGCTGCGTGAGTTTGGTCTCCTCCTTTGAAGCAGGTGTGCAAAAGAAAAAAATCTGTAACGCTGCAGAGGAAAAGGAAGCTGTTTCGAAAAGGTATTTTATGTACACTTTTGAGTGGCGGTGCGTTCCCGTTTTCTGTCTTCCTCAGAATTGTTATTCACATCTTTTTCAGTTTGTGGTAATTTATTACCATCAGTTTCTTTAAGAAAATAATAACAATAATAATACGTATTGTTGGCTACAGCTAGTGACGCCAGTGTGTGCCCACTCGGTCCTGGCGACTATGCCTTCGCTGTCACACCTGATCGGGCATATGATATGCATTTCAGTTTCGCAATGTACTTCGCGCGTTCTGGTTTTGGGGCTAACCGCTGTATTGACACGTTCCTTTGCCCCTACTCTCCACCCGAATCTCATAACTTCCCTTGTTCCGTAGTGAAAGGTGGAGCCTTTTTGAGCCCAGACGAAGAAGAGGCATAAGTGTAGGTAACAGTGCTGAAGGCCAAACGAAAAGGTAAAATTGCGCAAGTGACGTCTGCAGCGACTCTGTTGTTTGGTGCGTGATAACAATAATAGTTCTTCTCACTTCGAAGGGTGTGTGGAGCGAGTGGGGGACTGATAACGGCACTCCAGTTCTTCACGACTGTGCTAATAACTGGGGAGTAGAAGGGAAAGAAAAGAAAAGGAGGGCTAATGACCGAGCGTTCGCTGCTGATCCGGTGTGCCCAAGCGGGCCGTTATTTTGCAGTGGGAATGGACTTCCCAAGTGCACGTGTCTTTGACATAGTAACAGGGGACCTTGTGGCTGTTGTTGATGTTCCAGCGAGGAATCGAGCGTCCCTTGCCGTTGTGTCGTTAACTTCTCTTTCGCTAGGTTCAGTCGATGCAGGAACAAAACAAAAGCAACGTGGAAATATTCGGAAGTGTAAAGATCACGTCGCTGATGACGTTCCCAGGGCCATTTTTGTCGCCGCGGGACTCAGTAATGGGACGCTGTTGTTGCACAACGTTGTGAAGGACGAATTTGTAGGACATATTTGTGTCTCCGATACACAGCGGGCAATCATATCGATGGCCTTCTCCAGTCAATACCTGTTCTGTGTAACGGCTGATCGCCTTCTGCATGTGATTGATTGCGCCCGTGGTGAACGTACTGTAAGCGGCCTGCGTGTGCAGCAAGACCCCGGTGCGATTGCAGTCACGCAAGACATAGACCCTGCTGCCGGCGCTGCTGATAGCTACGTGGCCGAGTCATCCTTCCGTATTTTTGTGTCAGGACCTACCAACGCCGTGTATGGCCTTCGTATCCACAACACACCGACTGGTAATGATGAAAATAATTCCAAAAACGCTTCCGGCACTTCACTTGAGCGGCTAGTCACTTTCGCGTCTCACGCATCACGCACAGATATTGCGTGGATGGGCGGTACATCAAAACAGCCAATCGTCGTTACCTCGAGCGCACAGGAGGGGGTCGTGCGGGTGTGGGATGCACGTCCCTCAGTCGACGGCCATACGATAGCGTCACGATGCCGCAGGAGTCTCGTGTGTGGGCAGAGAATCGTTGATATTTGTGTGAGGGAGCCGATGAATTTTAGCGAAAGTTCAAGCAACGTCCCTGACACTGCGGAAGGCAACAAGGGAAGAAGGAAGGGCGCTGGCAGGAAAATAAATGAAGACGACGCCCTTGTTGTTGTCACCACCTTTACCGGCAGTGTCCTCGTGTGGGCACTTGGGTATTCAGTGCTTACCTCTATCGCAGAGCCCCTGCCGCGACCCCCCACCTTCCAGCTTGTATCGCAGGACGATTCTGCGAGGTTACTCTTTGCAGCATTGCTTCACCCCTCCGGCACCGCAGACAAAAGCTTTTCACAGTGGGGCATATCACTTTTACTCCTTCGAGGTCGCTTTGCAACGCCGCAGTTTGATGTGATTGATCTGTGTGATGCCGCGTCGAAAGCCGTAAAAGTAAAAGAAAAGTCAGCAGGGAGAGCTCGAGCCACATGGTATGTGGGTGGTGGACATATTCCAGTGTTTTTCGTACCGTCAGACACTCAACTGAAGTCAGGAGACGTCGCAACTTCGCACGCCGATTTAGAGACAGTTGATAACGCCTGGGCCACCCACGGCCATCAGCAACACCGACGATTGGTGCTTGCCGCTCGCGCAATGAAGGCAACTACCGAGGGATTCGTTTCGCCCGTTACGTATCACGCGAACAGTGTGGCAGACCTTCCAACGAAACGTCTCACTCTTGAGCAGCGCCTTAAACAGCTTCAAATTCACGCAGCGAAATCTGTGGCCGTGGAGCAACACGAGGAACAACTACAACAGCAAAATGTGTTGGGATTAGCAACAATCCCGCTTTACCAGGCGCTTCATGCAAATGACACATCAGCTGTTATGGAGCTTCTAACAGTTGCCTCCAGGACAAACAGTAATATGCGTGCCACCATTATGGCCCTTCAGTTACCCTACTGCTTGCAGCTGCTCCAGATCCTTTCCCAGCGCGTGCGCGGCGCCTCACCGTGTTCTCCACTGTTTCAGTGGGTGGACGCTATAATACGGTATCGTGGAATGGAAATGTATCGCGCCCAGAAGGAGTTTCAACAAAAAGAACCATCATCGGGTACAAGAAGCGCATCCGTGTGTAACGAACTAAATCAAGCATCGCCGCCAAAGGACTTCGTCGCCCCACTTCTTCATCAGTATAATAAAATGACCGCTCTATACGACCAAATCGCTTCAATGTATGGACGACTTTCCATTTTCAAGTCGGTTTATCCCTCTGAGCGCGATGCGTTCGCAGATTCACACGACGGTATTACGTTTCCTGTAATGTTTGAAGAGAGGCGTAATTTGGATGAAACTCCCAATATATACCGTATAGGGAGGAAAAGGGACGTATTGCTGTCAAAAAGAGTGAAAAATGGAGGCAGGAAAAAGGCGGCAGAGAAGCTGGAGAAGGCCATGTCCGGCAAGAAGAAAAGGAAAGCTTTCGTGGAAGCTGACGATGAGGGGAACGTCAGTGGTCAAGAAGACGACGAAGACTTGGACTTCGAGACACTTGACCAAATGATCCTTTCAGACGGCAACGGCTCTAACGAGGACGTCAACGACAATGCTAACGGAGCAGACGATGCTGCTGATGAAGGTGAAGAGGGGAGGGAGGAAGACGATCAGAGGGATGCTAAGCGCGCTCGGCGCGAGGAACATGTTAAAATGGTTGCGGAATCAGAGCGCGGCTCTTCGTACGGCGCGGAGTCGCAGCGCAGCGGAGAGGAAGATTTCAGCTCGGGAAGTGACGACGTGCTGGACTCATCCGTAGAAGAGGGTGACAGCGATGACGAAGAGAACGATGATAGTGACGGCAGCGACGGCACTGAGTCTTCTGAACTTCAAAATGACGACACCAGCTCCAACGATGATGACGATCTTGATGAGGAACATGATGTGGACGAGGAGATGGCCGAGGCGCTCGATGAGAGGATGAACGGCCAAGACAGTAGCAATGGCAGCGATAGCGACGACAGACAAGAGATGCGCCGGTACAAGAGAGCGAAGCCTGACCATTGAGGTTCTAGTACTGTTGGACATGTGTTTCTTTGCGTTTTTTCATATCTGCCAGTTTATCTACCTTCTCCTCCCCCTACCACAGCGCAAATATACATGCACGGTAGTCGTTCAAGAAGTCTCACTACCTTCGCAAGACTGCCTCTTTTGTTTTTGTTTGTGAACATATGTTTGTTCGCGCTGTACTGGTGGGATTAAATGAGTAACGGTATAAGAGCGGATAAAGTGGGTAATAAGCGTGAAAGGGTTTGCAAGGGCGTTTGACCGTATGCGTGCAAGTGTGCGGTGGTGCGAGAAGCTGGTGAGCTCATCCGCAGCGATGCGCGTGTAATTTCACCCGGTGGACCTGCTGAGCCATTTGAACCCGGGTAATCATTAATAATTAATTTTTCCCCATCATCCATCAAACTGCATTCTTCCATGTTGCCTATTGTGTGCTTCTGTGTCTAGACTTGCATATATGATGGTTCATATATTATTTTTGCCCGCTTTCATTTTTGGTTTCCCGCAGGAGTACTCACCACCCACTCTTCCAGGGAAGGATAAGGAAGCTGGAGAGCTAAGCTGCAGCCAACATACAGGAGGTCATTCGCCATCCCTTCGCTTTGGAAAAAACTGGTCGATCAGTGGACCAGGGTGGAACCACAACCTCAGAGGCTCTCAACAACACAAAAAGAGTGGAGGAAAGGGGGAAAGAAAGTTAGAGGCGACAGCGAACATATAATTTTTTTTCTAGTAATATCCTTTCCATCTACGTGGTGTTGGGCAAGTGACAGGGAAAGAGTAACCCAAATAGGCAAACCGAAGGGAATATACTGATATATATATATATATATATATATATTCGTACAAGGACAGGTTCAGATAACTTTTACATTTTTTTCTACTGAGATATACCCCAAGCCAAAGATTGGAAACCAGCGCCCAGCCGCTTGCTACGCGCGTCAACGCAGAAAGGAAAAGAAAAAATTGAATCAAACACTGGTAATTTGGCCGGTCATTTTTGGCGCTGTGTCATATTCAGGGCCACGTTGTTCGTAATATTAAGAGAACAAGAGCTTCACTCTGTGCAGCAGTTATGTGGTGGAGAAGGGGAGGCGATGCCAAGTGTATGCAGAAAGTGATTGAAGGGCACTTTTGGAGCCTCACGCGCTACCGCATCGGGCGACGCTTCATAGGGTTGGACTACGCTGACAACGTTATATTCTTTCCCGCCTACCGTTCAAAGAAGTGGGGTGGTTGGACGGCAGTTACTCTCGGAGTAACAAGCAGCAGTAGTTTCTTGACCAATGACACCTCAGTGGTGAATGTGCTGGAGGATGGTTATCCTCTTCACTGGCGTGCAAACTCTAAGCTAAAGGAGTTTATTAAGGAAGAAAAGCGTGTCTGGCGAGCACGAATAAAGGAAGAGGCGGAAGGGCTCGCGGCAGAAAAGTTATGGAGAACAGTGGAGAAAGTACTGCCGGCGGCAGCAGCAAGGAAAGAGGGGACTTGATGGATGGCATTGATAGTGAGCACCGGTTCCGCGATGCTTTAGCGATAAAGTGCACATCTCCCGGGTTTGCCCTGCGTCACCTGCGTGTGAGTCGTATAAAGACCTCGTTATACAAGTTTTTGTACTTTTATCTGTGGGGTATTGCCATATCCCTTGTCGTGCAGGCTTACCTGCTTTTCCGCGGCTGGTTGAACCCTCCGGCTCGTCAGGGATTGAAGAACATTGAAGCGCACGTCCTCCACGTGCCGAAGTTGATTTTCGGTTTTTGTGTCTCATGCGTTGTGTGGGCTGCCAAGCATCTTCAGCCGGTTGCTTTACCGCTGCTGAAGGCACTGGAGGGGGCTTTTCCGCAGGTTAATTGGAGCGCGGCCTCGCCGGAGACGCTGGCTAATCGGGCACAGGTGTTTGCCGGGCTGGAGGTAAAGGCGGGGGCCCATGAGGCTGATCCCAGCCACCAGCGAATGGTGAGAACAGAATTTGACCCGGCGAGTGGGGGTTGGGCCACGGTGTGGAATGACCAGTTTACGAGTCTTATGCAGGGACTCATACTTCTCTTTACAGCTCTGTTGTTCATATTTTAAATACACATTCGTGAGGTGCGGAAGAAGCACTGCTCATCCTTCCGCACGCACCATAACCACCCCACCGAGTCAATCAATGGATGAATCAATATGTATACAGATATATATATATATATATTGATTCACGTTTAGCGTAATATCGGGTGAATGATGCACGCAGAGGTGTTTATTAAAGGCAGCAAAGTCTGGGAAGTTTGTAAAAGCGGACGTTAATGAACACAACAGCGAAAATTAGTTTTGTGGTGATTTTCATGGGGTACATTTACGCCCAGTGTGGGGGCGTGCGCTTACGACCGTGGAGTTAAGAAATAACGCAATAGTGGAAACAGCCTTTGTAAGGCAGGAGTCAAGTTTGGTATATTTTGGGTGGTAGGCTGGTTGATGGGGAGTGGAAGTGTTGTAATGGAGGGTATGAGCAATCATCGATACTTTTCAACTTACGTAGAGGTGACCAAACGTTTAGTCGGTATTTAATCAACTGGGGGGAGGTCGAGGGCAACTGCTGTTCATATTGCATTGAGTTCGGTGTTACAAGGGTATATTCAGTGATGTGAGTGTTAATGAATGTTAAAGAATAAATTGGGGTAAGGACACGGTGCAAGGTTTTCGGGGATGGTGTCAGGGGTAACACCAAAGTTGAGTGGGGCGCAACGTGGAGCGAATCAATGAATTTTAAAACTCAGTTTCTCGTATTCATGTTATCTATTTCTTATGTGTATATGTACCTCTTGTGCGCAGCGTGCATGTGGGCAGATACACCTGCCTGCTATCATGAGGAAGTACTGCTGGCCCTACAAACACACCTGTTTTTTGCTTCACGAGTTTCCGTTACACGGCTGCTCTCTGCATTCGTCCCTATGGCGGTGCGATTCAGCCTCTCATCACGTGGTCAAACCATGAACTTGCGTGAAGTGTGCTAAACTTCGTCATGTGCAGCTCGACTTTCCGAATCGCTACCGGTCGCCTTTTGTTTTCCGATCCCATACCTCACTTTCTTGTCTCATCGCTGTATGAATGTAACGGGGTGCGGTGCCCTCATTATTTTTAGTGCAATCGTGCCTTTGGCTGCTTACGAGCATTCAATTTTTCCACTTGGTCCTGTGGGTTTCTTGGGGGTATGGCCTTGCTGTTTTCCCACCGACTGATTTATTGCTCCACGTGCCTGGAGCCCAGCGGCTGATGATGGCCCTTAACGCTTTTTTTTTTTTTTAAGTTTTTGCAATCAGTCAATATCATTTTCCCGTGGAGAGGCACCTGTGTCAAAAAGATTTTTGAACAGACGCTAGAAAGATGTGTCTTTGAAAAGAAAAAGATGCGAGGAGACTAGGGAGTGGAAAAAAAAAGAAAACCCATAAGAAAGAAAATACAAACTTTTGTGCTGAACACACTTTGTGAAACCTGTACTAATGAAAGGTATTTAGTGAATGTGTCGCGTTGTGCTAACAGACATTTTTCACGCACTGTACTTTCAATATATAAATATATATAAATACATGTTTATATAAAAAAGGAAGGTATGCATATGTTTGGTTGACACCCTCCCCATAAATTATTTCTATTAATTGTTGTCTTCAACATAAGCCAAGTTTAATTGGAGGTATCAAATGCGAGTAAGTTGTGCTGGGCGATCGCGTGCTTGCAATGCTCTTGACGTGACGTCATTGTCATCTGCAGCCGCTGCGAGTATGGCGGTTCGTCCAGTGCGGCGGGTCGAGAAGAGCGGCTCTGCTGGTGGCGTCGTTCCCCTCCCTTCCCCTTTACGTGGAAGTTTCATTGACCGAAGGCCCACGTCAGCCTCACTGAAGGAACACCATAGCGCAGCTTCCTTTCGGCACAAAATAATTAGCTGTGCCGACGTCTCTCAGCGCCCACAGTACTTTTATTTGGCTCCTGACACTGGCGTCAATACCGGCAACGGCGTGAGGCCACCAGTTGACAGCAAGCGGGACTGTCAGCGAGACGTTGAGGTCGGGTCGTTTGCTTACGGCGAGCAGCTGGACGAGTACAGTGCGCGATGGGCGGCGAAGTTTTATGGCCAAGTGACATTTGGGCCCCGGAATTACCCCTATCCCTCTTCGCGATGGCTTGCCCGCCGCTTCAAAATGAAAAAGCATAAGATCATTAAGCGTTTTCGCTTCCGCCGCTACAAATTGGCCGCTGTAGCCAACCTCCCGTTCGCGAAGATGATACGAGTGGGTATGCTTCCGGAGCTGAAAAGTAGTAAGACAAAGAAAGGTGACATGGTTGATCCATCGCTCAGCGGTCAACTTGTCAGCGCGGTGAAGAACATGGGGGATAAAAAGAAGGGGCAACGCACGCGGCCCAAGTCGAAGTACCAGGTGTAATCTGTGATTTACGGTGAAATGCTTTGCGTAAATCTACCGAGCTAGTTGAGGGTGCCGCGTACTGTATTTATTCGGTCTGATATTTCTCATCCAATCTAACACATGACAGTTATCACCCGGAAGTTTAGCATTCCTGCGATCGTTTTGTTCCTCTGCAGTGGATTTGGCCGTGTATCGACGCATTTTTTTTTTTGAATGGGGCATAATCGTATGTTGTGTTTTTTTCCCACTCTGTTTGTGCGCTCCTTGTGTGCCGGGTGCTACGATAATACATGCTGAAGATTATTTTCCTTTGTTTGTTTTCTGACGGAAAATTAGCAGTTCAGCCAGGTGCATACCCGTAGACTGTACGTTCAGAGCGAACGGCCTTATTGAGAGTTTTTGTGCAAGAATGCACTTGTGAAATTTCGCTGTAGTGGTTTACTTCTATAGGTGTGCACCACTTTATCGGTCTCACGTGTTATTTATCTTTTTGTTTTTCCTCCCCCTTCCTACAAATAATAACATTGGTCTTCTATTTATACATTTGCTGGCGCTTCTTATATAATCCCTCATTCCTTTTTCCCATTCCTTTCCTCCATCTCCTTGAAATGTGCTTTCCTTGTGGCAAAGTACAGGAGTGGCCCGTTGAGGCCTTTTCATCCGCCGCATAAGTGAACTCATACACGAGCCATGTCAAACATTTGGATGACCTCATTAGGACAACTGCAGCGCCGCTCGTGGGATATCGGGCGTCCCCCACTCCTCAGTCATTGGACGCAGTTCTTCCTTTCATGCAGAGTGAAGCGGGAAACGGGGCTTTCAGACACCGAAGACTTTGGTGTCGGGGAAGTAAAGCCCGTGAAAACGGCTGGCGGTGCGCATCTTTGCATAATTTCCCTTCCACATGAATTGCGTGTTTCTATCGCAGAGAGCCTCATTGACATAGCGCGCTGGAGCCGACTTCGACAGCTTTTGACCTCCCCAGGAGGTATCTTGACAAACTCAAGGTGTCATGCGAGGATAAGTGATGAGCGCGAACGTGGTGCTGAGCAGAGTCGTGCTGATGTCACTCCCAGTGGCTGTGATGAAGGAAGGATGCCAGAGGTTGCATGCGACATCACGCCAGCGGAGTTAAGTGGCCCCACGAGTGCGCCAAATTCAACTGTAGAAGACGTTTTGGTTTACTGGAGCGCCTCTCACGAGACACCACTGTGTAATCAAGAGTTGGAGAGCTGGCTACGTGAAACCGTTGAGCTTCTTCACTTTTTTACCCTGAGGACGGACTACACGGCCGGGCAGTTGCCGACTGTGCACGCATCTGAATGCCTTGAATACTCTTCAATGCTTTGCGTGATTCTTCGCGCCCTGTGTGCAATGTTTTTACGGCCCAGGGAAGACGGAAAGAGTGGCCTTGCAGGTTTGTGTCGCACTGGCCATTTCGAAAGGGAGGTAGCGCTCCTCGCGTTGTGGCTTTTGCGAAGCGCTTATTGTTGCCGCGCTCTTCTCTTTAATCGCATGCTACAGGTGACACAAATGCTCCTTGCCACTGGGGAGAGTACCCGCGAGTGGCTGTTACATGTCCCAGCATTACTCCGTTGCAGCGAGGGGGGTTTCAAAGCCTCCGCCACTGAGAATCAGAGGACTGCTCCACTGTTGACTCTTTTGAACGCCATAGACTGTAGTTTAATTTGCCAGATTACAACTGAAATTGTTCCCCTCACCCCTGCCACGTCTTCGCCCTGCTTGCAGAGTCTTTTCGTAGATCCTCACGCATCTGCAGACGAGAGCACGTTGCGTTCGCTAAATGAACAGCTGAGCTGCATTGCATTGTCGTCTTTTAAGGAATGATACGGTTTGCACTTTAGCGGCAGTGTGTGGTACATCTGATTGGTTTGTTTCGGTGTGTTGCGATAATCCTCACAACTGTTTAACGCAGCCGCGCGTACATCATATGCATATGCATATCATTAAACACCTCCCAGGTGCGCAGCCGATTAAAAATAAACAACAAAAGACTGTTGCTGCCTACCATGTCTGTGAAGTTGCGATTATTATTCCTCTCTTCCCCCACCACAAACTTGCGCTTGTCCTCTTTCCCTCTCTCTCCATGGTGGTGAAAATTTATGCCATAAATTTTATTTAACTGAAAGGAAGCAGAGATTTCCGTTTAGGTCTTTTAAGACCGAAAGTCACTGATACCAAGACAAAACACACTGAGCACTAATTGGGGCGCCTGTACAGCATCGAAAGGAGCAGGGTCTGTGATCACAAACGGTGCAAAGCGAAGGAGAAAGGCAACGTGCAGATCCTCGACGGGTTAAACATAAACCGAGTGGAGGGAGTATTTATATGCCTGTTTTTTTCCTTCAGTGAATAGCTAATAATGTACCTCAGTCGCACCTGCTTTGCGTCGCAATTTTCCACAACGAGGCTCCTTCTTATTCGAAGTGCTCGTCTCCCGTCGGCGAAAAATCTCGCAGAATTTCATCCTTCCATCGCGCGGTCCTGGATTACAGCGGCATCAAACAAGCTGCTGCAGCCCCAACATGTAATGCCCAATAGCCGCAAACTTGCGTGGTGGCGCTGTCTGTATTGTGAACACCAATACTCAAAGCGTGTCGACCTCCACGTTGCCGCCGGTGGCATATGCCCAAAATGTAATCGCATCCCCCGACTCGCCTCCGATCAAGAGAAGCATGCCGGTGATTCAGAGATGTTGAGAAACAAGTTAGTGATAGCGATGAAGCATCGGTGTCGACCTGATAATTCACTTTCTGTCTTGGAAGCGCCGAATGCAAACCGTGTGAAAAGTAGTATTGCCGACGACGACTACCTGCGGGTGTCGGAGACCCGCAATCTGCTTCCGATGCTTGCACGTTCCTATGATAAAGAGGTTGACAAAATATCGGACCATGACGAGCTTTACGTTTCCCCAAAGCTGGATGGAGTCCGCTGTGTTGTTGCGTGGAATGTTAGGAGTAATGGTTTGAGCTTTTTTAGCCGATCGGGCACGCTGTTTGAGTGCTGCGACCACATCGAAAGGCAACTAAAGCCATTGTTCAAGCGTGATAATACTCTGGTGCTAGACGGTGAGCTCTATATCCACAAGGCTGCTGACTTTGAACAGCTAATGTCGACCGTGAGGACGATGAGGTGTAATCGCACGCCTGAGATTGAAAAGCTTCAAAAGAAGCTCCAGTATCATGTATTTGATATCTTGTATGCAAAGAAACTACCTAACATGTCTGCCGTACCCTTTGCGCAGCGTTACGAACACCTTCTTCACCTAATGCAGAGACTGAAGGCTTCGAAACAGAGGTGTCACAGAAAGTCGGTCAAACTGGTCCCTGTTGTTTTATCCAAGAAATCAGAAGTTAACCGATTGCTGCGGCAGAGCGTCGAAAGAGGGTATGAAGGGGTAATGATCCGTCTTAGCCGCCCTGCTGATCACAACAGTGCATCCTCTCATAGCATTAACGGCAGCGGTGTTACTCTTAAAGGGAGTCTTCAAGGATCCAAGGGGCCACCACCCGGCTACGCATACGGCGCACGCTCACCAAACCTGCTCAAGTACAAGCGTATGAAGGATGAGGAGTACATCATTGTAGACGGCGTGGAGGGAAAGGGAAAGTGGCGGGGTTGTCTTGGTGCCTTTGTGTGCAAAACCGGGAACGGCCATCGGTTTACCGTGGCTCCAGCCACAACAGAAAAAAGGAGGCGAGAGATGTGGAAACGAATTAAGACATTCAAAGGGAAAATGCTCACGGTTCAGTATCAGGAACTGTCGACGAATGGAGTACCGCGGTTCCCTATAGGAAAGTGTGTTCGTGGCCAAAAGGGCGGTGCTGATTGGGTGTAACGATACTGCACTAAAAAGAAAAAGAATAAGCACCCCCACCACACCTGTTCCCTGCGTGCTCAAATGTTGGTGTTTTTTGTCTGATTGACTAGGGAAATTCTCACATGTCGGTGTTTTACGCCTTTGTATCAAGTAGTTATCATGCTCACTTGTACCGATAATATTATTGATTATTCCTCCTTGCTTTTTTTTTTGTATATAAAAAAAAAATAATGAAGAGTCTGCTCGTTTGTCAATCACCGTGACGCTCCGCTGTCTCTCATGATCCCCTTTGCTTTATTGATGCGCATGCAAAGTCGTGTTGTTGTATCGTTTGTTCACAAGACCTTCCGGAACAGAACAGGAGAGGTAGAGATGGCTGCATGAGTAGGCAAAAGAAAAGGGGATAGGTGAGTGGTGGAGAGGCGGTATCAATGACTTTTTATCCATATGTGGGGAGGGGGCTTCCAAGATGAGGCATTCGTTACAGCAGTGAGCAGCTGTCTTCCGTGTGAGGATTGATTATATTCTTCACATGATGCGCATTTCATGAAGGTAAAAGAGGTTAATGCAACCTGCTGATATGCGATTTTTACGTTCATGCTTGGAAGCCCGCTTATTTTTCCCTCCGGGTATTCTTCAGGCGTTTCTTTTTCCTTTTACCTTGTAATATTGTACCTTTATTTCTTTCATTTTTGTTACGGGTGCTTGTGAGGCATCTGACGAACTCTCTGCGTTCCGGACAGGCATCCCATCGCCACTACTGCACGATGCCTGGATAGGGTGGCGTAACCCAATACCAGCTTCTCTTCTTCTCCATACACTTCTCTTGAACATGGTTTGGTGTCGTGTGTGGTGATTGCTACTTTCTTGTTTTTCTTTTTTTTATAATAAAAAAGAAAGTACCGTAGGTCCCCGCTTCTAGACATCTCCTGTGAGGACGTGGGTGCACACAGTCTGTAGGTTATGTGGTGTAGGACTCTCCTACGGCGGGTACAGCATTCACCGGGGTGCCCGAAGGATCCCTCGCTGTTGATTGGCGTTGGACGGCCTCGCACACCAGAGCAGTACGAACGTTACTGTGCTCTTCGGAACACTACCATCCAGAGCGCCTTCCCTCATATTGCCGCCTGCTGGGTTGGGCCGACGTGGGGTTCTGTGATGATGACACCGCATCACGTTTCCCCCACATGCAGAAAGTCGGCGGTGTGGCAGTGTAGTCAGTGCCGTCAAGAGTTTGAAATGTCCATTGCAAAGTTCATCGACCAGCATGGCGTCTGCCCCCTATGTGGTCAGACACAACGTGAAGTTACGACCAGCCATAGCGTGAGTAATGATGCCGCTCTAGAGGAAGAAGAGTCAACCCGCGCCTCCTCCTCTGCTTATGGAACGACGTCAACAGCACCTGCTTCAGAGGAAGGGGGTGAAGAAGATAACGCTGCTTGGGTGGGAGCCCCGCGTATGATTCACACCAAATACAAAAGCGTCTTACATTCTAATCCAGAGTGGGAGGGGCGCAACATTTTACCGATGCTAGCACAAAAGTGGGACGTAGTGAGAGATGAATTTCTCAATTCAAAAGGGCCGTGGAGGACGGAAGGGCTTTTGGTATCGCCGAAAATTGACGGTATTCGTTGCCTCATTGGCTACAATGAGGAGCGAAGAGAGCCGCAGTTCTTCTCACGCAGTGGTATTATTCTTGAGTGCTGCGATAATTTAGTGTCGCATGTGATGCCACTGTTTCAGGACGACCCGTCATTGCTGTTGGACGGTGAACTTTTCGCACCTGAGTTTCATTTTGAAGAACTTAGTGGCATTGTTCGGAGACAGAGGAAATTTCTGACCGAGGCAATTCAAAGGATGCAGGAAAAACTTGAATATTACGCATTTGACATCATGGCCTCGGACCAACTTTCTTCCCCAAATGCACCGTTCAGTGAGCGCTACCGACTGCTGGAGAAGCTTTTCCCCCCTTGCGCTGTAGAGCGTATTGTAACGTATTATACCGATAAAAATAAGAAGCTTTCTAGGAAAAAACGGCTGTCGAAAGCCACAAAAAATACACCAAAGCTTTATCATGTACCTGCCACCCTGATTCAGCTGGACGAGGTGGAAGAAACATTGTTGAAGGCATCTCATCAAGGATTTGAGGGAATAATTCTTCGGCAACCGCACTCCCCATACGAACATGGGAAGCGTAGCCCAGCTCTGTTGAAATACAAGACCATGAACGACGCGGAGTACCGCATTGTAGATTTTCTCCCTGGACAAGGTAGGTTTGAGGGCGGCCTCGGGGCATTCATCTGTGAGACGAAAGATGGCATTCTGTTTCACGCAACTCCGAGAGCCACAATGAAGCGTCGGCTGGAGTTATGGGGAGAGCGTGAGCAGTATCGTGGGAAATACCTTACGGTTCAGTACCAACACCTACATGCGAATGATGTCCCACGCTTTCCGATAGGAAAGTGTGTCCGTGGTTCTTCTGAGGATGAGTGGTTGTAACGAGCACGGAGAGGAAGGACAAAGTGAAACTGTATTCCGTGTGTCATATTGCACCTCACTTTATTTGCTGGGTTTATAGTCTCGATATTGTGTATCTGACAGTGAAAGAAAAAAGAATTCTTCCGTCGCTGCAAGGAAAGCACTTTGGGATGCACAGGTAAACCAAATCTGGGCTCTATCCATGTGTATACTTTTGCTGAAATTCATAGACAGATGCTGGTCTGTCAGTCCTCCACAGTAATTTGGCCTGTTGTTACAGTGTTGTTTGTTGCTGAAGGGGAGTACAGGAAAGGCATGAAATGCGTGGTTATGTCATTAATTGCGGGAATTGGGCGGTCTTCCAGGATTCCCATTTCTGCAGGGAACGCATCCTCTAAGGCTATTTGTTTTACCACTGCTGTAATTGCATCACCTCTCAATATGGGTACTTGTGCGCCTGATTGCTATCAGCCGTATTAGTGGCTTGCAGGTGCAACGATATTGACCTATCGAATGCGGCGATGTGAACTTAGCCCTAAGACGTTTTCGTCCACAAACGTTTTTCCTGCACACACTCGCAGACGAAAAGTTCCCGCCGATGGTGATTTTTTTTTTCTTTTAAGCTTAACTAAGAGAGGAACGCCACCTACAAGCGTACGTATAAAAAGGGAGAGTGCCTCTAAGTAAGTGACTTGTGTGTGCCCCACTGCGTGGGAATATTGCTGGATGCCACGGACGAAAGTTTGGTGATTGTCATCTTTATAATATGCAACGTTCACTTTTAATTTTTTTCCCCTGTAAACTAGGTTTGTACGGCATTCCGCTCCGATTTCTTCACTGCCATTTACCAGCCGCCTCCGGCGCGGGGGGGGTTTATTGCTGCCATACGTGGTGGTTGGCCAGGAACTGGCTGTACGTGCTATGAACGTCATGAAGTTTTCGTTAGGGATGCTTAGGGCTGTTATTTTGTCCGCAAACCTGTGCCTTTCCTAACGCTTCAAGACGTACGTTGGTGTATTCTTTTAGTTCACGACTTTCGCATAAAAAAGGGGGGAAAGCTGCAGAAGCTGTTGAAAAGTTAGGCCGGTGACGCTGGCCGTGCTGGGAATGGCAGGTTGCTACACCTTGAGTGAGGGGGAAAACTTCCCTAATTTTATCGCTAAATTTTTCTCTCTACGGCGACGGTAGAAGAACAGAGAAAAGCACTACGTCCTGCTACGGTGGTGTGAAAGGAAATCACGTAACTCGTTGCCCTGTATATTTTGACATATTCCCATGAGCTGTATATATATATGTATATTTCAGCAATTGTCGTTTTTAGTTGCTCTGTATCAAAGGGCCGCTATTTTGCCTCAGCCGAAAAAAAGCGTTCTCCTCCCGATGTGCTCTCCAGCCTGGCATTTGATAATACTTAAAGGCCTTTAGTTATTTGGAGTTGGGCCATTGTTTAGTACCGTGTAGGGCCTTAGTTGCTTTTTTTCCGATGCGGAGTGTTTGTGGTGTCACCGCGCAGTAGTGGGGTACGGACTCTTTGCTACTGGGGGTAACATCAGTCAGTCAGTGCGGTGTACCCGCTTAGGCGGAATGACTCGGTTGTGCATGTCGGTAAATCACCGCCAGCCATCGCTTTGGACACCATTTCGTTGCATTGCATATAAGACGAACGCCTCCTCGTTCGAGAGTGAGGTGATACAGTCGCAGCAAGCCATTTGCCTCGTGTATTATAGGCCGGACAGCAGCAGCTGCAATGCATACCTGGCCCATGCGGAGCGTTTGGTCGATCGTCTTAATGAGGAGGCGTGTGGTGTAGGGCATGAGGAACCAGAGACACCAACGCAGCGTGCTTGGCTGAAGCTTTGCACCATCAACGCTGACGAAAATCGAAATCTGGCGTCAGCCTTCTCGGTAGAGCGTGCCAAGCTTCCTGTAACGTACTTTATTATGCAGGGCACGATAGTTGACAAAGTCACGGGCCACCTGGTGGAGTCCCGCTTAGAGAGCATATTGCGCAAATTCCTGGAGCACTATCAGCAACAACTGAATGTTAACCTGATAGGCCCCTGCTCCAAGCAACAGAACCCGCTGCCAGCCGCGGCAAGTGCAGACCTTCTGCATGGTGCCTCCACGCAGTTCCTTCAAAATCGCATCATGGCAGCACTCGTTGGACCCGAGTCTATTCGTCTTCCGCAGGAGAGCGAAAAGCTGGATGGATTGCGCAAAACCATTCAGCAAGCCAAAAAAAAGACGTTCGAGGAGCTGCAAGAACTCCGCAGGGAGTTGGGTGTGGATGTGCGCCGCTTAGAGGAGGTCCAGATGGTAGAGAAGTACTACAAGTCCTCACAATACATTTCAGCTGCTTTACTGTCGGTACTAGAGGCGCTATTCCTGGCCCGTGTCTATTCAACCATAGGAAATATATCTGCTGACAATGTTGTCTTTGCATTGAATGCTGTTCAGCGTGATTTTGAACCTGCGCTAGGTGACGCTGATGTGCGGCGACTCATATCTCTTAGTCAAGCGCTGCTTCTTCGCGGGGAACTCCTTTTGGAACAACAAAAGAAAGCCTCGCAGGGGGATAATGAGACTGAAGCCGAATCACATGTCGCCAAAATGCTTCGCTGGATTGATCAGTTGATTGATGCCCGCGTGGTCCCAGAGCAGTATCCAACTGAAGAGGTTGAAGAAATGTTTAGCTTGTTGAAGCTCTGCGTTGCACAAACGAGGCAGCCACAATGCGTTGATAAAACAGGTGCTGAAGGGTTAAGCGCAAAACGCGTGCAGCAGGTGAAGACTTGTCTGCTTGGCGTACTGCAGCTGTTTCATGCGGATGCAAAAAGTCAAGAAGCGAGGCTTCGGCTTTCTTCTCTCCTGTACTGAGGCGCGCACCGTGCCAGAATAATGTGTTGATGCAATTGAAGTGCATTAACTAGGAACGGGATTGTTTCGGTAATTCTAGCGAGTAATGTCTTTATTTTGGTGCTTGCCTACGAGAGCTGCATCTCGAGGCGGCATCGAGGGAGGCACTAACTTGTGTGCCACAGAGATACTGTGTTTTCCAAAGACGTGACGGAGGCTGATAAAGCATGAGGTGCCAAAGTTTTGACTCATACGCATGCAAAGATGGGTTTATAGGTATCAAATGTGTGGTAACGAGTCCTGTACAATTTGAAGGTTCTGCACCATTTCCTTTTTCTTTTGACAATCCGTTTCATTCTTCAACACACACACACACACGCGAAGGAATATACATAAATATACATATAGTGCGTGCGTGTGCACATTTATATATATATTGTCGCCAACAGCAAGGGGTGCGGAGACGGGGGTGTATATGCCTCCATTTAGTGGAAAACAAAAAAAGAAGCAGCTTCAGGAAAAACGCCAACGCAAGCAGGAACAACGGAAAAGGTTGGACGAAAAAGAAGGACATGATGACGATTTGTTCGGTCAAAACAACCTGCAAGCCCATCATCATGAGGGCTCTAGCGACCGAGGGCAAACTAGCGACACACAGCGGGGCCGGGAAGAGTACAAATACGGAGCAGACCACGCTGGCATACGTAGTGTTTTCCTGAAGGAAACAGCCGATGAAATTGCGGAACGGAAGAAACGCACGTTTGAGTGCCTAAAGAATCGGAACTTTATGGGACCAGACGGGATTCCTTTTGGCAAGTGGTTCGACGCGCCTGGGCCGGCTGCTCCTGCTCTTATACCATTTTCTGTCGAGATACCAACACGGGGGTGGGCCCTGAGAAGCAACAGCGCACACAAGACAGCCATAACTGGTAAAATTAGTGGAATAGGTGAGAGCGGTTCAGACGACGACTCCAGCGAGGAAAAGGAAGGAGACGCATATGACACTTCAGAAAATCCTGACATTAATGCCCAAGAAGAAGAACGCTTTAGAAACTATCTACACGCTGTCGACAACTACCCTCTTCCTGAAGCAATGAGAAAGATGCAGATAAGTTCATACGAGAGGAATATCGACGTTTGGCGTCAGCTGTGGCGTACCGTTGAGCAAAGCCATGTTGTTGTGCTTGTCACTGATGCCCGATACCCCATTGTGCACTTACCCATATCCCTTCTGTACTACGTTGTCCGGGAGTGCAGAAAAGCCTGCGTTATTGTGCTTAACAAGGCCGACCTTATCCCCCGCCACATACTCGATAAATGGATTTCCTTCCTGCAATCATACTTTGTCTCCACGGGCGTGCTGCCGGCGAGTGGCGAAGAAGCCACGGCTACGGGTGTCGTGCGGGAGATTCCGCTGATCCCATTCACAGCACTCCCGTCGGAAGAAACAGCCTTTGGTACTGACCAGAACTGCAACACGGCGAAACGTCGGAAGAAGAAAAATCGTCGTAACAAGTTGTACGAGCAACTTCGTATAGGAAAACTGCAAGTGTCTTCTGACGATGACGATGCTGACGGTACTAGAGACGAACGCGGCAGTGACACCGGCGATGACGATGATGATGAACGAGGCGGCTTGTGCGGCGCTGTCGATGCTTCCGCCAAAACCTCAGTGTCAAAGTCGAGCAAAGGAAAGGATGACGTGTTCTATGCCGCGACGGAAAACTTTAAAGGTATGCGGAAGGCAGAGAGGGAACTTCAGCAGGGTCAACGCGATCACAAAGAATTACAAATCGTGTCCAACATGATTACTTCGCTCTTGAAACAGTGCCGCGACATTGGTTTGTCAAGGCAAGGTATAAGCCGGGAAACAGGTGACAAGGCGACACACTGCGACGTACCCATGGAGAGCCGCGGGGAAGAAGAGAACGATGGTGGTGATGAGCCTTGGGTAAACGTTGGGTTCGTTGGTTACCCAAATGTTGGGAAGTCAAGTTTGCTAAACTGTATTCGCGGGACCAAAGTGGTGTCTGTATCATCCACGGCTGGACACACGAAACATTTACAAACAATCCCCATTCCATCAGAGCACGTAGTTCTCATCGACTCACCAGGGCTTGCCTTTCCCGTGTTTGGTTTGCCCCGGCCGTTGCAGGCTGTCTTTGGTACGCACCAGATAGCACAGACACGCGACCCTCAAAGTGGTGTGGCTTATTTGGCAACACATTTGCATCTGGAGCGGCTCTATGGACTACGGAGGAGCTGCGACTATGATGATGATGCCAGTGGTAAAAACAGCTGCCCTTATGGGGCGCCAAATGCTTGGTCGCCCTATGAAATTTGCGAGAGTTATGCAAAGAAAAAAGGCTACTTTGTGAAACGCGGAAAAGGTGCACTCGATATACACCGAGGCGCGATTGAGTTGCTGCAGGAGGCATTTGAGGGCCGCATAGTTTTGTTTCTTGCACCCCCAGAAGTGTCTTGGTTGCAAAGCGCTGCCTTTCTCGAGGAGGTACGCCCGTATTTGCTTCTTCGAGCTGCGCCACTGGTGAATTTTGCACGAAACAGTTCGGTGGAAACATTGGAACAATAAAAAGCAAGCGCCTGGCTGACTGCTGCGGGCGGGGCTGTAACCGCGGAGTGGTATGTGCGTGTCACGTTGGGATGTGATTGATATTAACGCCTTATTTCTCACCTCTTTTGTTTTGTACTACCCCTGTTCGTGTTACGTTGGTGGTCTCTGTTTTCGGATATATATGTGCTCATTGCACGTGCACGCATTTATTTACAAATGTATGTGTTCACACGTACGCGATGGTGGAATTGATACCTCCTTATCACGGTAGCAAAATATTTCTACTTTTGTTTGGGCCACCAGTGCAGAGTCATATCGTGCAAAGGTGGTAGTGGGTAGCGGTGGCGGCTCTCTGATGGTAGCAAATGAATATGCACCAGCGAAGGGAAGCCACCACAGTAGCGTAACCGACAGCGGTGGTTGCGAACTTCCCGGAAGTTTTGCTCCTCTTCACGTCCTTTATTAATATTATTGCTGCTGCTTACCCTTTTGCTTCTCTTCGCTTTGGCACAACGTGGTGCAGATTTCACAGGAAAAGGAAGGCTATGGAGCAGTTCATGTTCGCTGAGGATTATGTGAACCCACGTGGCGTACCGCGGGTCGAGTATATTTCCGATATGGCGACATACGTTAAGAATGGCGGTGGTGCCGACACAGTTGTTAGCAACCTCGTGCTTGACTCCTCGAAGTATGAACACATGGAGAAGCGTCTCGTAAGCAGTCTGGCAAACCTGGACTACAAAGTTCCTACCATCAAGAAAACTCTCAATGCACTCGAGTTCCTGCAGAAGCAGCTAGAAGAAAACGCAGATCAGCCCGCTGAAGATGGAAAGGAAGCGGGCGTTCGCTCTTACTATTGTCTAACAGACTCTGTCTTCGGTGAGGCTGTTATCAAGCCGCAAAAGACTGTACACCTCTGGATGGGAGCGAAGGTGATGGTGGAGTACACCTTCGATGAGGCGACGGAGCTGCTCAAAAAAAACCTTAAAAATGCAGAGATCAACATGCGGAACACGAAAGAGGACCTCGCATGGGTGCAGGAGCAGCTCACCAACCTTCAAATAAACATATCGCGAGTCTATAACTACGACTTGAAAAATAAGCGGGAGGCTGGCGGTAATGATCAGGCGTGAGGATGATACAAGCGACCCCGGAGCTGACGAGCACGCTGGAAGCGCGTAGGTGTTGGTGTGCTGTGCAGTAAGTAGCAGCGAAATAAGCATATACAGATAAATGAGGAAAGGGAAATGAGCTGAGAAAATAAAAGCATGAAGAGAACACAGGTGTTAATAAAGGAGAGAGAAATGAGTTGCATTCTTTAGCCATTGTCAAGAAGTTGTGATGAGGTTTTAAAATGTGTCGCACATTCTTAGATGCAAAGTGCAAAACAATGAAAAGGGTGTTCATGCAACTGTATTGACGGGACTCAACTTGGCTTATTATTTCCCATGCAAGTAATTAGTGGTGACCTAAGAGGTGGGCAACTTACTGTTAGTCGCTTGCCCATCCACTCTGCTCTGGACATTCGCGCCCACCACATGACCGGTAACTTTATTGCAGGAGCTGTGGGTCATCATCACTGCTCACGGTCTTGTGTCCACTCTTTCCCCACCTCACCACCCCTTTCCTGTGTTGTCGCTTCTTTTCTCGTGCATTTTTACCAGTGCCACAACTCGGCACGCAACTCACCTGAATTAGGTGAGTGGAAGAGACGAAGGAGGAAGGGACACAAAATGTTGACGATGCGGTGGGGTTTCAGCTCTCGCGCAGCGACGTTCGGTCCCAAGTGCTACCGCGCATGTGTGCTTCTACCTGAAAGGGCTTGCAGCCATAATACCCAAAGCATACTATCCATGTTGAGACAGCAGCGCGCAAAACAGCAAGCGGCGTGCAGTGATACTAGTAATGTGTCTCACAGTGTTGTTGCACACGTAAAAGGAGGCGGGAATGAAAACACAAAACTGCCAGATCTATCGCAACTAATTAAGTGTTGCGAAGATGTGTGTCACAAGCGTCCGGTGTCGGATTTGTCAGCTGATGAGTGGACAGACGCAGCGTTGTTATTAATGTCAGCTCTGGCAAGGACAAGCAGGAGGATCACAGGCAGAAGGGATCAGACCACGAGAAGCTCGACACCTGAATTCGAAAAGGAACCAAATAAAGTAGAGGTTGCCACAACCACCTTAAGTGTCGCACCTTGGGAGGCAGCGCTGCGTCTATTTATGCACATTACCTCAACAGAAGGAAACTCAGAATTCAAACAAAAGCAGAGGATCGCCTTGTGTGATGATTTGTTGCGGTGCCTCATTTATTGTTGTGCGCCGAGAATTGTGACAAGTGGCACCTTCCAATCACTACAGGAGGCATTGAGGCAGGCAGCCTCAACTTCAGTTGACGATAGCAATGATAACCGTAGGGAGCGGCTGGCCCACTCACACGTTTTGTACGCGGGTTTTCTTTTAAGGTGTGCCTCCAATGAAAACTCCAGCGAAGCAGTTGTATCGTTGCACAAGGAAGCACTTCGTGTGCTATTGCTGGAGGCACCGGAAGGGAATTTATGGCTTGGTGTGGATGGTTGCTTACTAACACTCGAGATTCTTGGCCGCATGACCGCGGGGGAGCTCTGCTGGCAACGGTCGGAAGGCGAAGAAAGAAATCAAGGCGGAGCATCAATCGACGACGTCCTGTGGAAACGTCTCGATCCTACACAAAACAGCGATAATGTGCTCACGGTAGCGCGGGACTGTCTTTACGGTGTAGCGCAGTCCACCGTATCCAACGCCGCTTTCCAGGAGGCATTTTGCCGCTTTTTCGCGGTAGGCATGCAACTTGGTGGCAGTGATCTTAGGTACTTTTTACAAAATGAATACGTTAAGGGTTGTTCTTCGGTAACAACAGAGCGACGTGCCGAATATAATCCTGCACTCCATACACGACTACTTCAGATGATCGGTGAAATGCTTGAAGGCGAGGCTCCGTACCACGCCGAAGTAGCTCGCGTTCTGGAGGGGCCTTATATTTTATGTCGGCGCGACAGACGTGCCTACTCAAAAAAGCATCTCCACATGCCTCATGTTTGTGTTTGGTTCGTACAGCATGTCGTAAGGGCGCTGTTTTTACACAAAAGTAGAGCACGAAGCGCTGAAGGAACGCGTGCCAGACATGACAGTGCTAAAGTTCCCAACGACAATAACATCAACAGGGCTTGTTTTAGTTCAATTGGCGACGGTGTTAACACCGAATCCAGTAGCAGGGCAATGAGGGAGTGGCAGGAGGCAACGGATGCCTCGCTTCAGTGCCTGGGGCGCGTTCTTTTGCATCTTCCAAGCGACCGGCACGGCAGTTTAACACATGAAGAAGAAAACATGCAGAAACGAGCAAGACAAAAAGTGTACTGTCTTTTATTTGAAGGAATTTTGGAAGGCGCATTTAGCACAACGTGTGGCGAGAGGTCTTCCAAATCGGCATCGACCTGTAATATCCCACCCGCGATGGCCACCCTGTTGCAGGTATATAACGAAACAGACTGGCGGTATCCATCTGTAGCCATATTTGTTAAATGCTTACATGCGTGGGGCTTACACGAAATGCTTCGGCGAGTGTTTTATCACGTATACCGCCGTGAACGTGGACAACAACCCGCGTATAACGGAAAAAAGTCAAATGACGGGGGTGTCTTGAATAGCGGAGCCAGTTGTGCCGCTAAACCGAAGCGCTACAGCCTTTCCCTCTACACATGTGAGCTTGTCATTGAATCGGCGTGCAGAGCGCGTGATCCCTCCACTGCAGCACTTGCTGTGGACTACATGCTTTCTCAACTGCTTCATCTCCGATCTGCTGCGGAGCAGCAACCCCATGAAGATGTGAGAAGTTGCGGTGACGATAATAACACCGCAGCGGTTGTCACGGAGGACCTCATTGAGGGTCGATGCATAGCCGAATGGACGCGGCTGATTCATGAAGAAATTGTCCCACGTGTTGACGAAGTGTTCTGCCAAACTGGCATTGACACCAAACGGCAGTGGATGGACGACATAAGTGAGGCAAAAGTTGCGGTTGCTTCGGCCGTCCAGTGATGATGTTTTCTATTTTTTTTGTGTGTGTTTATTCAGCCGACCTGGCAGGCTCTTTTTAAAACCTGTACGACAAGTCCAACGTGCAGAATTATCGTGAACCCGTCGTTGTTGTTTTGTGGTTTTCATAGTTTGACGTACCGCTTATATGCCGCAACCCTGAAAACGTTTGAAGTTCCCCACACCTACCGAAGAGAGGAAATCGTGAGTCCAGATGCCTCGTTTTCACACTGATTACATTGAGAAATGTATGAAATGACAACGACAACAAAAAATGTGACGGCAAACACCGTTACAGGTTTTTCCGCGATCAGTGATACCTGTTTAGGGATGTGGTTGGCATTGCCGTACTCGGATCGTGGCCACATGCCCATTCGCCGCATAAGTATACCCACTGAATGGGGTAAACTTCAGTGTTTTATGCGGACAGGCAACGACTTGACTGCCCCGCGCAGCGCTAGGCTGAGAGACTTACATTTGCCTCTACCTCGATGACAACGTAACGGTGTTGTCATTTCGTCAACCACACGCCAAAGGAAAAGAATTTTGTGTAAAGTAAAAAAGAAAAAAAAGCGAGTACCGAACCTCTACCAGTACAATATATACGCTTGTATGTGTGTGTGTGTGCACGTTTCGTTTCTTTTGCGTTGAATTTGAGGTGTGTGGTAACGCTGCGCTAACGAACACGTATGGAAGGCCTAAGTCTGTGCATATTCCTGCGTTTTTGATTGTTGAGTTGTGCACCAATTTAGGGCTGAAGACATTTTGATTGTATCTCTGTATTCATTTGCCCCCGTCTTTACACACACACACACACGCATAAATATATATGTATGGGTGTGCTTGCAAACACCGTAAAGTAAGGAAGCACAATGTCAAATGATACCTATCGCCAGGACGTGCCACATGGTTTTTTGTTAGTATCCAAGCTGTTTTTCGAATATTTGTCAAGTTCTTCATTCGGCACCGATGTTTCAGGAGTTCTTTTAAAAACGGTGGGGGAAAATGTATGCTATAGTGGCAATCCATTGTCCTCATGGCGTTTCATGAAAGCGTTGCTGGAGCAAATCACGCATAGGTTCGTAGAGTGCTGTGTATTGGCTACATTTGCGGTCAGCAACTCCACTTTGCTTCATCGTGCGGCAACTCTTCACCTTACATTCCCCAGCGTCCAACACCACCAGTTTACAAGTTGCTGGATTACGCGGGCCCCGTGCAGTGTAGCAAAAGTGTTTATCCCGTCATTCCTCTGGACTTGGCTGAAGAGTGCAGTGGTTGGGCTGCCGTCTTGCTGGAAAGATGAAGAGGACGAGCTGCTGAGCGACTACTACGAATCTGTTTCGTTCTATGGTGGTAGCTACGCGTCATCTGTGATTCGGTCCGTCATTGCGAGCAGTTTGGTCACTTTGACGGCTGATGAAGTTGTCCAGCAAGCAGCGTGGGCATCTTTGTTTTATAAGACTCGCGATGACGAAAGCTTTAGGTGGCCGCTCCTCAAGCAGTACCTATGCTTCATGGCGGAGTCAATCACACAAACAATCCTCGTCGTGGGTGCGCGCATTCTTGGAGCGGGGCTTGGTCGATTGCTATCCCGTGAGCCAAATACTGGATTCCTCTTTTGGTCTGAACGTTTGGCGGTTCTGGCTGCGGGCCTGCCTATCAACAAGATGGGACGCGTGGTGTGGAACATGGTCCACGAAGGGCTTGAGGAAGTTCATCCAACAACCGAGGAAGAGAGGCAGGCAGAGAGCGCCAGGGGTGAGCAGGAGGCGTCTTCTTTCAGGGATGATGCCGACTCGAGCAACGCCAGTTTCACCGGCCCTATGGTGGTCTCAAAGGTTGACCACTATGCGGTCCTTGGGGTTGGGCCTACGGCAACAACAGAAGATATCAAGCGGGCGTACCATGTAGCAGCATTGGAAAACCATCCGGACCGTGTACCCCGGTGTGAAGAGGCTCAGAATGCCGCGCGAGAGCGCATGGCGGCAATAAATCAGGCCTACGAAACACTAAGTTCCCAGAAAAAACGCAGCATGTATGACCTGAGTCGTCGTACTACTCAGCTTCCCGGGGCCTTTAGTCAGATCCACAACCTGTCCACGGCCACTAGGGTCGGCATAGGTGTGGTTGGTCTCATGGCCGGGTGGGGATTAAGGTAACGATATTATACGCGCAGTACTACACTTCGTTTCTTGAGTTGACAGGGTTGGGGAAGGGGCCGTTGCGTTTCCTTGGCATTGTGTGAGCGTGGCGAAATGTGCACGTATGTTAGTGGAAGTGAAGATGGTGATATAAGCGGGCGAATTAAGAAACCGCACAGGGGTGCCTATCGGATGGAAGCACTGCGGACGGTTACTGTGGGGCTACCGCAATGGTCATGAACTTTTAGTGTTCCTCTCCCTTATTTTCCTCATCTGAACTGGTGTCAACGACTGTTAGGGGTACCACCTGATCGTGAATGGGAAGTGCAGTCCCCATGTATAGTTAGGAAATATATATGTGATTTCAAATATGACTGGGATTGTGTCGTTTTATTATTATTGTTGTTGTTTTATATTTGTTGTCCATACATGAAGAACGTGACCGTATCAATGATACACTGGCGGATCATAAAAGCAGGAAGAAAGACAAGCGCGACGCAAAGGAAAAAAGTATGAAATAAAAATATATATATATATATATATATTAAAAAAACTCAGGAAGCCCGGGCAAGAGGCTGGGGCAGACCAAAGTCGCACAGTTTTGCAGTGGCATCTAACGAGTCACACCAGTCCGGCAACGCGTTGAGAAAAACACTAAAACAAGAGGAAAGGGAAATTTTCTGCCTTAGGGTAATAAAGATTATAACCGAATATTGCGAAGTGATACAGGTCATTCTTGTTCAGCTTGATTCCTCACCCTCACAGCACACCCAATGGTTCATGACGGTGCTTCTTCTTACTCCATTACTTTTGGTGATTGACAAGTAATGCGTTTCAGGAGCGGGAGGGCCATACTCCGACCAAATTTTTCCTCCATTGGTGTGCGAAGCAGCACTAATCATCCCATTAATGGCTGTATTTCTGCGTTTCGTCTTCCATTTCAATTTTCCTTCGATATCTTTTTTGCTCTGTTACCCGAATTCCGCACGTTCATCGGGATAAATTAAAGAGAAGGAGAGGGTGATGTCGAACGATAATCGAAAAAGTGAGGAATGGAACGACCTCCCCGCACCGGAACCGCCAGCGTTTTTTGATGTATCACCGGTTCTAACTTTGCCCATCACGGTGGAGAAGGTGTCAGAGTTTAACCCGACAAAGCAGGAAAACTTGGCGCTTCACATGCTTCCGGACGGAAGTGAGTACTACGGTGACATATTGTTAGACAAACCCCATGGTCTGGGTATAATAATATTCAAGTCCACCTCACTGATGTATGGAGATGGTGATCGTTACGGTGGTCGGTGGGCTAACGGCCAGTTTCATGGCGAGGGAGTGCTGAAGACGTCATGCTTTACCTACCACGGTGAATTTTGCGAAGGAAAAATGAGCGGAAGTGGTAAAATAACCTACAGGAAGCGTCCTGGGGACGTGGCACGCCGTGGGATTGTATCTTTCTCTCAATATGAGTTCACGCACCCGCCAAAGGAGTACACGGGCGACTTCCATCCGGTTTATCAACGACACGGACGGGGTGTTCTGCTTTACATGAACGGGGATGTGTATGAAGGGGAATTTAACACAAATTGTCGGCATGGGCGTGGCTGTTTTAAGAGTTCTGGCGGCGCTGAAGTCTATGAGGGAGAGTGGCTTCGGGACGAGTGGCATGGGAGTGGCCAGATTAACTACATTGATGGTGGCGTATTTAAGGGCGCATTTGCTCACGGCAAGCGTGACGGCGAGGGCACTATGATTTACCCCAATGGCGATGAATACACCGGTTGGTTTACCAACGATAAAATTGAAGGCCACGGGACAATGCGCTACAAAAATGGTGATAAATACGAAGGGATGTGGAAAGGTGGCTTACGACACGGTGAGGGTAAATCCACCCTACAGAAGCTTGGCGCAACGGTGGAGGGTACCTTTGTGCGGGGTATCATCCACGGTAAAGGCGTGGTACAACACCCTGGGATCTCCACCTTCGTTGGTGAGTTTGATCGTGGCGAGCGGAAGCAGGGTACCTTGTTTTGGCACCGCACGCCAGCCGATGGTGGACTGTGCTACCAGGGCGAATGGGTTGGTGAGACGCGGCATGGACGTGGGCTCATGTGGTATAACAACGGGGACTTCTATTTTGGTAGCTTTGTCAAAAATATGCGCCATGGAGCGGGGAATCTGCGTTATGCGGACGGCTCAGAATACAGTGGTAACTTCGCTAACGATGTGCGTGAAGGAGAAGGTCTCCTCCAGCGGGTCAATGGAACTATACAAGCAGGAACATGGTCTAAGGATGTTCTTGTAGACGGCTACGATGGTGAGTGGGACGGGAATGCTTTTAATGGGGCCGGAAGCCTTGTGCTGCGTGACCCACTGCAGGCAAAAGATAAGTCAAGGAAGGGCGGCATCACCGCCAGTCCGCAATCAACAAGCAGCGTTGCAAGCAAGAACGAAGAAGCACCGTCCTCCGGAGCCACTGTCTCCACACCTCTTTTTGAACACTTTGGGGTGTTTTGCCAAGGAGTCCGACACGGCCCCGGCATTTTGAGGCTCGGTGGGCACGTTATCATCGGCACGTGGATAAATGACACACTCTCGTGCGACTCCGGGTCGTGGGAGTTTCCCTCCGGAGAGTTATACATGGGAAGCTTAAGGACGGACTCCGGAATGGTGCCGAGGGGAAAATGTGGTTTGCTGATGGCTCTTACTTCTTTGGTGACTGGCGGTTCGACTCCCCAGTTGGCATGGGGCTCTACCACGGTGCCAAAGAGACCACACACCACTCCCCAGGGCTGGAGGAAATTTCACCTTCAACGGCCAAATCAGGTGAAGCTCAGGAAGCATCCAGTGAAAAAAAAAGTAACCCGATCACGCTGATGAACCTTTTCACAACATTTTTCCGCAATAAAACTGTGGAAAACAAAGAAGAACAAAGCAAGACATGCACCTTGACCGAGCACTACCTTTTACAGGGTGATTGGAGACCGACAAAAATTTCATACACCTCCTGCCAGACGCTTGTCACTAAGTGCAAGGCAGCTGCTTCGGGGGCTAGTGGGGACTCGACTTCACTGCCAACTCTTAAGAGTACAAAATGGGCTAACAAAAGTATTGGAAAGCCACCAGCGAGTATGTTTGTTGGACTGCAGGAGGGCGGAGCAGTGGTGCTGTTTAAATCAGGAGTCTGTGTGCGTGATGAGTGGATTCAGAACTATCCACGGCTGAGACTGCCACATAGAGCTGATGCACCATTTCATGGTGAAATCTGCTTTAAGAGCACCGAGAACGAAGTCGAAGGTAGTCTTCTTCAGGGACGCAGCCCGGGAAAATCTGTGCCGTTTGTGAAAAGCCCTTTACATTCTTTCGAAAGGAAGTCAAGTGCGCAGCTTGTGATCGGATGTGTTGTGGCTCTTGTCTTAGTTCCATTGAAGCAGCCGATCATCTGAAACTTGAGGCCCTCATGCGGTCAGCGACAGATACGGTCGAAAAAATCACCGACACGGAAGTTGCGACAGTGATCAACACACCAACGCAGTTACAAGCATGTGCGACTTGTCTTGAGGCCGTTCAACTTGACTTGCAGTTTAGCAGTTTCTGGCTGCCGCTACACCTGGTGCTGGGCGAAAAGGAAAGTAAAGAGGGTGACGGTGTAGAGGAGGCTGGGAGCTCAATTTCAACCTCGTCATTGCGTCAGGCAGGTGAAGTGGGTGAAGCACTTCCTGTCGTGGAAACAAACGACGCGATGAATGAGTTAGGCGAGGGAGCAGAAGAAAACGCGCCCAACAGGCAGGGAGAAGAGGCAACGAGGCCAAAGAGATCAGTGAATGGAGATGACGAATATGTAATTTACGAAGGTTACATGTCTCATGGTGTCCCTCATCTTTTTGGCTCCCTGTGGTGGGGCCGGGATGCTTATTACGTCGGGGGTTTCAAGGAAGGTAGAAAGCATGGCATTGGGAAAGAAATATTGGCGAATGGAGAGTGTTACAAGGGCGAATTTGCGAATGGAAACTGGAACGGCGAGGGCGCGTACCTCTGCCTAGACGGTACGGCATACGCCGGCACGTGGGAGAACGGCACCCTCAAGACTATACGATATCATGGAGAGCTGGATGAGGAGTGGCGGCGGCATGGCCGGGGTCAGTCATATTGCACTGAGGATGATGATAAAACGCGGTATAACGGCGAGTGGAAACATGGGTTGTGGCATGGCACGGGACTTCTGCAACGCAGTGACGGCTTCGTTTACAGTGGTGAGTTTACCTCTGGTCGTATTGAGGGAGAAGGGAAGTTGCTTCTGGGGGGAAGTGTTTATTATGGCAGTTTTGTCAACGGAAAGCAGCATGGACGAGGCTTCGAACTTTTCTCTAGTGAATACGCCATCATTGGTGAGTGGCGCGACGGAGTACTATCAGGTCTGGTAAGTGTTCACGACGCTATTACACAATCTGTGTATGAGAGTACGTATAGCAACGGCAATGAACGGTATGATTGCTTTCCAGTACCTGTGATGGTGAACGATGTACACGCCCAACAGTGTGTTCAGTGTAACGCTGCGTTCACCCTCTTTGTTCGCCGCCATCACTGTCGCCTCTGTGGTGAGGTGTTTTGCGACGGTTGCTCTCAGCGCCGTGCTACCATTCCAGCACACTTCAAGTTGGAAGGGCAGCAGCGTGTCTGCGATCGTTGTTTCCAGCGTTTGGAGTGCGGTTGCACCCTTGCCATAAAGCGTTATGGCAAGGGTAAGGAAGTGTACGCCGGGTGCTGGTCGCAGGGCCAGTGGGTTTCCCGTGGATTGTTTCGCCGGGAGGATGGTAGCATCATTGTTACAGACTCGAATGGTAGGCCCATCTTGGACAGTAGTGCATCTACGCAGTTAGGTGAGGACAAGCTCCCTGTCAGGTCAAGTGGGTTAGGGGCCCTGCCGCCCGTTGAAATGCTGCGCGAGCTGCCTGCTTCTCCGAATGCCGAAGTCGAAGCCTTCAAACTGTGGTGGGTCGTGATGACAACTACGGCAACACTTTCTGTTCCTCTCGACATAAGCCCAATCGAACATTTCGTCTTTCCACGGCCACCCCAGATCAAACCGCCAAACCTTTTCTTTGTCTTGAAAAGTGGGGAGGATAAATCGGCAGCTGGCAGGGCACCCGATTTCAAACCACCGATTGCTCCACCACCACCTCGTTTCCCCGTTCATAGGAACCTCGGGCAGGATGGGGAAATAGTGACTTGTCCACCACCAAGGCCTGTCATTACGGAGAGTAGTGTATTTTCCCGCATCGCTGACAAATGCAAGGAAAAGTTCCCGATGGGTCCACCACGTCTAAAAGGTGAAGAGGAAGGCGATGACAACGCGCCGTCACGCTATCTAAGGAAAAATTTGTTACCCACAGCCCCTCCGTGCCCGGAAGCAGGTACTGACGACCGGATCGCTTGGAGTGACTGGGAGACGCGGCGCACTCCGCAGTACGGTGGTCTTGCTGCCCTTGCCTCTGCCGTGCGACAGCCCTGCGTTCCCGGAGAATTAAAGCACGTCCCCTTTGCGTGCTCCTTTGTGAACCCTGTGGTTTGTAACGCAGACAGAATTCTACACAACAGCAAACAGTACTGGAAGCGGGAGCCGTTTAAGTGTCCACAAGAATTTACCGTTAAGGAATTCCCTGACCAGTCAGTAGTTGTATTACAGGGCGATAAGAAGGCTACGGGTGAATAAATATGCAATGGGATAAGGAAAATCACATGATGGCTTTTTAACACGTTTTGCTATTCATCCACCTCCCGGTTTCAGCGATGGTTTACGTAGTGCCCGTACCGGCGTTTGGTATGTTTGCTTTTATTTATTTATTTATTTATTGTATTTATTATATATATATATATATTGTTGCTTTCCAAGGCTCTTGAGTGCTACATCGTGCTTTCATCTATGCACTGTCTCACTTTGTATCGTCTTCCACTGCACTTTAACATACTTATTTTGAGCTGTGCATTAACTTCGCTGATACCGAAATGCTTTTGCTTTGACTTGTGTTTTTACCTTCTTCTCAGCCACTTAAAAATCCCACAACACGACAAATCTACACTTTTATTCGATCTCCTCTTTGTTTTCCTTTTTCTCCACTCGTCTCATTTGCCCTCCGCATTCACTACGTTGCAGCTGGTGCCTGCTACCAGTTTAGCATAACAACTGGTTTCTACAGTGGACAGAGAAGGGCAGCCCCGCTAACTGCCGCGATGAGTGTGACATATTTTGGTACATCTCTTGTAAACTAACGCAACTGTGGGTGGTAATAAATAGTAATAAATGCAGACTGTGCACATAGTGTTTTCCTGGCAGTGACTCTGACTTTTCGTCCTCCGGCCCTCACCATTTAATAACAATGTGCCTTGATGGTGTTGTCGTGTCTTGGGCATTGCTCGCATGAACATGTTTGTTCGCCTCTCTTTAGCAGCAGCGGCAGAAAGGGAAGCATGGTACACGCCACGTAGTCCAACATCAGGACGGTGGCAGTGGGATGATCTCGTGTGGGTGTTGCTCCTGAGTATTTTCTAAATATTGCATCAGCTCTACCCATGACTATTTCATGACGCCTCAATGTCTAAAGGAGGTGGCAGTGCGAATGTCTGTTTCGTCGTAGTTTTGCATTACGGACGTGCCTGGTTTTCCCGAATTAATCAGCCGTTACCTTTGTTGTACATTGTGTTTTTCATCCTTTCATTCATGTTTTATCTTAATTTCCAGAGACTAATAGCGCTAGCCGCGTGGGTGTGTGTATTTTTACACCCGTGGTCGTATAGGTACACCTTGAGATGAATGGTCTCAGTGCCATCACCAATTGGCTTTCGACCTCCATGGTCGGAGTTGGCCATGCCTCCTCCTCCCTGGTCGCTGGGGGTCACTTGGTGGAAACACCACTGAGGCGCACCATGCCATTTCCGCCATCGTGGAAAACACGCAGGAGCCTTCGAGTAGCACACCTTGCACGGACAGTGCCAAGGATCGGAAAGCATTTCGCATCCCGCCTACACGTGAAGTTCTGGAAGAAGTTTCGCGGATGGGTTCTCCCCCACGTTTAGGCTTTTCAATGGTAGATTGGAGTACCATACTACGTAATATGTGGTACGCAAAAAAAAGAAATGGGAGTGAGAAAAAGCTACCCTATATTGCCAAGGAAGAAATTATGAAACATAATACCCCTGACGATCTTTGGATTGTAGTGAATTCGGTGGTGTATGACTGCACCAAATTTCAACATTACCACCCCGCCGGAGCACGCCTGCTTCAGCGATGCGGTGGGAAGGACTCGACAGAGTTGTTTGATTACTATCATCGATGGGTTTCGTGTGAAAGCATTTTGGGTACATTTGCGGTTGGTTTACTCCACCCTGACCAGGAGGTGGTAACAGGAGGAAGTGTTGAAGAAGATGATGAAACCAAGGAAGAGGAGCCAACGAGGCGTTCAACAAACTAAAGGAGTTTAAGGAAAGGTATTCAGTGTATTATTATTATTATTTTTCGTGGTGGTTCAGAAGGTTTCTCATGAGCATTTCTATCAGAGCCGTCCTCCATTCTGCTGCCTCCTCCCCTTCTCTGTGGTTTCTCCCTAGCCCTCCCAATTACCCTGGTTTGATGCGCGTGACAGACGCTCTGCAAGTTCTTGTTGTGGTAAGGGGGGGATGAATTTGTGCCTTTTTTACCGTATTTTGTCTGTTTTCATATTCCATGGCTAATTTCGGGCACGCCCACAGGCTCGTTAGGGGATCTGTCTGGTAAGAGGTCCGGGCGTGGTACGGGGACTCTTTTCAGTCTACAGACCGCTCTTACTTCCGTTGATTTTTTCCCCTCCGTTAATAGGTGGCTTTTCTCCATTGAGCATTATAAATGATTGTTCTCTATCAAGTTGGATGTCTGTATGCTGTACAATCGTCACAAACAGTTCATCCACGCTTTTGTTTAGGTATCACTCCACGATAGTTGTGATCTGGTTATTTATATTTAGTTCCTCTTGGGTAACATTTCTACCGTGTTGTTTCTTTTTCTCTCAAGAGTGGGATGAATATATTAATGCTTCGTGGCTCTACATGTGGCCCATGATAAAGGCTTCACATAGCCATGATACTTATATGCCGGTGTTTACTTGGTGTGTTGTGTGTGGTGCTGGTAGACGTGAATGTGTTTTGGTGCCTGATCGCCTTTGTGGCTGTTGTAGCCGAGGTGCTCCGGGCAGTGTGTGTGTTTCCACCTCCATGAGTTAAGCAGGGAATGAGTGCAGTATTTTCCTTGCTGCCTTCACCCTTGTGTGTCCGTGTTGGTTTGGTTCCTTGTTTTAAGGAGTATAGGAATGAAAAACAAATGCATATGGTAACCTTACTGCTGACGCTGCCCCCACGTATTAGTGCTATGTATTTGCACGTAATGGAGTGCGTTGCAGTGCTTTTTTTTTTTTCAACTTGATTTTTCCACTCATAACTCGATCACACACCATTTTCCCCACGTGTTTTCATACCTTCCTTTCACGTGTAACTTTAGCTTCACTGCAATACCATATCGTTTCGGGTTTGTATTCTTTTCCTCTATTGTGGCTGTTGTCTTCACGTTTCCTCGACATATTCTCCAAAAAGAAAAAAAAAGAAAACCGTTTTGGATCGTTTTTTGTTTTGCTTTTGCTGTTTTGTTTTGCTCCCGTGGGTCCTCCTTCGCCCTAAAACTGAGCAGTGTTGCGTTGGACCATTTGGTGGCTTTGGTCTGCAGTCGACTGACGCATCGAAGCAAATATCCTGTACAGCGTCGTTCTTTTTTTCGTGTGTGTCTAGTTGCATACCTTTTAGTTCGTTCGCTGCACGCAAAGAATCCGTGGATTCTGAAGGGAAGAAGCGTACTCTCAGTGTGCAGTAAAAGCAGTGAGCCATAGAAAAAGGATCAGTGGTCAACTGGAGGGCCGTGTCTTTACGGAATGGGTAGTGCTTCCTCGTGCTGCACCTCCAGTGATGGGGTTACGGACGTGATAGCGTTTAAGGATGAGGACGAAGCGGCGTGGCGCTCACGGCTTCTTAGTGACGTTGGGAGGGACCCCTTGGGGGTGACGCGGGACTTCCCGCGAACGCAAGTGTATGTGTCAGCGCCCCACCGGAACAATTACTGCCGGCAGAAGCAAGACCGTGTTACTGTGGGTATATTAAAGGATGAGGAAGCCAAATGTGAATATATGGAAAAAAGAAATGAACGAGTCTGCGAGTCTCTTGAATTACTCATGGAGTTGTGCGGTGAGGACACTAGTGCTGTGATGTCTGAGTGGGGAAAGCATAAAAGGGGTGTTCCGGACTTGTCATCGCTTTTAACGACAGTCCTAAGTACCAGTGGAATGCTACGACCCGTAACGACTACGGAAAATAACAATGCGGACAATGAGAGCACACGCGACGAAACAGTCGAGGGGGTCACGGCAGGAGCCAATATGGCGGAAGAGAATCCCGTGCCGAGTTATACGGTCCACAGTAGGGCATTGCGGTTGATGCAGTACATGGTGCAATCTATCGCATTTTTCTCCACGCAGTACGTTATCGAACTCCTTCGTTTCCCGTGGTGTAAGCACATGCAGGACATATCATGGGCAGTATTCGTTTATCCGGAGCCCGGTAGTAGTGATGGAGACGATGTGGTGGTTCTACAACATAAAAACACGCTGCGTCATTACGTCGGACCAGACGAGCAGCGCGTTAAGCCCCGCTTTGAGATAGAATGGGTATGTACCTTCCGCTTAAGTCTTCGCCGCCGTGCTGCTTGACAGCAGCAACACGGCGGCAAAGAGGGCTGTCATGGGCCCTAATGGTGAGGTGCTCAGTATCCACGGGGAACTAGTTGCGGCACGGGTGGAGAAAGCCAGCAACAAACTTTGTTGCGCCACCTCTAAGTGGAAGAAGTGTCGATGTCAACTTGAGCGGCGCCTGCAACAACGTTTTCTCGTTGGTCTGACGAAAGTATCATCGCTGGAAGAGTATGAATCACACTGCGCGGCCAACGAGGGTGATAATTCAGGCTAGCGTACCGTACGCTGGTTGCTTACAGATATATATATATGTGTACACTGCGTGTTGCTTCAAAGGACTGCAAGCTTGCGAATAGGGATAGGGGATTTGCGCATTACCAATTTTTCCCAATACCTCTGCTCTATTATTTTCAGTAACTCCACCCCCGTTGCTCCCGAGGTTTTAATCCTCGTTGTATTTACGTTTTTCTCCTGCTTGTTTATGCCACAGCCCTCTGCGGTTTTCATTCCTCGTTGCTACATGTTTTACCCCTCCACACATTACGTGAGAGAAGTAAACTTTTCTAACTCTAACCTTTATTTATGCATACGAATTTCATTAATATTTGCCACTGGACGCACTTCAATGGGGTCCAACGGTCGGATTTTGTATTGCATTTTGGGTGTTGCAAACGCTCGTGACCGGCAAAATGAATTACCATTGTTTATCATTTTTTCTTCATCAAAGCTTAACAAAGCGCAAATCTAACATCTCTCTCTCTCTCTCGATACTTATGTTTCATCCTGCAAAATTGTCGATTAAATGGATTGGTGTTTCTAGTCACAAGGTGTTGTGTAGGTCGCACGTGCAGAGAAGACAAGCGCAGCATTCGAGGCTTCCCCTCCGCTTCGAAGAAAGTGTGAAGGGTGGGCCCGAGGAACATGAGCGACACACAGAAACTAACAAAACAGCAAGAGCCGGTCATTCTTCACAGCTACCAACAACATGGTTACACGACGCTGAGCCAACGACCTGAGGTGCATGTTTGCGTGGTGTCTCCACAGGAGAAAATGTCTAAACCTAACGATTGCTCACCAGCAACCACTGAGGGAAACAGCCTGGTTGACGAAACCTCCTCAGTGCAACTGCTATTTTTTACACCACAAAATTTGGTCCTTCCAGCAAAAGAGTTGTACATGCGAGAGCGCGCCCTAGAAACCAGCAGGGTGTGTAATATTCGAGAAAAATTGGAAACAGAAACAAAAAGTGACATTGAAGCTACTTTGAGGGCGTTAAAACTCATAAATGCGTCGAGATATCCCGAGAAGGCGAACAATAAGACAGCAACGGAAATCACACACAGCAAGACAGAGCGCGATATACGAGTCCGTAATGAAGAAATATGTTACCCACCACAACGCTTCGAAGACAACCATGCATTTCCTCAACCAAGAGAGAAAAACAAAGTAAATAAGCCTTTAACACACGCAAATATAGCGTGGGACCGAGCCAAGTATCGTGACGAAACACCAGTCGAGTCTCCGAAGGCCGGAAATATAGCGTGGGACCGAGCCAAGTATCGTGACGAAACACCAGTCGAGTCTCCGAAGGCCGGAAATATAGCATGGGACCGAGCCAAGTATCGTGACGAAACACCAGTCGAGTCTCCGAAGGCCGGAAATATAGCGTGGGACCGAGCCAAGTATCGCGAGGAAACACCAGTCGAGTCTCCGAAGGCCGGAAATATAGCGTGGGACCGAGCCAAGTATCGCGATGAAACACCAGTCGAGTCTCCGAAGGCCGGAAATATAGCGTGGGACCGAGCCAAGTATCGCGACGAAACACCAGTCGAGTCTCCGAAGGCCGGAAATATAGCGTGGGACCGAGCCAAGTATCGCGACGAAACACCAGTCGAGTCTCCGAAGGCCGGAAATATAGCGTGGGACCGAGCCAAGTATCGCGAGGAAACACCAGTCGAGTCTCCGAAGGCTGGAAATATAGCATGGGACCGAGCCAAGTATCGTGACGAAACACCAGTCGAGTCTCCGAAGGCTGGAAATATAGCATGGGACCGAGCCAAGTATCGTGACGAAACACCAGTCGAGTCTCCGAAGGCTGGAAATATAGCATGGGACCGAGCCAAGTATCGTGACGAAACACCAGTCGAGTCTCCGAAGGCCGGAAATATAGCGTGGGACCGAGCCAAGTATCGCGAGGAAACACCAGTCGAGTCTCCGAAGGCCGGAAATATAGCATGGGACCGAGCCAAGTATCGCGAGGAAACACCAGTCGAGTCTCCGAAGGCCGGAAATATAGCGTGGGACCGAGCCAAGTATCGTGACGAAACACCAGTCGAGTCTCCGAAGGCTGGAAATATAGCGTGGGACCGAGCCAAGTATCGCGAGGAAACACCAGTCGAGTCTCCGAAGGCCGGAAATATAGCATGGGACCGAGCCAAGTATCGTGACGAAACACCAGTCGAGTCTCCGAAGGCCGGAAATATAGCATGGGACCGAGCTAAGTATCGCGAGGAAACACCAGTCGAGTCTCCGAAGGCTGGAAATATAGCGTGGGACCGAGCCAAGTATCGTGACGAAACACCAGTCGAGTCTCCGAAGGCCGGAAATATAGCGTGGGACCGAGCCAAGTATCGCGAGGAAACACCAGTCGAGTCTCCGAAGGCCGGAAATATAGCATGGGACCGAGCCAAGTATCGTGACGAAACACCAGTCGAGTCTCCGAAGGCCGGAAATATAGCGTGGGACCGAGCCAAGTATCGTGACGAAACACCAGTCGAGTCTCCGAAGGCTGGAAATATAGCGTGGGACCGAGCTAAGTATCGCGAGGAAACACCAGTCGAGTCTCCGAAGGCCGGAAATATAGCATGGGACCGAGCTAAGTATCGCGAGGAAACACCAGTCGAGTCTCCGAAGGCCGGAAATATAGCGTGGGACCGAACCAAGTATCTTAAGCATTGCGTGAATCAGGAACCTCAGTGCCATCTTGATTCTATGCGGAAGCAACGGAATAGTGTCGACACTGTAGCCAGCATTCCAGTTGTCGATGGTCGTACTTCTCAACATACACCAGTTGATATGCGTCCGGTTGCGGGTAATATGCTTCGTCCTTATGATACCGCTGCTACTCCTAAGGTTGAGAACAGTTGTAGGTCTTTGACGTCTAAGAACGGTAAGGATTACAACGTCAGAAAGGAAAACCGTTCGGAAGCAACGCCAACGCTTAAGGCTGGAAAATATATTATTAATGTTGATCGCATTGAGGGTGTTGATGTTTCCACTTCATGTGAAGGTGTCACTGTCAGCTTTGAGGATTACAAAATAGTTCTCGGCAATGGTTCCTGTCATCCGGAAGTTGTGGGTCATAAGATTTACCGCAGTTTAATTATCAAGCGAGAAGGTGTCAAGTCGTTTCTCATCTCACTAGCACGCACAGTAGAACTTCTTTTGATGCAAGACGGTGAAGAACATCTTCTAATTCTGCAGTTGCTTTACCGAGGTCGTCCATTTGCGTGGACATCAGTGTATATCCTTTGCGATGGCTCATGGGTGGGTATGCTACGGAAGCCGCCTGTTGACATGGCTGCCGCGATGGACGGTGCTCCAGCTGACCCGTCGGGGCCCTCAATCCGCGGCAACGTTGCCCCAGAGTATTCCGATGTAATTCAGGAAGCAGAAACCTACCTTGCTAGCGCTGATACCAATGGTTTGGCTAAGGAAGGGCCTGCTGGAGCTGAGGTTGCTCGGGGCCCTATCATTCAAACCCGTCCGGAAATTACTTCCATTGCCTCAGTGGCTGCGAGAACTGGCGATAAACCTTTGGGAATTTCACCACAACACTTAACGGGGACCTCGAAGCCCGCAGTTAAAAAGCAGAAGTTGAATGTGACTCCTTTAACTCTTGAATGCGATGAAGATGGCTGCATTATCGTGCCAGATGACTACAAGTCTGGCTCGCCTTCTCCCAAACATTGTGCAGGTGAGGGACGGCAGTCACCTTTACCAGCAGGTGTTCTCTTTGGCCTTCGGACTCCGAATGACAGGCTGTCGCCGCGTGTAATCAGTAGGCAGGAGGGGGTGGACTGCGTAGTTAATCTGAAGCTCAGAAGCGTCATAGGTCTGCCGTTAAATGCAATATGTACACGAGTGCTTCTGTACGTTGTAGGCTATATTAGCGGCACAACTTTAGAGATACAAAACGATATATCTGATCCTTCCTTGTTCATGCGTCCACCAAACGTTATTAGTCACCAGAAAGAGGGTGGGGGCAGCATCGTCCAGACGTTTGATATAGAATTGGAACAAATAATAGTGACGGAAAAGACGCATGTGATCGTTATCATTGAATACGCAACGGACTCAAAAAGCGTACCAATCGCCTTTGGCCACGCCAGTCTGCCCATTCACATCAAAGCGACAGAGGGAAACTTTTTGACACGTATACGTTTAGGTGACCCTCGGCAACCAGAAGTCCGGGCACTTGATGCCGAAGGCTCACTTAATCCGGCTTTTTTCTCAGGTTGGTCCAACAACGCCAGTAACTATACACAAATGGAAGTCGAAGAGAGACTCAACGCAGCCGCACTTTATAAGAGGCTTCTTCTTCCGGTGAGCACCAGTGCAGTGTGCCATGCTTGTAGCTTCGTCAGTTGGAGCATTAATGGCGGCTTGACAGACCCATACTTTGAGTACCCAGGCGAACCCCCCCTTTCTGAGGAAGAGGCAAAGCTGCATGCTGCACGTGAAGCGATGGCGGAAGCAAAAATTCCCCACCGCGCTGCTTCAGCGGAGCTGTTAAAGGTGTTTGGTTGGTATCCTGCCTGCGTGTTTAATAACTTCACTGATATTGTGCCATACGACCCCAAGCGCGGATTTTTTATATGTACCGAAGCGGTGCACGGAGTAGGTGCAGAAAAGGCACTCTATTTTGTCGTTACCACCATTGACACTGACAAATGTAGCTATGTCGTGTGCACAAAGCACTTGCGCTGGTCGTCTGATATAGGCGTGCCGCATTTCAATGATCCTGCGAAGCTAATAAATGATGTAGAAGCTGATCCTAATGTTGTTGCTCAAAAGTATCTACTGAAGGTGACAAACCTTGAAACAATAAAAAAGTACGGGGACAAGCATTTGCTTGTGGAAGTGGTGGGTTGGTCATTGCTGAAGCTTTTCCCAGAAAACGGCGTGCTGCGCGGGGGGCGGTATGCCGTTGCCTTATTTGAAGGCACCCCGCCTCCACAGCTCCTGGACGAGGTAAAGTCACACTCCCTTGAAAAAGTGTTCAACTACTGGTTCGCAAGAGGGGAAATACAGTACTGCTCCCCTCCAGCCTCCGTGGTGGTGTCAGCCGGGGATCCTCACTTGGTGATGCAGTTGTCTGTTGACCACCCTGGAAGGCCGCAGCCGCAGAAACTAATGGCAACTCCACTTCACGAAGACGTCATGCCATGTGTTGGCACTGAAGGGTCTGTCGGGTATCAGCAGAGCCAAATACTGAACGACATGGGAGTAACCGTTGAACAGGCCGAGGAGGCTGTTGGCGCTGCTGTAAGTAGTTTTCTCCAGCGTACTATTAAGCGCAAGTGTCAAAGTTTTGCGGACATGAATATTCGTGTTGTTGAATAGTAATCACAGTTCTCTGGTACTTCACTTTATTAAGTTTTGCCTGTACTTATCACGTTTGCTTGGCCCGCGTTGGCTTTCATATAACCGCCTGGCGGAACAAAGAGGCGGTGCCTTTAACAGTTTGGAAAAGGGCGTGGAAGTCTGAAGTATTCATACAAGCAAGCGTGGAGAGAAAAGGAAAAAAAAAAGAACTTCCTGTCGGAGGAAATGTTACAAGCAGATGTTAAGAACTAGCTGTTAGGGAAGTGAAAGGCTTTTGCTCGCTTGACTCTGTGTTGAGTTTGTCGAGCGGTTCTGTGCACGAATTACCTGTTGATAAGTGAGTGTGTGTAGCACGTTGATTATATATGTGTGCTCAAGTTCCCAAGTGTGTCTCCTCATAGTCATCAGTATTATCGTTATTATAATGTTTTTTGTATATTTACATTTATATATTTTTTTTCTTTTGATTCTCCCACAACCCTGTTATTCTTTTATATTTTCTCTCTCAGCAGAATCCTCGGAATAAGGAAAATAGTCCTACGAAGGACACTTAACCGGAAAGCTGAGTGGCGCAGTGACTATACTTTTGCTGCAGTTGCGCTTTCTTTCTTTTTTTTTTTCCTTTTAAAAAAGGGTGTCTTTACATTCCTCTTGTATGTTTCTCTCACACGATGTGGCATCCTTCTGCTTTCCACGCATCGTGGCGATGCCTATGTCCTCATGAATCATCCTCTCACGTTATAAACCTCCTGATCTCTTCCAAAGGAAGCATTGTACCTACCTTTCACCCATATGGGCAGTCTGCTTTTCCTTTTTGTTTTCTTCGTATTCTTCTAGCCGTTACACGGCGCATTACTCTTGTGTCGCTGCAAAGTAGGAGAGATATCTGAAGAAAAAGAAAGTAAAAAAAAAGAAAAGGAAGCAATCTCCACCAACTAGCAAGGGATGGTGTTTTCCTTGATATCCCACCTATCGGCACATGTGTGAAAACATGTGTGTATTTCGCACTGAAAAGTATGCAAATGTCGTTTTTGTAATTATGTTTTCGATTTTACCTCAACCTCTACCTTGAATTCTCGAATATTTCACATTGTTGGCTTTGCTTTTTTTTTTCGTGAGACCACGCGACAAAACTTTGTGTGAAAACATACGTTGCTATCACTTTAACAGAAGGATATTTTTTCTTTATGTTCCTTCTTCTGCTCTAAGTGCCTAATAGTGCATAGAAAGGGGCCTCCGCACCAAACATGGCAAATGGTGGCACAACAGTCCCGGGGCCCCCGACTCCGTGGCAAGCGCCCCTCCATAACACATCGGTGTACCTCCTAGCCGACGGGAAGCTGGTGTTTTTGAATGGAATGAATATAACACATGAAGCATTAACCAAGGAGGAGGTAGTAATGAAAGAGGCGTGTAGTAGTACTAACAGTTCGACCGTGTCTTCGTTTGGAACCGAGAGTGAGTGGAAATGCTCAGCCCAGAGCCAAGATATGCTGAGTGACTGTGGCATGAGGGAAGGTGATGCGGCTCTTGTAGATGCACTGAAGGTGGTGAACAAAATAGATGCAGCCATTGCTTTTTACGAAGGGAGACTAACAGCAATATCACAAATGCGTTCGACCTCCAGTGAAATATCGTCACGCCCTAAGAAGCACATAGAGCACAACAAACTCCTTTGCTCCTCCAGTAAGAAGGGGCTCAGGAAGGTAAGCAGTGGTGATGAAGCAACTAGCGGGGATACACCACCCACTGAAAGTGACCCTCACAACGAAATGAAAGCAAGCAGGTTTTCAAGCACTACGTCTAGCGTTAGTGATGAACACAACCACATCACACAAATGTTGCTTGAAGCGCGCACGAACCAGCAGTTTTTATGGCTGTTTCGGTGTATTGCAGAGGAATCCACTCGGCGGCAAGTGGTGATGGTAGAGGAACGTGTTTGCTTCGCATCATTACTTCTCTACGCCCGCCAAGAGATGGTCTACGACGCCCGTGTTCCCAGTGGATGCAGAGCGTGTTATGAAGCCAAAGATGTGCCCCAGCCGTCATCAAGCAGCAAGGAATCGATTCTCACGGACGATGAGGACAGCTACACTGAAACTGCAAACAGCAATCGCTGCTGCGAAGACCTCGCTGTGGGCGGAGTCAAAAATAGCGTCAATAAAAGTAAGGCGGTAGGGCGACCCGCTGGATCAAGGGGCGGAGAGGCATCCTTGAGCAGAGGTATTACGGCAGGCTTCCTTCTCGTGCAAACAGTGGTTAATGAAGCTGAGGAAGCGCAGCGACTTCAAATTGAAAAGGAATTTGAAATTTCGCTAAAGCTTATCCGTTCCCAAAAGCAACTCATATTGAATCACATTGCCAGCAGGTCACTAATCGCTGCCAAGGAGGAACTCATGTATACGCTTATCGAAGACATGAGGGTTATAAAGAGAGCGCAAATTAAAAAATCGCGAGCTGCTGCTCGTAGCGAGCGTCCAATGGCCGAGGAAAAATCGGACTTCACACAGCAGTGGGACCCGCCACAAGTCGACAGAGTACAGCCCCTAATGCGGCGGGTTTGTGACAGAGCGTGTAGCCCTCATTCACGACACATACAAAATTCCGTATCGCCTAGCCCTTCCTCCAGAAAACTGACACCAAAGCGTATGCCTGACAAACTGGCCAAAATGAAGCTTACGCCATATCGTGGCACTCTTCGCCGTAATACAGAGAATGTCGCTCGCTCTCCCCCTCCCATACGCGTATTCCATGAAGAATCAGCACCTGTGACAACGCCGCCTAGCGACGTGCACCCGGAAAATATTAAATACATTGCCTTTAATATTTGTATGCGCGTGGAGTATGTGAAGCGGAGACAGCTATCAATAAGAGAGCAACGCGCGTGGAATGAATTAGTGAGCCGCATGGAACAAGAACGCGGCAGGATGCAAAGGAGCCGAATGACCCCATAGAGAGAGTGGGAAATTCATGCACCTTTGTTCCACATCTAACATATATATAAACACACATTTATATGTTTATATATTGAAGTAAACGTTATTATTTCATTTGCTTGTACATTTACAGTGCTTAACACCATCGAATGGTGCGCAGGCGCGTTGGAAGAGAAGGTCAGTCGCAACCATCGTTTTCTGCTTCTCTTGCATCGATACGCGTGCTTTCTCATTTCACATCTCCTCCTCAACTGTTTGCACAATGTCCATCAGATCCAGATTAGCTTCTTAACGTCTCTACGCTGAAACTTGTTTCTTTTTTCTTGCATGATGGAGCGCATGCACTTCACCATAACAATTTTTTTTTTGGCTTTTCACATGCACTTCCAACCAAACCGCAACTGCTCGGGCATTGGATCTCATTTTTTAAGGACGAGAGAGGTAGCGAAGGTGTGAAAGTGAGACTTAATAACGGCAAGTCTCACCAGCCCAAAACTCTGCTGGATCGCTGTCCGCTGCGAAAAACAGCACTCATTGCAAAGCCGATCGATGGAAACCAGTGCAGTTAAGACGAAGTTTCCTTTTCATGAAAGTTTAATCGAGAAGCCGAAGTTGGTTGTTTGTAAAAATCTTGATGATGATTCTGGAACATTCACATCGTTTTGGCGGACTGTCACCTCTAGTAATTGTCGCCATTCTGCCTTTTTGGGCTGCGTATTACTTTGTTTACAGCGTTGCCCTTGATGCTAATTGCTCACTACTACCAGAATGATTTCCCCATGTACGGCGTCCTGGCATTGCTCGGTGTAGCCCACAGCCAAGACACTGTAGGGGAGCAGTTAGGGTTCAGCATAATGGCCGTCCAAGTTGGTGTTTGGAGCATGGTTTGGGGCAGTTTTCTCTCATTGTTTGATATTCCGAACAACGAAGCTCTTTGGTGGTCTTTGGCCTTTCTCGGATGCTTTGTTGTTGGCCTCACGGGCGACCTGAGATGCCGCAGAGCTGCCGTATTGTTCACCATTATTATAATGGAGGTGCAACGGGAAAGCACCTCGTGGACTCCACTCTCCGCTGTTCTTGTTGGGCGCGATATTATCTTAAGTGGGGCGTTTGCCACTCTGCAAGCCTTTATTCCTCCATTTGGGATGAATAAGCGCGTCGATGAGGGGCTGGGGAAAGTGTGTACGTCCATGGCTGAAATTGTGCGCAACTCGGCAAAAGTTTGTTGGTCAAAGGATCCTCTGGAGGCAATGCTTGCGGCTTCAAAGCTAAGCTCTGATCCTCTACAAGACATTTTCATCGCCCTTCCTGGACAAATGTTCCACGTCATGTACGAGATGTGTGTGACCACGCTTCAGTTGGAGCTGCGCAGGGAGCGCTTAAGAGTTCTGCAGGGCGCTATGCCTATGGTACACGGCCTAACCGCCGTGGCCCGGGCCTTGAATGTGGACGGAGCAATCAACGTGCGACGATGCGGGAACGGCGTTGGAGGGAATGAGGTGACCAGCATTGACACCGCATTCAATCGTCTCAATGCTGCCGTAGACGTGTATTGTGATGCCCTGGAGAATGCACTGAGGGAGTTGTCCCTGGTATTTAACCCCAGAAGCGTCAGTGAACGGGTGTCCTTTGACAATCTTGCTGCTGCAACTTCACATTTACAATCCGCCCTTGACAAGCTGCACTATGACACCATGGTACGCAATTTTGTGCCTAGAGACACGGTGTGGTACATGAATATTGTGTTTGCACATCATATGATGATTTTGTTAGGTGAGGAGCTATTGAAGTACGCGCATGACATGAAGGACTTCGACCATCGGCGATATAAATCTGCCGGGAGACGTGTCCTTGAATTTCTTTTTTTGGACGCCTTTCTTGGTCTGGGCAATATGATTAAATCTCGCCTTACACTTGCCACGCCCCACGATGTTCGTGTAGTGAAGAACGCTTTCAAAATTGCATGTGCATACACATTAGGATGCGCGTACTCTCTTTATCTCGACAAAGAAAATGTTTATTACTTTGGAATGACTATCCTCATGGGTGTGGGTCTTCCAACAGCAGGCGAATCCATAATGAGCGGTGTGCAGCGGATTGCTGGACTCGCATTTTCCACATCGCTCGCCTACGCTGTAGAAATTCACGTCGAGAACCCCTTACTGAAAATTTTTTGTGTGCTTGTTGGAGTCGCCGTCGCTCTGTTCGCTCGTGTTGCACCAGCTTACACCAATTGCGCAATCCACTGTGCATTGACTCTCCCATCCTCCATATTTGTTGTGGCCGATAAGAGCCTCACGCTGGGCCGTATCGCATCGAATGCGTTCACTGTTATGTCATATTACGTAATTGTGGTGTTTATATTCCCCGTTGACCCCATCAAGGTGCTGCACAACACCGAGGTGCGTGTTGTGGAAGCACTGTCAGAGGACTTTTCTGACCTAATGAGACTCGTACGACCGCCAACAAGTGAAACGAAAGACGAAGAGAATGAAGAAGACGAAGAGGCCATGCCATACTACTAAAAGTAAAGGAACGCCGCAAGAAAGTATGGGACACGCTGAGGGCGGTGCGCGCGTGCCTGGGGACAGCGGCAGGGGAGCCCATCATTCACGGCATGCCATATCCTGTGCTCGATCAACAAGAGCTGGTTCCCGTGCTGCGGCGCCTCGCTGCATCTGTTGACATTGTTCTCTTGGGATTGCTCCACACCCACAGACCGCGACCGGGCGGTATGGACGGTAACATTCAGCAAGTGTTTGAGAGAATTCAGCCAATTGTACAGAACATTGATCGATACTGTTTGTATGTAATGCAAGATTTTGTTGATGCTGTCCACAAGCCTACTGTGTGGTCGTATGATGGGGCTGCAAGGAATTTCTCAGTACTTCGCCAGTTAGCCATGAAACTGAGGGAGGCATTCAAAAGTGCCTATGAGGATATCATTACGGGGTTGCGTGAAAACGCAGAACAGATCAAGCGCGGAAAGTTTATGCAGAAACGACTTGACGAGAGCATCGCGCACGATGGTGAAACATCAATGATGGAATGTGTGAGGGTCACATCCCCCTACGGCCGTAGTTTGTCGTTCGAAGAGATGCTAGACTGTGAGGAATTGACAGCGCCGCGCAATGCGAGCTTCCTGCTTGCCCCCGAGGACTTAACAATCAACCATGACATGAACATGAGCATTGCGGTTCTAGTTGGTATTGATCTCTTCTGCACACAGGTGAAGAAGACAATGCGCGCCGCATCCCAACTGAATGCCTTTGAACGGAGTCGGAGGCACTGCTAATAGTTGTTGGGATGAGCAAAGCTGCGCCATTACTCGAGTGTACTATCTGAATAGTTGTGTTTTGTTTTGTTTTTCTAGTCGGGGGAGGGGTTATTTATGATATCGGGATAAGTTGGTTTATCTCTTCCTTAAAGCTATTTTTGCTATCCGTTCTCGCTTTAATTTGAACTCCCTGCGCAGTTAATGTACATTGAGTCTCTCGTCCGCACCAATTCGTCTGCTTACATATTCGGGAAACAATCATATATTGCATGCACACATGTGTGGATTTCCATTGTAAATATAATTCGTCATTGTTGTCCGTTATAACTATCGCAGTCTGTTTTTTTCTGTTCCATTAGTGCTCCATGACCCTCATCGTGGGTGTCTTTCTTTTTCTAATAAACATGCCTGGAAAGAAGTAGGAACGCAGCACGTTTCGGTGATGCGCCTGAAGCCTTTCCGCGGGGACAATCATGGGAATGTGACACCCTCCGCCACGCCCACTCCGCTTATGTGCTTTTTTTTCTTTCCTTCCCCTGCCACGTGTTCGATTTTCTGATTTCAGCATTTCTTTTTTTTTTCGCGTGGGGTAGGCAAAGGAAAGTGTAAGGAAAGGATTCCGCACCGTGCCTCTACACGCACGGATATATCAATATAGAAAATATAAAGAAAAACAAAATGGAAGGAGAGTTGAGAGAGCATATGCAAAGGCGTTCCCTTCCCGTGAGCCTGTTTCTCTCCATTGCAATAGCGTTAGGCCGTTTGTAGCGCAGATTGCCAATGCAACAAACGCCTCAACAGCATCGGACAGTGACAAGGCACTATCAAATACTGATGTATTTGTTTACGCGTGCATAGTAAAGGAAAAACCAACGAATTTCAACGCGGACACATTCAATGAGAAAACGCTTCAGGTTCTTAACAGGTTGCCTAAGGACGTTTTCAATGACTCTTCGCAGCTGGAACTGTTAGAATACTGCGGGTGGGCTAACTCCACGGTGAATTATGATTCGTACTGCCGTGCAGTGTACCAGAGTGCAGAAGCAGGAGTAAAACAAGAAAAACCTTCGCAAACGCTTGTGCGCTTCAGCGTGGCGGGAGTTGACAAGGAGGCAATGCAAAGGGCTGACTTCTCTTCCCTCAATTTAGTTGCTCCTCCTCTCCTGCAAGTGAGAGACCCTGCATTTTATCCGCTGAGATCGGTAGGGTCCTTTATTGAAGATCTGATGGATGGTGACTCTGCGTTCCATATAGTGGCGCTGGGTATTATCCTCACCTACCCGATTTCTCTGGTTTTTTATCTCTTCGTTACCTGTAGGAGCGAACGAACGCGAGACAGAAGGTTTGTGGAGTCCCTACAACAACTGGTTAACGCAAAAGTGGGGTCGGGTCAGTTCGTGGGAAATATCACAGCACATGTCCCCAACCAGGGCACAGCTGACGGCCATGGAGAGTGTCCACGCCCTACTAAGCTGCAAAACTCCGGTCACAACAAGCCCGGGTGATGCAACGGCCAGTGGGGAGACAATCACTGGAAAGGTGCACGTGAGAATAATAATTCTAGAAGCGTTTAGTGGTTTGTTGTTCTCGCTAAAGGGAAAGTCGTCTCATTAACGATGTGTAAAAACGTACGCCAAATGTCGCTTAGGGGAATCTAACATGACCTATTAAGTTATTGGAAAAGTTATTTACAATACGGAATGGAAAAATAAACGACGAAACTATCAACGCCGTTTGATATACATGCTGTTATGCAGGAGTAGGCGGTTGATGGCAAAGAAATTCAGTGAAGTATGGATGGCTACCGTATTACACAAAACACTTTTTCGGTGGAAATGATGGCGTTTTAAAGGTGATAGTCAGTGCTACTGGGATCGTTTGGTGACTTCTCCCATGATTTTGCTTGTTCTCCCTCGCGACAATTCGATCTTTTGCTCAACTCTCTCCCTCTCAGTCGCATCACGAATATGAACTGGACGTCGGTATGTTGCTGATTACTCTCTCCCTCTAGCTCACTCACGGACCCTTTCCTCTTTCTGCACATTTCTTTGCTTTTCCCATACTTCAACGTTGAGCTAAGGCGGTGGGGTGTAAATAAGCGATCTACTTCATGTCGTAAGCCCTTTCCGCGGCATCATGGTGTAAACCGCTGGACGAGCTAATGGGGTACCTCCCACTCCACCGGAGTGGGTTGTGGTGGTCTCCAGAAGTGTTAGCCCCAGAAGAACCCATCTGCGAAGGGAGAAGTTGCATAAGCGTTAGAGGAGAGCATATTGTTACGCACCTTCTCTTGTCAAGCTACTCTTCGCTCCAATGACAAGCCAATAAAAGCACTGAGCCCGGCTTTGCTGTTCACATGAAGCCTATATATCAGCACTCTCACTGCAAAAGTAGCAATTCGTGCTATGAGGTGCAACCGACTCTTACTTTTCTTTTCACCTTCTTTTTCCCCCTTCTTCTGCTGTCGTTGAAGGGCCGAGAAAGAGTGTACAAATGTGTATTCGATTGTTCTCTTTTAATGTCTTGCACCAAATATCCTTGCTTAGCGTCTCTTTTGACATCCATGTTTGGTGGTGGTCCGTTGTAGGGGCGTAGTGCGCAGTGAAAATGACCTCCATTTTGCCGCCAGCAACGGCGAGCACAGTCGCGCAGCGGGGCGTTGAATTGACACTTCTACGCTTCCTTAGCCAGTACCGACCTGCAGTGCGCAAGCTTTGGGAAAATCACCCCGACGCTAACCTGTGTGAAAACTTAGTAACGGTCAGGAGTTTCTCGAGCAAAGTGAAAGCGCTGATGATGCCGATGAAGACTGTTTCTTGTGGGAGATGCATGGAGAGTATCTGCGAGATAATTTGGTGCATATTCCGAGCTATGCGCAAAGGTTCTACAACGCGCAGCCATGGATAGTTTACTGGACATTGCAGGCGCAGAAACACTCGGCATCACCGGTGAACTGTATGATTTGGTACCACCTGAAGTACTGGGAGGGTTTCTCCTCGGTTGCCTGGAAGCAGCTCATACAGATGAGGGAGTAGTGAATGTGGTGGGACATGTAACCATTGGGACCAGGGTGACGTACCACACCACTGCTGCGGTGTGTTAGGAAGTAAGGCCCTCCTTACCGAGGATGGTGAGCGCGCCCTGGGGTTCTCTGGAGGGAGGATCGGTCAAATTCCGCATTTGGCGACGTCCTACGCGGCAGTTTGCTCCTTGTGTATCATTGGACAACCGGAGTATCTCAAAATCCTCCCCCGCGCTGCCATTAAACGCTGGTTACTGTCCCTTCGACGTAGTGATGGCAGTTTCTGCATGCACCTGGGCGGGGAGGCAGACATTCGTGCATCATATTGTGTCGCAGTTATTGTTACCCTGTTGCAATTGCATGACGTTGGCATAGAAAGTGGTGACGTTCTCACCAGTCAAACAGCGGAATTTGTTGCCTCATGTCAGACCCACGAGGGTGGTTTTGCTTGTGGGAAGTTCGCCAGTGAGGCACACGGAGCTTACACACAGTGCGGGCTTGCCGCGCTAATTCTTATGGGGAAGCCACATATGTGCAACTATGCTACCTTGCGTGGTTGGTTGTCTGCGAGACAGTTGAGTTTTGAGGGTGGTTTCAACGGACGTACAAATAAACTTGTGGATTCCTGCTACGCCCACTGGGTGGGTGCCTCACATGTTCTGCTGCGGATAGGTGAGGCGCTCGTCAAGTTAATGTCATGTACTACCAACGGAGTCTGCATAACAGCGCGTGAAATGCTGCTACTTGACCACGCACAATTTATTGATACTTCGACTCTTCACATGGAAAATCACGATAGCTGGCGGAAGTATGAGGAAGATCAGAAGAAGCGAGCTGATCTTGTGGATGAATACGTTGCTGCTACACCGCTACCGCCATTCTCGGTGAATCAGGCCACGTCTAAGTTTTTGGACGAGGAGGTGGGTGATTTTTACTTCAATCAGCGTCGCTTACAAGTGTACATCCTCAAGTGTTGCCAGAATAAGCACGAGGGGGGGCTGATGGACAAACCCAAATATCCCAACGACCCATATCATACATGTTACTCCATCTCGGGAATGAGCTCAGCGCAGAACCTGCAGTATATCCAAGTGAGAGAAAGGGCGGCGAGGTGCAGGACGGAGGGGGACTCTGTGTATACTGTTGCACTTCGTGAAGGATACATCCCAGGGCATGGGAAGCACTACGGAATAGTGCTTCCACACAACGTGAACACCGAGAGCGACACCTTTCCCCTTAACAAAACGTGTCTCGAACCAACAAATCCCATTTTCAACATCAAACAGAGCAGCGTCTTGGCCACACTACGCGTTTGGGGTGGCAAGACACTGCTGCTCTGACAAAAGAAGAAAACAAAAGAAAGAAAAAAAATCTAGTAAAAGATAGCAGCAGTTTCTCCTGGCAGGAGGGGGAAGGCAGATACGGGCCGCTGACGGTTCGATTGAGATGCACATTCATATTTGCGGTGGCTGATCATGAGCACTCCTGGCTGCACCGCTGGGCGTTTTAACCGCTAACATCCGCTAGTAGCAACACACATAATGATATTATAAGATGACAATTGTCTGTCTTTAACAGCTGTGTGGCTCAATTTTACCTTTTGTCACTATCAATTTTCTACCAACACCTTGATACGGTACTATTTGTGTGTTGTTTGGAAGAAACCTTCAGTTGTTTGCCCCCTCCTCAACAGAGTATGCAACCCACCTCTAGTCAAGCTGCAGCGGAGACAACTTGCACGGACACCACTCGCGCGCCACACGCTTTTAACTTGGAGCCGTTAGAACGTGAAGGGTTTGATGTTACCCAGTGGATAAACACCTCCATGCAGGGTCTTCTCGCGGAGAAGGCAAATAGCGCCGAGTGCGATGCGGAGGTGGGAAGTCAGCTCTCCAGGCTGTACAACAGGCTTCATACATATTCACAGGAAGTTGCCGTGTCCCTTGACGACACCATTACGCAGGCACTCGTACGACTTCCAAGAACCGGGTTGGAAGTTGGTCGTATGGTCGCGGAGGTTCAGCAACTTCAGCAGACACTGTGCACAATGAAGGAGGCGGCCCAGTCATCTACAGACACCGCTAGAAGCTCCTACGTGATGAAACTAAACGAGCTGAGGGAAACTAAGGAGAAGCTTACTCGTTGCTCTGACACACTACGAAAAGCATCGGAAGTGGATAGCAACATGAAGCGTCTTGACGAAGTTGTTGAACAGCTTCGGGCAGCACCTTCAAAAGTTGATCTAGAGGCCGTCGCGAAAGCCATTAGCGAGATCAAACAGAACCTCGCCGAGCTTCAGAAGCTAGAGGTGACCTTTGGCGGTAAGCAGCTAGAGGCTGTGGAGCGGTACGAGCTACTGGTGCAGCGTGTAGTTGAGTCAGAGTGTTTAGAGCAGTTACAGCGAAGGGATGTAGGTCGGGCGGCCTATCTTCTGAAGGTACTCGATACCATTGGGCTGGCAGACGCCGTTCTTGGTAGATTTTCCGCCGAGAGCGTTGCCAGTGAGAAACAGAAAGTAGGCTTGTTGCTACAGCAGCCAGCCATCACTGGTGCAGCACCCTCCACGGTCTCCCCATCGCGCGCCGCGGAAGTGCTTAGGACGCAGTTAGTGCCATCTATCGAACACGCACTTGCTGATCAGTTGGGCTACCTCTTACAGGTGGTGCGCCCTAGCGGCAGCGAGGCGACCTGCGATGTTACACAAAATGTGGAAAAAACTCAGAGGCGCAATCGAATGTTGAGGAACAGCTAGTGAAGATACTTCAAGTGATGGTAAACGAAATTGTTGAGTGTCTTGAGGAGAAGTTGACACCAATACTGAAACGAGCGGAGCAGAATGCAGAAGTTATTTTATGTTTCGGAGCGGCCTGTCAATTTAACATGCAGAAAGATTTGGATCACCATGGGAATGAGACAGTTCAAGAGGCGAGTACTGATGGCAGTGCATGTAGCGAAGAAAAAATTGCAAAACGGATCAATGTGTACACTGTGGACGCACTAATGCAAATATTTAATAGACCAGAGATCCACGAAGCCTTTGCTAGACGTGAAGTGGATCGCTTAGAATCAGTGCTAGTTGGTACCGATTGCTTGACAAAGTACGAACAGTTCCAGTCCGTTATGGATATTCTCTCGGATGCGGTGAAGAATGCTATTAAATTCTACCCTGAAATAACTCTTCCAATGTGCATCGACATGTGGAATAAAGTGTTTCTTCATTCCCTTATGGGTTTGCAGCCCACAGTACAAACCCCACAGATCGTGCTGTTGGAGCGGCTATCCGTATCTCGCAAGGTCGCTCAGCACCTCGTGCCTTGTATGCAAAAAGACTGCATGAACTACTTTAAGTCTCCGGAGGCACAGCAGTTCAACCAGGGCATCGTTAGCCGAGTCAGCAGCTATTTAATGGAACAATTCTTTACACCACTCGGTGAAAACCTTGATGAGTATATGGTGAGTTGTCAACGAGCATTGAAGGAAACAGTTGTTGCACCGGTCGTGGCAAAAGCAGCTGGTTATGAATCCCAGTCATTGTGGAAGATAAAAAACGATGAAACGCCTCACTTAACGACAGACACGTTGGTACCTCACACACCTGCACACGTTGCTCCCAGTGAACTCGTTCGTGGTTTTGGTGAGGCTATCGTTGAAATACCGCTCACACTGGAGGCACTTCGTGGGGATAGCGGGGCCCACCTCGATGGCATCGAAGAACTCCTTGAAGAGGTCGCGGAGTGTTGGCTGGATGACATTGTGAGGGCTGCAGTTAATGATTTCCTTCAGCACAAGGTTGGTGGCATAACGATAGGCCCTCCGACCGGCCGCACCAGTTATGCAGTTGAGCAGTTAATCACAGATTTGACGTACCTGAAAAGCATTTTAGCAGCCGTCAGCGACGACCCCTTTGAAGAACTTGATAGAGTCCTCGTGCGTCTGAATGCACGCCCAGAAGGTCCACTTGTACTACGTGATCTCATGATGTGGTAATCCGACACGGCAAGAGACATGCAGTTTACTGTGATACCATACCGTAAAGAACGTGCATACTGGTCGTATTGCATCTAATCCGCACGTGTACGTGAAAATAAAGTTAAAAGATATATATATATATATCAAAAGATTCTTCTCCCTTCAAAGTAAGAATGAAGGATAAAGGTGGTATGATGCAAAGTGGAACAGCGCCCGATCGCAACAGCCCCTGGTTGGCCCACTAGGGTGGCCTGGTAGCCTCCCGACCCACTCACTGTTTCTTCCACTGTCTCGTACGGCCACTCTGCTATTCGCAGCCACTGCTGTTCACTTTTACTGCAACGCACACACATACATGATTGCTTGTCTACGTACATTCTTCCCTTTCCCTCACTTCTTGACGTTGCAGAAGGTTTGAACTGCCAGACACATCTACGATTTCAACAAAAATGGCGATACGCTTTCCCTACTACCTGGCATTACTTTTCTATGTCACTGGCATCCCCTCCGTCGCTGATCCAAATGATGATGAGAACGAAAAGTTAACCGTGGAGGCAGTTCAGTCAGTGTGCGAGCTGACCAAGATAATGCGTGGAGTCGGAGAAAGCACGAAGGAGCTTCAGTCCCAGGCAGAGGTCCATGCGTCAGAGGCCTCCAATGCAAAAGAAGAGAGTGAGAGTGCTGTGGGTCGTGCGGAGGAAGCGAACGAGAAGTCACCTGAAGCAGCCGATGCCCTGGAACGCGCTCGTGAAGCCCTTAGCGAGGCAGAAGAAGCATCGGAGGAGGCAGCGTTGGCATCAGAAGAAGCCAAGAAGCATGCGGAAAATGCGACATCGCTGGCGACAGGACAACAGGAGGATCTGGAAAAGTTTCTCAGGGAAATCGCTGAGGATATTGAATCCGATGAGGACATAAAAGCAGTAGCGCGTGACTGTAATGATACAAACAGCAGCGTAACGTCTGAGGGCCTCGACTCTGCAAGAAGGAACGCGAAGAAACATTTTACGTCGGAAGCCGCTAACACTCTCGAAAATATTACAAACGCAACGGTGGAGGTGTTTTCGAATCTAGAAAAGGAAGTTCAGCGAGCGAAGGAATCTCAAGACACTGCCGAGAAGGCGCGCGACGCAGCAACCGAAGCAGCCGACGACGCCGAGGAAAAGGCAAAAAAAGGAGGGGAAAATACTTCTGATGATGATGACAATTCTTCTGATGAAAAAGAGGGATCCCCCGGTGAGGATGAAGAGAAATCTCCCGGTAAGGAGGAAGAGGAATCTCCCGGTAAGGATGAAGAGAAATCTCCCGGTAAGGAGGAAGAGAAATCCCCCGGTAAGGATGAAGAGAAATCTCCCGGTAAGGAGGAAGAGGAATCTCCCGGTAAGGACGAAGAGGAATCCCCCGGTGAGGAGGAAGAGAAATCTCCCGGTGAGGAGGAAGAGGAATCTCCCGGTAAGGACGAAGAGGAATCCCCCGGTGAGGAGGAAGAGAAATCTCCCGGTAAGGACGAAGAGGAATCCCCCGGTGAGGAGGAAGAGAAATCTCCCGGTAAGGACGAAGAGGAATCCCCCGGTAAGGAGGAAGAGAAATCTCCCGGTAAGGATGAAGAAGAATCCCCCGGTAAGGGGGAAGGGAAGACCCCTGGTAAGGATGAGGAATCTTCTGATGAGGATGAGTACGAAGCAGTGGGCTCTGCCCGATTCCGTGGCACTGGAGTCGGGTTATTCTTTTCTCTTGCTCTACTGGTGCACGCCACCGTGTTGTAGGGGCCCCCAAGCGCTGACGCACATAGCCCCAGGCAGTGGATTTATGATGAATGACATCACATTTTTTTAGTGTAGTTTTCCATATTTATCCTCTATAAAATCATATACCCAAGCGACATTGTATCCATTCTAAAGAACTAAACGTTTGTTCCATTTTTTTTAAAGGAGAAAAAAGATTTTATTACGTTTTATCTTACTTCGTACCTTGGTGCGTGGTCATTGTTTTTGATTTCTGTTTTTTTGGGGGGATAAATCTCCCACATAGCGTGTACTGACATCCTCCACTTCCTTAATTTATTTCTTAGTACGCTGCACAACCCTCAATGCAGCGGACGGGTGTCATGGAGGACTTCTGCAGGTGCTGCTAATGCCACTGCGTTACCGCACCCGGACCATCGTTCTCCGACGTTCATTCCAGTCCGACTGGGGGTGAGGCTGTGCATTTATCGAAAGATAACATAATTTTTATTTTTGAACGATTCACCTTTTCTCTTCCGAGATTTTCGTGATGCCAGCATGCCTGCCATAAAGCCTACGTAAAGTGGGTTTGCCGGCTTAAAATCACGTTATCCAATTGTTTTTTTTTCAATTGTTGTATTCGCACTTCCTCATGGTAACAATGGACAACTGTTATTATTATTATTATTATAGTTGTTGGCACTTGATTGTATCAAGACCAGGCGGGAGTAGTTTAGTTACTTATCACCGGGCACATTGCGCCTTGTTTCTCCTGTATTTGTATAGTCCTACAGTCTAAGGTAATCATTAGGTTCTTGCCCAAAGTTTCGCAGAACCGTATTGCGGCATTAGGATTTTCGAGAGGCACCGCCTATTGATTCTGCCCTTTTCCTCATTAGCAGGCATATCTTTCCCTTCTACATGATGTTTAAACTCATGGTCGTTGGCGCAGGAAAAGTTTCCAACGATGTGCAGAAGAAAGAACCACATGTTGTTATTCTCCAGGTATTTGCCATGCTTAGTTTATGCTTCGTAGCCATCGTAATTATCGTTGTTTGTTTTTATATTCACTCGCAACGCACCGCGAAGCGGCTGAAACAGAAGTTGTGCTAGCGGCGCTGCTCTCCCATAATGGTACACGCCTGGGTGTCGCTGTTATGGCCCCGTGGGTTGAAGCTATTCCTATGGGTGTCGATGGCTGTTTCTGTATTTTTTTTTTATTTACATTTCGACATCAGCAAATGTGGGCGTAATTTACATCCGTTTTTTTTTGCCTGCATCGTGCACCAGTTAGCTGTCGACCTCGTGTGCAAAGCACTAGGCCTTCGAGACAGCAGTACGTAAACGCAGCGTCTCCCAACGATTGTATCACACCCCACAGATACGCTCCACCGGTTCGCACGGCCACGTAAGACGTCTTGCTTGAAGCACTCTTCACGTGTTATAGCAGGTAGCTGTTGGCTGCGGCGCTGTACGAAGGGCCTGGGGACACTGGAGACGCCCAACTCATGTTGCCGTGTCGTACTCAACATTGTTTTGACGGCTCGTGTTCATGGGAGCTGGATCCTGAGATGGCGGACGCGCATCACTTGAAAATGCCGCATGGAGTGCGAACAACGTCACAGCAACCGAAAATATGATGTCAGTTCCCGCTTGCAGCGTGAAGGGAACAATTTCCTTTGTCTTGCGTTTAAGAGCTATTGCTGTTACGGCAGTCAAAATATGTTTCGTGGTGACGATCCGCTTTCTTACCCATGAGGGAGGCATGGCACGGGTTCCTAAGCCCCTGTTTCAGCCGTGCGCTCGTTCACAACCGTGAAATTGGTCAAACGGTATCCTGCATAACGTTCCGGTTTTGTTAACAAGCACCATCAACAACTCATTCATGAGGGTAAGTGGTGCAGTGAGCAACGCCGCTGGTGCAATTAAACAACAACACAAATCAGCATGAGTTGATTGAAGGGCAAATAGTGCGGGTCACGTGTCGGTGAGCATCCTGACCAAAGGTTGACTTGTATTCACTTCATGCTAATAAGACTGTTGGCGAGAAAATGCTTTGATTGTCGTGGCTTCTTCTCACTTGCCTCCGCTGACTGTGCTTGAGAAAGGGCCCCATTTTTCACAAGCATGAGCATGGAACGGATGAATGGCAAAAGCGATTCAGCGATGCCACCACTGTGACCCTCTTCCCCTAATCCTCCAGACACCAGAAGAAGTGATAACACATACATCGGTACAACATCTTGCCTTTTATATTTCCACAACCTTTCTACAAGGAGGCCGGGAAGGCTGTCAGAGGTGGGTTCCACGCCAGGGAGGAGCCCAACACGTGTGAGAATGGCCCCTGTAAGCTTGTACAGCGCTCGGGTGTCTCGCATTGCTAAAGGCTTGCTCCCACAACCTGTACACTTGTCATGGTGCACGGCTTCCTTAGCCACGGGGGGTCGCTGACGTCACTCGCGAGGCGCCTTCACAAATTCTGCGCTGCTGATGACATGCTGCAACCAGTGGTATTTTTCGCAGTTGACTGCAGGAACCATGGAAGGTCCCCACACACAAAAACACATACACTTGATGATATGGTGGCCGATCTCCACAAGTGGCTCGACCACAGCGTGCATGTTGTGCCAGGCGTACCCGCGGGGAGCGAAGGAGGGCCAGCGAAGGTCATTGCCATTGGTCACAGCATGGGTTCCCTTGTTTGGACAAAATACATGATGGACCGACTGAACGGTAATGAGCACCGTGTCTCCATCGCAGCCCTCATTAGCTTGGATATGCCGCCCTTGACCAACGCCCTCTTCCCATCGCCCCTCCGCGGCTTGCTTTGGAGCTACATGGAACTCATGAACAAGGTGAACTTGTCGGCGATAAGGGATATGCGCACTGCCCGAGCAGAGTTTACTCGCTGCGGTATTCATGACAAGGAGGTGCAAGGCTTTTTCACCACCAACCTGAAAATCGACCGTGGAGGCAGTAACCCTCAGAGTGAGGCGTCATGGAGATGCAATCTACCAGTGTTAATAGAGAGCCTGCGGGAAGGAGCGATTTTCATGCCTGAAGCTCTCACAAGCGTGACCCCCAGGAGGAAGATTGATGTTCCTGTTTTATCCATAATGGGTGGAAGATCGGCCATTGGCAAATGCAAGCATTTGGGTGGTCTTTGGAGCACCTGTGCCACAACAACCGAGGAATTTATTCTGCCCAAAGCGGGACACAACATCTGTTATGACGACTTGGATGGAACAGCCTCTCTCATTGAAAACTTTATTAAGAAGTTGAGCCTCGTGCCCGCCTCTTAACCTTTAAGATGCTCCCAAATTCCATGCCACATTATTTCCTTCTCTGTGAGAGTTAGTTGCCGGAAATGAGTGGCGTTTGGATACTTATTTCGTGTGACGCTGCATGCACGGGTATGCATAAGGCTCAGCGTATGGGATAACACCAGCACACATCAACTGCGTGGGCAAAACATTGCGGTGGGTGTGAACTATGGGTCTCAATATATGCGGGTGCGGTACTCAACAGGGCAACCGGAGCTAAAAGAGGCTAAATGGCGCGCACCACGGAGGCGGCGAGCCTTCAAGTGGGTGAACGTCTCCAGGTGGAGCATGAGTGGATGGGGTTGAACACTTCCTGGTCATCACAGTAAGTTTCATTGATATTTGTTCGCTTTTTTCTTTCCTCCCCTCCACGAACACTCTTATGCTCGCTACTCACCGTGCAGTTCGCCTGTTGCCAGTGGAGTTACCCCCTATTTTCTCTCTTTTTCGAACGCGAGCCAACTGGGCGCACTAGAGGCCGCAACCACCAGCAGCCAGGTGAGCGTACAGGTGTCCCGTAGACAAAGCACTTGGGCACGGTCAAGCAGCTTGTCCATGGCAAACGTAAAGCAGCAAATCAAAGACCTCCTTGCGGTCACTACCCAGTGCACCGTGGACATTGTACTACGCCATGCACGACTAAGCGTGGAGGAAGTGCGCGTCTTACCCACCGACAACCATTTCGGTCGCAATGCCGATGGTGGAGACACAGCACCCAACTTTGAGGAATCTGTCATGGAGTGGCCGCTGCGGCCCAGTGTGGCGCTTGCATCCCCACCTCCATTCTTACGGAGTGGAGACGGGGAATGGTTGGAACAGTCAGAATGCAGGGCAGTAGATCAAGGGGCAATATCCTTTATTATCGACGCACTGACATCCTTCCACCTGGCAATCGCCACCAACTTAAAGCATGTATCTATTTCGCTGACTATTGACTTCGTGCGCCCTCTTGTAGCAGAGCGGCCCTTCATTCTCTCTAGTCGTCTGATGCGGGTAGGTCGGCGTATTTGCTTCCTGAGCGCGGAGGTGCACCAACAACAGGGCGACAGGGTGTGGTTATGCGCCAGGGGCGAACACGCGAAGGCCACATTCACACGGAGTGTGCAAGTGGGAAATCCTGGGACCACAGCATCAAAGCTGTAGCGGACAGCAACGGTGCCTATACAACCGATGCCATTTGTGTAGGGAGATGTAGCAAAGGCTTGTGAGTGCGTTCCCCTTTTATAATTCATTGAGGCAGTCCACCGGGCTCAAAACTGTTGTTGCTAGAGCGGCATGCCGCACTACCACACTCCTGCTTGTATCCCTGGCAATGGATCGAATTTGCTACTCTTGCCGTATTTTTAATGTGCACACGAAAACACTGGTATAGCCCAACTCGACGTTTAAGATGTACGCCACCATTCGCCCTTACGCACTGCCGTGGAGAACTGGGGACGCCAGTGAGCATCCCCCGCAGGGTGTTGCAAACGTCTTCCCGGCAAGGCAGCAGCGGAAGCAACAGCACCAACCCCACTCGACCGGAAGAGCGTTCTCTCCAGAAAGCATCCCGCAGGCGAGCCCAACAGCGGCAAAACTGTTCGTTGGCCAACTGCCTTTCGAGACGGATGAAAAGCGACTGTACGACCTATTCAGCGCGTACGGCACGGTAGAGCATATACACATTCTTCGCGACTCACAAAACAGAAGTAAGGGGGCAGCCTTCGTAACTTACTCCAGCGTGGAGGAGGCTGACGCAGCCATCTTCACACTACACAATCGCTACAAAATGTTAGCGAACCGCATGATTCAGGTGAGTTACGCCAAGAACAGCCCAAATATTTCTCTTTTTGGAGCCCGCAATGCCATCGCAGTACATCGTATGAACCCAACAAACCCCGTGCCGGATATGGCGAATGTCAACCCCCAGAGCCGCATGCTATAACGCTCGCAAAGCATGAGGCATGGCGTTGCCAGAGGGCCGGAACTACGGCCACTGCCGCTCAGACCTCAGCTCATTTAAGTGTCGATTTCACGCCATCCATCGTTTCTAGAAAATAAAACCAGCGCATCCGCCGTCACAGGCATGCTTCCATCGTCTGCCCCACACACACAAGCACGAACAGCCCCAGGCTAGAGCCCTCAGGAGCCGCATATCGTTCCTGCGATAGTCCGGTGCCACCTATCGTTATTTTTTGTATTTCCTATTCCAGCCATTTTGACGATGTACACGTCGTCATGGTTCCATAGTAAGAAACGAAACGAGGCAACAGAATCTTTCCAGTGTCACGAGTGCGGTCTCGCCCCCCGCCACCCTTAACCAAAGACCCGCCCATCCTCGCCACACATTCTCCCACAAAGAGCCGAATTTATCAGGCACAAAGTTACGGCAAGGAACTCGTAGAAAGCTTTTGAGTGTGGTAACGCACAATGCGCTGGCCCACGCGACTTCTGGTCGGCGCCGGTCTTCTGGGCGGAGCGGGATATCTCTACGCTCAACGCCGCGAAACACGCCGGGCCGGTGCCACGATGCGGCTGTCCGCGGACGCATTCAATGCATTGCAGGACCAAACGTTTCTTACGGAGGTTTTCCGTGCGCCAGGGCTTCCTTGGCGCACTGAAGGCGAAAAGGGGGCGGACGACAACCCACCGGCGCGGAAATTCGGCTTGACCCTGTACCGGTTGAAAGGGTGTCCCTACTGCGCCAAAGTCGAGTGGCTACTTCGCTTTCACTCCGTGGCTTTCGACGTGGTTGACATCGACACCCTCTCGGGGTACGGCATCCCCGACCAGCGCTACACGCAAGTCCCTCAGATCCGCTTAAGGTCTCTCCCCGAAGCGGACGCCCAGTCGTCAGGCGGCACGGCGGATGCCTACGTCGTGGATTCCCAGCACATTGTCACGGCACTCTCGGAGCCGCTGGGATTTGCCAAGCAGCTTGACGACCCGCGTGTAGTGGAAACCCGGAAATGGATAGCGGAGCGCTTCCAGGCGGCCAGCTTTTTAGCTGCCAACAGCACCTGGAAGGACGCCCGACTAACCTGCCACCTCGTGACGCCACCGTGCTATCATAATGCCCTCTTCCGTGTGGCTGGAGGATCGGTTCTTTTTGCCCTGGCTCGGTACAAAATCGCACCGAGTCTCGAGTCTAAGCGGCTTCCGACGGACACGGCCCCTCCCATGGAGCTGCTGTGGGAAAACCCCGGAGAGTGGCTAAACGCGGAGCTCGGTGCATTTGTCACCCGCTTGCCAAAGACTCGCGACGCCTTTCACGGAGGGCAAGAGCCGGACTTAGCCGACGTGGAAATGTACGCCGTCACGCGCCTCATCGATGCGCACCCAAGTTTAAGGTCCATGCTCCACACCGGGGCGCTGGGGAAATGGAATGAGGCCATGGATGCGGAGATGCGGCGACGGATGATGGTGCACGTCGGGAAACAGCCGTTCGACCATTAACACCCCACCATCGGGAGAATCGTACCGATGCAACGGGGAACTATCGTTTTAGTGCACACCTCTGGTGCGCCGTGTCTTTTTCGCGCCCAATTAATAAGAAGTGCTTCCCGATGCGAGGCACCGAATATTTTACTTTACTTGTGTCCCCTCGACTTATCAAAGCTTGACGGAGGGGAGCGCGCGCCCCAATACAACCATCCCCAAGGCAGCGGTCCATTCCTTCACCTGCCATCGAACGCTGTTAAGCACATCTGCTTTCTGTGCGCTGCGGCCGCCGCATCTTGTGCAACAACACCTTCTTCCCGCAGTCGGACATTTCGCTTTCAAACGTACAGAAGTAGTGCCAAGACTTGGGTTTAGGACCCAGGCCACTGACAGGCCGCTTTTTGATCAAGAAAGGAAGGGAGCATGTCGACGGGGCCGGCTCAGTACAGCGTGGCAACAATCCTGAATGTCAGGGCAGTGGAAAAATAGAAGCAACCGACAACGCAGGCCGCATAATCACTAGAATAAGAAGAAAAAGCACAAGAGATAGTTGGGAAGAATACCTTCCAGCCTTGGGGGAGGACAGGGACCCCCTTCACTCACCAGGCCTCGGCGCTAGAAACAGCAAACCGATTAATTTCCAACAACCTGCGTAATTCGCTTATTTTTTCCTCCTTTCCTTCCCCAACTCTGCGCCAGCAAATGACGATGAAACCCGCCCCCAGGGAAAAAGCACACGAGGCGGGGGATGCCAGGCATGCCCCGAACACTCTGCGAACACGAGGCGCGCACTAAGAGCACGAAGCATGCCAACCAAGATAGCCCCGATAGAACTGATTCGCGGTGCGCGGCGCACCATCGTAAAGGCGATTCACCATCTCCATGTACTGCTCCTCCTTCACACCGTGAATTATCACAGAGCTGTGGCGCACGCCGCTACAAAACCCATAGTTGAGGTCGTTGAATCGACAGCACGACTCAACGTAGTACCTTAGGCTGTCAAGCTTAAGATATGATATGACCCGAGCCACCATGATGTCTTCATTTTCCAAAATCAGTGGCTTGAACTCCATTTCACGCTCCTTGCTGTACGGCACCCGTATAATCTTTCTCAGAGGCTCGTACGCCACGAACGCCTCGCTCACGTCGCGCGACAACGTGTACAAAATACCTGCTGCGAAGTAAAAGGGGTCCTTCACCGTCATCGGTTTCATGTACCCCCAGTACACGCGGCGGCGCGGCAGCACATGGAGGTCGGCCAGAAACTGCGGGACGTGCAGAAAAGCGTCGTCATCCGCTTTTGAAATAAACGACACGTTGTGAAATAGGTGCAACGCTAAGTCGTACCAGTGAAACACCTTGCGGCTCATGCCAATCTCAGTCTCAGGGCCCCAGTGGGTGCCGTCGCCCGTCTTCTTATTTGTGGACACCCGTCCCTCGTTCATGGGGAGCGCGATGACGTCGTTCCAATGCCGCGCCTCCTCCTTCAGCTTTGGCGAATAAGTGAAGTTATAGTCCGGGTGGCGCGCCAAAATGAACGTCGTGATGAGCTCCCCTGTGAAATTGTTGCTTTTCGTTGCCACGCCCTTATACTTAAATGAAGTTAGACGGAGCAAGTAGCGCCGCCTCCGCCGCTCGTTGTTGTCTGGGGACAAGAAACCAAGCGCCACGAGGAAACTGCGCTGCCGCCAGGTGGCCGCCACCTCCGTCGGGACGAGTTGGAGGGCCTGGCGATGCTCTTCCGATAGCTCGGGCAACAGCAATCCAAGGTCCTGCGGCGTGCTTTTCCCCATCACTGGCGGCTCCGAGCCGCGCTGCTGAGTAATGAAGAAAAGTGCAAGCAGAGCCAGAACGCATAATGAAGCCAGCTTTCTACGGTTTAATTTACCTTCCGCCATTCCTTCTCTAACTTTGAAAAGGAGAAGCACATTCAAATTACGAAATCGGCTTCATTCGTTTATTCGGAACGTGCGGGAAAAGGAAGGAGGGTCCGCACGCCGCGCGTTTGGGTGACACTTATGATGGCCAAGCTACAACGGCCCAAACTGAGTGGCGGATGTTTCCCTTTCCCACCACGCCTCGCTGATCGGGAAGAGGGGCGAAGTGTCCACCACAACTCCAAACAGCAAATGAGGGGATAACAAAATTAACGCGGGCGTCCTTCACGCTGACAGTCAGAAGAACTCATACACCCACCGACGAAAACGAGTCGGACGAGGCACAAGTGAGTGGAACAAATCACAACCTCGACACGGCTACCCGCTTAAGCCAATGGTACCGCCGGAAAAAAAATAACACGGCGTCGACTAATCAACCAGAACAACACTCCCTTATACCAATCATCTCGCACCACATCCTTGCGAAGACACCCCTCATGCATGTCGGGCCCCTGGGACCCGCAGCCGGGTAAAGAACGTATGAACATGGCGCACCTTAACACCCGTGCTCCGTGATATCCCGCGCGAGGTGCTACTTTGCGGTGGAAAAATAGCAGACAACGCAGCTATGCAGCCTTTTTCGTTATTAGTCACCACGGAAGCGGAGGAGGATGAAGGGAGAAGTGACCGCTTGATCCACCGCAAACCACTCCGCATGGCATACATTTAACGTCCGCATCAAAAAGGACGTGGAACAAGCATGGTTGAATGTTCGCCGTGCTTTCATCAAGGGAATACATTTCGACACAGCACACGCACAGGTTCCACGATGCACAACCCCGGTCAACTCTCCACCCTCCACACCTTCCATTTTCCCCCAAGCACAAGAGGAGGAAAATAAGGCGTTCAACACTTAAATGCCTCCGTGTCCTGTCTTGCTTCGTCCCCTGCGGCGCGCAACCGCTAACAAGCCCCACATACCCCCGATGATTTGACGCGCTTCGAAACAAAACAGCTACCCCAAGTACAAATCCAGACCGACGCAGTGGCATATACTTCCTGAAAGTCTCCCACACGATGACAGAGACCGTTAACTGGCTCCCCGTACGTGAAACAGTGCAGCATAGGATTTCATTTATCTCATCAAAACTACACCCACAAGGGATTTTTACACAGTGATACCTCCGCTCTTGCGCGGACGTGCCCACTGTCGATCTGATTGGTGTGTTAGCAGCTGTCTTAAATGCTTAGGTGGCTCGTTTCACGATAATGCTTTCATCAACCCTCATAAAGAACGCCCCGAGTTCTTCATCGCATACACCTAACAGGCAGCCCGCGTGCTGGGCGTGCGGTACAGCGCCTGAGTTAACAGTACAGGAAACATGTTTGTCGAGCCAAAAACGCTCCAAAAACGCCCATTAGCGCTTCCAAACATTTCTTGTAGGTTCCGAGTTTATTACGGTTCGGTGGCTTAGTGTTGTCCCACACATTTCCCTATAATGGAGGGAAACCCCGACGGTTTATTCCGTTGTATGCTCCATCCTCAGCACACCTTCATGTTTTACAATATATGTCAAGAAGTGGAGCATTAACAAAGCACGCAATAAAACATTGGGCATCCCTTGCATCAGTATGTAGACGGGGGTTGAGCCACTCCCTTTCCAGGTGCCCCCGCGCACGGTGCATTTTAAGGGACGGTAGAAAGCCAGTCCTGCCGCCTCGGCGCAAAGTGCCTTTTTGTGGCTTTATGGACACAAGCGCAGCCTCGATGGGCAAATGAGGGGGGAAGCACACATTAATAGCTCGTTTCAGCCGCTGCGGAGCGTGCTAGCGGAATTGAAAAATATGGACGAAGAAAAATTACAAGACTACCTCAAAAATATGCACAACATGATTAACACAAAGCCAATAAAGGTAAGGAGGGGAAAGGCCGGGAGGACAAAACGATTAGATGCGGAAACTTTTGGGAAACTAGTATTAGAATGTAAAGGAATCTACTATTCACACACTACACAAAGCAAACAGGAGTAAAGTCCCCACACCAAAGGAAGAAAAAAAACGTAGAAACACGTAAGTCCAAGGCACCGACCTACATATCGACAAACACATTCAGAGACTCCAGATCCTTCAGTACAGCACTACGTAACCTCACCCCCACAACATGCAAGCATCGCAGCCGTTGCATGAGCACCATGCAGTCCAGACCCTCTGTTACGTTCTTACATCCGTTAAGGTTTAAGATTTCTAGCGTTTTTACGTGAGAAAGGGGGGTTACATCTGTCAAGCGTTCGCACGACGCAAGATCAAGCTGGACAAGGCTTTGGCTCTCTCCAAGACCATCAAGAGATTTGTTCTTTATTGAGGCCTCCTTCAGAGATAACTCACGCAATGAACGAAGCTTCCCAAGGCCACCGACGCCCCTCACCACGCCCTTGCAGCCATTCGCACGCAGAACTTCGAGGAGTTCAATGTTCGCTATCGGTGTCATGTCCACTAGATTCCTGCAGAAGCTGACGTCAAGTACTGTGATATTGTAATTGGTGCTGAGCATACGCAAACAGTTGTCCGAGGTGTTTGTCCCCACCAACGAGAGCACACGAAGCAGACTTAACTTCGCCATGTCACCCACACCACAGCTGATATTCCTGCACCTACTAAGATCAATCTCCTCTAAAAGTTTAATCCTACAGCAAGGCAACACGTCTGTCACATTTTCACATGAACTCAAGTCAAGCCTTCTAAGGCTTTTACTTTCACTGAGGTCGCTCACACAACTGTCCGTGATAGCACTCCCACGGACGGACAGCTCGTGGAGATCAGGCAATTTGCTCAGCGGACCAGCACCTTTGACTACGTTTCTGCACCCTCCAAGGTTAATTCTCTGTAGTGTAACAATGGTTGAAAGGGGTGACACGTCCGTAATATTCAAGCAACATTCCAGGGTTATTTCGACAAGGCTGTAATTGTTCCGGAGGGAATAGAGCGTTTCATCCGTTACACGCGTCTCCCTCATGGAAAGTGTCTGAAGACGCGGCATTTTACCGAGCTCGCCAATACCCTTAATCACATTCTCGCAGCGATCAAGGTTGATCGCCTTCAGTGTGTCAATTTGGTGAAGAGGCCCAACATCCGTAATATGCACGCATGATTCCAAAGAAAGTTCCACAAGGCTTCGACTGCAGCAAAGCCCCTGAAGGCACTGATCGGTCACACCGGTCTCCCTTAGGGAAAGGATGTGAAGATACGGAACTCTGCCTAACTCGCCAACACCCTTTACGACATTCCTGCAACCGTCGAATCTCGCCTCCTCCAGCGTCTTCACCGCCGCCACTGGCGCAACATCTGTGAGCTGAGCGCAAGATTCAATAAGGAGCTTCACAAGACTACGACTAAAACGTAACCCACTGAGGCTTGCATCGGTAACAACCGTATCCTTCAAAGACAAGGTTTGAAGCCGAGGCATTCTACCTAATTCAAAAATTCCCTTCACTACATTTCTGCACCCCTCGAGCGTAACTTCCTCCAGCGATTCCACATCGGCGAGGAAAGAAATATCCGTTATATTTTCGCATGCTTCAATATAGAGCTTCACGAGGTCCTTTCCAACCCCAATATTACACAAATGCCTATCCGTGACACGAGAGCCACCGAGGTGGCGCTCGCGCATCCGACTCATATTCGGGAGCCCTACAGCATTCGGCATCCCCAAGGCTGAGGAGAGTAATATGTCTCCCGACGATCCTCAGTAGCTAAAGAGAAAGTAATTTCAAAAAAAAAGAATGGTGAAAGGAATAGGTAAGAAAGAAAGCACATTGCCATTAAATCGATGGTATCTGAAACGTTTTCTTTCAGCGCACTTGTTCGGAAAGCAGACAGTCCAGCTGGCACTTTCAACACATTTTTGTATATACTTAGCCAATCACGGACAACCAGAAAAATCAAGCAGCAATCAATACTAGTGCGAGCCACTGCGCTACAACACAAGCACTATGCCTCTTAGCTACGATGCCTCCTTCACAACACCGGAGTCCGACACAACGACTGTCTTGCTTGGCGTCCCGTGTGACGTGCCATACCCCTCAATTGACTTAACGTGCTCAAAGCCGCGCAACACCTGCCCAAACACCACATGTTTCCCATCCAACCAGGGGCATGGTACAGTGCAAATAAAAAATTGGGATCCGTTGGTGTTCCGGCCTGCGTTTGCCATGGAAAGAATGCCTGGACCCCGGTGTCGCCCAGCTTTCCCTTCAAAGGATTCATCCTTGAAGCGTACGCCATATATCGAACATCCGCCTGTACCGTTGGCCTTCGTGATGTCACCACCTGAATCATGAAATCAGGAATAATGCGGTGAAAGCGGGAGCCCTTGAAGTGCAGCGGCTTCCCATCCGGTGACGCCTTTGTGTACCCACGGCAAAGCTCACGGAAGTTTCTTGCAGTGATTGGAACGGTATCATCAAAGAGCTCAAACTCGATGCGCCCAATTGGCGACGTGGACGCGCCGCCAAACCACGTGGAGCCATCCTGTACCGCAGCCTCAAAATAAACAACAGAATTTTTCGGGTTCTGTTGGTAGGGCGTTACATACGGTTTGTTGGCCGCGTAGGCGCCACCACTCCACAACATGTTCATCGCCCCGCCAAACAGAAAGGCAGAAGTAAACCGAGCGGGCATACCTGAAAATATGAATACCCTCTACAACAAAATGCACGCCAACAGACTAAAGAAATCCAGCTTATCTTCAAGTTCCCCTGCGCCTACAATGTGTCAGGAGTGACATAAAAATAATACGAAAAAGAGCAAAAAAAAACACATTACCTATCCAAGCAGAGAGGAAGAAAGTTTTCACGATTTAACGAACTCATGTCAAAATGAAGGTATCAAAGTGGGAGAATATTCGTGCCGAAGCCGGGCTTATCGTGAAGAAAGTGCGCTGAAAAAGAAAAAAATCGGCGGGGAGTGAAAGTTAGTTAGAGGAGGGTTTATTTTTCTCCGTTCTGTCTCTCACAGCTACCTGCACAAACTCCCCCCATTTCGCCACACCGTGGAAAAAGCAAAGAGATTCTACTGAGTGGAACAGAAACAAATCTAAAAAATACCTCACCAAGGGAGCACTGCTCACCCAGAAAATCCAAATGAACTTTACCCGTCAGGTCACGGTATCACCATATCACCCGTTGCCTTCGTCACGTGTGTCGCACACCTTTTGGCGTACCTGAGACACCGTCGACACTTTCCCCTGTTCCGCTGTATTACACCGTCCTCCCCACACACCTACACTTCATCTCACCTACCCTCAAGAGGCATACTTAAGCACTTTAATCGTAATTTAACTTTTCAAATATCCCTGTCGGGGTTTAGTTCTTCATTATCGTCGCTGCGTCGACGCCGCTGCCGCTTCCTTGCTGGCTCGTCATCTCCTTGGCCTTCTTGCGCGGCGTCGTGATCCCCGCCCGCAGAACGTGGAGCTCTTTTGTGAGCTTTAAATCGGCGCAGGTTCAGTTGCTGGACGTCTTGCTTCCCGACGTGCAGTTGACCGCGAAGGTTATTCATTTCATCCGTGCTCACATTCGCAGCAGTGGAACGTAGCGTGGCCAAAACCTCCCTCGGCAGTCTCGTTGCCAGCTTAAACTCTGCCGCTGTGGCAAAGGACGCACGCCGAAGAACGAAGTCGAAGTTCGGTCCAATGTCTATAAGCTGAATGTTCGACCCAAAATCTCGAGGGACACCACCCGCGGTGGTTGGCTTCTGTAACGCGTAGTGGCGCATGCAGAGAACCGTGTTACCATACTCTTTTTGCTGCTTCCCTGTGCTATAGCAATCGGTGGATGGGGGTACGCAAGCGTCCTCACCGTTGTTTGACCGCAGGGAAAATGACAACACACGATCGCATCCGTCCAAATTGATCTCCACTTCGCTGCTCCCGCGAAAGAAATCAATAAGAAGGCTTTTTAGCCGTACAAACGTCGGATCAGATACAAATTCGCTCCCCTCAAACACGAAAAATGGTCGTCCACCGAGCGACGCGACATCCATCGGGATATCCTGTGGCATTTCAAGACGATCTGCCGCGATGATGCCCAGCTCTATCATATCAAGCACATGAAAGTCGAAGTGGCGACCTATAACGAGGTTGTGAGGCCGTTTTTTGTTGTCGCTCGCGAAGCAGAACAGAGAGCAGTCGTTCTTAAAGCCGAGAAACTCCAAGTGCTCACGCCCCTCAAAGGGATGGAAGGCGTTCCGCTTCTGGAGACGCTTGTTGTACGGCTTTGTCACCGCAGTGAGATCCACAACGGCGTCGTTCACAACGCTGCTCGTTCGTGTGCCTCTCAGGAAGAGAATTTTCTTGGGGTTTTCCACAACCTTTGGCTCATACTTCTTTAAGGCCCGGCGCGTCTTTAGGGACTTGGGTGCCCGGCGCTTGAACCCCCAACAGATGACATCGTGCTGCTAATATACCTTTCTTTTTCCCCAATCTGTCGACCGGCGATACCTTTTCCATGCGACAAGCGCAATGGAAAACAAAATAAAAAGGAAGAAGAAAATCGGTACAACTACACCGCACGGGGTACCCCACATCAGCAATCAGAAGCAGGGGTAAAGCAGCAGCGGCATAGGGAAAACTGCTGCGGTGTCCCATGTATCATAACATATTGAGCGAACTCGTCCACGCTAGGGGAATGCGGGAAACGGCACAATATAACATGCGCTGCACCACACACACATTAATCACACAATTTCCCCCACCTTTGAGGGACAGGAAGTTCAAAGACAGACCAAACTCCAAACGTGCTCACGCGTGCCGCCCAGCCGCTGCCCCGAGGACATCTCCAATGGTCGGTAGCAACGGGAAACGGAAACACGTGCCTCGTCACCTAACAATTCGTCCTTTGAGGGCGGCCTCCTGTGCACAACCTGAAATTTCATGTCAGAACGGCAAAGATCGCCAAATGTCTCCGGATGTCGATTTGTAATGGCACAAAGCACACAGCCAACCCGCGAGGTGATGGCTAAGAGAAAAAGAGCAAGAGAAATTGTATCCACACGCAGTGCTCGTAACTCAACGGTCGCTCTCTCCGCGCACCTAATTGTTGATCGAAGGAGCCTACCGCTACAGCTTTAATGTCAGTCGTACCACCAGCGCCGCAGCGTGCAAACTGTGGCAGTGCCCTCCGCAAGGCCGCATACAGGGCAATCGCCTCGCGGAAGAAAGTGTGATGTCGATACAGACGGCGACGACCTTGACCCTTAATAAGGCCCCCGAGGAGCTTCAACTCATCCCGCAGGATGGTTGCGGCTGGCACTCTTCGGTGCTGTCGCTCATTCATAATAATAAAAGGTCGACACAGTAATGTGATCAACTGACAAACAGGAAGGAAAGAAAAATACTTTACAAACAGACACACGTTGAAAAAAAAAAAAATCAATCTGTTTCCACGACCGCCCATGCATATCGAAGAAGGCAGCTTCTGTGCAGTACGTCAAATGGTGAAAAAAATTAAGCACCCAGTGCTCACGTACGAACGCGAGAGTGATAGCCCAAGGCAGCTGCTGATGGGCCCGGAAGCTGAAGAAATGTAAAATGTGGGAGCCATCACTTTGCCTCCAATATGACCCGAACAGCCCTTTGCTTCTCCAACCATGTCGTGATATCATTGACAAAGGAAACGGCGGTACCTGGTGCCTGAAGTGCCCAGATATCCAGTTTGCAAAACGCATTGGAACCTTTCTGGCGGCACGCGACACGGCCAACAAGGTCAGCCAACTCATGTCCATCATTAGCAATTGAGCTGTACGATATGTGTAGCTCCCGCAACGTTGACGATGCCTGATCCACAAGCGTCAACAGTGGTCTGAGCGACAGTTTATTGTACGCAAGAGAGAGAACCTCAAGACGAGGGCTGTAGCTTGAGCGTAGTGCCCTACCAAGAAACTGAAGACCTCCACGCCCGCGAACTCCTTCAGAACCAATTTGATTGTTGTCCAACCGCAGCACGCGCAGTGGAACGGGTTGCGCCTTCTCAATATTGCTCGCAAGCTGCAGCACGCCGGCAATACCAAGGTTACAGATGGAAAGGTCGAGTTCCACAAGATAAGGAAGTACGGAACTAAAACACAACTTTTGAACACTGACGCCCAAATTATTCCCGCTACGCAGAGGCGGGAATTTTCTGCAAAACTGGTTGTTACTATCCTTCTCAACTCGATAAGCGTTAGCCTGTTTCCCCTGAGAGACAAGCGACTCCAAGTGCGATCTGTCTGAGAAAAAACACGGGAGAGACGCTGTATGTCAGAGGGACTGATTTCACAGTTGTCTAAAATGATTCCGTGGAGCGCAGGAAGGTCTAAAAGCATGGACGTAATGATACTTCCAGCTCCACCAAAATTGTGTCCACTTAGGTCAAGTTCAGCCAAACATTGACGAAATATCAACGGCGCTTCAACAAACTGCCCCAAAGCCGCTCTGCTCAGAGCATTGTTGGACACGTCTAGGGAGAAGCAATCGCGACGAGCAAACAAGTCCAAATCAGCAGAAACTCTCTTAAATGTTCGTCCCTTAGTTGACATAAACCAATGTCAAAATGTTGTAGGGACCTACACGCTGCCACACCAGCAGCCACCGCTCTCACTCCTTCACAAATTCCCTTATTTCCACGCAAGGACAAACGCCTTAGCCTTTTCGACAGGACAAGTACACAACCACATCCTGCACACTTTGAATCCCACAGTCTTCAAGTTTCAGGTCAGTGACCGTGTCCACTTCAATTAGGGAATGCAATAACCGTGCAACATCAACATATGCGGGAATACCTCCAATACTCAGCCGCGTTAACCATTTCAAACCATGTGTCAAAGCAACGCTAAGCTCCTCCACAACTCGCTGCGCATCCGGAAAGCTGGAAACTCCAGAAAGTGTCAAGCTCCGAAGTTGAACATGCCTCAATACACACCGCAAACCACCATAGCCGTTCCCTGAAAGTGAGGCCGTGGAGCAGTAGTTCTTTATACACAATTCCAAGGGGCGACCAATACGAGCTGTTGCGTGCGCGAGGCAGTACAGCGCATCGTCCCTCTCATCAGCGACGTGTATTTCAGGCCGGCCAAAGTGAAGCGCCCTGTGCGCCAGTGAACCCCTGTCACATGCACCGGACAGACAATAACCCCTGCATGCCTGACGAGGCAGAGCAGTTCTGATAAGAGATACGGCAACTTCCTGAACGTGCAAGTGGTGATGAACCAACTCTGTGGATTTCACTAACTTCCCCTGCGACTCACGCAAAAGCGAATACCACAAAGTGAACTTATATGCGGCATCCAATGTGACATACTGTTTCTGCATCTTCGTGTAGACGAAAAAGGAATATTTTTTTGCTAGGAAGAAAAACAAAAACTAGCAATGCGGCAATAACAGATATGCATCCATCTCTTACGCGGAAGGCGGGAAATGTAGAAAAGTTTAAATCATAACGACGCGTAAGCAACCAACCAACTACTTCGACCCTCTCCGAGAATCGCACCCGAACTTGATCTCAACTGGAAGTACACCTGTGGCTCCTCTCCAGCAGTTTGTGTGATAGCGTTCAACCAAAGCACTCATATCTCGTAGAAGAAATGTACACGGGGCATTATACAAATAAGCAACAACTTTCCGGAGCAATTGCAAGATATCTGCTACCACTGATGATTTGCTCATTTGGGAAAAGTGAGAAAACCACCTTTCAAAAATATGCGTCTGCTCCAGCGCGTTTATGGACCAAATGATATACAATTCCATGCTAGGCTTCTTTTCCCTCCAGCTCCGGAACGCCCTTCTCCCTCTCTGGAATAGACTACGCACGCCTCGGCCTCCTTTGGATTTTTGCAACCCTGCTCCATCATACAACCCAATCTCCATCGCTAGCTTTCCTGTAAGTTCTTCAACCAACTTGAAGTAATTGCGCAGAGCCCTCAACACACCATCAATGTCAGAAAGGTGTCCCACAGTCCTTAATTGTTCCATTGCATTGCACAAAGAAGTCAGGTAGCGTATTTTGATTCCTATGTGACTGACGACAGAACCTCCACCATTTTGGTACCATACCTCCTTCGCCACGTAGAGGTGGGGCGACACAAAGGCACCCTGCCTCATAGACACCTGAAGTCGACGTATCAACCAAAAAACACGTAACATGGGATCAACGGGAACACTAATTTTCTCCCCAGGAACCTGTCGCGGCACGTACTCAATCGGAAACAATGGTAACTCAGCTTTTTGTTCACTGAGTCTCTCCTTGCATGTAATTAAACTTAGCCGTCGATCGATCCTCTCAATATTGTGGTGCACAACATTGGCGTAGTCGCGGGGGAGGTATGGTGTAACACATTCCAACGCGGTTTTCGCGGCCCCGTACATCTCAGCCGCGTCGCCGGTGTCACCAGCAAGATCTAAAACCCTTGCCTGCCTCAGAAGGGTAAGAGACTGAGCAATCACCTCCAGCGTAACACTCATTCTCGTACCCCTAAGTGTGTTAAACAAGTGAATATGTATATATATATACATACATACAACAAGAAAGCAATAACATAAGACAAGCTGGAAGGCAGACACCACAGCTACAGACGCAAAAGATGCGTGGCAATGACAAACAATAACCCCTTGAAACTATAAACAGGCTCACGCCAAATGAGAAACAAACTGCTAAGCTCATGGGCAAATGACCACCTCAGCGCAGCCGGCGTGCCTCGCGCTCCGTCTCCATCAAGGAAAGCATGTCACCCTCCTTACACGGTCCTTTCACGTTGCGCACAATCGTGCGGTTGGCCTCAGAGGATCCCTCGATCGCCATCAAACGAACGCGAACTTGCGTCACATTGCCCCGGGATCCCGTACGACCCAGCACCTTAATGATGACACCAACCTGGGCTTGGTCCACCTGCTGGGCGACCACCTCCTCTTGAGTCGCCTTTTTATCCTTCTTGGTTGCTGTTGCTGCTACCTCCGCCATGGCTACAAAGCTTTGTGCAGCAGGTTGTTTTTAATTTGTTGCAATGCAACAGTAATAATAATAAAATGATAATCAGGGAAGAAAGAAATAAGTCAATGAAGATGCAACTGTGTTGCCCCTCCCCTCACACCACACCTTTTCACATTAACAGGACGAATGCCTCCTATGGTAGGAAGCGTTTAACCGATCAAAAAGAAAAAGATAATAAACAGGCTCACGCCAAATGAGAAACAAACTGCTAAGCTCATGGGCAAATGACCACCTCAGCGCAGCCGGCGTGCCTCGCGCTCCGTCTCCATCAAGGAAAGCATGTCACCCTCCTTACACGGTCCTTTCACGTTGCGCACAATCGTGCGGTTGGCCTCAGAGGATCCCTCGATCGCCATCAAACGAACGCGAACTTGCGTCACATTGCCCCGGGATCCCGTACGACCCAGCACCTTAATGATGACACCAACCTGGGCTTGGTCCACCTGCTGGGCGACCACCTCCTCTTGAGTCGCCTTTTTATCCTTCTTGGTTGCTGTTGCTGCTACCTCCGCCATGGCTACAAAGCTTTGTGCAGCAGGTTGTTTTTAATTTGTTGCAATGCAACAGTAATGATAATAAAATGATAATCAGGGAAGAAAGGAATAAGTCAATGAAGATGCAACTGTGTTGCCCCTCCTCCTCACACCACACCTTTTCACACGTGCGTGCATCATTTAAAAATAAGAAAAAAACAACATGTTAACACGGGCACGCCATCTGTTTTTCACGAATCAATCAATGGCCCCGCACGGACTACTCCCAAAAGTTTCTGCCTTACTTCACTGCACCACACCCACACCTCATGCGTTTCATGATCGATGCTCTGAGAAAGATTCGTTCAGAATCGTCAGTAGCCAGCGCCTCTTCTCTTCACTTAACTGAAGGACGCAACTGCTTAACGCATGCCACGACGGGCACTTCAGGTCATAATAAACGTAGTTTTCAACATACACCCACGTGAGAAATCCCATTATGCTTTGGCAATCCATTCGGTCCGTCATCCCGCCGTGCCCCGGAATCAAATCACCAAAATCTTTCAGCTTAAAAGCACGCTTCAAACCGCTTGCAAAAAAGCCGCCAAACGGCGCAACAAGAGAGGCAAGCACGCCAAAGACAAGTGCATGCTGTTGCACCTTAGAGCATCTAACACTATTCACGCACCCAAACGTCAGATACTTAAGAAACGGTGGCAGTGCAACATCCCGCTGCACGAACAATGGGTCCTTTTCGCACTGCATTGCGGAGTGGAAATCAGTCTTAGGGCAGTACATCAAGGGAAAGTAGCTGAGAAACCCGGCAAACCAAAACGACCAGATGGTTGTGAACAAAAAGGCCCCAACAAACCCCTCCACCGTCTTCTTCGGGGAGAGAGCCAATAGCCTCGTCCTCCCAAAAAGCTTACCAAAGACATAGGCCCAAATATCATTGTTCACAACACAACTTATAGGAAGAAGGAACCAAATCATTCCTCGCATCATGTTTGATATTTGCACGTAACCCTGGGCCGCAACGTACAACAGGCTCATCACGATCCACGCAAGCTGAATAAACTGGTAGCGGTACATTCCCTTTCGCAGTGAAAGCACAAATCCAACCATACCAACCAACGGGAAGCCGAATGCTACCTTCCCAATATTCCTGTAGTACGGCACAAGGTCCGGAAATGACGTAGTCAAAGGTTCACGTATACCATTCACTACCACAAGAAACATAGTATTGCAAAGGAACCACAATTTCAAAATTAAAACGGATGGTAATTGCCTATTCTTTCTCTCCTGCTGATTAATTCTGCTAATCTCGTGAAACATCGTGCATAAAACCACGATAAGAATGGGGGTGACTACCTCAACACCCTTGGATATGAATGCGAGGGAAGTGTACGCCATAATCAGGGAATATACAGTTCGGTTAACAACATCTTTGTAACTACGAGCTCCAGCCTCACCATTCGTGGAAAGGCAGGCCTTCTGCCCTTGGCTTGGAAGGGAGATGTTCCTTTAAGGGGTGAAAGAACCCGTTTGATATGGTTGCTTTTCATCAGTAAAAGTTCACTGGGGTTTCCAAAGGTGAAATTGAAACGGAGAAATAGGGGACATGAGGGAAATTGCTAGTGGTGCACAGCCGCCTACGTTGCATGCAGCAACTCAAGTAAGATATGAGGTAGAACATTACAACAAATGGAGAAGGTCCATAAGGATGCGGGAGGGGGGTACAAAATTATCACCATCGCACTTCAGACATAAGTAAGTAATTCCGGTAACGTTCACTAAAGTAAAGTTAATAATAATAATAATGTATGTATGTATTGGAACAAATAATAAGAAATAATAATAGAAGAGGTAAAAATATATATAATAAGTGATTTTAACACTGGATTATAAGGTGCGTAAAAGCCGTTTTGCGAAAAGAAATACATATATATATATATATATATATCGTCTTTTTTTCTTGTTTTAACCCTCTCCCTCGCCCCATGTAAGTAGATAATGTAAATATCTACGCACGCATGATGGGTGCCTAAGGTTATGCTTCCTCAAGTTGAAAATACCAACATCCGCGTAGCGTTGGGAATAACAATGGGCTGGACGCGTCCGCACAGCCCAATCATTGGGGTCGCTCGCACGCTGCGCGATGGACTGTAAGTAGAGAACATTTCCTACAGCCACAAGAGCCTACGCCTAAGTTCCCTCTTCATCATCTGCACCTCGCGATTTCCCCCGCTCGAAAGAATCGATGCATTTTCCATGGCCCGCCTTCCCAGGTAATGGACGGTCTCCTTCACCGGCCCATAAGGAACATATTTGAACACAGTGAAGCCCGCTTTCTTTAGCGGAATCGTCAGGTTGTCAGCCATGCCGTACAGCTGCGCGAATGCCACATAACCTTTAACGGGGGGAAGATGAAGGACTGCATCTGTTATGTCTTCTACTGATTTTTGATTGTGGGTTCCAAAGAGAGCTTCAAACGGCACATCAGGCAATCGTACTATTTCTCTTAGAATCCGCTCTGAAACCGCCTTGTAGCAGGCGTTGGTCTCCTCATATGTTGGAAAAATGGGACTCTTGTAGTTGTATTTCTCTGCTGTTTCCCTTTCTTGTCTCATGTAGGCCCCTCGCACAACTTTTCCGCCCCAAACCCACCCTTCGAGCTCCGCCCTCGTTAAGTCGTTGAAAACACGATCTTCGGTGTAAGTCAAGTAACACTGGTACGTGTTATACACGGTTGCTCCCTTCCTGTTAAACATGCGCTGGAACTGCAGTACGATATTGTCAATGGCAAGCTGGTAAAATGTTTGTTCTGCGTCAAACAAAACACGTACACGCAAATCTTTTGCCGTTCGTACAATAACGGACAACCTCCAGTGCAATTGTCGCCACAGCTCACGCTCTTCGGTTGTCAGTTTGGGAAGTTTGTCGATAATTATCTTCTGCACGTGGGTAGGATCCAATGCAAGAACCGCCTCAGACACCACTGTCTTGAACTTATAGTAGTTGGTTCTTCCTTCATTGTCCGGGTCAAGAACATCAAGAACTGCCTTAATTTCGTCCTCCGTGTATTTCCGTGAGGCGGCTAGGTTGGTAAGTCCTTTCCGTACCTGATCTCGTGTGATGTAGCGCTTGTGCTCCGTCTTTGTTCCCATGACAACATTACATTCTTCCACCGGTGGTGGTTGCTCCTCTGTAAAGTATTCTATCCAGTCACGGTGAACCATGTGGAGGATGGCTGAAACACGAGCAAGAAGCTGAGGATCACACATTCCTGTTACCTTCACTGCCGCCAAACCAACACCACCCTTCGGCTTGTGCAGTGCCGAATGCAACACACACATCACATACAGTTTCATGTTTTCGTCATATGCTTGCTTATGGGGCAAATAAGTAACTGATGTGTTGTTGACAAGACTCGCCATGGATAAATTGGGTGCCTCTGCCATTCCCGGTGCCGGCGCAAATCCCTCAGCATCGGCCTCTGCGGCGTAGTCCAAAACTGAGCCAATACCTAAGCCCTCAAGCGACTTGATAGTGTTCCTGAGCTCACGGTCTGCTTCTCCAGCACAGAAATGACCGTAAACAGTCTTTTTCACGATCGTGTTATACGTTAAAAACGGTCCCAATACGGACTCAGCACGTTTCATAAGCGCCACAGAATTATTGGAAATAAATTCGATACTACACATCCGAAGCACAAAAAGGGCACGTAGGAGCCACCAAATAGATTTTTGCCGAAATATGGTGGGGTCTGAAAAGTCCACTTTCTGTAAGGTCCGGAGGTGAGCTCCTTTAGTACCCGCAACTTGGAGGTGACGAAAAACGATGCGAAACATTTCAGTCTGTCGTATCTGCAGTAATACCTTCGTAAACACAACTAGAGGCAATGAGATGAAAGTAAAGCTGAGTACCACATCATTCAAAATAGCACGACCGCTGCCACAGGTCTAACCTCGCAGTGTTATGATTGTGTCCACGCATCATGAACGACAAATATAACTATGGAAAAGAAAAAAGAAGCCGCCACACATACACCAAAGCGCTCGCAAAGCGTTCCGGTCGGACGTTAAGCTCACCAACAGCCCCCACGTTGTCGAGGATGCAACCTGCACGACATATGAAGCGCTGCAGATCCGCTACCACACTCGGCAAGCGAGGCATTGAAAATGAAAGACAACCTGTTGCTGATACACGCTGCCGCGTTTATGGCACTTGGGAAGGATTAACTTTCAGGGAAAAGGGTATACCTAACAAAGCCTCCAACAAAGCACTCAGCAGCGGAATAGTTTAGGCCTTGTTTTCCTTTACGGCGGGTAAGACAATAAAAAGAAAATAACTATTTATGCTAAAGAAACACGGTCGTGTTATTTCACCTTCATATTACAGCAACATGGTTTCATAATAAGTTTCTCAAAATACACTTACGAATCAGAAGAGCCGAAAGTGTCTCCAACCCGCCTCCCACACAGTGGAGAGAGGGTTGGGTTGAATGGGCTTTCTAAAACTTACACCGTTTTGCAGACAGCCGAAAAGGTTTAAAAATATATATCCATGTGTGCATATAGGAAAAACCGGACAAGTTAATGTCACGAGACATTAAGTCCGAGACCATTTATATCGCAGGCTCTCAGAAAACATATTAAAATCCGTTAAACCAGCGTTTGACATGAACAAATATGAGAGGCTATTGCTCACAGCCTCTTGTGTAGTACACATCTTCCGAATTATATTTGTAGCGTCAAGCACCTCTTAAAGCGTGTTTCAGGCGCACCCGAAAAGAAGGACGAGGAAAGAAAGGAAGTGAATGCACTTTCTCATCGCATATGCATCTGGTGCTCACTGTGCGCTACTGCGAAAGCAAGAAAGCTTATCATTTTCACAGAACAGATAGCCAAAATAATTTCTTCAAAAAATGAAAAAGTACGCTTTGGGATGGTTTAACAAATGATCCGCCCCTGTTAAGTGCTTGACACCCCTCACCTGATGCACATTGTGGTGCTAAAGCGAACGACTGAGTAATGTACAGTATTACCATTGCGCGGCAGAAGCTAAAGGCCGCACGTTACCTTCTTGCAGCAGAGCACACATATGTCGGTGAATAGTGGCACAGATACAAACCACGAAAAAAGAGTAGTGTCTCAAATGTGTTCATCAGTGCGCCAAAAAATCCAGGAATAAGGCATCTATCTCCAAATACTCCAATGTTTACGGCATATCACCCATCATTATGGTGAGCCCGTAGACAAAAAAAATCCTTACAACGCTAATGAGAAACTCAGAGAAATTAAGGCAGTCCAGCTTTGCTTCGATTAGCCCTCATTCCTTACCTGTCCACGCGTGAGATCGCTAACGCTACACAAAGAACTGAATATCAACGACAGTATCGAGCTACACAAACCTCGTGGACAACAAACACGAGACGCCAAGTTACAGTATTAAAAAATGTGAACGCAGCATCATGATCTCACATCATACTTTCCACGACAGTTAACTTGATCACTCCACTGGTTGCCCCTCCCAGATAAACAAACGGCTTCGCGTAACATCTCCACTACGTTCAGTCTCCGAACCTAGCATCATATGGACGGTGAAACTTACTACAACCAAAGGTTATGTCTCATCCCATCACTTTTGCCAACAACCAAAAAGATAATAATTACACAGAATAAGCCACAAGGGCCATCCATCCAACCCGCAAAGCAATTGCAAGCAAGAGCCCGAAGATGGGATCCGTATGAGCCACCCAGCACCTCGACGCAAAATGCGGTCACGATGACCCCAGTTTACTCAAAATGCTACACGTTACCCGTCAAAACACAACACAGGGAATGTTAGTGTTCGACTGTAAGCCTGAGATCCATTCTGGCGAGGAGATGTGAATTGCGTGAGCATAATAACATTAATGTGTAGAACTGCATCTTCCTTCAGATACCCAGGTAAGCTGGAAGAAATAGTCATATTGCACGAATGGGGAAGAGGGAAAACAATGCAAGATGTCATCTACTATCTTTAACCCAATCATTCAGTACATCAAACTCAACCAATGTCCCGTGAGGCAATTAAAATATGGATAATGAATGAATCAGTGTATCCTGCTCGCTAGCTTCCAATAAGTCATATCCACACAGGCTTCGAACAACATGCAAATGACCTCTGCTCCCACCAAACCTTTGTATTTTACCCAAGAGCACCCACTTCCTCACGTTAAAGCAATAGACTGAGCGATCAAGAGGTGATGAAATGCAGGCCATGTCGTCCAGAAACGCAGCCTCCGCACCACAGAACCGCGACCCACCTACGGCACAGCACATCTCGTATACAGGCTCGTTACTACGTAAATATCTCAAATCCCATAATTTTGCTTCTCCATTACTCGCAACTGAAACAAAATTGAATGTGTTCTCCACACCATGAAGATAGGACACAGACGCTTCCTTGTGCTTCGGCGAAGTGTCACTAAGCCCAAATGAGAGCGGGTCATGGAGTGGAACGACGCGAATGTTCCATTACGCATTCCGCATAAAGCAAGCGGATTGCTCCCATAACCTAAAGAAAATATTTCCACAGAAGAAATCGGCGTCGTTCTGAACCAACAAACCTTTTTTATAATGGGTGAGAATTCTCCCGGCACAGTGATGGCAAAGAGATCCCTACCTGAACCCAGCAAAATACATGTCCCGTCTCCGACATGCAAAGAAGTCGATGATAAACATTGGGGAAAGCCAAAAGTATGACAAGATGTGAAAACATCCTTTGGGGCAGTCGGATTTGCAGGATCCCACCTCATATGTGTGACCTCTCGCCCTCCCACAAGCGCCACTGATTCCGCATCAATAGCATAAATTCCCATTATGGCGCTGTTAGGTTGAAAAAAGTCAACCTCGTGGCGTGTTAACACGTTGTTCTCCACCACGTTTAGGCATGGTTTGGGTTCGGCGGCGTAGAAGACAAACCTACCATCTTCAAGGGTAGTCATCGCGCTACTAACTTGCATTCTGTACGGCGCTGACGTCCAAGAATGTTTTTCGCTTCGTAGTGCCTCAGGTGACTGCATGAAGCTGACAAATGTCTCAGGCCTCACCACCCGAAAATACCGAAAGTCGAGACCATTCCCGAAATTCGGCTCCCTGAAAATTGGAAAACAACGAGATATCCCAGTGCTATTATATATGTAGAAACCATTGTCAGCCACCTCCAGAAGGGTCACCAAAGCAGTGCGGTCGGAGATTTCACGGATGTTGGAAGCATCCCAAAGAATCACCGACTCACGTGGCAGGCGGCGGCGCTTGGATCGCTTTACACCTCCATCCCCAAAATACGTTTCTGGACTTCGTTTAACCGCATGTATGTGGAAGTACTTTTTCCTTAACGGGCAGTATATTGTCCCGTACCTTACAGTGACAACATCACCGTTGTGGATAACAGATAAACATGCCAAAGGACGCGCAATCGCCCTGCTGTTTGTTGACCTAGAATTAAGCAAAAGTGATGTCCGAAGATCTTCGTCCGATGAGGAAGAAGACCAACTCATCGGCATGGTACTCTTCATTGCGAGGGGGAAAAATGCAAAGGTCAAGCGACGAAGCGAAGAAACAACCAGCGTTTGCATATTATACATCACCTGGAATTTTCCTTTTCAAAAAACAGAAAACAGGCTTCGTACAACAATTCTTTTGCCAATGAGGTTAAGTTGCCCAGGAAAATTAAAGACAGTTGATAAACAGTTTGACAGATAAATCAATCAAAACAGCACACCACTGGTAATCGCTATCAGATTAAAGCTATCAAGAAAGGGAAAAAGAAATTTATCACCCCAAGTATCTGGGACAAAGGTTAAAGGAAATCACGAGTACAACAAACGTAAAATAATTTTAAAAAATAAGCTATTCAATCACACACGGGTGTTTTACACCCCAATGCTCTCGAAGAAAGCATCGGTATTTGGTTCCCTTCCCAGGAAACTTTTCAGCATTTCATCTGGATCCCTTCCACCTCCAACACCAATTACGTTCGAAACATATTGGCGGCCAACAACAGGGTCCAGCAGTCCATTATTCCTCTTAATGAAGGTATACAAGTCAACAGCAAAAACTTTGGACCACATGTAACCGTAGTACCCGGCGCCGTAGCCAGTTAGGTGGCCAAAACCACATTCGACATGTGTATCACACTGGCATTCAATGTATGGGTTGATCCGTGAACGAATGTTTCTCATCAGCGCCGATGTGTCCATCTCCTCTGGAGCCCTCATTGCCGCAAATGGAGCACTGAAGATATCCAGCGAGTACGTGGCAAACTCCAACTGCCTTAGCGAGCTCCACCCACTGAACGCATTTCGGCTCTTGACACTAGCCTTGACAAGACTAGAAGGTAGTTTCTTCCCTGTTTTGTAGTGGCACGACACATTACTCAATATGTCCTCATCCCACACCCACTCCTCCAGCATTTGAGATGGAAGTTCGACAAAATCCCTCTTAACTTTGGTACCTGCAAAAGTAGCCATCCGGCTCCGACCAAAGAGAGAATGAAGGGCATGTCCAAACTCATGAAAAAACGTAATCACGTCATCGTGACGGAAAAGTGATGGGCGTTCACCTGACGGTGCTGGAAAGTTCGCAAGAACCACTGCCAGTGCCGGAGAAAACTCGGTTTCAGAACCCTCCAGGAGCACTGGAGGCACCACCGAAAAACAGCAAGCATGTGAGTATTTACCTTCTCGGGGAAATAAATCCAATATCACGTGGCCCAACGTACCATTTATCCTGTTATCCAGTACATGGAGTGTAAACGCATCACTGTGCCAAAGCTCAGCACCATTGTTGATACGTGTAAAGGTTATGTCAAAGAATTTTTCGTAAATATCAAAAAGACCTTTCACAGTGGTGTCAAGCGGAAAGTGTTCCTGTATTTCTGTCTCGCTCACATTAAATTTAGTCTTCATGATGTGATTCATCACGAACGGTACATCATAATCTCGAAGGCGCCCCTCTTCCGTAAGAAGACAACTCTCGTGTAAATTGTCCTTTATTAACTCCAGCTCTGTTACCCACTTCTTCTGAAGACGGGGAATAAGACTGTCAACAAAGCCCTCGCAACCCTTGGAGACTTGGCCATCGTGTTGTCCAAGTTTAAGTCGCCGTAAGACGAAAACCCCAGGAGCTCCGCCAACTTGTGGCGCTTGACCACAATCTCCTTCAAAACAGGCTCATTCACTGGATATGCCTTATTGTTGGATGCACGCAGCATCGCCCTGCGGGTAGACGCAACTTCACAATCCTTCATCACGCCAAAGTACGTCGGGTAATCCATCTTCAACACAAACTTACCACTTTCATCCCTCTTAAGTCCGTCCACCAAGCTCTCCGGAACGCCCAACAGCTCCTCAGCTGAGACAACAATCTGGCTTTTATCCTCACTGATGTTACGAGAAAATGTCACACAGAGAGACGTAAGCTCTTTTTGCAACGACACAACCTCCTCCAGTTTGCCGTCTGATAACTCCAACCCTCTCCTTCTGTATCCCTTAAGCTCTTCATCGAGCCAGTAGGAGTACTCCCTGTCCCGCGAACCTTCAACATAATCCGCCCTGTACTGAGGGTCTTCTGAAACGCTTTTAAGCACTTCGAAAAGCCGTTTATTGGATTCGAAACTGTCGATACAAAACGACTGTAGCTCCACCATTTGTTTGTTCGCCTCATCCCGCGTTGCCTCATCGGGTGATACATTCATTGCCACGGCGAGAATACTCGCTGAGACACCGACCTCTGCAGCGGCGACATCCGCCACAGAAGCCGTGTTGTGAAACGTACAATGGGACTTCTCAAGTGAATATATGCGATTTAATTTGTCAAGCGCTCTGTTCTTAGCCTCATTTGCAATCGATTGGCATGCTGACGGCGATTTCGGAAAAATAAGGCCACATGCAGCGGCATCAGTAACTTCCACAAATAACTTAGGTGTCATATTCTTCTTCTGGTGCACGACTTCCTCGCAAACATCAACAAGCAAGAGTGAAAAAATAGCCAAAAGATAATATTTAAACGCACTCAATTGTAAGACAAGGCGCGCTCCATGTGCAAAGTGGAAAACGGGAAGCCTGTAACAAAAGGATCATTCCCTCAAAGATATCCCATTACGCGAAATTCCTGTGAAATACACATATTGATGTGGATACGTTATCCTACTTTGCCATAGTTTAATAAATGTATCCACCCCCTATGGGACTGACGTCCACTAGTCAATAAAACAACATACTACTTCAAAGCTAAGCAAGCGCACAAAAATTTTAAAAACGCATAAATCTTATATAACTCGTACAAATTAGATTAGTACCATACGTCATCTCGAGAAAAGGAGCACAACAAATGCCTAATCATTATTTTATCTCCCTCTTGTTACCTTCACATGGTATCCACTAATTAGCATGAAGAAACAGCAAAATAAAACAACTCAGCGAGCACCGTCAAGGGAGACGGTCACATATACATTGTTCTCTTTTTGCATGTATAAGTACGTAGTACTTATCGAGGAAACTTAACTTGCCCAACCACATACAAATATAAAAAAACTCGCTAATGAACAGAAATAACTTTGACAGTCACGAGAATCATTATATGTACTCCCTGAAAAAGAAGAAAGTTCTGGAAGGGGACTTGTCAAAAACACCTCACAGGTGTAAAACGCAACAAACGTTAATAACTCCCAGAGGTATCATCACCTGGAAACAGAAACGAGGAACAAGCGGACGAGCAAACGCAAACACACCAAAGCGACAGTACAGGTGTCTACGAAGTTATCCACTGTAGCAGAAGCTTTAAATGGTTTCTTAAGATATGGTAAAGGGGAATGGCCACACTGGGCAGTACTATAAATTTACTAATGAATAACCACGTAGGATAAAAAGAAGCCATGATAATTATTTTACAAAAAATTGCCATACAAGTATACTTAAACCAATACAACGTTACACACGTGGGATACTAATGACCGCCCAGCTACCCACATCTAGTACAAGAAATGCAAACTTGTCACGGTAAAAGATTAGAAACGTTTCCTATCAACTCCAGAAAACGCAAAAAGACATTCGAAAGGGAGAGCGCGTGTTACTTTGCTAAATTGTATTAACAATGTGATGGAGAAAGTCCACCGTCCATGCTGAAAGAAATGAAGTGGTAAAATAACCGCATTCGGTCAGCAGATATCAGTCAATGAAAATTCACAATCCCGCAAAGGATATAATAACCTCTTATTGACACCACCTCATAATCACGCATTGGCGGAGATGCTTGTATGCTACTGCTCGTACTCCAACATCTTCTGAGCAAAAAAAAATAACAGTAACTGCCATGAAGTAAAATTCAAGTTATATTAGATGTGCGCTCACCATTCATCGACCCCAGCGGCTCATGCTTCCTTCGTTTAAGTAAAACTAAGCACATCTCATCCACATTCGAATATATTCACCTCCGGCACTGGAACTGCTTGGTCTTACTCTTGAATACGTTTTTCTAAAAATAAAAAATAGCAAAACCAACACGGAGTTTTTGCTTTCCCCACAACCTGAATCACCAATGGGGTGGACCGATAAAAATTCACCACACAGGTGCCAACAACAAAAATTAAAACATCAAAAAACATTTTGTAGTACTATTTGAGGGAAAAAAGCTACCCATCGCAGTATCATGAATAAAAGCACCTCGTACCAGAAACAGCTCATCAATCAAAGGAGGAACACCCGACTCCATAACTTCATCGTATTGTGCAGATGACCTGTATTTATTCCTAAAACATTAGATACGTCATCACTATCACAAACGTCATTTGCCCATGGTAATCCAATATGGTGAACAGCATACCACAACCCTCCCGTGAGAGTAAACACCCAACCTAGCACATCCAATGTTCAGATGGTAAAAGAAGGAATTAATTATGCGTGTCCTCAGGACATGGCGGGAAAAAATATTAATGGCCAACAAAGAAATTCATATACTTCATCGGAAAATCACATCAAAGTTGTACATTATATAGCGAGCAGGCTAGTTGAAGCCACAACCCATCTCAGGATCATACGTCCAACAGCATAGGCAGATAATAAGGATGAAACGGGCCTTTTCTCAACAAAAAAGCACTCAAAAATAGAACCCAAGGGATAAAGCAAACACTTTCTAGATGACACAAGTGTACACCATGAAGACAATCTGCCCGCAGTGTCAGCAACAAAGAACTATGGTATTGCTTTCACACGAAAAAAGTGGTACTATCTTCAAACAAAAACTCTGGGTTAGCGTCATGGATAAGGAAATTGAAATCCGGAGGGTACTCGCCATCATGGCCAACCTAAACTTTTTGATTAGCAAACGTGGAATGCTCAAGCACTAGATGAAATACATAATAAAATGAAAGCAGTCACCAAGATAAAAAGAAAAAAATATTTTCAGTTAGGAAATCCCACCCATTCTGGTCGGATGAATTTTCCTTTAAAAATATATACCTACGGCAATGTGCCGCACATATATACAACCCCATGTAAGACACATACGCTGCCTGTCAGCCCGTGCATATCCATTGAGCAAAATGGATAAATTTGCACAGGAAAAAACCATAAGGTTGCACAGAACTCAAAGGAGAACAAGAGGAAAAGACATGTTTACAAAAAGAAGCAATTAAGTGGAGTATGAGCATTGTGTTTACACCCAAAAGCAACATTCACGCTAGTGAAAAAGAAAAAGCGGCCACAAGTAAATACATAGTGGAATAACAGAAGTGTGCACACCTACAGCTGTTAGGGAGGTGTGCGCAGAAATCGACTGTTCGACCGCTGGCTCACCAATAATATAAGGGTTAAAAAAAAACAAGGTCTTCACTCGTTTCAGAAACAGCTCCAGACGACAATGAGAAGAACCGCTTGACTTGTAAGATATAATACTCTGCTTCCGCGGAAACAAAAAAACCTTGGCTGACCATCACAAAGGATGAAACCGTCATGGTCATCATAAGCCATATATTAGCTACCGCATATATATGCGTGTCCCTATTGATGAAGCCATTACCGCAGTAACAAATATGCACTACCTGGTTATCGTTCACATTGCGAACAAGCTACGAAACAGCGAACAGAAAAACTCTATGCAAAAACCGTTTGTGAGACACCTTACGCACAGGCATGCCAAATTGTGTTGAAGTTGCGCAATAACATTCATTCCCATATCACGTAGCACGCACTGACTGCGGAAGGGAATCGACAATTTCACAATCGGCAAACACCTCGCTTAATCCCCTGTAAGTTTTTTTTTGTATAACATACGGTGAAGGTATAGCCGATATCGAGGGGTATTCTGAGGCCACGTCGCTACGCATGCCGTCGACGATCACTGCACAAGATATCAGGGCCATCATATCCCTAATGCTTACAGGGATGTTATCGCATCGAATACATCACAATAATCCATCGAAAAGTTATCAGGCACGCTTTTGCTAGTGAAGGATAACGAAAAACGAATGTAACCAGGGTCACAAACGCAGTACAACTACCACTGGGAACAAAATCAGAATGCCGTGACGAAGCGAGTGGCAAATATAAATGCACAAGAATAATTCTTGTTTGAGCCACAGCACGCCGTCACAAGGTTTAATGGAACTGGTCAGGAAAGTACAAGTCAACAACGGGCAACAACCGCACGCCTTATTGGAGAAAAACATCTCACCATCAGCATGACAGGGCAAACGAAAATCCGTACGAGGCGCGGCAGTCTGGCAACCCGCTCCGGCACGCACTTCAACACCGCCTGTCGCCTCTACGAAGGAAAATCCTTTTCGCGTGAGGGCCCAGCTGACGGCAACTTGGAGAAATGCATCAATACACACAACAGCTTTGAGAACGATTAGAAACGTGGTTACAGGTGCCAAACATATCGATCATTCACTGGAAAGTGTGTTTTTCAATTCATAGAGAAGATTAGTAGCTCCATTATCCGATACTGATTAGGGGGAATATGGTGGGGCCATATCCACCGAAAGGAAGCCCCAACGGCCATCAAGCTTGCATTAACGCAGAGCGACGATGTGAAACAAAGTGAAACATTATTTTTGTAGGAGGGAATCCTACTCTCTCCTGGTCACTCAGGGTCATCTGACACGCTTCAAAAGTGGAGGAGCTGCAATCGGAAGAAAGCGGACACTTTGAATTTAAAAGTCTGGCATGCTTAGAGTGGTCACAGCACTTTGCACTATGCGGCAATATCCAAAGCATACTCACAAGAGGTGGATGTGGATAAGTTCGGTTGAAACCATTTGCACAGACGCGTCCCAGGGTAGCACTAACACTAAAAGAAGGCAACCAAATTCACACCAGTAATAAAGCAAACTAACAGTGTATTCCGGCTGTCACTTCGCGAAGCTACATGAACAAACGCTTCGCCATACCTTCCAGCGTTTTTATATAAATGTAAAGAGTGAATGTGAATTGCTCCAGACTCAAATATACGCACTTTAGTGCTTTCACTTCACTCAAAAATACTCGGTAACTCGCTCCTCACTTTCACTTTGGCGTCACCGGTAATACCCGTTGCCGCGTTGTTTGCGACACTGACGGCTTGTTGAATCACCTCCACGGAGTTCACACGCGTGCTTCACATTGTTAAAACACAAGCTGGAAAAAGCATGAACCCCTTCAGCTTGGTTGCCCCCATAATTATTTCTCGTATATTCTCCAAGCGGAGGTGTGTGCCAACAGCTTTCAAGGGACGCGCCTGCACACCATGTGAGGAAGATGGAGTCTTTCTCCAAGCCGCGATGGGGCTTCATTCTGTGTGGTGAAGCGTGGCTGCTGTTGGGTTCCTTGGGCAAAGCCATTGTTGCCACACAGGTTATGCCCTCTTTAATGTCTCCAATTCCCGGTGCTTAGTTACTGGTATTCACGTCTCTCTGCCAACAAGTGGCCATGATGATCCTTACGTTTCTTTAACAGTCTAACACACGATGCGTATCTCTTCCACTTGTGGCATCGTTGTCCCCAATACAGCCCCGTGATTGTACAAGAAGATGCTTCCTTTGGCCACTGTCCAATGACATGTTATGAGATGGCTCCTCACATTCCACTTCCCGGCGCGCACAGGTTGCTTCCATGGCGCCTGTCTCCTGGTTGAAAGCTTGTGAAGAAACATAATGAAACCGCTGCCTCAGTTAGGTCACTGATTTCCACATCCCACATGAGGTCCTCAACCGCTCCAGGTATGCCTCATGTTGGCGACGAGTTACAACAATCTTCTTGACAGTGCGCCATCCCGGTGGAACCTTCTCACCAGAGCCTTTTTATATATATTACATCCTTCCTTGGTTCGTACAACTTCCAGTGGTTCTCTATGAGCTCTAGGTGTGTCAAAACGCATTGTCGCGGTGCTGTAGCATACCTCTGACGGAAGTAATGCGAGGTGGAGTGTTCGTGAGTCTTTTTGTCAAGGGGCGCGCAGAAAAGCGGGTTGACGGCAAAAGGGAAAACATGAGCAACTGCTCCAGTGCTGTGGGTCTTGCCATATAACTTCTGAACGGCGGAATCGGCCCAGAAATCTTGGGTATATGCTTCCATGAGCTTCAGCGACCACCACGTGTGGGGCCAAGTTCCTCCATCACGCTTTCCCATACAAAATGCACTGAGGGATTCCCTCAAATATTATCACGAAGTATTTTCATACATCACCATCACGTACTCATTTCTAGCTCCGTCATCGGCCAGAGGGCATTTTGCGGTCCACAGAGCTGAGGGTACTCTCACGGATGTGGCGTGTTATTGCACCCTCACTTCCGCTCGCCGTCAGCCTTTACTGGTTCAAAAACTCGGCATGTTCATTCAGCACGGGGCGTGATGGCCGAAACAGGGAAGTGTGTCCACAGTTTTCTCTCACCCCATACCGTATGTGGACACCACAACATCTTCAACACCTTATGTAGAAGATTGGCCGACCACTTCACTTGTAGAATCCAAAATCCCGTGGCACTTCACCGGCCTCGAAAGGCGGCACGATAATCGCACATTTCCTTTTTGTGGAACATACCTTGTCCGTAGGCTCATGATAAACAGATTCAATTTTTTGTCTTAATTTTCATTCCAAGCCATGCCACGTGTTGCAATGCAGTATTTCCTGGGTAACTACGCCCTCGTTACTCCTTCATGCTTTCCTCGAGCTCGGCCACCCACCATTGCTATTGCCAGATGCTGTCGAATGTGTTCGTTTTCCTCATAAGCGAGGCGCCCTTTGCTATTATCGGCAGCGCTCCAATTGCGCAGGAACAACTGAAAATGCGGCAAGCACCTTTGGAGAAGCACTGGCGCAATCATGTGGCACAGTTAATGCAGCACTCTGATTGGTAGCCAACAACCGGGCTTCTTTGAAATGAACCTTGTGGCCTTTTGCCCCCACAGCCTTAGGAATATTTTACTGTCATTGCTGTTCTCTTGTTTAGCAACACACCTTCTCTCTTGAAATCCATCCGTTACGCAGTGCATCACAACTGACACCGGTGTCCATCTTGGGAGTTCCTTTCTTCTTGGGTGTTACTTTGTTTACCGTTTCTTGAGTATATTTGGATACACTTGCTTCAAAAACATAGGTGCACTCTGTTGCCCTCCCAAAATCCGTTCCCCATTACATCATTAACCAATCCTTCATGTTTACAATGATTGGGCTTTCTCCACGCATGTGGTGTCACCGTGTTTCTTTGAAGGCGGAATACCGTAACTCTTGGTGTCAGCTTTTGCATTGCGGGCACTAACCTCGTTCTTTCTGTCAACGCAGGAAGTGGAGCTCCGCTTGCTTCGCCATGGATCCTAAGCGGTGCGGCATCTGTTGTAGACTGCTCGTCTGTTCGTAAATTGCTCACACAGAAATCACCGCATCAGCAGCTTTCGCATTCTGTTTCAAGCATCGACCAGAAGAATTCTTCCTCTGACAGGCCATCCGCACTCGCCTTCAATGGACTCAAAAACATTTACAGGCAGTCGACATGTGCCCAGAAAACTGCTTTGGCAATATTTTTCAAAGCGAACAGAATTGCATGGGGAGGGAATGTTGTTATTTCTGTTGCTCTCGCAATGAAAAGTCGTAGCTACGGTGTTTGGACACAGCTTGTGCAAAAGTCAGAATCTCGTCACTTTTTCTGCCGTTTATCCCTTCACCATTAAACACACAACTGAGCCGTACAACTCCGCACTATGATTGAGAACCCGCCTTCTATGCGGCTGTCCTTGAGACGTTGGTAGTGTCTGTTCCTGGCAATCCAATGTCCTTTAGCCGCTATGCTTGCGCAATACGGGAGGCGAATGATGACTGCTCATCATATTCTCTTGATTAGCCTTTCATGATTTGTCTATTTCTGCAGCAACCAAATTGCCTTCATGGATCAACGGAACTGCTCCTTTCCCCATATCACTGTCCAGGGACGGGGCACGGCCACTGAAACCCATAAAAGCACATTTGCGCATGGAGAAGGGTATCTTACACGTTCTCCTTGCCATAGGTGTCCGCGATATCAACAGCCACCACTCCGGTTGGCAGACTTTTCACCTGCTGCTATATCTCAAGGCCGAGTGGATGCTGGATCTCTGTGCCGCTGTGATGGCTCGGGCGTGGCAGATGCCTCGCTGTGACATTCTGAGTTGGCTAAGAATGAAACGGGGATGTGCCGTCAGTGTGCTTGAAGGTTTTTTATACCTTTCCATCCGCCTTGACAACAAGTTCCTTACTTTTTGTTTTCACTATGGGGGAATGTTGCTTGACTGAGAACCTGAGAGGGAGCGGTGGGCCATCCGAAGCGCACCAGCCCTTACACAACCCGAAAAGCAAAAACAATTTTGCATCATTGCTTTCAACTTGATGTGCAAGCAGGAGACCTTAACTTTAATAATTCTTGATTTCAGACCGGCGCACAATCCAGGCGTAGACTATCTTGTGGAAGGTATTACGCCTTTGGTATCCTGGAGACCACACTCCAGCAAGGGCTTTGGAAATACAGAGATGATAAGTAAGATGTGGTGTTATATGTATTATTTCACAAAAGTGCGATGTGAAAGGCACTTAAGAGAGTACTTGAGGAACAAACGTCAGCCCCACAAGGACAGCGAACAACATGAGCGCTCGTGAAAGGCAGCACCGGTGTGATCAGCATGAAAATGCTAGCGTACGGGTGGAGGGTGCGAAAGTACACGTGCGACAGACGCTCCCGCAGCATCAGCAAACGTAGTGCCAACTGGCAGATAGCATGGCGGGAGTTAATGAGAAAGTCATAGAACTCGAAAGGTGAAAGCGGCCAGAAAGACTCACAACCGCAGACAATCTCCAATACGGAAAATGACCAAGTGAACCATCTGCAACTGTGGACACAGATGCCTCGCCACATAAAGTTGAAGACCAACGGCATGGCAAGGTGCCTGGAGAACACACATTTCTAACTCCACTAGAAACGAGGTAAGGGACAGCATCGTGGGAAGGGTTTTGGGGGTATGCAGCGAAGCAGATAAAGGGCGTGGTACCACGGCATCGAGAAAGTTTTAGAGGCACCCGAAATGTGTAAGCGTACTGAGGAATGCAAATGAGACCGCAGGGACTTACGCGAGCATCCCGCAGCTCCATGGGATATTTGCTGCCGCCTTCGCCTGAGCAGGTTCTGGTTGCTTATCCGATTTCTGCTCCCGTGTCACCAAACCCCACGCCGGGCTCATAGCCACGCAAGGTGGCACTGTGCTGCGGGCTCTTATGATTTGTTGAGAGAGCTGTGACCAATAGCACGTTTATTTTTGGTGGGAGGCAGTGAGCACAGTCACGCGCCTTGCAGACAGCGGGGTGTTATCCGGGAGTGCGAATGCGGGATGATTGCGATGCTTAGCGGGCTCCATGTAACATGGGAGTGGTCTCCTTTGCATGCTGAATGGGGAATGAGGAAGAGACCAACGAATCCACAGTCGAAGGAAGCAAAGTAGTGTTAGTGTGAATAAAATGAAACAACATGTTGCAATGTGTAGAGTGTCTTGAGAAAGGCTGCGCATCCGACGGAAAAGGAGCAACGGTTTTCGGTCTCAGAAGCAGCGGCTCCAGGTTTCTGAGGTGCTCCATAACCCATGCAACGCAAGAAGTGCAGTTAGGGCTTCCCCCGCTCATGGTTAATAGTCTTTTGCGATTGGAAGTCCCACCATTTTCCTCACGAGGGGTGAGGCAAAGTGACCATGAGAGTGTGGGAGGTACTGCCATGAATAAGACGGCGTTCCATAGCATTTGGACGCACGTTGTGTGTGCGCGCATGCTTTCGTTTGTGGAGCTGTATGTGGTGCTGGTATGACGTGCTGGAAGAGTTGAGTGATCCGAGCTAACCAGGAGGAATGCGGAGAGATTGCAACGCCCCTACGGGCTGACTGCGTGTGACATGAAGCCGGGTACATCGGCACACGCGACGGTGGTGGTGGCAGTATATGTGCTTAGCATGATGCCGCCAGCGATGGTTAATAAGCGCATGGCTCTCATGGACGTTACTCGCTGCACATTGCGCTGTCTGGTCTCCTGGGCAGTAATTGCAAGCAGCTCGGAAAACTCATCACTAAGACACAACACAACACGGAGTAACCCAATGTACGCGAGGCTTACGCGGGCCGGTCCCGGTGTGTATGTAGGGCAATGGGTGGGTATGATCCCTACCACCGAAAACTGAGAGACCCTGTCCTGTTGCTGCAGCGTGCTCTCATGTATGTGTGGTAGGAGCATCGCTATTCAAAATAACTGGAGAGGCCCCGAACGCCGAGGACGCTTAAACACAGAGCACTGGTACGGCTCTCATGCCAGGCTCCCGTCACTTGTTTACATCGGCCTAACATATGCAGCTGGCTGTGATACTCCGCACTGCATTTTGTTAAGCAGCGTCACAGTCCCAGGCGTGAGGAAAGTGGCAATGTCCATTCAGGCTGTTTGGTGGGAAGGCCATGAGCCATTGGTGGGATGTCACGCCATGGGAGCATATCAGCAACGCGATGCTTGTGCCGCTGTGGAGGTAACCCGCTGGACGGTATTTTGTGTGAAAAGTCAATGAAGGCATAATGAGTTGAGAGGACTGGGAGCAGAGCACACGGAGGAGCATCAAGCCCCTCTGAGCAGTTCCCTTTGCTGTGGCTTGTCAAGTGACTGCCAGGAAGGGTTTACTTAATACGCTTTCCATTGCTTTCCTCGTGGTCGTGCCGTGCTGTGTTGGTACGCAGTGAATTTGCCTTGTCTGGAAGAGGGAAGTGGAAAATGAGATATTTGGGCCCGGGGTGCTCCGTTACTAATGGGGAGTGTGGCACCTAATTGTGCGTACGGCTCCACATCGTGGCGCTCATGTGGTTGATGTACCCCGATGAATCTCTCAGGTGGCTGTGGCATGTGATGTGTTGGGAGCTGACGGTGTCGCCGGGAAGCAAATGCGTGAGACCTTGTGACCGCATCCATTGGTGCGCATGTAGCATCCTGATGGCTGCGTGTGTGTGTGTGTGTGTGACTTCCACTGAATGTTCCTGAAGTGGTGAATGGGAAAGCTTTTGACAAGCGAGCTGAATGTTCAATGATATGCGTTAGTTTTAGCCCCGCTAAGGAATGTGAGAGCCACGCACCATTTGGCGTTAACAGCCTGAGAGGCGGAGAGGCCTCCAAGCTGAAGGACAAGGAATTCTTCACCGATGCCATGGTGCCCCGAGCGTGGCCCCAATTATCTCTGAAAAGGCACAACATCGGTCGGCCACACCCATGCGGTTTAAGTGCCGCAGCGACTGAACACACGAAGGCTTTTAAATCACTTCAGCCGGTGGTAGCCTCTTTTTGAGAGCGATGGGCATTTATTGGACTAACGTCCCAGCCTTTCTTTTGTAATGAAATGCGACCCTGGCACGGTGGGAGGGGAGGACTGTGCCCGACACACACCCATGGCAGCGGCACACCACTCAAATGGATGAATTAATGTTCCTGTGGATGACAGGCGGCCTGCCATAGTAATACGTGCGAGCGTCAGGGCGAGAGGGGCGTATGGTGAACAAACTAGACGGAGGGCGGCTGCACGGAATGGAAGGCTTCATTGCAAGAGATGCACCGTTTGTCGAGGCGCATTGCGGAGCCCTCCATCGGCAGCAACAACTTGACCGGCAGCTGTGGAGTGTGGAGCATAACGAAATGAATGGGCTCGTGTGAATGGGACGGAAATATGACCGCCGTGCGGCGACATTTGTTGCTGCTGCTTGGATGTTTGTCAGTTTGGTTGAGGGACCGTCAGTATGGATGAAGTAAGCACCCGGGAGGACATTGGAAGTCGGCGTGAAGAAACTCCCACAACGTTATAACGAAATGTGCAACTCAGCGTGAATGCACACCAACAGATCGCGACAGGTGCAATAAACGCAAAGAGACTGGTAACCATTAGGGGCTCAGTTTTGTATTCGAATGGTTTGAACTTTCCTGATTGGGTTTGAATAAAATAAAACAAAATCGTGACGTGCCAACATGATGCCAAACCGCTGACGTGTGGCTGGCAACCCGCTTTGAATGAGTGAAGCTTCTGGTGAAATTAACTGGGACACAATGGAGGGAATTGAAACCGTGTGGTTAGCGCGATGACACCGCTTAATAATGGCGAACATTTCCCAATTTATTTTGTAATTCCGTGGAAATAAACATGCGCCCAAATATTTTTGCCACCCCCGACCCCGCGAGTACCGCCGAGTGCGACTGGGCGTGGCGGAGGCGTGAGGGCGCTGGAGGTGCTCAAACGGGAGATGCGGCGATACGGCCCAATGGATGTGCGGTTGTGACAAGGGCTGTTGAAACCATTTCTCTTTTGTTGTAATCTGAGAGGCGTGCGAGTGGGAAGCTTTGAAAGAACCTTTTCTAATCTTAGCTGCGTGTAACGCTGCTCGACAGTGTTGTGGGAAGGGAATTATTACCCTGGCCACTTGAAAAGTGTAACTTAGTATATCGTAATCCACTGAACATAGAGGGGGAACTGCACCAACTAACTTATAGGAAGAGTCAATTCCATAATTTAGCAGCGCAACACGGGGAGATTGCCGGATAGGAGGAACTCATGTTTGTAGAGCAGCGCAACCAAGCGCAAACGGCATTCCTCGTAATCACACAAGTTATCATGTACATCGCGCGGTGACTTTTTGGCGGAGGTTTCATTCAATACACTTCCGACCCACAAGGTGAAGCACAACACACATCCATTGCCATCGTTTCGCATATTTCATACTCCCTCT